>JASAUF010000364.1:0-600000 GCA_030180095.1 Magnolia changhungtana | reverse complement strand
CTGAAAAATGAAGTTTGAGGTCAAATTTGTTGAGTAGGGTTTTCGGGCACATTAGGACACACTTCCTCAAAAGGGTTTCAAAAAGGGTTTTTTTTTTTTTTTTTTTTTTTTTTTTTTAAGGGTTTCAAGCCTGCTTTTTCTTTTTTATCGATTCAGCAAAAACCAATTGGATTGGTTTATGCCAAGTTGGCTTTTAGCTCCTACTTTGTCAAGCAGGAGATGAGACAAGGGTCTACAAAGTACATCTAAATGCACAACATCAACTGTTGTTTGGATCAAAAAGGGTTTAGGCCTCAAAAGCCCCTTCGGAGTTTGCATCCAACAGGCCCTTAGGAAGCTGTTCTTGTTGTTTGGACCAATCAAACAAGATCTAACTCTTTAAAACTAAGACCTATCTCTCTTTACACATTTCTGTAATGAGAATTTCAAACTTTAGATGTTCCAAAACTCAAAAGTTGGGATTCATAAAAAGATAAACACAACTCCGAGATGTTCTAAGAAGGCTTAGGACTTTTTAACATCTGATTTAAGATAGACTATTACTCACAATTTATGTACCAATGAAAATAAATGTAGCTTAGGGTGCATTTGGTTGCACCAAACATCATGAAATTCGGTTTATACCATTGAAAACTAACCTTCCACTTTAATCTTGCCAACTACTTTCATTCTGCTCCATATATTCACTCATATCCAATCGTATCATGGCTACCTCCTACAACAATGTCAAAAAAAAAAATGAAATTAGCTATACAGATTAAAAGAACCATGGTAATATAAAACTCTCTCTGGCCATTAAAAAAATGGATTTATTTTTTTAAAAAATCCATCTTGTTTACTGCCTAGATTTTTGCATTTTCCACCACCATAAACATAATAAAGACGAGATCCAAAATGAAGCTCTAGCTAAACCATCAAGAACCCAAATTCCTCGGTTTAAAAATGAGGAATAGAGTCACAGTAATTACAAAGTAGACGCAACTCAAGCCAATACACTGAAAATCAGTAAACCCCTTGATGGGGTCTACTCCAAAGGTTTCAAAACCTAGCCAAATGAACATGAAAACCTAGCCATCAACAAGCTCATCTGTCCTCCTACACCCTACTTGAAAAGAGACCATAACAACATATTGCAATTCAAAATTCAAGGTATGGTGCATTTTGTATAGAAAGTGGCTAAAAGATAATGACAGTGCACTCGTTGTGTTGTAGTGGATATATCCTCACAAACAGCCATGCATACATTAATTTCCAACTATCAAATGAGAAGTTGATTTTTCAAACTATCACCAATGACTATTTTCTACTAACAGTCCCAACCGTACATGTGTCGTTGGCAAACCTGAAAACACAATTTTATTCTCTTACTACCAAAAAGAAAGAAAGAAAGAAAAAAAAAAATGTGAATATCCAGCAAAGGATTATAAGCACTGTCAAAACAATAAACTGGTGAGATATCATAAAACTCAAATCTTTGCTAGTGCATTTTTCTACTCTAACACAAGCATGGTCTTTAACAGGCCAACTCGGACCAACTCATTCCGTCGATGAATAAGTCATGACTAGCCCATTTCGGTGACAAGTTCGATCAGGCCTATTTTCATCAGCTTGACTCGTGGTGTCAAGCTCGACCTTATAGGAACATTTCCCACACACACATAGAGTGACATTACCATGAATCGAGAATATTGCGAGAGGTACTCTCCGGTGCATGTGACACAAGTACTTACATGGTTTGTCCATTTCCGAAAAGGGTGTTTGTCACCCAAGATATATGGAGTTTCGATACACAATGACAATCTGAGGAACATCTCCACTTGTGCGATTCACAAAGAATTGCTGCTTGGGATGGCGGCGTATCACTTCCTATCATTAAAATAAAAAAATAAAAAAATTTTAAAAAAGGGTAAAAGAAAAACCAGCACAAACCATAGTTCAATTTAGTTGAAAAAGAAGCAGAAAATGCCTATAGGAGATGGATATCTCTTGACAGAACAGTTTCTTTATTGGTTGTGGCATGTCCTTCGAGTTGAACTACTTCAAGAAACTAGATGTATTTTCCATCAACAAAGAAAACAAATCAATGCAAAAATAGACAAATAGAATAAAAATAGGGAAGTCACATTATGAATACAAACTCAAGAGAGTTGCCACATTTCTCCTTCTCGGAGATTCCTAGAAATTTTCTATAACTGAAATTTCAATAAAAAGAAAGATGCACTTTTCATTTAAAATTTAAAAATAAAAATAAAAAAAATTCAATAATGTTGTTAACAGGAATGTCTATTGTCAATACCTTGAATTTGTTTTGATGAAGGGGAATCCAAACTCTGAAGTTTCTCTACATCACACCATGTCTTGGTGAAAGATGTACTTTTCATTTTTTTAAAAATCACTAATGCTGTTAACAGGAATGGTTGACTAATTGATATTGAGATATTTGGCTAGACTAAATGTCTATTGTTAATACCTTGAATTTGTTTTGAATGATGTGCAGCAATCAACACCACCAACAGGACAACTACAAGCAGGAAAGACCAAGTATTAATTTTATATCAGTAACCATGGTAAACCAGCTTTGTTGGCAACGTTGGTTTCACTAAGAAACAATAACTGGACAGAAGTCATCATTACCACTGCCAAAGGATCCAGAAAATCATTATGCTCAGTTTTGTTATAGCAAGGTCATTCCTGCATGTGCCTACTACTACGAAAAATGGTTAGATTTGAGGCCAAGGTCCAAGCATGTGGAGCTTGAATTTTGTGTCTTGGCGTCAGCCATCTTCTTCTATCCACATTTATGGATGGTATCATCCACCATCCTGCAATAGATATTGTTGATGTCAAAATCTGGTCAGCCCTCTCCCCCTCTTTACACACTCCGAGCAAGCGTCGGACCAGGAATCCTGCACACAAACCGTAAGCAATGGAGACCCTGGCTAAGCCAGGGGACCCTCCGATGCCTAAGTCAAGACAACAGAATCTGGGTCTAAGTTAAGGAGAAAAGGGAGAGTGTCAGATGTTGCGTACCTGTTCTCATGGGATGATGTATTATTTATATCTTTTCATTGCTCGACTCGCATCCGATAATCTCGGCACGATCAGTGGGATTCGTGGATCATGGAGATATTGCCCAGAACCCAGAGATCATGTCCTACAATGTGCGTATCTGCGGGCGAGATAATAGCACATACCTATACATGACAGTTTCTCCACTTAGCATGTGGGACCTTCATTCTCGGAGATGCCTCGGCTCGGCCAGTCCGAAGGCTAAGATATCGCTCCGAGCTGATGGCTAGTTATGTCAACTCGAGCCGAACCCTGATCCGTTCGTCAGTAGTACAGCTGGCCCTTCTCAGTGTCATGATGGATGCTTACTCGGAGTCGGTCGTACAACTCGAATATTTTCTCTTCCGACTGCTGAGGGAAAGAAGGTGATCAAGAATGGGAGCTTCGTCCATCTTAACCTACCTTCCTAGTGATATGCCGAGGCGCGGACTCTCCGTTCGGAGTGACGGACAGTCGACCCCTCCCATTGTAGTCATCTCGGATCTTCCCATAACAGAAGCTCCCTACTCTCTGAGGTCATTCATGAGCTCGGAGAGTAATTAATTAAAAGATCTGTTGCCTTGGTTCTTTGATGCATTTATGGTCCTCGTGTGAAACGTCTCGAACTCGGGATTTAGCGGCTTTGAGCTAACCGTGAACAGCCACGTGGCGACAGTTGGGATTCCGAATCGTCACTAGCCTGTGAATAACCGCCACGTGCACTCTGGGCATCGTGTCGAGCACTCTTTTCTGCGCTCGGGTACTGTGTGGATTAACTCACACAACAACCGAGGTGGATATCGTTACCTTTACCACGTTTTGAACCAATGATATGACACCACGTCGGACTCCGAGTCAGCCAGCAGTGATTCCGATGTAGCCATTATTACGGGCCATTTAATGCAGGGTTTCTTCAATCTATAAAAGGCCTATCCGGGGTCTTCATTCGACTGCTATCGTTTGCATTTGAGTTGTTTAGCGGAGAAGGCGATTTTCGGCAGAAGTGGTTTTCGATTTAGTTCTCACGCTTGCTGAAGCCATCTCCGGCGATTATCTGGTGAGTTTGATCCTCAGCATCACTGTTTCAAGATGTCTTCCGATAGGGAAATGGTTAGAGATTATAATGACGACTCCGAGTCGGAGAGCTCTGACAATGGAAGGGAGACCTCCGAAGGTCCTTTTGAGGCTGTGCCTTTATATCCTCGGCCCCAGAAGCGGACGGTGGTGAGAGCTCACACTCGCAAAGTCAGCAAGAAGGCCAGCAAGAAGGGGGCAACACGAGCCCCCAGAACTGCAGTCGTCGATGTGCCAGAGATGCCCTCTGGTGGACGGGCGTCGGGCCCCGGTTCCGGGGGCTCGTAATAACGGAGGCTCAAATGGCATGGATCCGTTCGAGTTTGACATACCTCGCTCGTTCGGATCGAGCTCCCAGCCCACTTGACTGCTGGCAATCCGCGGTGGGGAGATAGCCATATTTTTATGTGGCTTATTATGCGGACTCCGTCTCCCATTGCACCCTTTCATCAGAGCTCGGCCGCTTACTTAGGGCTCGCGCACAGGCAATTCGCGCGCGAATGCTTGGAGGTGCGATTTCAGCTTACATTATACGGCACCAAGTAGGGAACTCGGCGTTGGCGCCCACCGGGCGATGAACTGTACTTGGTCAAGCACGAAGGCAACGATCCATGGTACTACTTCGCGACCCGGAGGTAGCAAGGGGTCGAGGCTCGTCTTGGGTCTTCCGTCCTCAAATAAGGACTTGGAAGAACAAGTGGTTTTGGGCGCGGGTGAGTGGGAGGCGCCGGCAACGGAGATTGGGGCTTTGTCGACTCGGGTTCCTACTCACTTCGTAATGCCAGGTCGGGTCGAGATTTCTTTCACGCATTGCTTTTTACTTCAGCTTTGCTTGAAAGATTTTTTTTGTTTGTTTAGCAGGTTTCGCGAGGGGCGTGCCCTTCATCACCTCGGACCAGAAGAATCAGATAGCCAAAGCGAGGACATATTCGGAGGAGCATCGCCGCTGGTCGGACCTGATCACAGCTGCTAACCTTTACCGATCGGGGCTTTGCAAGACGAGGCCGCTCCCTACCTCGCTCAGTGAGTACTCCTGTTTATTTTTATTAGTTCGAGGTAACGTTATCTTAATCATTCTACTTCACAGGCATGGCCGAGGCATCTGGTTCTCTCGGAGGAGGAAAACCGCGCTTACGGCAAAGGAGATGCTGAGAGCTGAGCCCCCGGCGAAGGTAGCTCAGAGGAAGAAGGTCGTTCAAGGAGTTCGTCCTTCAGGTTCTGCCTCAGGGGTCACGGCTCGGAGGGTGGCACTTCCTCCCACTATCCCGAACATTTTAGTTCGGGATACAGCTCCATTTCCTGCCCCAGCATCCTTGGTTGAGGGATCATCTGCATCTGCAATTGTGTCCCCAATTCCAATACTACCGGGTGCAACTACGGAACCCCCGGTCGGTGTTGATATGGTCGTACCTTTGTGCGGCCCTAACCTGCCGTTGCTCTCCGATGGGGCAATTCCCCTCCATCCATCACCGTTCCCCCCTCCGAGGGAGCATGATTCAATCCTCCATTGATAGCTGTTCCATCATCTTCCGAAGGGAAGAAGCTGTTCGGATGGCTGATGCCATGATTACCCAACCGGGTAATGAGGGGGAGGCTGTTCGTGGTACCGAGGGTGAGGCTCAGCCCTCGGCTGGTAGTCGGAGGGGCCGGAGGCCGAGGAGGCGACGGGCTCAGCTCAAGTTGGCACGAGCCGAGGCGAGGTTCGAGCCGGGTTATCACATGTCTTGTTTGTGGTGGGCGGTGAGACATGTCACGGAGGAATCTATTTCGCGCCTTCTTGATAAACCGAACGACTGCTTTCTGGAAGACTTGGCTGGAGTCTTCTATCAGGTACTTCCTGCCTCTTTTACTTGAAAAAGTTATTGTTTATGTATTATTATTTTTTCCTCATTCTCTTGCCTTGGACCAGTCCGTTCCGAGGATCCTCTTATGCTGGGAGAGGGTCCGAGAGCGTCGGAAAATCTACGCAAAAGTCGAGACCCTCAGGAGCGAGGTGGGTGTCCTCCGAGCGGAGACGGAGGCAGTCAGGGCTGAAGCGGGAGTCTACGGGACACTTGTTTCTATTCTTCAGCTGGAGCAGAGTGATCTGTGTCATCAGCTCGAGGCTAGTAGGTCTGAGTAGCTTGGTCGGGGGCGCAAAGGACCTTGAGGCACGAGCGAGCGGCGATGGCCGAGTTAAATCATGCCAGGGCCCGTGCTGACACCCTGGCTGAGGAGGTTAGCCGATTGAGTGAGAGCCAGGAGAAGATCAAGGTCGAAGCTGCGGAAGAGAAAAGCCGAGCTCTAGAGACACAGAAGGCCGAGGCTGAGGCTTCCTTGGTGGCGGCAGTTACTGCGGTGATAGATTCGTACAAGACCTCGAAGGAGAGGGATATCGAGGCCGCCAAGTTTTATGACCGCGACTTCGACGAGTGCCTTGTCGAGGTCCAAAAGCTGTACCCGGACCTTGACCTCGATCCCCTCCTGCCTGAGGACCCTGCTGATGTTACTGCCGAGGCAACCAACCCAGATCAAGTCCCCGGTTCCCAAGCTCCTCCGGCCTCTTGAAGACTCCGCTTCTTTTATTTGTATTTTTTTTACTATGTACTTCGCTTTTATAGCAATTAATGAAAGAGCCAATTTTGGATCACCTCCTTTTCCCTTTATTAGTCGTTCTTGCTAACTAGATTGTGTGGTCGAGCCTTCGGATGCGATTTGGGCCTCGGTCTGATCCTTAAAAGGATCAACCCGTTTCGCTTTCGGCGAAGGGCCTTCCGTGTAGGTGGGACCGACTCCCTTACTGGGGGGTCGAAGTTACCCATTGGCTTTGCCCTCCCGGTTAAGGGGGGATGCCTTTGTAGAAATTGGTCTGACTCCCTTAGTGGGAAGTCAGATCACCTCGTAGCTTCCTCTCCTCAGTTAGGAGGAGGTGCCTTTGTAGAATTTAGTCCGTTTGATCTTTGTTGATGGCAAGAATAAGCTGATCGGATGTGCTTTTATTCATGGCCTTAAAGGCTTGTCGCTCGGAGGCGTACATTTATTGAATAACCTTAAAGGTCAATGGTACTCGGGCGCCTTATTAAGGATAGTAAATTTTCAGATGCTCAGCATTCCACGGGTGGGGGAGTTGACGGCTTTCGAGATCCTCCAAGTGGTAGGATCCGGGCTTTATCGATCGGACCACTCGGTATGGTCCTTCCCAGTTAGGGCCAAGCGCTCCGGTTCAGCTCAAATTGTGTTCGAAAGACTCGTCGAAGAACCGGGTCCCACAGTCGGAATCGTCGACCTTCACCTTAGAATTGTAGAATCTGGCTACTTGTTGATGTCGGCGGCGGCACGAGCTTGAAACTTCTCGGATCTCTTCCAGAAGATCCAAATTGGCGGTGATTTGCTCGGTATTCCGATTCTCATTGTAATTATCCACTCGAGCCGTAGGGAGGCCGATTTCAACGGGCACTATTGCCTCTGACCCATAAGAAAGAGAGAACGGAGTTTCTCCAGTGGAAGATGAGTTGTGGTTATGTGCGCCCAGAGGACGAACGGAAGTTCTTCCGACGATTACCCTTCGCTTTTTCCAGCTTCTTCTTGAGGTGGTGCTTGATGACTTTGTTTACTGCCTCTACTTGTCCATTGAATTGCGGATGCGAGGCGAGGCGTAGCGTTCTTGATCTGGGAGCCCCTCTACACATGCCCCTAAATTTGTCATTGTCGAACTGTCTGCCATTGTCTGAGATGATTGTATTCAGAACTCCGAATCTACAGACTATGTTCTTCCAGACGAAGTCAATTACTTTCTGTTCGGTAATCTTTGCAATGGGCTCGGCCTCAGCCCACTTTGTGAAGTAGTCGATAGTGACGATGGCAAATTTGACTTGTCCTTTTCCAGTCGGCAGAGGGCCGATGATGTCGATCCCTCATTGAGCGAAAGGCCACGGACCGCTCATGGGAGTCATTTCTTTCGCCGGTTGCCTAGGCACGGCCGCAAAACGTTGACATTTGTCACATTTTCTAACATACTTCTTGACATCTTCTTTGAGGGTCGGCCAGAAGTATCCCTGCCGAAGCACTTTTAAAGCCAGGGCTCGGCTGCCAGAATGGTTTCCGCAAATCCCTTCGTGAATTTCCCGGATGACATATTCTGCTTCCTCGGGTCGAAGACACCTGAGATACGACTGCGAATACCCTTTCTTATACAGAGTTCCATTCAGAATAACGTATCTTCTGCTCGGACTCTTAGACGTCTAGCTTCTTGTCTATCAGAGGAACCTTCCACGACTCGAGGTAGCCAAAGATTGGATCCATCCAAAATGGCTCGGTATTATCCTTGGATTAACCATCTTTTTCTCTATTCGATCGATCTTTGGGATGTTCAATGAACTCTACTGGAGCGATCCGCGGAATCTTCCCTTAGCGGTGACGCCAACTTTGCCGGGGCATCGGCCCATGCATTTTCTCGTCCTCGAATCGGTGAATCGTACGGTTCCAAAACTTCTCGATCGGTTTTCTGGCCTCGTCTAGATAAGCAATCATTCTATTTTCTTTGGCTTTATAATCGGCGGAGATGTGATTCACGACTAGCTGAGAGTCGCATCGAACTTGTATGGATTGGACCCCGAGGCTGGCGGCCAATCTGAGCCCAGCTAATAGTGCCTCATACTCCGCCTAATTGTTGGAAGCTTTGAAGCCGAGTCGGATGGCGTATTGGATAATTGTGGAGTCAGGAGCGATTAAGACGATTCCTGCCCTGGCTCGTTTTGAGTTAGATGATCCGTCCACGTAGAGGATCCATCCGGCTTCCGGAATAGCCTGTGAGTTGCTTGGGAGGTTAGGCGGAGTTACTTCATCCCTGTCGTTGATCTGCCCTTCCTCTAGGATGGTAAACTCTGTGATGAAATCAGCCACTGCTTGGCCTTTCTTTGCTGTCCTCGGCCGGAAAGTGATGTCGAATTCCCCAAGTTCAATCGCCCACTTGGTCAACCGACCCGAGACCTCTGGCTTTTGGAGGATCTGCCGGAGGGGGGAGTCGGTTAACACGATGATCGAATGAGCTTGGAAATATGGACGCTACCTCTCCGAGCCGAAACGACTAAGCCGAGTGCAAGCTTCTCCCGAGCAGGGTATCTTGTTTACTGGGTACCATAGCTTTGCTCACATAATATACGGGATGTTGTTTGTTCCCCACTTCCCCGATCGAGCCGAGCTAATCTGGCTGAAATTTGAGGCTGAGAGGTATAAGAACAAAGATTCGCCATCCTCCGGTTTCGATAGCAGAGAGGAGGTGAGCCCGGATATTGTTTAAATTTCTTTGGAAAGCTTGCTCGTATTCGGTCGTCCACTCGGCCTTCTTATAACCCTTTAACTGCTGGAAGAAGGGGAGGCATTTATCAGTGGCTCGGGATATGAAGCGTCCGAGGCCGTTGCTACTCGTCCAGTGAGGCATTGTATTTCTTTGACGGTCAGAGGCGAATTCATGTCGAGGAGTGCCTTAATCTTATCGGGGTTAGCTTCGATGCCTCTCTGGTGACTTGGAATCGAGGAACCTTCGAGCCGGGCTCAGAAAATGCACTTATTTGGGTTAAGTTTCATTTGATATTCTCGGAGGACTTGAAGGTTTCTCAGGAGGTTCGCCAAGTGATCGGATGCCTTGACGCTTTTCACCAACATGTCATCGACGTAAACTTCCATCGTGCGCCGATCTGTCTTGCGAACATACGGTTGACTAGCCTACGGTATGTGGCTCCGGCGTTTTCGGGCCAAATGGCATGACCCGTAACTGATGAGCCCCACATGCGTGACAAAGGTAGTCTTACGCCTATCGGGGGTGCATCGCGATCGATTGTAACCCGAGTAGGCGTCCGGGAAGGAAAGTAGTTCATGTCTGCAAGATCTTGTCCCACTAGTTGATCGTCAGGAGTAACGGAAAACTGTCTTTGGACATGCTTTGTTCAGGTCTGAATAGTCCACGCAAACCCTCCATTTACCGTTTGCCTTCTTAACCAGCACCACATTCGCGATCCATTCTGGGTAGTATACTTCTTCTATGAAGCCGGCGTCCAACAGGAACGAGACTTCGTCCGCAATGGCTTCACACTGCTCGGCATCAAACGGTCTCCTCCTCTGTTTCACAGGCTTGTGGTCTGGATCCACGTTCAACCGATGGACCAAGACGTCCGGAGAGATTCCTGGCATATTCGCGTGCGACCAGGCGAATACGTCCCTGTGTCGTCACAGGAAAGTTAACAACTCGGAGCGTTGCTCAGGCGTAAGTGATGCTCCGAGCTGAACTGTCTTGCTAGGATCAGCTCCGTCGAGTGGTACCCTCTCCAGATCTTCAATTGGCTTATTCTCGGTAGGTCCGCGCGGGTCCAAGATGTTGACGGTGAGTGTTTGCTTTACAGACCCTTTTTGAACCGCAATGGCATAGCATCTCCGAGCCTCGCGTTGATCGCCTCGGAGGTAACTGTTCGCCTTCGGCGGAAAAATTTCATCATCAGATGATAAGTAGACACGACCGCACGCATTGCATTGAGGGAGGGTGCGCCCATAATCACATTATGCAACGATGGCACATTAACAACAAGGAAGTCCACCATCAAGGTGACTTGATGTTGTCCCTCTCCCATGATCCTTTGGGAGGAAATAGCTCCTTCGGAGATTACTCTCTCTTCGGTAAAGCCGTGTAAGGGGGTCTTCACAGGCCTAAGACGAGACTGTGGAATCCCCATCCTTTCGAAGGCCTCAGAGTAGTTCACGTCGGCTGAACTTCCAATATCAACAAGAACCCGGTACACCTTATGATTGGCTATGGTCATGGTGACCACCAAGGCGTCATCGTGTGGGTGTTGGATCCCCCGAGTGTGATCTTCTGTGAAGGTGAGACTGCATGGACTGACTCGTGGTTCTTTGTTGGGCCGCTCGGTAAGGTTGACGTAATGCTCTGGGCTCCTTCGGGAATGAGCTTTTCGGGCTCTGTTTGAGTCTCCTCCACCTGATGTACCTCCAAAGATGGTGCGGATCTCCGCAGGTTCTTCAGCCGGATTTTTGGGGCGTTCTCGTGCTCGCTCCTCTTTCCGGGTAGTTTTTTCTTGCTTGGTGTATCGATGTAAGTGCCCCTTCCGAATGAGGGATTCAATTTCGTCCTTAAGATCTACACACTCATCGGTATTGTGGCCATAATCTCGATGGAAGTGACAATATTTGCGTTTGTCGCGAAGTTCTGGGTCTGCCCGCATACAGACTGGCCAGTTGAGAAGTTTCTCGCCTCGGATATCTAGCAAGATCTGCTCGGCAGTAGTGTTGAGAGGCGTGTAGGAACGGAATCTTCCTTCTGGCTTTCTGCTCGGTCGGCGATCACGAGAAGAATGATCATCCGAGTTTTTCCTTGGGGCTTGGGGTTCTTCGTTCCTTGGCCTCTTCCCTTTCCCATTCGGTTCGGTTACTGGATACTCTTGCGGGTAGCGAGAACTCCTCGGCATGGACGTATTTACGGGCTCTAGCGATGAGCTCGGCTAACGTCTTTGCGGGTTCTTCCCTATAGAGAAGGCGAACCTTCCTTCCCTCAAGCCGTGCATCTTTGCGGCGAGAAATATCTTGTCGTCATAGTCTTCCACCATAATGCTTCCTCGTTGAATCGAGCAATGTAATCCTTTAAGGATTCTTTCGACCCTTGTTTGATGGTGAGCAGGTGGGTATTAGGCTTTCGGCTTCTCTTACCGCTTATGAACTGGGTAAGGAATGACCGAGACAATTCTTCGAATGAACATATGGATCCAGGCTTGAGTTGTCGATACCAATTCGGCGGATCCGGTCAAAGTGATCGAGAATCCTCTGCACATCATTGCATCAGTTGCAGTCTGTATCTGCATCCACGAACGATAAGCTTCCACATGTTCGGATGGGTCGCCGGACCCGGAGTACTGGATGACGGGAGGAATCCGAAATCTCTGAGGCATCACTTCGTTCATGATTTCTGAGGTGAACGGAGGTTTGGTCTCTTCCATCATGGCTTGAACAGCAGCCGGGATCGATGATGGTTGTTGTTGCTTCTGTAACATCAAGACTTGATTATTCAGGTCCGCGAATCGTGACTCCCAGGGATCTTTATTTTCCGCCACTTCTTCCCGAGTGCTCTCCGGCTCAGGCATTCTTCTTTCCCTTCTCCTCTCCAGGGTGTGACGAAGGTCCGTTGGAGCCAAAGCCGAGGCGGCTGGGACATCCGTCGGGGCCCGAGTCGTCACATTCCTGGTAGGAGCTCGCATTGGAGGCGGGGAGGGTTTTGAGCCGACACGGTGCTCAGGGGTGTTGCTGCGGAGATGTCCGCGCCTCGGACTTCTTGTCGGCCAATGGGCTTGAACGGTTGATCCGACAACCACGCCGGACTTCTCTGCTCGGGTTGTTCTTTGGGGCTCGCGCTCTGCTTCATCCGTTGTAGCTCATCGCACAAGGCACACTTCGCCTTGTAAGCGCGGTATTTGTTGGAACGGTTGCGAGAACGCTGAGAAGGGCCGGAGCAGACTCCGCATGAAGTAGTGATGAGGAGCGGGTCTACTCTGGTTCCACCACGACAGCTTTCTTCTTCCCTCTAGCCATAGTTTTCAAGAATAGGAAACTGACTTTTTGTATCAGCTTCCCACAGACGGCGCAAAAAATGTTGATGTCAAAATCTGGTCAGCCCTCTCCCCCTCTTTACACACTCCGAGCAAGCGTCGGACCAGGAATCTTGCACACAAACCGTAAGCAATGGAGACCCTGGCTAAGCCGGGGGACCCTCCGATGCCTAAGTCAGGACAACAGAATCTGGGTCTAAGTTAAGGAGAAAAGGGAGAGTGTCAGATGTTGCGTACCTGTTCTCATGGGATGATGTATTATTTATATCTTTTCATTGCTCGACTCGCATCCGATAATCTCGGCACGATCAGTGGGATTCGTGGATCATGGAGATATTGCCCAGAACCCAGAGATCATGTCCTACAATGTGCGTATCTGCGGGCGAGATAATAGCACATACCTATACATGACAGTTTCTCCACTTAGCGTGTGGGACCTTCATTCTCGGAGATGCCTCGGCTCGGCCAGTCCGAAGGCTAAGATATCGCTCCGAGCTGATGGCTAGTTATGTCAACTCGAGCCGAGACCGATCCGTTCGTCAGTGAGTGCACACTGGCCCTTCTCGGTGTCATGATGGATGCTTACTCGGGTCGGTCGTACAACTCGAATATTTTCTCTTCCATTGCTTCGAGGGAAAGAAGGTGATCAAGAATGGGAGCTTCGTCCATCTTAACCTACCTTCCTAGTGATATGCCGAGGCGCGGACTCTCCGTTCGGAGTGACGGACAGTCGACCCCTCCCATTGTAGTCATCTCGGATCTTCCCATAACAGATATGATAGGCCCAAGACCTGCCAAGAAAAAACAGTGTCTACCTGAAAATTTTTCAAGAGATTTTATCATTGCTTTGGAGTTTGTGGAAACGACTTGAGTCATTCCAAGTATTTCGGTTAACACATTAACAAAACCAAGAACAACGACTTTTCAAGCACTATAGTAGCATTGAAAAAGACGTTATATAGAAACTTTCATTTTAGATGGATTCAAACATTCCATAAGAATTACCAAGATCATTGAGTACAAATGCAACAACAATAGTTACTGCTTTGCTCATACTGTGATATTCTCTGTAATTTGGTCATCATATTTATTAGTTCCAATAAAAGAAAATTTCAAAATTGAGATGATGCATCATCATTAAATCCACAAGCAAAACAAAATTTTTAGAATCAACGCTAAATATATGAAAATTACACAAGATGGCGGTGAGAATGCAAAATCTCTCGAGATCTAAATATATGGGATAGGTGAAGCTATTTGCCCAACAATTTTTAACTGTCTATCTTCTCTATACATGAATGCCAACCAGAGTTTAGTGAGGCCAAGAAACATGCTTGGTGGATCTATCGATGGATGGCTCTCACAAAGCAATACATGTGACATCTTGGCAAGTCTTATCCGCAAGCAACATATAAAAAAAGCTTTGTTACTAAACCCATCATTTTGTATGATATGCATAAATGACTCTAGAGGAAGGCCTAGAACAACAATGGCCATTGATGGAGAATGACCCCAAAAGTGGCTTATGTAACCACAACTCAGGAACAAATGGAAGAGTTGGAACGGCCCTATGTGCTTGATGATTACGTACCGGTTGCCAAATTTCATTTAAATCTTTGGAGATGCTCTTACGATTAAAATATCATGAAGTCATCAATATAATTGGTGATGAAATGATTTGAAATTTTCATCCATTTGCGTTTGGAATTGGGACAGGGAACTCTTTTTCAGTCCAGATGGCATTACTAGTCATTCAAAAAGCCCAAATGAAATAACTGCGACTAAAAAGTGTTTAGCTTCATGGGTGAGTAGTAATTTTCAGCTGGAAAGTGAACTTTCTCATGAAAGAATCATGCATGATCAAACAAATGAAATAACTGTGACTAAAATACTTAATAAAAAATCCTCCCATTTGTCATCATCCATTTCTGTCTATAACCTATGAAAAATTACAAAAAATTATAATAATGATGTCTCTTACCATTGCTAGTACATGCCTTGATAAATCAACTCGTCTAAGTCACTGCCTATTTTTACACCAATCATGCACCCTCTTTGTCCTTCATATACCACTAACAAAACAAAATCATTATAATAGAAGGAAAAAATAAAAAATAAAAGAGATCTTTTATGTGTTTTATTTAAAAGGTTAAGAAAGAAAAATTCATATATGTGTGTATATTTCAAACGAATAGAATTGGATTGGATCCTTTATATGTGTCGAATCCAGTTTTATTATTTTTAAGAGAAATCATCTTGCAGCAGAATAAGAGAGAAGAAGTATCCGACAACACAGGGGCTTTGAGTATAGACAACAAATTCCCTTCTGGTTGGGGCTTTTGAGAGAAATCATCCTGCAGGAGAATAAGAGAGAAGAAGTATCTCGACAACCTAGGGCTTTGAGTATAGACAACAAATTCCCTTCTGGAACATGGAAGCAGTGATTCACGTCTAGATCATGCCCTTTAAAATAAATGCCTGAGTTATATTGGAACATGGGAAAAAGAGAATTAGAGAAATGGTTCTTCCATTTCTTTAATCAAAGGTGAGAACAACACATTGAAGAAAACGAGGGGGGAGAGAGAGAGAGAGAGAGAGAGAGAGAGAGAGAGAGAGAGAGAGAGAGAGAGAGAGAGAGAGAGAGAGAGAGAGAGAGACTTTCGATCGGATATTGTAGGAAGAGAGAAAAGGGGAGATGGGTTTTGGTAGAAAAGAGGAGGGAGAAGAAGAGGCGCGATGGAGATTTGGGATAGGCGCGCGTATGGGTTTTGGATATTCGGGGATAGGGCGCCAAGCGGGAGAGGATTTTGGGTTTTTTTTTTTTTTTCTTTTTAAAAGCAATGGTGGTGGCCCGTTTTGTACACCGGTGGCAAAAAAAAAAAATGCCCCTTGTTGTATATACAAGATGGCGGTTTCTTGTGGCCGCTTTGTGTTAAAAACGCCCTAATAGTCATTTTCTTGTAGTGTCAATATGGATGGACTGAATTCAAAGACAAGGAAAGCAATATAGTGACTTGTACCTGATGAGCACTTTGATCATGCATCCATGTAAGCATTGTGGACCCCTGAGCCTACACTCTATATAGTTACTTCCACTTTGAATAAGCATCTTACAACCAAAGATAAATACATAAACAACATTTAAAAAAAAATAATAAATAAATAAAATAAGGGAAGGTGATTTATACACGATGCTTGGCCAATCAACTGGCCAGATGGAGACCACCTTTGGGCAATGCAGACCATTTATCTGGTGATCCCAAATAACATAACATCAATGCCGAAAAACTTCCTCCATTGAACAATCATAACTGTGCAATTGGTAGCCTGACAAGATGATGATTTTGACAGCATACTGCATTTAAGAGGTAAGAAAGAGGCTTGACATGAACTTTCTGACAAAGATTGTTTATTTATCAAAGAAAAAAGATAGTATCATCAACGAAATAGAGTGTAACATGTCCAACTCCCCTAGTACAAATTAGCATGAATTTTGCCAAAGACTTTTTTCTAATGCCTCTACTCAGAACCTCTTCACTATGATGGAGAACAATGGGTATGATGCATCCGCTTGACAAATACCTTCAGTAAATTTGAAATATTCACATAGCTCACCATTCACCACCACTTGAAAAGAAGTTTGACAACCACTTTATAGATTAGGCCAGCCAACTTGACAGAACCAAACTCCCTCATGATCGTAAAGTGCATCCAAACATTACAAGGTTTTGCCATATCATGTTTAATAATGACATTGGTTTTGCCATATCATGTTTAATAATGACATTTCCAATGCTAGAACGATTATTCCAGAATTTAAATAATAATAATAATAAATGTTTGTCCTATACTAGTTTGGAATAATTTCACCCAACATGTTAGTCAACAAAATTACAAAAACTAATAGTGTGAAATTTCCTAAAATGGCGAGCAATTATATTTTGGAATAAGAGCAACAAGAGGAGGTAAACACGAACCTCCATGAAAATTTCCCAAACCATATTGAAAACATCCATTTTAATGATATTCCCACAAATCAGAATAGAATCCTCCAGAATGATGGCCATCTGGACCCAGAGCACTATTCCTATCCAAACTGAAAACATCTTCAAGAACTCATTCTCACACTAGGACATCCATAGATGAAGGCCAAACTCTAACAGTCAATAATTCTAGTTCATTTGCTAATCTCATCTAGAGATTTCAAACATATCTTTCCCATTAGCAACCAAATTATTGCATCACAAATATGCAACTCCACACAAGTAGTTTAGCCCCAAATATCAAATCCGTGAAAGTTAAATAGCATTGGAAACAGAAACTGACAAAAGTCCAAATTCAACCACAAAAGGGCCACATGCCTACCGATCAAATGGTTAGGACAGTACATACCTGGATCATGGTATGTCCATGGAGACTACCAGATCAATGGTCCAGGCCATTTAGCCATGAAACAATATGTACAATGGTGAAGGACAACAAACTTATCTCATCCTAGCTCACGTGAGACCCAAAACAAGCTCATGTTTTAAGTGTCACACACTAGCCTTCCCTTTCAATTTACACATATACATTCCTTATGCTTACAAAATTCTTTTTCTTTTTCCAAGACAGTTGCATGGAACTCTGAAAACAGAAAATGCAAGGACACTGACACTGGTTTTGATCTAAAAAGTGTTGTTCGACTTCTCTTTCAGTTGACACAATCATACAACCCCAATATTGTAACATTTTTTAAAGATAAACCAAAAATCATTAAGAAAAATAGGACAAAAAGAAAAGAAAAGAAAGAATGCTATGGGGCAATTCTTAAGAAAAGGAAAAACACTGCCACTAACCAAAAAGAAAAACAATCCAATGATCATGAATCCCCTTGAAACTACCGAGATAGTGACTAAAGGCTAAAAGACTATCCACAATCACGCTGCTATGTTTTCCATTATTTGATTCCAATCATGAAAAGCTCACCTCTCAAAATGCCATGACATTTAGAAGCAACATAGTCAATTCCACAATCAAATACAAGTTCTTATTTACTTAATTGAGAATACTTTGCCATTAAATATTCTTCAATTTCTCGACTCCTGCAGTCACTATAAGATGGCAAGAAGAAACATCTTCTAGAAGATCCATTAGTCAAGAAAGGCCAAACCTTGCCATCACGACATAAAGGTCCACCGGTGATCTGTTCTTCATGACCCACTCAACCCTAAATAAATTGAAAGAAGAAACACCACTTCTTTGTGCAATGAAGAACACTACATTGTGACATGATAATTGCACTTTCATCTTTCAACAACAAAGTTTTGATTTTGGAAACGGGAGACCAAGTTTACGAGAAGAATAATGCCTACCGATTCGTTGTTAAATGCAAAGTGCTTAAGGCAAAACATTTGGATGCCTTACACTAACCAATTCAATGTCAAATATAAGAGTGCCCAATGTAGAGCCTTCTCCATTGGCAAGACGGGTTGGATTGAAAATAGTGGTAAACAGCTGCCTGTTGAAGAACTGAAAATCATAGAGAAAACAAAGCAATTGTAAATAATAAACCGTCTGGATCGAGAGACGGTGGACCCCACCTCACATATGCTGGCTAAGCAATATTTTCTTGGCAATAAAAGGAGAGGGATGTTCAATCCCAATCCTACATCACCCAAACAACCAAATCAGATGGCATAAAGAGATTGAAAAGATACCTATCTATTAGAGATTCAATCTTTGGGCAGATGTTTGCAAAGGTCAACATCGATCGTTTCAATCGAACCAACCGAATCGAACTCTCCAAGCAATCAAAGAACTCACCCAACATCTCATACCTGACCATCCAAACAACATATTCACATTTGAAATGACAATCATACCATCAAAACAAGAAGAAAAATTCAAGAGATGACACTTACACGATTTATGCAATCAATCCATTGATCTGGACCATTTATCCAGTATGCCATGACTACTACAGAGAGATGAGCCCAATGACCTGCCAGATGGGAAGATCCAGGCCATCCAATCCCATGCCCATTTCCCATTCAATATGAATATATGGGGCATGTGTTAGGACTTTCCCTCTAGCGAAGATTTTTGAGATATCAACAATCTATGGTGGAACCAATTAGATCAACGGCATGGATAACCAAACCATGGACCATACTAGTACAGATTCCATTCTAAGAACAGTATGAATCATCCAATCAAGAAAAAATATACAATTTCCACTGAATTAAAGGATGCCCAAATCATTTTTTTAAAAAATTTTATGAGAATAGCGAAGCATTTCTCTTTAATATTGATTTTGTGTGAAAGCCCCTCTCTTAGTTTCTGAAAAATCTTCATCATATCAGAGCCCCGATGAGTACCATTAACTCCGATGACCTTCCTCCATTCCGGCGAACCCAATCACGAATAAAACCCATCTTTTCCGATTCGACGATTCACCATCTCCCAGACCTCCTGCTGGCCCTTTCAACACCCCTCTAAAATCCGTTACGGTGACCTTCTTCCGTTCTCATAAACCCAATCGATTTTAAAACCCATCTCTACCATCCGACAACCATCCAAAAACAAAAATCATAAATAAAGAAGAAAGGGAAAGGGAAAAAAACCCCACTTTGAACCTTCTGCACTCACCCCACTCTCTTCCGCCCGCCATTGTGGACTGCAACTGTGCTCCACCTTCACACCAGGTTGTATGTACCAATTTTCCCAACCTGGAATTAGACGTCCTTAGGTGATGGGTCAATCCTAACACTGGTTTAATTTCTCAAACACTCAATTCAAGGGTCTTAAATCCCTTCTTCAAACCATTCTCTTGAAAACCTCACCTTTTCTTCACAAATCCCACATTTCACTACCTCGTCCTTCAAAATTTTCTAAGTCCTTTCATATTAGACACAAATCTTAAAGTTTATGTGATATTGATCAATACTTAACCTAAAAATTACTATGAATAGTAAATAAGTAAATAAAATGAGTTTTTAACCATTAATATCTTGGAATCTCACGAAATAAGTAGGCTACATGGATAGATTAGCTTCTCCTACCCCAAAAATATATATTGCACGTCGAATAACTCATGCCGGTTTGTAAAATACATCCATTTTACATATCAGACCAAAAAATCATCCCAAATAGGTCAGTGACCGGCGAGGGCATCGCCCGGTTGGCGAGGCCTCGCCAAAAGGCGGGCCTGGCAGGGCCGCACCGGGTCAGTGGCCCGTTTTCGCCCACTTTTCCTACGATTTTGGTCCGACTTCGAAAAATCATATCTCCTTCGTTATAACTCTGATTTAGGTAATTCAAAAACCAAATTGAAACTTAATAAGTATAGTTTCATATAAAAATAAGTAAAAAATATAATAAAATAATTAATATAGTTAAATATAGGTCGTGGTGACAACTGTCCGAAAGTCATTAGTTTGGACAGCTGCTGCTGCTAT
This sequence comes from Magnolia changhungtana, assembly GCA_030180095.1. NCBI lineage: Eukaryota > Viridiplantae > Streptophyta > Magnoliopsida > Magnoliales > Magnoliaceae > Magnolia > Magnolia changhungtana. Next base: position 579,854 of record JASAUF010000364.1, on the reverse strand, counting down.
AATTTTTAGAATTTTTCTACAACACTAAACCTAATAAAATTTGGTGGTGATGAAGTAGAATTGATGATAAACTACTAAAAAAATAATTAAAAAAATAGACCAGCTAGAAATGCCAGAAAGAGGCATAGAACTTCCCTAGGACCGTATTCTGTCATAGTTAGGGTGGAATGTGGTTAAGTACTGAACTAAACAACCAGTAGGATTCGCTCTAATCACTTTAATTATGATCTGCAAGACCCAAAACTTGTAAAATCATTGACGCTAGGTTACCCTAAAATCTAGGATCAATCTCATTACCCGACTGCTCTCGGGAGCATCTCGAAACTCTGTATCAGATCTAGACCGCACGTCGGAAGTCCGATTAACATGAACTTAAGGAATTAGGATCACCTTGCTGAGCTTGATAACCATCTCGGAAATCAAATCTAGACTGTGTCCCACGGCTGTTCGCTTGAGTCCGGAGCGAGAGAGTGTGAAAACACTTGATTTTCTTTAAAAATAACTATCTCAAATAGTAATCTGAGACTTGTCGCTTGCGGGTCAGTATTAAGCAACCTGAACGTCAGAATCTGACCCAAATACACCTTCGGATCAGGAAAAATTTCATAAACATATCCACGTACTCGAAATCTCCGATCGAGATCCACTGACCGTTGAACTGAAACTGGTCCGCCACGTGCGATCTGGAAACCCGACTGGAACGAAAACTTAATTAAACCCAGATCCAATGTCTGTGAGCTTAAGTCCGACCTTTGGCTCAAGGGGGGCCGCCAGAAGTCCTCCATTGAGCTGAAACAGAAGCCCTTTGGACAAAACCCAAGTATACCTTGTTTCCAAGTCTATTTCGGTGAAGTTTTAGGCTATATAAGGACCTTAAACCCTCTCTCATTTCAGCCATCTGAATTTGAGTTTGAGAAGAGGGAAAAGAGAGAGAAAGTGAGAGAGAAGTGGGAGCTTCTTCTGGCGTTCTTCCTGCTATGTATCCAAGCTTAAACCACTCCGTTCTTATCGCTTTCCTGGCGATACCGACTTCGTTTCTAGGTAAGAAACCCTAACCCTAATCTGATTTGGGGTGTTGACAGTTATAGGTTATGAAATAGCTAACCTATTTCATTGTATAGGTTACCAAACTGCCGAATACGGAAGCTTAGTAAACCTATCAACTCCGTTACGATTCTACGAAAAAAGTGAGGACTTTAGGTGTATAGGTTACGGTTTTCAACACTTTCAATGTCAAATAATGATAGATTCGTGATCTGCATGCAATTGCACATGTACAAAGTGTTTTCCGTTTTCTGTTTCGATTAAAGTTGTAGAATATGGAATTTTACATACTCTAGGTATTCGTAGAAAATACCGTATACGTATTTTTTTTGGAAATGTATTTGATATAATTAATTGTTGTATGAATATACGATATATGGATAAAATACTTATTTGGCGAAAGGATTCGCCCAAATACATGTTTTGCTAATACACATTATGTATGTACAAATACTGTATTGTAGAAAGTACCGTATACATATATATATTTTAGAGATATGTTTGCCATGATTAATTGTTGTATAAATATATTATGTTTACATAAAATACTTGTTTGGCGAAAGGACTAGCCCTAATACATGTTTGTTAACATACACTAAGTATGTTGAAATAGTGTATGTTAAGTGTTTGTGGAAATGCTTGTGTGAGTAAGTGTTTGGATGTTGATGCCTTAGGAGGGTGTTGAGATGGGATTCTCAACTACCTTAGAGACATGTATGATTTCCTCCATGAGGTTGTTTACTTAGACCGCTCACTTGTGCAATATATGTGTTAGTATTCCTATCTATGTAGTGCTTTATAACATACTTTATGACATGCTTACTAACATGCTTCAATTACTTTGTTTATCATGCTTTACTCCACATGCTACGAATAAGAATTGATTGAGTTTGGGACTATGTCTATAGTCCAGATAGTCGGTACTAGACTTGAGATCGTGGTTGAGTTTCATGTCGCCACGTAAGATGTGTTTGACGAACCCGAGTCGTACGTCAGTTGGCGACAGTGGTTAGGCCACGCGAAGTGCTTATGCACTTCATGTCGTCCAATTGATTATACGCTCGAGCTAGTCAGGCTCGTCATGTAACCCGATATGTCTAATGTATGTTCACCATGTTTGGTCACTACTACTTGAACCTAGAGTACCAAACTTACCAGTGGACTCCCATTAACCATGGTACCTCAATCCGCTAAGACTCATGAGCCAGGCATGGTGGTATGGGACACCGTGGTCGAGCTATCGGCCTATGCTGGGGTCACGTGCCTCCCCGTAGTGACTATTGAGCAACCAGACTCGTGAGCCGATTATGGTGGTATGGGACACTATATTCGAGCTGTCGACCTATACTGCCGTAGCCTGGCTGTGGTCCCCAGTCGGGTTGCATCGGGGTCCCATTGTCAATAAGTAGACTGGTTAGGCTTCGAAAATAGACTGCCAGTTGGTAGAACGTTAGTGGAGTGACCTCGAGCATACTCTGAATTTGCGGTGAGGCGACGAGTTTTACCGCAGTGTAGAGAGTATGAACTAGGCCTGTTTCTGTATAGTGATGAATTGTTAAAGAGGTGATGGGGAAGTGGTGTAACCTTTGTGCGTAACAGCCCTAACAGCCTTTACAGTGACCTAGAAAATATACTATCGTCTAATATTAACTAGGTCTGACGACCCTAGAATGGATCATCTTTGGGAATGATATAAGGGAGGTACCTTAGTTTCCCAATCCTGCTATTTGAAATGGACTAATAAAAACTCGGTAATCATGCTCATCATGCATTGCATGTGCCTGGAAGATGTGGAGCACTGAGGGATGAAAGCATGCCGCGAACGTAAGATGGTGTCGCACGAGGGAGGGTGTGGTGAGGGCATCCATCATGACTGCATTCATACTTGCATTAACAAGAGTAATTAGGAGTGTTTGATTATATTACTTTATCATTACTGCTTAACTGCATTGATAACATGTTAACCTATGCTTTATTGTTCCACTGAGTTAGCTACTCACTCCCACGTTACGGGATGGTGTTTTAAAACACCCACCAGACCTTGTATCAGATGCAGGTATAATTGGAGCACAGGAGACTGAGCCCAACATCTATGACGATCAGGAGGAGTTCTCCTACATGCAATTCGCTGGAGGCTTCGCATAGGCTGTCCAGTGCTACGGGGCTACAGGGTTGATAATTTCAGTTGTACTATTTTGACTTTTGATTCAGAACCAACATATATATATATATATATATATATATATATATATACGGTGACTCAGTTAGTGTTCATACTCTGGAGATCGAGAATGTTTTGTTTTATATATATCTACATATACCTTTCAGTCTTCCGCTTATGCTTTATACATGGATCTGGAGTATGAATTACTGCTTTGGTAGAATCTCACTCATGTTTACTGTACTAATATAGACAACATTTAATCATCATTATCTATGTTGCATAAGTGATGTTCTGAAAGTCGAGAGTTGAGTTACTACTCGACCCTCGATTTTTCGGGATGTTACACCAGTGCTCCCTTCCACCTTTAACAAATTAGGACTGGACCGAACCACGTCTCTTCCAAAAACCCCCTCTCGCTGATTTCAACGATAACAACTAGAAAAAAAAAACTTTTGGTACTTTCTTTCATGACCCCTGCCTCGCCTTTCAAAACCCCCTTTTCAAAAAAAAAAAAAAAAGAAGAAGAAGAAGAAGATGGAAAAATGAGAAGGATGCCCAAATCATGCAAAGAACCCAAATCATATATATCTTTTCAGCCAATGAAGTTGTTAAAATTGGAGAAACCCCCAAAAAAATCTGTTTTAGGATAGAAGAAATGCTCACTTTTCAGGAAGCTTGATATCATCTTTTGCCTTTGGTTGCTTCGGACAGGATCTGCCTTCGAATCGACATTGATAGTGTCAGCTTAGTAAGCAAAGTTATGAGAAAATACATTATAATGAACAATATAAATAGAGATTTTGGTGAACATAACTTTAAAAAATGAATGTCTTCAACCACCAATGGAAATGGAAGCCAGATCAAGAGAGGCCGGATTGGAAAGTGGAGATCGAGATGCGTTGGAGAGATCGAGAGAGAGAGAGAGAGAGAGAGAGAGAGAGTTTCGGTCGGGATTTGGGATTTGAGAGGAGAGGAGCGGAAAAGGGTTTTGAGAGAAAATAGGTTGGAGAAGGGCGTGATGGATTTGGGGGGTGCGCGTTTTGGATTTCTTTCTTCAGTCGGTGGCGGTGGCGCGTTTTGTACACTGGCGGCCACCTAAAAACGCCCCTGATTTTAATCTACAGTGGCGGTTTGTGGTGGCCGCTTGTGATAAAAACACCCCTGATGAATGTTTTTTTTATAGTGAACTAGTCATGATCACATGAGGCTACAGTACTAATAAGTACATATATGCCTTTGGTGAAATTACAACGACGCTTGCACGGCATCTTTTGTAAGTTCCAGATGACATTCAATGTCAATTTTCATTATCATAGGATACCTGGAGATATCTACAAACAATCACACATACCCACATTATTTTTTTTAAAAAAGAATAATAATAATTACAGAGTAGAACTAATGAGAAAGAATCGTGAAAAATATCAATGAACAAACATCAATTATCCATCTCATATGAAGCGGATGGACGGTTCATAAAATAAGTTTATAAAAACATGTAGATCACACGGATCGAAGATCCAAGACCAAATCCTCTTCAAGCGTTACTCTACTCCTATTATACTATGCTTGCGTTGCCTTTTTACTCATGGCAGCTAATGCACACCCGTCCTCTACTTCACTTTCCATCATGTTTCTTTTGACTTTATACACCAATGATTTAGTAGTATGTTAGATGATATACTAAGTACCATTCCTCGTGATTCTTGGAAGGTGAGAGGAAAGAGTCATTTCCGCATTGGCTTTTTGAATGAGTTGCTTACAGTAGATATAACACTTTACCTTAAAAGGCCCAGCTTTTCATAATGCTAGTATCCCTTCTCATACATGCCCTTCTTCCAGTTGTTTTTTTTTTTTTTTTTAATCGGTATGATGTCCAGTCTCTTAAGGGTTGTGTCCTTTTACTTTGGTATCTCAGTTATCTTTTTCTCATTTTATAGACTTGAAAGAGATCACTAGGGGCTCATATAAAGGTTTTAGGTTGTGTTTAGGTGGAAAAGGTCCATGTATGACATGTATATATATAGTACCCTATCTAAGGTGAGTACTAACTTGAGCTTCTAGGACCAATTTCATAAACAGCTTCTCAGAATAAATAACCTCAGAAATCATGTTTAACTTTGTCATATGTGATTCGCTAGATTTTTGCTAACTTGAGAATTCAATGTCCTTGGATGTTTCCTTTAATTTCTTGATTTGAGTGCATATCCATGTGTGTATTCGCACATGTTTGGAATTATAAGGAGTGATTTTGTTGGGAGCCTTGCACAAAACCTTAGGATCTAGCCTCCAAAAAACAAACCAAAATTATGAGATAATAAAACAATGAAATAAATCAAAGCATAAACCACACCACACAAGAGATTTTAACGTGGAAAACCCTCAAAGAGGTAAAAACCACGAGACCTTGTCCAGATCAACAATCCACGATGAAGTAGAACATTACAACCTTCTTCACTCACGCACGAGTGGATAAACAATAAGAGAATAAAAGAAAAATGAAGAGATCTCACCAATCACGAGGACGTAGAAGCGCTGAGATGTTGATTGCACAGTAGATTACCTCTACAAGCATAACCTTCATTCCACAAGCTTCCTCTCTCTCTCTCTCTCTCACCTTTGATAGTCCTAAACCCTTTAGCAAACCCTTGCAAAGCTTTAGGAAACCCTTTTGCATTACCTCTTACATTATCTAGAAAAGCTTTGGAGACCCCTATTTATAGTTTAGGCAACTCCCTTTTGCACCCCTTGCGAAACCGCCTGAAATTTCCATAGTTCGCATAAGATCCAGACTCAAATCCGTTTAAGCTCGACTCATTGTACAGAGTCCTCAACCAGTCGAGCGGCACCTTCGACCGGTCGAGCACATCCCATGACTAGTCGAACACCTCGGAAATCCAAAACCGCAACTCACTGCAAAACGAGTCGAGCCAGTCCGCGACTGGTCGTGCACCAGCCCTCGACCGGTCGAGTGAAGCTCACAACCGGTCGAGCTTGGGAAAAAAATCCCATCAAATTTTTTCCTTTTTGACACAGGAGAAATCAGCCATCTTCAAGCCAGCTCGGTTTCTACAAATCTCAAACTTGCCCTTGAGCAATGCCTTGGTCATCATGTCTGACCCATTATCATCCATGTGGACCTTCTCAAGCTGTAGCACCTTGTGTTCTAAAGTATCCCTGATCCAGTGATACCAAATCTCTATGTGCTTCGATTTGGAATGCTGACTTGGATTATTTCTTAAGTATATAGCACTCTGACTATCGCAATAGACCACGTGCTGCTCCTGCTAAGTTCCTGTAGGAACCTCTTCATCCAAAGTATCTCTTTATATGCCTCTGTGAGTGCAATGTACTCGGCCTCTATCGCCGACAATGCTACGATCTTTCGTAGCTTGCTTTGCCAAGAAATTGGTCCCCCTGCAAATGTGAACATGAACCCGATGTAGACTTCCTGGAGTCTATGACGCTTGCCATATCTGCATCTATGTAGCTCTCTAATACAGGTTTTTTGTCACCATAACATAGGCTCAACCTGGATGAGCCTCTTAGATACCATAGTATCTATTTCACCTCTGTCCAATGCTCTTTGCCAGGATTGGGAAGATACCGGCTGACAACACCAACCGTATATGCTATGTCTGGGCGTGTACACACCATAACATATATCAAACTTCCTACAGCTGACGCGTAGGGTATCTTCTGCATCTCTTTTACCTTCGCCTTCGTTTTGGAACACTGCCTGTCGCTCAATCTGAAGTGACCATCCAGTGGAGTACTGACCGGCTTCGTTGCATTCATGTTGAACCCTTGTTCACTCCCCAAGTATAGGGTTGTGATGTAGTAATAAAACTCGGTAAGACCGAGGTCGAATCCACAGGGACTGAAACCTGTACGTTATCTGAAAATAACCAGATCTAGAACTAGGCTAAGATGAAATCTAAACCAATTATGATTGAAGAATAATGGTGAAATAATTATCTAAAACTTAAGAAAATTCAGAGAAGGGAAACTAGGGATTCAGAGGATCCACTTGTAGAGATCAGGGAGATCTTATGCCTGCTTGAAGAATCATGGAATTTAAACTGAACTTATTTGATATAGTGTTTAAAAAAGATGAAAGGTGTATGAATTAGAATGGATTCCATCACCAAACCATGCCCAGGAGACAAAGCAAACAACAGAATTAAACTAATTACCAACCGATCAACATACCATAAAGGTTAGGAAGGGTACCGTCATCCAACTATGCCCAGGAGACGATGGTGAACAACAGGGCTTCCTGACGTCAGACACATAAAAAGGAAAGGAAATACTCAAAGCCATCGCAGATCTATTGTAATTTCAGTCACAACACACCATTAAAAACTGAAAGTATTCCTGTTAATCAAAATAAAATAAACATAGGTTCAGTCTAAATAAAAGACATAAGCAAAAGGTCCCCCATCACGCTACAAGCTTCACCTCTTAGCCCTAGCTAAGAGGTTTAGTCAGACATCATAAAGCTATAATCTCTGGAAAAATACATAAAAGAAGAGAATTAAAGAAGAAGAAAAGAAATTAGAATCCGTCCTTTGCCTTTCTCTCTCTTTCTCTCTCTCTCTCTCTCTCTCTCTCTCTCTCTCTCTCTTCCTCCTCTTCTTCACGTCCCAACCCAAGCCAAGATGCCGTAGTTTTTTTTCTCATCCCTCTCTCTCCCTTTCTTATAGCCGACCCTCTGTGAAGAGGCTGGGGAGAGTCCTTTTTGAAAACCGATTATGTTGGAGTTGGCTGCGTGCGTAAGGCTTCTGTAGCCAAAATCGGACCTCCAAAGCTCCCCATTTCAGCAAATTATTTTTTCTAAAATTTTTTTTTCTTAGGATGTTTCTGAGCGGCCTACACAGTGGACGGATCATATCAGCAGTCCAATCAATGATCTGATTGTGCAACCGGCCGAAAAAAACGTTAGTTTCTAACGCTGATCTGAACCTGCGTAATAGGATTTACGCTGCAACATTGGTGGGGCCCATTATTGACGTCAGGTGCAAAATCTACTCCGTCCACCGAATTCAGGACGAAATTTCGACTGAGAATGCCTGCTTTTTATAGTCGGTGATGCGGTTCACCGATTTTTCGTTTCTACCGTCCATCCTGCTTTCGAACGATTAAAAACCAATCTTCGCTATCCTCTGTAACTTTTGTCACCTAGGCGTGAATTATAGGCTCCTCAGAGAATAAATAGACAGTCTGGATTGGCCATCCGACCCTCTCTATAGATATTAATAACAAATGGGCCAGAAAATCCGGGTTTCTCCGATGCTGTGAACGAGCCCTGCTTGTGCGACAGCTACGTTGGTTGACGGTGGGTCCCACTTCACTGCTCTTTTGCCAAATCCACTCCGTTCATTGCGTGCATCTTGAAAAACCAGTCGGATATGGATAGTTTCAGACATTGTTTGAATCGGTCCGCTGATGATTTTCTTCCACCGTCCATCCTGCTTTTGAACAATGATTAGCCTGTCTTTATGTGTATAGAACCAAACGGAAAGCTTGGCGAAGTTTTTAACCATACTCTTGAGTGAATGGACGGTCCGGATCATCCCAATAGATGACCGGTGGGGCCCACTGCTCATCGCAGTGTCCGACTGTGAAACAAAAACAGATTCTCCGTTTTTCCTTAAGAAGAGGCTCGAGTCAGCACACGCTGACCCGTTCTTGAGTTTTGGTGCACAGTCGGTGCACTGTGCACATTCTCTATACATGTAGGTCCCTCTGAGATGTTCGTGAGAAATCCGCTCCATCTATCTGCTTTTCAAGCTTATTTAATGAGTTGAGACCAACCTAGAAGCCAATCCGGATATCGTGGGCCCCAATTCACGATCTATCTATGGGCGGATCATCGTCTGGCCCACTTCGAAGGGATCCAGGAGCTGAAATTTGACGTGTACGGTTCATTTGTGGTCCTCAGGCGATGTATGAAATTCGAAGCCGATCATATGGTGGAAACCTTGTGATCCTGCATTTTGGCTGACTTTCAGGCCACTTGAGCTTCAATTTCTCGATTTTCTCGGATCTCTGGCATGTAAATCCGTTGATCTTGGTCCCTAGGGGTCTGTCCCTTGCCTTGGTGACTCATGAGCGTTAAATCTATGCTTTTAGCATCTTTTTCAGTCCACACTTATAAATCCACCTTGCAACATAAACATGATTAAACCAGGCCGTTAAACAATATCATATTCGTAAAATCAGGTAATTACTGGGGTCTGATATGCAATATTTGACCCTTAACACAACCCCCAACCAACATCTTGCTAGTCCCGAGCAAGGTATGCGAAAAATAAGTTGAGAATTACAGGACAATTTCTATGAACTCGAGTGATTTTGGAAAACAATCCAGATATTTAGAATTCAACAATTCATGAATGTTGGGCCTTACTCTCTCCTAGACTCAAACACACGGTAAACTTCATAACTAAGTTCAAAGTATTAGTCTCTTAATTAGAATAATCCTAAAACATTGAGTTCCACAGGTGTAAAGTGTAATCCCAACTTTCAACATTAATATTTAATTCTTTATTTCAGGATATCGTTGGTAACCAACAAGAGAATTCATGATAACCAAAGCTTGCCTCAAAGATCATCTTTTCATTCCTTCAGCTTTCCATTAATAGTAATACCAAGAGGGGAAATTAAATCCTCACCTATAGGGAGCAAACCTATGATGAAGACTGTATACCCAAACCTTTTCTCATATTATCCATGGGGAATGAAATCCACACCTATAGGGAGCAAACCTATGGTGAAGATTATTCGCCCACCCCTTTCTAAAGGCATTTGTATTTTCTTTTTCTTCAATTGATCATGACGGGCAACTGTTCAGGCTGGTTCCTTCCATGTTTAGTGATTACCAAGTTAATCCTTCAATATTAAACTGAAACCTCAATGGGTAAGCGAGATGTGACATGTGAAATCATGACTCAATCAATGTTTACAACTTCTAATCATGGATTAATAATTCAAACTTAACTATGAAATCTAACAGACAACTGAATCCAATAGTCATGCATTACCAACATTACGTATCTTAAAATTCTAAATCCAAGATAGTCGTCAAAATCACTTCAAATTTCCAGAAAAAATTTTAAAATTTTCACAAATTTTGCTTAGGACTAAGAAAACACTGATTAGGTTACCTAATCTCCCACCCCTAACCTAAAATCTACATTGTCCTCAATGTAAAAGATCTAAGCATGCCATGCACATGGGACAACGAAAGTAAAAGAGAAGTGATGGGAAGATAGTACCTAGATAACGAATTGGGAGACTTTTTCAAAAATATCAGCGAGAGAGTAAGTCAGCGCAAGGAGAAACCAACACAAGTAAAATATAAATAACAAAAAATAAACTCCTACCTATACCACTTTCGCAGGTGCTCTCGATTGCATTTAGCGTATGCAACAAGCCTTTAAACCCCTAGGTTACCCCTAGTGGATGAGTTGTAGTCTTGTGAGGGTTCGCAGTAATGTTACCCACAAACATTGAACTAACTAACTAGGAAAATGAAATCAATTGAAAAGTTGGGTTACCTCCCAGGAGCGCTAAGTTTAACGTCTTCAGCCAGACAAATAAAGCAACTACCCTAGTCCTAAGAAAGCGATAAACCTACCTATACCTCCATCAGACTAGGAGATCAGTCCTGGTAAACAGGATCATTTAGAGGTGTGGACATGTCCTCTGAATCAAATTTCTCGACAAATGGTTTTAGTCGATGTCCATTTACTTTAAATTCCTTACCATTGTCGGGATCTCTTATCTCAACGGCCTCATGAGGATAAGCAGTAACAACAATGTAAGGGCCGGTCCAACAAGATCGAAGCTTACCCGGAAAGAGATGTAATCGAGAATTATACAAAAGGACTTTCTGGCCTGGCATGAATGATTTTCGTAGAATATATTGGTCATGAAACGCCTTCATCCTGTCCTTGTAAATTCTCGAGTTCTCGTATGCGTCGTTCGGATTTCTTCAAGTTCATTTAATTGAAGTTTGCGTAGCGAGCCGGCGTTGTTCGATTGAAATTTAGATTTTTGATCGCCCAAAGAGGCTCTATGTTTCAATTCCACCGGCAAGTGGCAAGCCTTCCCATGAGACGAGTCTAAAGGAGACATTCCAATAGGAGTTTTAAAAGCGACGGCACGCCCATAAGACATCGGTCAATCTAATTGACCAATCCTTACGGTCGGGAAAGCTTAACCGCTTTCCAAAATGTGTTTGATCTCCCTATTAGAAATCTCAGCTTGCCCACTTGTCTGTGGGTGGTATGGGGTGGTCACCTTATGAGAGATACCGTATTTCTTCATTAAACTCTCGAATGGCCTATTAGAAAAGTGTGAGCCCTCATCACTAATGATGGCTCGAGGCGTTCCGAATCGGGAAAGGATGTTTTCTTTTAGGAATTTAATAACCGTGCGATGGTCATTAGTTCGACACGGAATCGCTTCGACCCATTTAGTGACATAGTCTACGGCAAGCAGAATATATAAATTCCTAAAAGATTGGGGGAATGGCCCCATGAAATCGATGCCCTAGCAATCAAATGCCTCTATGATAAGAATGAGATTCAAGGGCATCATATTTCGACGGGACAATGCTCCCAATTTCTGACAATGCTCACAAGCTTTGCAAAACTCATGAGTGTCCCTGAACATAGTGGGCCAATAGAAGCCACACTGCAGAATCTTGGCCGTGGTTTTTTTGCAGAAAAGTGACCACCACAGGCCGGTGAGTGACAGAAGGAGATAATACTCTGATGCTCATCGTCTGGCACACATCTCCTCAAGATTTGGTCTGGACAATATTTAAACAAGTATGGATCATCCCAGAAGAATTTGCGCACCTCAGTGAAAAATTTCTTCTTATCTTCTTGTGATCCAATGTCTCGGTATGGAACCTGTAGCAAGATAATTAGCAATATCGGCCGAACCAAGGTGAATGGGAGACTCGAAACCAGTTGTTCATCGGGAACATGTCGTTGATATGGGTCGCCTCAAGGGAATCGGAGGTATTAAGGCGAGAAAGGTGATCGGCCACTACGTTCTCTACTCCCTTTTTATCTTTAATTTCCAAATCAAATTCTTGGAGTACAAGGATCTATCGTATCAAGCGGGGCTTAGAATCATTTTTAGAAAGAAGATACTTCAGTGCCGCATGATCAGTATAGATAATGATCTTGGATCCGATCAGGTAGGACCTAAATTTGTTCAAGGCGAACACCACGGCTAAGAGTTCCTTTTCTGTAGTCGAGTAGTTCACTTGGGCAGGATTTAAAGTCCTACTCGCGTAATGGATGACGTAGGGCCTCTTATCTTTTCTCTGGCCTAGCACCGCTCCAAGAGCATAATCAGAAGCGTCGCACATAAGCTCAAAAGGAAGGCTCCTGTCGGGTGGCTGCATGATGGGTGCAGTGGTTAACATGCCTTTAAGCTTGGTGAAAGCTTCCTGACATTGCTCAGTCCACTCGTCTGGAACATCCTTTTGAAGAAGATTACATAAAGGACGAGAGAGGAGACTAAAGTCCTTTATGACTCGCCTGTAAAATCCTGCGTGTCCTAAGAAGGATCGCACGTCCCTGATGTTCTTGGGTGGAGGTAGGTTAGAGATAAGATCGATTTTTGCATTATCTACCTCAATTCCCTTGGACGAGATGATATGTCCAAGGACAATTCCCTTATGAACCATGAAATGACACTTCTCCTAATTAAGTACCAAGTTCTTTTCTTCACATCTTTTCTGCACACATTTAAGACTTTCCAAGCACTTGCTGAAAGATGAACTATAGACAGAGAAATCATCCATGAAGACCTCTAGATATTGCCCTACCATATCAGAAAAGATACTCAGCATACATCGCTGAAAGGTGGCAGGGGCATTACATAGTCCAAATGGCATCCTTCGATAAGCAAAGGTGCCGTAGGGACATGTAAATGTGGTCTTTTCCTGGTCCTCAGGGGCAATTTCAATATGATTGTAGCCCGAATACCCGTCAAGAAAACAGTAATAGGAATGACCAGCTAGCCTTTCCAAGATTTGATCGATGAAGGGCAAAGGAAAGTGATCCTTCCTTATGACGGTATTCAACTTTCTGTAGTCAATGCACATTCTCCAACCAGTAATGATTCTAGTTAGCACGAGTTCATTATTAGCATTGGCTACGATGGTGATTCCGGACTTCTTAGGAACCACCTGAGTTGGACTCACCCATTGACTATCAGATATAGGGTATATGATACCCACATCCAATAGTTTAAGAACCTCGGCCTTAACCACTTCCTTCATGTTTGGATTTAGTCTACGTTGTGGTTGCCGAGCGGTTTTCACATTTTCCTCAAGATATATGTGGTGAGTACAAATCGAGGGGTCGATTCCCTTGAGGTCCGCTATCGTCCATCCTAGGGCTCCTTTATGCTCAATGAGAGTAGATATGAGCATACTCTCCTGTTCTTTCTCCAGGTGGGCAGAGATCACCACCGGGTATGTCTCATCTTGACCTAAATAGGCATATTTCAAATCAGAGGGCAAAGGTTTTAGGTCAAGCTTCGGTGCCTTGAGGTTAGACGGTAGAGGCACTACATCGGTTTGTGGCAATTCTTCAAATTGTGGCCTCCACCGGTTAACTTCAAGTACCGGTGCAGTATCAAGCAAGGCACACGTCTCCCTAATCATATCATCATCAAACTCATGGGAGTGGGCCAAGCACGTCTCTAGAGGATCAGAGGATAAGGTAAGGGGTGTCCTATCTTCCACGAAAGTATCGATCATGTTAATGTCGTGGACATCGTCATCATCCTCTGAGTTGCTGCCGTTATTAAAAAAAAATATTTGACTCCAATGTCAAATTTCCAAACGACATAGTCATGACACCTTTCCTACAATTGATGATTGCATTTGACATGGCAAGGAATGAGTGACTAAGAATGACGGGAATCTGAGTGCTCATGTTATTGATGGTTTCGGTGTCCAGGATGATAAAATCTATAGGGTAGTAAAATCTATCGACTTAGACTAACACATCCTCAATAATCCCTCTTGGTACACGAACAGTTCGATCGGCAAGTTGTAGTGTGATTAGGGTGGGTTTTAACTCACCCAACCCTAACTGTTTGGGTGGAGTGATTTGATTTTTCTCTATGCAAATATGTGGCCTGGCTGATAAGTGGAGTGATTTGATTTTGCACCATTGATCTTCATGGTGGGCCCACCTTGTGCATGTCTAGAATGTCCTACAGGCATGTTGCCGTGTGTGAGAGGAGAATGTCAAAAGTTGTATTTGAGCACACTTGGCATTGCTCTCTAACACAAACAGTGGCTATACCAACTAGTTTCTACTGCATTATTGCCCGAGTTGCTGAACTTTTAGAAAGTAAGTTCTATACCATAAGGATGTGAACTAATTGATTTCTTACTTCCAATAGAAGACCATGGAGATTTTTGTTGTATATCCTAGATGGTGTGTCACTTTGATAGATGAATTCTTCTTCTTTGTAAACAAGGAAGACACTGTTCTCCCCTATAAACATGGATAGTCTTGTTCAATAATCAAATACTAAAATGTTAAACACTGGACAACCAAAAAGGCACCTGCTGTGACAATAGGCTGGAGTGTGTTTGTAAGCTTCAAGAGACTGGTTGCTGGTGATGCATTCATCTTCCTACGACAAGTAGCTTTCTCATGCTGGGGTGATTCCATTAAGGTTTTCCCTAATACCGTTCCTACAATACAATTCAACACAATGGAATTTTCAATGAATTTGTACCATGGACGAGTGTTGTTAGTTGGGAAATTGATCAATGGGGTCACTTGTATATTAGGTTATCAGGATGATTTTTAGTTCTTACCAACAAGGAAGAAATATGATCTCTAATTCATAATCATGATTAACTAAAATGAGATGAACTCATTTTTAAGTGGCATCTAAATAGACCTTCAAGTGTAGAGAGTTACATGTGAGTGTTTGCACTCTCACATGTTTGTGATCACACTTCATTACACTCTAAGGATTGTGCAACAAGCTGATATGCAGGGTCCCCTGCCTTAGCATGTATGATTTTGCGATCTCATGCATATGTGGCCCATCAAACGAAGATCATGGGTTTGATAGGTACCACTTCACTATTTGCTTAGTTTTCATTGAATGTTGACTAATGTTTGGTTTTTTTTTTTTTTTTTTTCTTAATTGTATAGGTGGGTTGATCCTCTTCAGGCCTGATAATGGTGGCTCACTCCAGTTTGCAGGAGCTACGGTGTTTCGTAGTAAATTATACAAAGACTATCTTGCCATTATAAGGAGTTATGGAGGGAGTTGTGGTTCTCAGTTATTTTCCATGAAGTGTCATTTGTTGATAATGTGGGTTTAAAGCTCATCATGTTGTGTGCATGATATCCAATTTGTCCATCACGTTCACCACCACATTTTCTTCTTATATCCCAAAACTCAGGCCCATTCAAGACTTCAACTACATTAATCATTTCGGTGGTTTAATCCATAACTGTCAAAAATTTATTTCTTGATTTAACTTTGCTTTACTCTTTAGTTTGAATGTAATCGTTATTTGAACTAAGCAAAGTGCGAACTAGCTAATATTTTGATAGATTTACCTTATATGATTTGTGATATTTGGGATATTTTTGGTTAACAAAGATTTGATTTTTGTATCTTACATTTCTATAGTCATTTCTGATTTTTAATTGTAATGCAACATTCTTTGAGTTTCAAATATTTTAAAAAATACGGTTTTCAAATGAGAAAAAAAAAATCCTAAATAAGAAAAAAAACCCTTCCCCAAAATTAAGAAGGATTTGGAGTGTGCCGAAATTGAAAATTTACAATAGTTTTTAATCGGCCCTAATCTTTTGCGACGCCCTATTTTAGGAATGGTTGAAAACCATTCCTAAATTGAACCGTTCTTGAATAGGGATTTTGGTGTTGTGCCACTTGAGCACAATCCTGAGCAAAATTCATCCATGGATAAGAGATGGGCAGAAAGTTGCCTAATGACACATACAACACAAAGCATCTCAGTTTAGAATCAAGCCAATTGAAGTAGTCCATGTGGCTGCAATCCCTTCCATCCAGGGATGTCTCTTGGAGGGACATGTATGGGATGGTGGCCTCACATGGTATTTCGAGAGTGGGAATGTTGCTCTTAGGGTGTCCATTGCATGAGTGTCAAGCTTGTAAGAGGAAGTGAGCTGATGTAGAGAGAGATGCAAGCCTATTCTTTGCACAGATGGACCGGAACAAGTCTAAAGAGAAGCAGATGTGGTTCGTTAGATCTGGGCCCAGTCCTACATGGGGCAAGACATAATTGGGCCGCATACGCATCTGGATCAAAGAGATTCATTCTAGATAGAGAGAAATTAACGTTTGAAGTGCGAACCATAAAACAATCAACTTTTGGTTCATTCATCATTATGAGATGCACGACTTATGAATTTTGACTGGAACAGGTGATCCAAGGCTAACTAATTCTCATAAGCAGGTTGTGTCGCTTTGTTTCAAGAAAATGACTTCTCCCTATTCAAAATCATAGTTTTATAAAAAAAAAATTATAAATTTTAATAAGTTTTAGGTTAGATGTATCTTATTCGTCTAAGAATTTAGTATACAATGTCTTCTTAGGATTTACTTGATCTTATCATGCAAAGAATCATCTAACAAAATTAAATTAGGACTTTATATTTTAGTAAATTATACTAATTTGGATAAGTTTTAATTTAGTCATATTAGGACTCCTAGTTAAAATTTGCTTTTCTTTGTAAGTAATATAATTGTGAATCTAAATATTATTATCGATTAATAAAATTTTGAATTTTCTTTTCTTTTCTTTCCTGTCAATTCAAGAATTAAGAATAGCCTTGTGATTCAAGGTTTTCCACCCCGAGGCAGACGATGACTCATCTCTTGCGTCATGAGTGCAAGGCATTGTACTTTGGGCATACATTGGATGGCTCTCAAGCCACATGCAGCTTGGTGTTTTTGCACCTTTTGGTGTGAAAACCATCCACAAATCTCTTACTTAAATGGAAGCGATGGCTGGGATGCAGTTAAGCGTTTTTTTTCCCCTTCTTTCTACCCCATGATAAGGAGGCTCATTTCCACTTCTAATTACTTGCATGGATGATACAATCCAATGAAGTAGTAATACAAAAACGCAGTTGGACATTTCTTCTCTTCTTTCTACCACATGATAAGGAGGTCCATTTCCGCAACTGATTGCTTGCATGGATGATACAATCCAATGAAGTAGTAACACAAAAAAAATAAATAAATAAATAAATAAAATAAAATAAATAAATAATAAATAAATAAATCTTAAATAAGGACGCAAGGTGTCAATGGGCATATAGTTTGGGTGCCAGGCTAGGCCTGGGCATGGCCCGAGCCCAGCACGCCGAAGCCTAAGTTGTAAAAGTCGGTTACGCCTTGGACAGACCCAGCTCAGACCCAAAATTAATAGTTATCTCTATTTCACAATTAAAATCTCCTAACTCATCTGCTGATAAAGTGGGCCACACATCTACAAAGAAATCAACAAATTAGAGGAATAAAAGCAACAGTTGATGTTTAAGATAGATAATCGCATGACTAAAGATTAAAGCAGCATATTTGTTGAAAATAACACACGTACATATAAAGTTAAGTTGGGCTAAAAAGACTTGAGCCCAAGCCCAACCAAGAAATTGATTGGGTCATGCATGGGACGGGCTAAGCTAGTCGGTCCATGCATGGACCAAAGCTCCATGGGGCGAGCTACCTGGCCCATTGCTACTCTTACATATGGTACACTTGTACATGAGTCACATCCTGCTGTTCATCAGGTGGGATCCATGATGAATGTTCTCTAGTATAACATCCATGATCAATGCAACATTTCATTGGCCACCATGCAAACATGGATCAAGAAATTTGATCAATTGCCTTTAATATGGACGTGAGAAATGTGCGGCTAGGGAAAATAATATGCATCCGTAGCAACCTGATGAATGGTTGGATGGGTTTCTAGGATCAGACACATTCATTGTTATGCCCACGTGATCAACATTCAGGATCTCGCATATTGATGGAGTGGAAACTATAGATGTTGTGCTCCTGGTTGCATCTGGACACTTAGTGTTATCTAGTAATCTGGACTGTTCATTAGGTTCAATGCAACATTTCATTGGCCACCATGCAAACGTGGATCAATCTAACGAATGCTAAAAATTTGATCAATGGCCTTTAATATGTACGGCTGATATTATTTTAGAGAAAATATGTCCAATAAACAATTTGGTCCATCAATTTGTTGGGGCCATCATAGATTTCGTCTGATTCAAAAGAATGATCACTTTTGCAAGGGAATCATTCTCATTCCAACCATGGCTTGGAAAAATGATAGTTTATATCAATGAGTACTCTACCCAATTGAAAATCCAAGCCATAGCATGCAGGCTAGACTCCTACATTAGTTTAGCATATTTTAAAAATGGCCGTGACTATGCATATGGCAGAGTATGGTCCACTTATAATTGGATTTTCTTAATTTTTGGTAATTGTAATGTAATACGATCTGAAAAAATAGATAAACGGAGTGGATACAGAATAAACACATAAAGGTGGGTCCCACCGTAAGGTAAGCAACGAATTTCTTGAGGTGTAAGTTTTAGGTAGGCCTAACAATGATGTATTTCTTAAATCCACACCGATCATTCATTGTTTAAGATCATTCTAGAAAATAAACCCAAAAATAATGCAGATCCAAAGGTAAAGGGGACCACACCACTGAAGACAGTAGGAATTGATGGTACCATTGAAAACTTGTTAGGGCCACATAAGGCTCTCATCAAGTTGATATTTGATATTTGTATTTTAACTTCATACAGGTATGTGCAATCTTATGAAGAGGTGAGATGGGAAATAAGCCTCGCGATTGGCTCTAGAAAAGTTTCAACAGTAGTTTGTTTAATTTCTACTACTTTCTGTGGTGTGATTAACTTAAGCTTTGGATTTGTCTTATTTTTGAAAACATGGTGTAGATTTATCTCAAAAAATTGATGGATGGTGTAGATCTAAAAAAAATCATGGTGGAATCTAGAAAAGTCCCACACCTTAAATCGCGCGTATCTTGTTAGCTTGAGTAATCAGAAATGACGTAGAACAATGACAAGGGGCGGCACTGCAATTTCGAGTGCCTTCAACACAAACAATCCGTACTGAATAAAAAGTACATGGGATGGAGGGGGGCAAAGAACCTGACCTCCGAAACAATTAAAAAAGTAGAGCAGTTACACACAGAAACAACCCAATTCCTGGAAACAAATGAAAAAGATAAGCTGTCGTTTATTGAGTGAATCACCGAAATCAACCAATTTCGATACTTGGGATGTTGGCAATCTTGTCCCGATCTTCTCCTCCATCTCCATATCGCTCTTTTAAGACTCGACAGGAACTGATCCATAACCGTTGAAGCTTGGGGAGGTGTTGCAACTCCTCTGGTAGAGACTCCATCCGGTTATAATCATATATTTCCAGAGTTTGGAGGGCTTTGAGTTGTCCCAACCAACCACCAGGTAGTGATGTCAGCTCATCATTACCCCAAATCTCCAAATGGTTAAGGTTGGGGAAGATGGGTAAGGGTGCTTCTGATGACATCCCATCATTACTTATGCCTAAACTCAGCCTCTGGAGGAGAGGTGGAAGGTTGTGAGGCAACGCCTTTAACTTTCGGCACTGAAATAGTCTTAATTGTACTAGTGATGGCATAACCTGTCCATCTCCCTCTCTCAATTCCCACTCCTCCCAATTTGGCAAGTTTAAGAAGATGAGGGTCTCCAGCTTGGGGAATGAGACAACACCACCACTTCCATCATTGTTAGCATCCCCACTAAACTCGCCACCCACCTTTCTCACCTCTTTCATAAACCCCACCTGAAGGTATTTAAGGGACGGTAGTTTCCCAAGACCTGGCAGTTGTTTACACCCCTTACAGACACCGAGTTCCACCCTGACTAGATTAGAGAACACCGGATCCTCAATCCACTTGGGAAGCTTGGAACCTTTGTAATCCCGTATTCTAAACTCTTTCAAGTTTGTGTGGGGCTTGAGGATTTCAAGCACATCCTCCTCATCATCCAATCGTCCATCATATCTGTATTTCAAGGTTAGAGCATGAAGGTGCTGCTTCTTATCCAGTTCTGCCTCCCTAACTTCGTCCCTGCTCCTGACTTTTTCCATGTTTTTAATTCGAAGACTTCCTTGAAGATGATTAAGGTATTTCAGTTCTCTGCAATTCCATCCTTCGTTATCACCTCCCACAATGAAATCTGATAATGTCCGAAGGCCGGTTAGTCTCCCTATACCCTGCGGTAAGTACTTCAGCATGTCAGTGCCTTGTATTTCTAGATGTCTCAGGCTAATCATTTTTCTCATCCCCCTAGGAAGTTTTTCTAGATTTCTACAGTAACGGAGTCTCAAGGTCTGTAAATTTCTGCAATCACTCACCTCCTCTGGCAGCTCCACTATGTCTGTTGAAGATAAATCAAGATATCTCAGGTGTTTCAACTGTCCTATTGTTCGAGACAATTTCTGAATGCGAGCTTTACTCAAATCCAATGCCCTAAGGTATCTCAAATGATGACATAAATTCTGTGGAACACTGGAGATTCTTGAGTCTTGTAGCAATGTCCGCAACTTTTGGGCCTTATATAAGGTGGCTGGAATGGAAGCCACTTCACCAGCTTCATCACTGAAAATTAAAAAAGAATGGCGGATATTGTTTAGGTTCGAAGGGGCTTGTTTTCTGATCTCCACCGTTGAACAGTCACTTCCTGAAACAAATTGTGCAAGATCATGAACTAAATCATGCATCTTGCAACCGTCTATGTTCTTGTCATAGTCAAATTCTGCATCTTGGAGCAACGAGCGTCTTAATAAATCATCAAAATACCGCCCACCAATATCCTCGATCTCTTCACCTTCCTTAGAATGGATGAAACCTTGTGCTGCCCATAACTTGACTATCATATCCTCCTCTATTACCCAATCTTTTGGAAAAACAGAGCAATATGCGAAGCACTGCTTCAGAGCAGGAGACAAGTCTTGGTAACTTAGCAACAAAGCTGGTAACATGTCTCCTAAGACATCTCCTGAATTCCATATCTCACTACCCAAGACAACCTCCCACTCCCTTCTTGTCTTTCTTGAGCGCATGACACTCCCCATCGTCTTTGCTGCGAGAGGCACCCCTCCACACTTCTTTACAATTTCCCTTCCAATCGCTTCTAGCTCCAAACGCTCTTCTGCACTCCGGTGCTCGAGCGCTCTACGGTTGAACAATGACCAGCATTCTTCATCAGATAAGGCCAGAAGTTTGTGTATGTAAGAGCTTCGCATCATCGATGCAACATCTTCTGAACGAGTGGTCACGATGATTTGGCTCCCATGTGCACCAGCTTGAAAGGGAACTCTCAGTTTGTCCCACTTCTCACTGTCTTTGCTCCAAACGTCGTCGAGAACAAGCAAGAATCGCTTTCCATGCAAGATTTCATGACGGAGGCAATTTTGCAATGCCTCCAAGCCTTCAAGATTAGGAGAAGACTCTGTGGCAGATTCTATCATTAATTTTGTAATCCGTTTCACATCAAAATCGTCGGAAACACACACCCACATTTTCACAGAGAAATGCCTCTTGACTTCATCATCGTTGTAGGCGAGCTGAGCAAGGGTGGTCTTGCCCAACCCCCCCATTCCAAAGATAGAAATGACGTTAGGCACCTCGTTTACCACATCACTAGTTTCATTTAGCAACCTCCTCAATATTTCTTTTTTATCATCATCCCTTCCAACAGTGGCTGATTCGTCTACTTGGGAGCCTGTTTCTCGCCCTTCGATTTCGTCCCTTCTCTCTGCATTACCCATCTTAAATTCAAATCTGTTCTTTTCGCTGTCAATCTCTTCTAACCTTTCCCGTGTATCCTTTATTCTGTTCGCAAGTTTATGGCGAAATGCAATGTGACCGAAACAAGAAAAAGGCGAAAGGAAGTTCTGCACCTTTTTATTGCAAGAAAGAGATTCATCACCTTCCTCGTCTTGTGATGGGAGGGATTCTGTCATCCACTCGTCTAGTATGTCATCGATGTCATAAGCCACTTCTTTGAGCTTCTTTAGCCAATCCTTCACCGATTGTTCTCTCGGATGCCGATTCTCGGCATCTTCAAGCACGGCCTTGATGGAGGTGAATGCACTGGAAAGCTTTCTGAGCTCTTTGGTGACACCGACCAGCGAAGCCACCTCATCTTTAAGAATTTTGTCCAATTTCTCTATTGCAAATGAGATCAGTGACTCAACCATTTTTCGTTCTTTCTAATTTTGGGACGTATGGATGGGAAGAAGGGAGGGATTTTGGTTCTTGATTTCTACTTTTGGGATGGATTTTGGTTCTTGCTTTCTCCTTTTGGGATGTATGGATGGGATGAAGGGAGAGATTTTGGTTCTTGCTTTCTCTTTTGGGATGTATGGATGGGAAGAAGGGAGGGATTTTGGTTCTTGCTTTTTCTTTTTGGGATGTCAAGATGGAATGAAGGGAGGGATTTTGGTTCTTGATTTCTGCTTTCGGGATGTATGGACGGAAAGAAGGGAGGGATTTGATATGTGAGAGATCGCTGGGAGGCTTGGAAATATGGAATGGTATCAGGAAGCGAGGGATTTGATATGTGAGAGAGCGCTGGGAGGCTTGAAAATATGCAATGGTACCAAGAAAGGAGGATAGAGAAGCAAAGAATGCTCGGACTATCTGGACTACTGGTCTGACGGTGTATACGTATCAAAAAAAATAAAATTCGAATAGAATATTCCCGACCCTTTGTCTGCAATCAATGAAGCACATGGTTAAAAATAGGGATTTTGATCGTACTGCATTCGTTTTATGGTAAAGTTCTCGAAAAGTGGATTTTTTTTTTTTTTTTGGACATGGGTGAAGGCCAAACACACGGCCAACATTGATGTATGTGTATAATCCACTCCACCTATCCTCTTTTTTGTGTCATTATAGGTTAGGGCTCAAATATCAGCTCAATCCACAGCTCGTGTGCACCACATAATAGGAAACAATGATGATAGTAACACCCACGGTTGTAACTTTTCAGGATCACTGTAACGTTTGTTGTAATGTTTGTTGGAAGTGGAAATTGTCTTGGCCACGGGGGGCTGGCAGACAAGATGGACAGAACGAATCACCCGTAAATCTCAATCCCTATTATTTAAAAATAATTAAATTATTAATTACATGAATTGAAAACCGATCGACCCATGCCTTCCGAATATAACAACCACGATCCTAAGAGAACTACTATGGATGCTCGAACCTTGACCGAGGGTTGAAACTCCCTAGAGTCTACCACCACGGAGCAAGAGTAAGGATCCAATTGAGATCGTCTGCCATCATGGATCACTTGTTGTTTTAAATCACTCCTTTTGTCAAGCAATCGATTCTGTCACGGCTTATAGGATAAATGGTTATATAAGAGAAGGAAAACTTATGGCATGCTTCAACCATCTGCTCAGTGTTATTTTTATTTGTAAACCTTAAAAACTAAGATCCAGGCCCAGTGAACGATTCAGATTGAAAGATCGAAATCACCATAATCTCACTTCTGACAATAACGAAATCATCACGGTAAGTTCCATGCAGAACAGCCACAAAAAGTGATAAAGGCAATCGGACCAACAAACGACAAAGATGCCTATATGGTGTAATTGAAATATTATCATATGGTAAGTGGACGGTTACTTTTTACAAAGATACAGTCACATGAATTTCATGAGCAGCACTCAAAACTCCATTCAAGCAAGAGTAACTCGATGACTCAGCCTGGTGGGCTCACTGTATATGTGCCCAGTCATGAGAATTTGTACCTGATGAGTGATGAGGTTGGCCTACCAAGGCCTGAAAACGGACGCTTGAAACTAAGATGGATAGTTGGTCCATTGAATTCTCACACACTGTTATTTGGTCATGTTGCATTTGCAAGGGGCCCATTAGATGATCTGATTGTAAGTCAACAGTGTAGATGGTTGTGTTTGTTGCATTTCAACAATATCAAAGAGTTCGGGTCGTGGTCCACCCATAGCATGGCTCAACAGACCACCGGTCTGGAGTAGCGAACCATGGGCCCACGGCCGGGCTATTCAGGCCTGTTCAATCGATCAGCCAGGGCTTTCTGTTAGCTCCGAAGGACATCCTATAAGTTACAAAGCAAGAACGCATGACATTAATCAGACAAATCAGCACCTTATAAAATGTGCGGTTGAGATTGTTTGCACAGAAATAAGTCCAATCAACAATCTTACTCATCTATTTGCCAGAGACCATCATGGACTGCTTATTGTTTTAAAGCAATCCTTTTACCGTGCAATCCTGTCCATTCCATCCATGGTTTAGAAAACAAACGGCTATGTTAGAGGGAGGAAAGTTAAGGAACGCTTCAACCATCCGTTCAGTATCAATTTTAATAGCTATCCCTCATAAAGATTGTGATCCAGACACAGTAAACGGTTCAGATTGATCGATTGGAATCTCCAAATATTCCAATTACGAAGATCATGAACATACCACGATACACTCCCATGAGCGAGCGAATAGCAAAGGTGATAAACGCAATGGGACCCACCAAAGGAAAAAAGATGCCTATACGTTGCAATAGACACGGCATCTAATACAAGTGTATGGCTACTTTTTTTTTACAAGATGACAAAGAAATCATATAAGTGGAATCTTATGACTTAAGCATGCCCAAATCTTAGGTGGTCCATACCACAGGAAACGGTCGTGAAGGAATCCCGACCATAAAAAACTTATGCAGTCCACCAGGATGTCTATTTGCCACTCAACTAGTTGATAAGGTGACAAAAACCTATACGAAATAACCACACAAATGTCATCCTTATCCAAAGTTTTTGTGAGCCACAAGACATTTCTAATGGTCAATTATTATTGTTTCCTGTACAACTGTCCGTATGAAATGTGGATCTGCCTCATGTTTTATATCATGCCCTAAAACTAGGTTTCAATGCAGAGGGACGGTAGGGATGTAGTCATATGGATCAAGTTGGGCTCCACATTCAGGGTCCCACTCACCTTGGTGGATCTAGGGATCCAGTGAAGGAGTCCTCTTAAAAATCAACTCATGCATTCATCTTCGTGGACAAGCCCATTGTGGATCTGCCCTTTCACAGGAGTTTGTATCTGATGAGTAATCAGGTTGGTCCATTAGATTGTCCAACCGAATTACTCAGATCATGTTACATTTCCATGGCACCCAATGCTTCAACAATTTAATCAAACACGAAGCCACACGTGTTAATAAGGGTTTGCGTTTGGTTAATGTGTAGGGTTAGGATGGTGTGGGTGTGCCAGAGTTGCATTCAACTTGACCTAGATTGAACATAGGTGCCCTCATGCTAAGATGGACCATTTAAGACTGAATTCAAAAACTCGGCTTCCCTCTCAACCACCAGCTGTAACAGTGATAAGCAATTTGCATAAGGGTAAGGGAAATGGTTAGTCAGTACAAATGTATTCTTTTTGCCTTGTTTCTTAAGGGCTTATTCTTTCACCATTAATTGCAGCCAATGTATTTTTCCATAGCAATTGATGAGTGGTGGAAAACTAGATAGTGCCATCACCTAATAGACAACACACTATACCCATTCTAAATTTCAACCACTACAAGAAAAAAGGCTTTACCAGCGGCCCAAACTGCCCCTAAAAGTCTCAAAAACCGCCGGTATAAGAATTGGCGGCGGTTGGACAAATGCTGCTAAGGGAGCGTCGCTGTGTGTTTTACCAGCGGTTGAACTTTTCACTGGCGTTTTGGTGGCTGCCGCTAAAAAGGAAGATTACGGCGCTTCTGGTAACTGCCGGAAAAAACGCCGCGGGAGAATAAAAATGCCGATAAACTTTGAGAATCACCGGTAAATATTGCAAAAGGCAGTAAAATTTGTTACAAACGCCGCTAAAAATAACGCTGCGGAAAGCTCTACAAAGCGCCGGTAGAAGATGGTAAAGTCCTGCAAAAAGTTGCCATGAAACCAATGTTGTAAGGAATCTCTCCAGTGATTTGATTATAAGAAATTTCCCTAGAAGTCATAACAATTAATAGACCATAAACAATTGAAGAAAGAACTAGAACAACACCCACACCAAAAGAAATGCTGGAAGTCATAGCAGTCAATGTCCATCTTACATAACCAGAATCAAAGTGGCCATCACATTACATAACACAACCCATAGTGTGGTCACAATAATGGGCAACTCCAAAACATACCAAATTACTAGATGAACTAGAACTAATTTGAGATAGACTTATAAATTGTGATTTACATGCAGTACACAGAGTGGAGAATAGTACTCACAGAAACTGCAATACTTCATTCCAAGAATCACCTCGAATGTCACCAAGAGCGATTCGAGCAAGATCCCTAAAAAAAAATTAAACAACAAAGGACCCCATTAAAATCACTTTGTACACACAAATCCACACCATTGGAAACAAACAATTGTAGTTCAGGTATGTTCTATTAGACAAACCCCCAATGCAAATGTGTAACTGAAAAAACCCAAATGAGAAGGAAAAAAAAAAAAAAAAACAATTCATTGTTTTCAAGTAGATATTAGAAAGCATAAACCACAAAATAGAACCAGCACCTCAAATATAAGTGACAACAACCTTACAGAGTTTTGAGATTTGGCATTTATGAAAGGGTTGAAGGGATAGGCCCTGTTAACTGATTGTTCTTCAATGTCCTACATAGTAACATCACCATAAATGACCAATCTATCCCTTACAAAGGGACAAGCAAGATTCGTGAAAATGACCAATCTACCAAATAAAAGCAGACATGATACTAACAATTCCTCAAGCTGTTTGAGCCCAGATGTCGAGAACGGAATATCTCCATATAGCAAGTTATCGGATAAATCCCTATAGAAAACAAACCAACATAGATTTCAGTTAAATCCGCCATTACATTCTCAATCCCATAACTTCAGAATGCAAGTAAATGAGAGAGATTACGAGAGATTTCGAAAGACGCAATTGCCGATCTCATCGAGGATTGATCCGGTTAGTGATTCCCCTTCCAATCTCTCGCACATCAATGCAACCAACATAAGCATTTGAGCTTAAAATGATTTCATCCAAATGCATATTTATCCTGATGCAATAAAGTAAAACATACAATGCCTGTAGGCTCTGTAAATCCCCGATGGCTGGCAAAATCTTCCCACCGAGATTCAAATTCGAGAAATTCCTTCACAGAAGATTCATGATTGTAACGAATTAGAAGTTGAAATCAGATAAGAAGAAAGAAGAAAAAAGAAAAAGCACATAAGGTATGTGAGTTACAAAGAAATGACGGTGAAGAAGAGATTGTCGCAAGCAACCCCGCTCCAGGAGCAATGATCTTCGTTGCCATCAGCATTCCAGTCGAGGAGCACGTTAGCAATGTTGCTAAACGACGCCTTAATGGACACGAGTGTTTTCCCTGCGAAACAAAACTCTCATTTCACTTAAAACTGAGGACTGAATCTCCAAATTATTTTTTGCTGAGGGCATTGTTAAAAATAGCAAGGATTTGATGCATAACATCTCAGTCCTTCATTTCCTGAGACTTGTAAGCTCTTGGAAAAACAAGCATCAGAGAATACAGGAAAAGAAGCTTAGTCGCTTAACGCATTTTGAGAAAATGACACAACTAAATCAGCCTGTATCTTAGAAATAACAAGGTTGCAGTTACTTCTTAGGCTTTTACATGTCTTGCTGTATCTTAGAAGATTACTGCTGGTTTTTGTTGGAACATCTTGTCACTTGAGCTGCATTCTTCAATATCGCCACAGGACTGATGCCTTTAAGAAAGCATAATTAAGGAAGATTGCTATAGCCAAACAGAAGATTGCTGCTTAGTGATTGTGCCCGTAACAGATTGTTGAGGGTCAAATATTGCATATCAGACCCCGATTATTACCAGATTTTACATACACAATAATGCTTAATGGAGTATTTTAATTATGTTTTGTTAGTGGATGCAATCAGGAGCATTGATCGAAATAGGCAGCTAAAAGCATGAAATTAATGCTCCAACGACACCAAGGCAAGGGACGGATTCCAGGGGACCAAGATCGACGGATATACATGCTAGAGATCCGAGAAAACCAAGAAATTGAAGTTCAAGTGGCCTGAAAGTTAGCCAGAATATAAGATCACAGGGTTCTCACCATCTGATCGGCTTGAAACTTCATACAGGGCCTGAGGAACATAAATTAACCGTACACATCAAATTTGAGATCTTGAATCCATGTGGAAATGGCCCAACGGCTAGATCAGCCCCTAAAACCATGATTTGGGGCCCGCCTGAAATCTGGATATACTTCAGATTTTGTCTAAACGCCTTATATGAGATAAAAAAAACGGATGGATGGAGCAGATTTTGCAAAAACATCACTGTGGACGCCACCTAAGTCAGGCCGTGCATGGTGCACAAGTGCACCGGATGTGCACAGCAACTATGCCTCCTTCCAAAACGGGTTGGTCTTGTGACCGAGTAAAAAAACGGTCGTTTTACTGCTTGTGCAAACAGGTCCGCAGAGGCTTTTTGCGGAAGCCGGTGGCCCAACATCATGGCCCACATGATTGATCCACGCCGTCCATCTTGTAGAGGGGCTTGCGAAGATCGAACCCATGTATATATTGTACATCAATATAAGCACATGTGCCAGCCACAGCGGTCACAAGAAATCTCTTCTGCTTTGTCCAAATCGGTTACAGGTTGATTTCTTCTGTGGGTCACACCGATTAGAGTCCAAAACCGTCCCTTCCCACCCGAAACTTCAAGGAGAATGCAATGGATGGAGTGGATTTCGGTTTTGATGACTGATCAGGGGCCCACCAAGCAACGCAGCAGGGAGCGGTGCTGTTTTCGCGTCCAGAAGCTGCCCGGCTTTTACGGCCCACTGCATGATCTTGGCGGTGATCAGATGGCCAATCTGGACCGTCCATCGTGTATAGAGGTCAAAATCGTCCAGAGATACGTCCTTCTTCAGATTTTGTGTGGACGCCACAAGTACCAGAGCGAGCAGAAAATCTGCCGCTCGCTTGTAACTGCGCACACTCTGTTGCGTAAGAGTTTCTCCGGAACTTCCTGCTGCGAAACCGATTTCATGATTCCTCCGCTCATTCTTGCTGTATAAAGGAGGCTAGACGTGCAGGAGAGGGGAGTAGCAAGGTGAGAGAGACGTGGGCAGCCGTGGAGGCGAGGAGCAAAGGCGAAAGAGAAAAGAAGTTCAAGTTTTTTTCCTATTTACTGTTTTATTTTTTTATGATTTTAGACAGATCTATCCCACTCATGTCGGGCTAAACCTCTTAGCTAGGGCTAAGAGGTGAAGCTTGTGGCGTGATGGGTGATCCCTACGGCTTTGATTCGTGTTAAACTTGATATTGATGCTAGTTTGATTCTAAAGGAATATTTCTAGCTTTTAATGATTTATTGTGACTGAAATTACAATAAGTCTATGATAGCTTTGAGTATTTCTTTCCATTATTTGATTGTGAAGATAGGAAGCTCTGTTGTTCACCATTGCCCCTTGGACATGGTTGGATGATGGAATCCTTCCTAACATTCATACATCTTCTGATTAGTTGTGGATTGGTTTAAGTTTTGTTGTTTACCTTGTCTCATGGGCATGGATTTGTGATGGAATCATACCTAATTCTTATACCTTTCATCTCTTTGAAAATTAGATCAAAGGAAGTTCAGATTGTGCTTTAGTGATATACCCTCCAATTGGATGAAGATGGGACTCAAAATCCAGTTGTGTTCTTGAATCAAGCGTAGATCTCCCTGATCTCTACAAGTGGATCCTCTGAATCCCTAGTTTTCTATCTTTGAATTCTACATATTTTAGTTTATTATTTTACCATTATACACTCATATTCACTTGATTTAGATTTTATCTTATTCTAGTTCTAGTTCTGGTTATTTTCAGATTACGTACAGGTTTCAGTCCCTGTGGATTCGACCTCGGTCTTACCGAGTTTATTACTACATCACAACCCTATACTTGGGGAGTGAACACAGATCATTTTGCAAATAAATGGACTGATTATATCTTTTCCCTATATCAAGCACCAAAATTTTCATGTGTGGCATGATGAACTTCTTTAATAGTTTAGGATGTGTTGTTGTCTTCTATTCTAGTTGAAAATCTCTGTTAGTCTAGCAATACACCTCGAAAACCACTGATTAAAGGATAAGACATTATTACTCTAGTTAGTCTAGCAATACAATCAAATTGGGTCATATGGATACAAGAAAGACAACTCAGAATTGCAAAATAAAAATAAAATCAGTAGGCACAGGTTTATGCAAGATGTGCGAGACAGGAACGTGTAAAATTGTATCTATGTAAACAAAGGTAGCAAGAATCCACTATTTTTCAATTGTAGCAGGAAAACTGTCATTCAAATAGTGATTTCAAATGCAGATGAACATTTTGTGCAGCATCCACCCAAGATTTCTATATCAGCCCAAACTAAAGAATCTGATGGACAAAAGGCTAATAATTAAGGAAAGCTTGATGCTTTGAATGGACACTAAATGCTTAAGATTAATCAAGCAGTACCTAGTATTTGGCAAGGATATTTATGCTTCAAAAATGGCATACTTGGGATATGAAGTAGCAACGGGTTTCTTGGTTGCATCAGCATGTGTATCTAAAGTAGATAGCCAAGTTATAATCAAGGAAACAACATGAAGGAGAGAAATAAGCACACCATGGTAAAAGCATTACAAAACAGAGCAACATATTGGTGGTTAACTCAACACACCACTTGGTGAAATTACAAGTATGCAGGTAATTGGTGAAACATATGGCTCCATTCTCTTAACTAATTTCTTTGTTGTGTTAGGCACACTGTTGTTTTCATTCCCTTTTCCTTCTCATCTTATTGTGGTTGTACAAATAAGATGTGCTACAAATAGTTCTCATCTCACTCATGATTATGGGTGGAAGAATCCAAAAAAAGAAGAAAATGAAAACAAAAACAAAAATGCCCATTTAATGCAGGTCCATAGCTAAAATTTCTGCAAAAAAAAAAAAAAAAAAAAATTGTTATATTTGTTATTTTTTGAATTTGTTGCACCTGATAGTCATCTCATCCAAATTTAACAAAAAAACCCGAGTGAACTGTACAAATTCTCAACCTGAGTAATGTATTTGAACACAGCCAACAAAAAAAATATGGAACCAAAATTATGTGACCTTCTGAAGTCACCGCAAATGAGCTGATTTTTAATGAATTGATGCTTGTTTTCAGCAATGTTGAAACGTGCCGAACATATTCTACACCAACTTGCATATATGCCGCACTTCTCTGTGAGTATGTGCTCTGAGGCTTCTGTCATGGAATGATCCGGACCTTTTTCACTGAATCCATATATTGAACCAAACAATTTCAAGTTACAAACATGACCATTAAGAAGATCCAGAAGGTAGGAAAGACAGAATTTTAAGGAAAATTTGCTTGGCATTTTGTGTTTCTTAGCTGAAAAATGAAACTGAGGCTGTTGAGTAGGGTTTTCGGGCACATTAGGACACACTTCCTCAAAAGGGTTTCAAAAAGGGTTTTTTTTTTTTTTTTTTTTTTTTTTTTTTTTTTAAAGGGTTTCAAGCCTGCTTTTTCTTCTTTTTTTATCGATTCAGCAAAAACCAATTGGATTGGTTTATGCCAAGTTGGCTTTTAGCTCCTACTTTGTCAAGCAGGAGATGAGACAAGGGTCTACAAAGTACATCTAAATGCACAACATCAACTGTTGTTTGGATCAAAAAGGGGTTTAGGCCTCAAAAGCCCCTTCGGAGTTTGCATCCAACAGGCCCTTAGGAAACTGTTCTTGTTGTTTGGACCAATCAAACAAGATCTAACTCTTTAAAACTAAGACCTATCTCTCTTTACACTTTTCTGTAATGAGAATTTCAAACTTTAGATGTTCCAAAACTCAAAAGTTGGGATTCATAAAAACATAAACACAACCTGAGATGTTCTAAGAAGGCTTAGGACTTTTTAACGTCTGATTTAAGATAGACTATTACTCACAATTTCTGTACCAATGAAAATAAATGTAGCTTAGGGTGCATTTGGTTGCACCAAACATCATGAAATTCGGTTTATACCATTGAAAACTAACCTTCCACTTTAATCTTGCCAACTACTTTCATTGCTGCTCCATATATTCACTCATATCCAATCGTATCATGGCTACCTCCTACAACAATGTCAGCAAAAAAAATGAAATTAGCTATACAGTTAAAAGAACCATGGTAATATAAAACTCTCTCTGGCCATTAAAAAAAGACTGGATTTATTTTTTTAAAAAAATCCATACTGTTTCTGCCTAGATTTTTGCATTTTCCACCACCTGCATAAACATAATAAAGACGAGATCCAAAATGAAGCTCTAGCTAAACCATCAAGAACCCAAATTCCTCAGTTTAAAAATGAGGAATAGAGTCACGGTAATTACAAAGTAGACTGCAACTCAAGCCAATACCTGAAAATCTGTAAACCCCTTGATGGGGTCTACTCCAAAGGTTTCCAAAACCTAGCCAAATGAACATGAAAACCTAGCCATCAACAAGCTCATCTGTCCTCCTACACCCTACTGAAAACAGAGACCATAACAACATATTGCAATTCAAAATTCAGTATGGTGCGCTGTATAGAAAGTGGCTAAAAGATAATGACAGTGCACTCGTTGTGTTGTAGTGGATATATCCTCACAAACAGCCATGCATACATTAATTTCCAACTATCAAATGAGAAGTTGATTTTTCAAACTATCACCAATGACTATTTTCTACTAACAGTCCCAGCCGTACATGTGTCGCTGGCAAACCTGAAAACACAATTTTATTCTCTTACTACCAAAAAGAAAGAAAGAAAAAAAAATGTGAATATCCAGCAAAGGATTATAAGCCTGTCAAAACAATAAACTGGTGAGATATCATAAAACTCAAATCTTTGCTAGTGCATTTTTCTACTCTAACACAAGCATGGTCTTTAACAGGCCGACTCGGACCAACTCATTCCGTCGATGAATAAGTCATGACTAGCCCATTTCAGGGGCTGACAAGTTCCAGTCGGGCCTATTTTCACCACTGACTCGTGGTGTCAAGCTCGACCTTATAGGAACATTTCCCACACACACATAGAGTGACATTACCATGAATCAGAATATTGCAGAGGTACTCTCCAGTGCATGTGACACAGTACTTACATGACTGTCCATTTCCGAAAAGGGTGTTTGTCACCCAAGATATATGGAGTTTCAGTACACAATGACAATCTGGAGAAACATCTCCACTTGTGCAGTTCACAGCAGCTGCGGCTTGGGACTGGCCGACGTATCACTTCCTATCATTAAAATAAAAAAATAAAAAAATTTTAAAAAAAGGTAAAAGAAAAACCAGCACAAACCATAGTTCAATTCAGTTGAAAAAGAAGCAGAAAATGCCTATAGGAGATGGATATCTCTTGACAGAACAACTTCTTTATGGGTTGTGGCATGTCCTTCGAGTTGAACTACTTCAAGAAACTAGATGTATTTTCCATCAACAAAGAAAACAAATCAATGCAAAAATAGACAAATAGAATAAAAATAGGGAAGTCACATTATGAATACAAACTCAAGAGAGTTGCCACATTTCTCCTTCTCGGAGATTCCTAGAAATTTTCTATAACTGAAATTTCAATAAAAAGAAAGATGCACTTTTCATTTAAAATTAAAAAAAAAAAAAAAATTCAATAATGTTGTTAACAGGAATGTCTATTGTCAATACCTTGAATTTGTTTTGATGAAGGGGAATCCAAACTCTGAAGTTTCTCTACATCACACCATGTCTTGGTGAAAGATGTACTTTTCATTTTTTTAAAAATCACTAATGCTGTTAACAGGAATGGTTGACTAATTGATATTGAGATATTTGGCTAGACTAAATGTCTATTGTCAATACCTTGAATTTGTTTTGAATGATGTGCAGCAATCAACACCACCAACAGGACAACTACAGGCAGGAAAGACCAGTATTAATTTTATATCAGTAACCATGGTAAACCAGCTTTGTTGGCAACGTTGGTTTCACCAAGAAACAATAACTGGACAGAAGTCATCATTACCACTGCCAAAGGATCCAGAAAATCATTATGCTCAGTTTTGTTGTAGCAAGGTCATTCCTGCATGTGCCTACTACTACGAAAAATGGTTAGATTTGAGGCCAAGGTCCAAGCATGTGGAGCTTGAATTTTGTGTCTTGGCGTCAGCCATCTTCTTCTATCCACATTTATGGATGGTATCATCCACCATCCTGCAATAGATATGATAGGCCCAAGACCTGCCAAGAAAAAACAGTGTCTACCTGAAAATTTTTCAAGAGATTTTATCATTGCTTTGGAGTTTGTGGAAACGACTTCAGTCATTCCAAGTATTTCAGTTAACACATTAACAAAACCAAGAACAACGACTTTTCAAGCACTATAGTAGCATTGAAAAAGACGTTATATAGAAACTTTCATTTTAGATGGATTCAAACATTCCATAAGAATTACCAAGATCATTGAGTACAAATGCAACAACAACAGTTCTGCTTTGCTCATACCTGTGATATTCTCTGTAATTTGGTCATCATATTTATTAGTTCCAATAAAAGAAAATTTCAAAATTCAGATGACTGCATCATCATTAAATCCACAAGCAAAACAAAATTTTTAGAATCAACGCTAAATATATGAAAATTACACAGTAACTGTTGAGAATGCAAAATCTCTCAGATCTAAATATATGGGATAGGTGAACTGCTGCCCAACAGTTTTTAACTGTCTATCTTCTCCATACATGAATGCCAACCAGTTTAGTGAGGCCAAGAAACATGCTTGGTGGATCTATCTGATGGATGGCTCTCACAAAGCAATACATGTGACATGCTGGCAAGTCTTATCCGCAAGCAACATATAAAAAAAGCTTTGTTACTAAACCCATCATTTTGTATGATATGCACAAATGACTCTAGAGGAAGGCCTAGAACAACAATGGCCATTGATGGTGAATGACCCCCAAAAGTAGCTTATGTAACCACAACTCAGGAACAAATGGAAGAGTTGGAACTGGCCCTATGTGCTGATGATTCTGTACCAGTTGCCAAATTTCATTTAAATGCTGGAGATGCTCTTGCACAGATTCTGAAAATATCATGAAGTCATCAATATAATTGGTGATGAAATGATTTGAAATTTTCATCCATTTGCGTTTGGAATTGGGACAGGGAACTCTTTTTCAGTCCAGATGGCATTACTAGTCATTCAAAAAGCCCAAATGAAATAACTGCGACTAAAAAGTGTTTAGCTTCATGGGCTGAGTAGTAATTTTCAGCTGGAAAGTGAACTTTCTCATGAAAGAATCATGCATGATCAAACAAATGAAATAACTGCGACTAAAATACTTAATAAAAAATCCTCCCATTTGTCATCATCCATTTCTGTCTATAACCTACGAAAAATTACAAAAAATTATAATAATGATGTCTCTTACCATTGCTAGTACATGCCTTGATAAATCAACTCGTCTAAGTCACTGCCTATTTTTACACCAATCATGCACCCTCTTTGTCCTTCATATACCACTAACAAAACAAAATCATTATAATAGAAGGAAAAAATAAAAAATAAAAGAGATCTTTTATGTGTTTTATTTAAAAGGTTAAGAAAGAAAAATTCATATATGTGTGTATATTTCAAACGAATAGAATTGGATTGGATCCTTTATATGTGTCGAATCCAGTTTTTATTATTTTTAAGAGAAATCATCCTGCAGCAGAATAAGAGAGAAGAAGTATCCCGACAACCTGGGGCTTTGAGTATAGACAGCAAATTCCCTTCTGGCTGGGGCTTTTTAGAGAAATCATCCTGCAGCAGAATAAGAGAGAAGAAGTATCTCGACAACTTGGGGCTTTGAGTATAGACAGCAAATTCCCTTCTGGAACATGGAAGCAGTGGTTCACGTCTAGATCATGCCCTTTAAAATAAATGCCTGAGTTATATTGGAACATGGAAAAAAGAGAATTAGAGAAATGGTTCTTCCATTTCTTTAATCAAAGGTGAGAACAACATGTTGAAGAAAACGAGGGGGAGAGGAGAGAGAGAGAGAGAGAGAGAGAGAGAGAGAGAGAGAGAGAGAGAGAGAGAGAGAGAGAGAGAGACTTTCGGTCGGATATTGCAGGGAAGAGAGAAAAGGGGAGATGGGTTTTGGTAGAAAAGAGGAGGGAGAAGAAGAGGCGCGATGGAGATTTGGGATAGGCGCGCGTACGGGTTTTGGATATTCGGGGATAGGGCGCCAAGCGGGAGAGGATTTTGGGTTTTTTTTTCTTTTTAAAAACAGCGGTGGTGGCCCGTTTTGTACACTGGCGGCCAAAAAAAAAATGCCCCTCGTTGTATATACAGTGGCGGTTTGCTGTGGCCGCCTGTGTTAAAAACGCCCCTAATAGTCATTTTTCTTGTAGTGTCAATATGGATGGACCTGAATTCAGCACAAGGAAAGCAATATAGTGACTTGTACCTGATGAGCAGCTTTGATCATGCATCCATGTAAGCATTGTGGACCCCTGAGCCTACACTCTATATAGTTACTTCCACTTTGAATAAGCATCTTACAACCAAAGATAAATACATAAACAACATTTAAAAAAAATAATAAATAAATAAAATAAGGGAAGGTGATTTATACACGATGCTTGGCCAATCAACTGGCCAGATGGAGACCACCTTTGGGCAATGCAGACCATTTATCTGGTGATCCCAAATAACAGAACAACAATGCCGAAAAACTTCCTCCATTGAACAATCATAACTGTGCAATTTGTAGCCTGCAAGATGATGATTTTGACAGCATACTGCATTTAAGAGGTAAGAAAGAGGCTTGACATGAACTTTCTGACAAAGATTGTTTATTTATCAAAGAAAAAAGATAGTATCATCAGCGAAATAGAGTGTAACATGTCCAACTCCCCTAGTACAAATTAGCATGAATTTTGCCAAAGACTTTTTTCTAATGCCTCTACTCAGAACCTCTTCAGCTATGATGGAGAACAATGGGTATGATGCATCCGCTTGACAAATACCTTCAGTAAATTTGAAATATTCACATAGCTCACCATTCACCACCATTGAAAAGAAGCAGTTGATAACCACTTTATAGATTAGGCCAGCCAACTTGACAGAACCAAACTCCCTCATGATCGTAAAGTGCATCCAAACAGTTACAAGGTTTTGCCATATCATGTTTAATAATGACATTGGTTTTGCCATATCATGTTTAATAATGACATTTCCAATGCTAGAACGATTATTCCAGACTTTAAATAATAATAATAATAAATGTTTGTCCTATACTAGTTTGGAATAATTGCACCCAACATGTTAGTCAACAAAATTACAAAGACTAATAGTGTGAAATTTCCTAAAATCTGGCGAACAATTATATTTTGGAATAAGAGCAACAAGAGGAGGTAAACACGAACCTCCATGAAAATTTCCCAAACCATATTGAAAACATCCATTTTAATGATATTCCCACAAATCAGAAAAGAATCCTCCAGAATGATGGCCATCTGGACCCAGAGCACTATTCCTATCCAAACTGAAAACATCTTCAAGAACTCATTCTCACACTAGGACATTCATAGATGAAGGCCAAACTCTAACAGTCAATAATTCTAGTTCATTTGCTAATCTCATCTAGAGATTTCAAACATATCTTTCCCATTAGCAACCAAATTATTGCATCACAAATATGCAACTCCACACAAGTAGTTTAGCCCCCAAATATCAAATCCGTGAAAGTTAAATAGCATTGGAAACAGAAACTGACAAAAGTCCAAATTCAACCACAAAAGGGCCACATGCCTACCGATCAAATGGTTAGGACAGTACATACCTGGATCATGGTATGTCCATGGAGACCACCAGATCAATGGTCCAGGCCATTTAGCCATGAAACAATATGTACAATGGTGAAGGACAACAAACTTATCTCATCCTAGCTCACGTGAGACCCAAAACAAGCTCATGTTTTAAGTGTCACACACTAGCCTTCCCTTTCAATTTACACATATACATTCCTTATGCTTACAGAATTCTTTTTCTTTTTCCAAGACAGTTGCATGGAACTCTGAAAACAGAAAATGCAAGGACACTGATACTGGTTTTGATCTGAAAAGTGTTGTTCGACTTCTCTTTCAGTTGACACAATCATACAACCCGAATATTGTAACATTTTTTAAAGATAAACCAAAAATCATTAAGAAAAATAGGACAAAAAGAAAAGAAAAGAAAGAATGCTACGGGGCAATTCTTAAGAAAAGGAAAAACACTGCCACTAACCAAAAAGAAAAACAATCCAATGATCATGAATCCCCTTGAAACTACCGAGATAGTGACTAAAGGCTGAAAGACTATCCACAATCACCCTGCTGTGTTTTCCATTATTTGATTCCAATCATGAAAAGCTCACCTCTCAAAATGCCATGACATTTAGAAGCA
The DNA here is from genome assembly GCA_030180095.1 of Magnolia changhungtana. NCBI lineage: Eukaryota > Viridiplantae > Streptophyta > Magnoliopsida > Magnoliales > Magnoliaceae > Magnolia > Magnolia changhungtana. The sequence goes on along the minus strand of JASAUF010000364.1, from coordinate 540,995 downwards.
ACATAGTCAATTCCACAATCAAATACAAGTTCTTATTTACTTAATTGAGAATACTTTGCCATTAAATATTCTTCAATTTCTTGACTCCTGCAGTCACTATAAGATGGCAAGAAGAAACATCTTCTAGAAGATCCATTAGTCAAGAAAGGCCAAACCTTGCCATCACGACATAAAGGTCCACCGGTGATCTGTTCTTCATGACCCACTCAACCCCAAATAAATTGAAAGAAGAAACACCACTTCTTTGTGCAATGAAGAACACTACATTGTGACCTGATAATTGCACTTTCATCTTTCAACAACAAAGTTTTGATTTTGGAAACTGGGAGACCAAGTTTACAGAAGAATAATGCCTACCGATTCGCTGTTAAATGCAAAGTGCTTAAGGCAAAACATTTGGATGCCTTACACTAACCAATTCAATGTCAAATATAAGAGTGCCCAATGTAGAGCCTTCTCCATTGGCAAGACGGGTTGGATTGAAAATAGTGGTAAACAGCCTCTGCCTGTTGAAGAACTGAAAATCATAGAGAAAACAAAGCAATTGTAAATAATAAACCGTCTGGATCAGAGACGGTGGACCCCACCTCACATATGCTGGCTAAGCAATATTTTCTTGGCAATAAAAGGAGAGGGATGTTCAATCCCAATCCTACATCACCCAAACAACCAAATCAGATGGCATAAAGAGATTGAAAAGATACCTGTCTATTAGAGATTCAATCTTTGGGCAGATGTTTGCAAAGGTCAACATCGATCGTTTCAATCGAACCAACCGAATCGAACTCTCCAAGCAATCAAAGAACTCACCCAACATCTCATACCTGACCATCCAAACAACATATTCACATTTGAAATGACAATCATACCATCAAAACAAGAAGAAAAATTCAAGAGATGACACTTACACGATTTATGCAATCAATCCATTGATCTGGACCATTTATCCAGTATGCCCTGACTACTACAGAGAGATGAGCCCAATGACCTGCCAGATGGGAAGATCCAGGCCATCCAATCCCATGCCCATTTCCCATTCAATATGAATATATGGGGCATGTGTTAGGACTTTCCCTCTAGCGAAGATTTTTGAGATATCAACAATCTATGGTGGAACCAATTAGATCAACGGCATGGATAACCAAACCATGGACCATACTAGTACAGATTCCATTCTAAGAACAGTATGAATCATCCAATCAAAAAAAAATCTACAATTTCCACTGAATTAAAGGATGCCCAAATCATTTTTTTTTAAAATTTTATGAGAATAGCGAAGCATTTCTCTTTAATATTGATTTTGTGTGAAAGCCCCTCTCTCAGTTTCTGAAAAATCTTCATCATATCAGAGCCCCGATGAGTACCATTAACTCCGATGACCTTCCTCCATTCCGGCGAACCCAATCACCAACAAAACCCATCTTTGCCGATTCGACGATTCACCATCTCCCAGAACTCCTGCTGGCCCTTTCAACACCCCTCTAAAATCCGTTACGGTGACCTTCTTCCGTTCTCATAAACCCAATCGGTTTCAAAACCCATCTCTACCATCCGACAACCATCCAAAAACAAAAATCATAAATAAAGAAGAAAGGGAAAGGGAAAAAAACCCCACTTTGAACCTTCTGCACTCACCCCACTCTCTTCCGCCCCCGCCAGCGGACCAGACCTGTGCTCCACCTTCACACCAGTTGTAACAGCCCGAATTTATCCCAACCTGGAATTAGACGTCCTTAGGCAATGGGTCAATCCTAACACTGGTTTAATTTCTCAAACACTCAATTCAAGGGTCTTAAATCCCTTCTTCAAACCATTCTCTTGAAAACCTCACCGTTTCTTCACAAATCCCACATTTCACTACCTCGTCCTTCAAAATTTTCTAAGTCCTTTCATATTAGACACAAATCTTAAAGTTTAGGTGATATTGATCAATACTTAACCTCAAAATTACTATGAATAGTAAATAAATAAATAAAATGAGTTTTTAACCATTAATATCTTAGAATCTCACGAAATAAGTAGGCTACATGGATAGATTAGCTTCTCCTACCCCAAAAACATATATTGCATGTCGAATAACTCATGCCGGTTTGTAAAATACATCCATTTTACATATCAGACCAAAAAATCATCCCAAATAGGTCAGTGACCGGCGAGGGTATCGCCCGGTTGGCGAGGCCTCGCCAAAAGGTGGGCCTAGTAGGGCCACAGCGGGTCAGTGGCCCGTTTTCGCCCACTTTTCCTGCGATTTTGGTCCGACTTCGAAAAATCATATCTCCTTCGTTATAACTCTAATTTAGGTGATTTAAAAACCAAATTGAAAATTAATAAGTATAGTTTCATATAAAAATAAGTAAAAAATATAATAAAATAATTAATATAGTTAAATATAGGTCGTGGTGACAACTGTCCGAAAGTCATTAGTTTGGACAGCTGCCGCTTCTAGAATTTTTAGAATTTTTCTACAACACCAAACCTAATAAAATTTGGCAGTGATGAAGTAGACTTGATGATAAACTACTAAAAAAATAGACCAGCTAGAAATGCCAGAAAGAGGCATAGAACTTCCCTAGGACCGTATTCTATCATAGTTAGGGTGGAATGTGGTTAAGTACTGAACTAAACAACCAGTAGGATTCGCTCTAATCGCTTTAAATATGATCTGCAAGACCCAAAACTTGTAAAATCATTGACGCTAGGTTACCCTAAAATCTAGGATCAATCTCATTACCCGGCTGCTCTCGGGAGCATCTCGAAACTCTGTATCAGATCTGGACCGCACGTCGGAAGTCCGATTAACATGAACTTAAGGAATTAGGATCGCCTTGCTGAGCTTGACAACCATCTCGAAAATCAAATCCAGACTGTGTCCCACGGCTGTTCGCTTGAGTCCGGAGCGAGAGAGTGTGAAAACACTTGATTTTCTTTAAAAATAACTATCTCAAATAGTAATTTGAGACTTGTCGCTTGCGGGTCAGTATTAAGCAACCTGAACGTCAGAATCTGACCCAAATACACCTTCGGATCAGGAAAAATTTCATAAACATATTCACGTACTCGAAATCTCCGATCGAGATCCACTGACCGTTGAACTGAAACTGGTCCGCCACGTGTTATCTGGAAACCCGACTGGAACGAAAACTTAATTAAACCTAGATCCAATGTCTGTGAGCTTAAGTCCGACCTTTGGCTCAAGGGGGGCCGCCAGAAGTCCTCCGTTGAGCTGAAACAGAAGCCCTTTGGACAAAACCCAAGTATACCTTGTTCCCAAGTCTATTTCGGTGAAGTTTTAGGCTATATAAGGACCTTAAACCCTCTCTCATTTCAGCCATCTGAATTTGAGTTTGAGAAGAGGGAAAAGAGAGAGAAAGTGAGAGAGAAGTGGGAGCTTCTTCCTGCCGTTCTTCCCTGCCGTATCCAAGCTTAAACCACTCCGTTCTTATCGCTTTCCCGGCGATACCGACTTCGTTTCTAGGTAAGAAACCCTAACCCTAATCTGATTTGGGGTGTTGACAGTTGTAGGTTATGAAATAGCTAACCTATTTCATTGTATAGGTTGCCAAACTGCCGAATACGGAAGCTTAGCAAACCTATCAACTCCGTTACGATTCTACGAAAAAAGTGAGGACTTTAGGTGTAAAGGTTACGGTTTTCAATGCTTTCAATGTCAAATAATGATAGATTCGTGATCTGCATGCAATTGCACATGTACAAAGTGTTTTCCGTTTTCTGTTTCGATTAAAGTTGTAAAATATGGAATTTTACATACTCTAGGTATTCGTAGAAAATACCGTATACGTATTTTTTTTAGAAATGTATTTGACATGATTAATTGTTGTATGAATATACGATATATGGATAAAATACTTATTTGGCAAAAGGATTCGCCCAAATACATGTTTTGCTAATACACACTATGTATGTACAAATACTGTATTGTAGAAAATACCGTATACATATATATATTTTAGAGATATGTTTGCCATGATTAATTGTTGTATAAATATATTATGCATGCGTAAAATACTTGCTTGGCGAAAGGACTAGCCCTAATACATGTTTGTTAACATACATTAAGTATGTTGAAATAGTGTATGTTAAGTATTTGTGGAAATGCTTGTGTGAGTAAGTGTTTGGATGTTGATGCCTTAGGAGGGTGTTGAGATGGGATTCTCAACTACCTTAGAGACATGTATGATTTCCTCCATGAGATTGTTTACTTAGACCGCTCACTTGTGCAATATATGTGTTAGTATTCTATGTAGTGCTTTATAACATGCTTTATGACATGCTTACTAACATGCTTCAATTACTTTGTTTATCATGCTTTACTCCACATGCTACGGATAAGAATTGATTGAGTTTGGGACTATGTCTATAGTCCAGACAGTCGGTACTAGACTTGAGATTGTGGTTGAGTTTCATGTTGCTACGTAAGATGTGTTTGACGAACCCGAGTCGTACGTCAGTTGGCGACAGTGGTTAGGCCACGCGAAGTGCTTATGCACTTCATGTCGTCCAATTGATTATGCGCTCGAGCTAGTCAGGCTCGTCATGTAACCCGATATGTCTAATGTATGTTCACCATGTTTGGTCACTACTACTTGAACCTAGGGTACCAAACTTACCAGTGGACTCCCATTAACCATGATACCTCGATCCGCTAAGACTCATGAGCTAGGCATGGTGGTATGGGACACCGTGGTCGAGCTATCGGCCTATGCTGGGGCCACGTGCCTCCCCGTAGTGACTATTGAGCAACCAGACTCGTGAGCCGATTATGGTGGTATGGGACACTATATTCGAGCTGTCGACCTACACTGCCGTAGCCTGGCTGTGGTCCCCAGTCGGGTTGCATCCGGGTCCCATTGTCAATAAGTGGACTAGTCAGGCTTCGAAAATAGACTGCCAGTTGGTAGAACGTTAGTGGAGTGACCTCGAGCATATTCTGAATTTGCGGTGAGGCGACGAGTTTTGCTGCAGTGTAGAGAGTATGAACTAGGCCTGTTTCTGTATAGTGATGAATTGTTAAAGAGGTGATGGGGAAGTGGTGTAACCTTTGTACGTAATAGCCCTGACAGCCTTTACAGTGACCTAGAAAATATACCATCGTCTGATATTAACTAGGTCTGATGACCTTAGAATGGATCATCTTTGGAAATGATATAAGGGAGGTACCTTAGTTTCCCAATCCTGCTGTTTGAAATGGATTAATAAAAACTCGGTAATCATGCTCATCATGCATTGCATGTGCCTGGAAGATGTGAAGCACTGAGGGATGAAAGCATGCCGCGAACGTAAGATGGTATCGCACGAGGGAGGGTGTGGTGAGGGCATCCATCATGACTGCATTCATACTTGCATTAACAAGAGTAATTAGGAGTGTTTGATTATACTACTTTATCATTACTGCTTGACTGCATTAATAACATGTTAACCTATGCTTTATTGTTCCATTGAGTTAGCTACTCACTCCCACGTTACGGGATGGTGTTTTAAAACACCCACCAGACCCTGTATCAGATGCAGGTATTACTGGAGCACAGGAGACTGAGCCCAACATCTATGATGATCAGGAGGAGTTCTCCTATATGCAATTTGCTGGAGGCTTCGCATAGGCTGTCTAGTGTTACGGGGCTACAGGGTTGATAATTTCAGTTGTACTATTTTGACTTTTGATTCAGATCCAACATATATATATACGGTGACTCAGTTAGTGTTCATACTCTGGAGATCGAGAATGTTTTGTTTTATATATATATCTATATATACCTTTCAATCTTCTGCTTACGCTTTATACATGGATCTGGAGTATGAATTACTGCTTTGGTAGAATCTCACTCATGTTTACTGTACTAATATAGACAACATTTAATCATCATTATCTATGTTGCATAAGTGATGTTCTGAAAGTCGAGAGTTGAGTTACTACTCGACCCTCGATTTTTCGGGATGTTACACCAGTGCTCCCTTCCACCTTTAACAAATTAGGACTGGACCGAACCACGTCTCTTCCAAAAACCCCCTCTCGCTGATTTCAACGACAACAACTAGAAAAAAAAACTTTTGGTACTTTCTTTCATGACCCCTACCTCGCTTTCAAAACCCCCTTTTCAAAAGAAGAAGAAGAAGAAGAAGAAGAAGAAGAAGAAGATGGAAAAATGAGAAGGATGCCCAAATCATGCAAAGAACCCAAATCATATATATCTTTTCAGCCAATGAAGTTGTTAAAATTGGAGAAACCCCCAAAAAAATCTGTTTTAGGATAGAAGAAATGCTCACTTTTCAGGAAGCTTGATATCATCTTTTGCCTTTGGTCCTTACGACAGGATCTGCCTTCGAATCGACATTGATAGTGTCAGCTTAGTAAGCAAAGTTATGAGAAAATACATTATAATGAACAATATAAATAGAGATTTTGGTGAACATAACTTTAAAAAATGAATGTCTTCAACCACCAATGGAAATGGAAGCCAGATCAAGAGAGGCCAGAGTGGAAAGTGGAGATCGAGATGCGTTGGAGAGAGAGAGAGAGAGAGAGAGAGTTTCGGTCGGGATTTGGGATTTGGGAGGAGAGGAGCGGAAAAGGGTTTTGAGAGAAAATAGGTTGGAGAAGGGCGCGATGGATTTAGGGGGTGCGCGTTTTGGATTTCTTTCTTCAGTCAGCGGCGGTGGCGCGTTTTGTACACTGGCGGCCACCTAAAAACGCCCCTGATTTTAATCTACAGTGGCGGTTTGTGGTGGCCGCTTGTGATAAAAATACCCCTGATGAATGTTTTTTTTATAGTGAACTAGTCATGATCACATGAGGCTACAGTACTAATAAGTACATATATGCCTTTGGTGAAATTACAACGACGCTTGCACAGCATCTTTTGTAAGTTCCAGATGACATTCAATGTCAATTTTCATTATCATAGGATACCTGGAGATATCTACAAACAATCACACATACCCACATTATTTTTTTTAAAAAAGAATAATAATAGTTACAGAGTAGAACTAATGAGAAAGAATCGTGAAAAATATCAATGAACAAACATCAATTATCCATCTCATATGAAGCGGATGGACGGTTCATAAAATAAGTTTATAAAAACATGTAGATCACACGGATCGAAGATCCAAGACCAAATCCTCTTCAAGCATTACTCTACTCCTATTATACTATGCTTGCGTTGCCTTTTTACTCATGGCAACTAATGCACACCCGTCCTCTACTTCACTTTCCATCATGTTTCTTTTGACTTTATACACCAATGATTTAGTAGTATGTTAGATGATATACTAAGTACCATTCCTCGTGATTCTTGGAAGGTGAGAGGAAAGAGTCATTTCCGCATTGGCTTTTTGAATGAGTTGCTTACAGTAGATATAACACTTTACCTTAAAAGGCCCAGCTTTTCATAATGCTAGTATCCCTTCTCATACATGCCCTTCTTCCACTTGTTTTTTTTTTTTTAATCGGTATGATGTCCAGTCTCTTAAGGGTTGTGTCCTTTTACTTTGGTATCTTAGTTATCTTTTTCTCATTTTATAGACTTGAAAGAGATCACTAGGGGCTCATATAAAGGTTTTAGGTTGTGTTTAGGTGGAAAAGGTCCATGTATGACATGTATATATATAGTACCCTATCTAAGGTGAGTACTAACTTGAGCTTCTAGGACCAATTTCATAAACAGCTTCTCAGAATAAATAACCTCAGAAATCATGTTTAACTTTGTCATATGTGATTCGCTAGATTTTTGTTAACTTGAGAATTCAATGTCCTTGGATGTTTCCTTTAATTTCTTGATTTGAGTGCATATCCATGTGTGTATTCGCACATGTTTGGAATTATAAGGAGTGAGTTTGTTGGGAGCCTTGCACAAAACCTTAGGATCTAGCCTCCAAAAAACAAACCAGAATTATGAGATAATAAAACAATGAAATAAATCAAAGCATAAACCATACCACACAAGAGATTTTAATTTGGAAAACCCTCAAAGAGGTAAAAACCACGAGACCTTGTCCAGATCAACAATCCACGATGAAGTAGAACATTACAACCTTCTTCACTCACGCACGAGTGGATAAACAATAAGAGAATAAAAGAAAAATGAAGAGATCTCACCAATCACGAGGACGTAGAAGCGCTGAGATGTTGATTGCATAGTAGATTACCTCTACAAGCATAACCTCCATTCCACAAGCTTCCTCTCTCTCTCTCTCTCTCTCTCTCTCTCACCTTTGATAGTCCTAAACCCTTTAGCAAACCCTTGCAAAGCTTTAGGAAACCCTTTTGCATTACCTCTTACATTATCTAGAAAAGCTCTGGAGACCCCTATTTATAGTTTAGGCAACTCCCTTTTGCACCCCTTGCGAAACCGCCTCAAATTTCCATAGTTCGCATAAGATCCAGACTCAAATCCGTTTAAGCTTGACTCATTGTACAGAGTCCTCAACCAGTCGAGCGGCACCTTCGACCGGTCGAGCACATCCCATGACTGGTCGAACACCTCAGAAATCCAAAACCATAACTCACTGCAAAACGAGTCGAGCCAGTCTGCGACTGGTCGTGCACCAGCCCTCGACCGATCGAGTGAAGCTCACAACCGGTCGAGCTTGGGAAAAAAATCCCATCAAATTTTTTCCTTTTGACACAGGAGAAATCAACCATCTTCAAGCCAGCTCGGTTTCTACAAATCTCAAACTTGCCCTTAAGCAATGCCTTGGTCATCATGTCTGACCCATTATCATCCGTGTGGAGCTTCTCAAGCTGTAGCACCTTGTGTTCCAAAGTATCCCTGATCCAGTGATACCAAATCTCTATGTGCTTCGATTTGGAATGCTAACTTGGATTATTTCTTAAGTATATAACACTCTGACTATCGCAATAGACCACGTGCTGCTCCTGCTAAGTTCTTGTAGGAACCTCTTCATCCAAAGCATCTCTTTATATGCCTCTGTGACTGCAATGTACTCGGCCTCTATCGCCGACAATGCTACGATCTTTTATAGCTTGCTTTGCCAAGAAATTGGTCCCCTTGCAAATGTGAACATGAACCCGATGTAGACTTCCTGGAGTCTATGACGCTTGCCATATCTGCATCTATGTAGCTCTCTAATACAGGTTTTTTATCACCATAGCATAAGCTCAACCTGGATGAGCCTCTTAGATACCATAGTATCTATTTCACCTCTGTCCAATGCTCTTTGCCAGGATTGGGAAGATACCGGCTGACAACACCAACCGCATATGCTATATCTGGGCATGTACACACCATAACATACATCAAACTTCCTACAGCTGACGCGTAGGGTATCTTCTGCATCTCTTTTACCTTCGCCTTCATTTTGGGACACTGCCTGTCGCTCAATCTGAAGTGACCATCCAGTGGAGTACTGACCGGCTTCGTTGCATTCATGTTGAACCCTTGTTCACTCCCCAAGTATAGGGTCGAATCCACAGGGACTGAAACCTGTACGTTATCTGAAAATAACCAGATCTAGAACTAGGCTAAGATGAAATCTAAACCAATTATGATTGAAGAATAATGGTGAAATAATTATCTAAAACTTAAGAAAATTCAGAGAAGGGAAACTAGGGATTCAGAGGATCCACTTGTAGAGATCAGGGAGATCTTATGCCTGCTTGAAGAATCATGGAATTTAAACTGAACTTATTTGATATAGTGTTTAAAAAAGATGAAAGGTGTATGAATTAGAATGGATTCCATCACCAAACCATGCCCAGGAGACAAAGCAAACAACAGAATTAAACTAATTACCAACCGATCAACATGCCATAAAGGTTAGGAAGGGTACCGTCATCCAACCATGCCCAGGAGACGATGGTGAACAACAGGGCTTCCTGACGTCAGACACATAAAAAGGAAAGGAAATACTCAAAGCCATTGCAGATCTATTGTAATTTCAGTCACAACACACCATTAAAAACTGAAAGTATTCTTGTTAATCAAAATAAAATAAACATAGGTTCAGTCTAAATAAAAGACATAAGCAAAAGGTCCCCCATCACGCTACAAGCTTCACCTCTTAGCCCTAGCTAAGAGGTTTAGCCAGACATCATAAAGCTATAATCTCTGGAAAAATACATAAAAGAAGAGAATTAAAGAAGAAGAAAAGAAATTAGAATCCGTCCTTTGCCTTTGTCTCTCTCTCTCTCTCTCTCTCTCTCTCTCTCTCTCTCTCTTCCTCCTCTTCTTCACGTCCCAACCCAAGCCAAGATGCCGTAGTTTTTTTTCTCATCCCTCTCTCTCCCTTTCTTATAGCCGACCCTCTGTGAACAGGCTGGAGAGAGTCCTTTTTGAAAACCGATTATGTTGGAGTTGGCTGCGTGCGTAAGGCTTCCGCAGCCAAAATCGGACCTCCAAAGCTCCCCATTTCAGCAAATTATTTTTTCTAAAAAAAATGTTTCTTAGGATGTTTCCGAGTGGCCTACACGGTGGACGGATCAGATCAGCAGTCCGATTAATGATCTGATTGTGCAACCGACCGAAAAAAATGTTAGTTTCTAACGCTGATCTGAACCTGCGTAATAGGATTTACGCTGCAACATTGGTGGGGCCCATTATTGATGTCAGGTGCAAAATCTACTTCGTCCACCGAATTCAGGACGAAATTTCGGCTGAGAATGCACAGTTTTTATAGTCTGTTGATGCAGTTCACCTGATTTTCTGTTCTACCATCCATCCTGCTTTTGAACGATTAAAAACCAATCTTCGCTATCCTCTGTAACTTTCGTCACCTAGGCGTGAATTATAGGCTCCTCAGAGAATAAATGGACGGTCTGGATTGGCCATCCGACCCTCTCTATAGATACGCAACAGCCCGAAAAATCAGGGTTTCTCCGGACTGCGTGAACAGAGCCTGCGTAGAAAGTTACGTTGGTTGACGGTGGGTCCCACTTCACTGTTCTTTTGCCAAATCCACTCCGTTCATTGCGTGCATCTTGAAAAACCAATCGGATATGGATAGTTTCGGACATTGTTTGAATCGGTCCGCTGATGATTTTCTTCCACCGTCCATCCTGCTTTTGAACAATGATTGGCCTGTCTTTATGTGTATAGAACCAAACGGAAAGCTTGGCGAAGTTTTTAACCATACTCTTGAGTGAATGGACGATTCGGATCATCCCAATAGATGACCGGTGGGGCCCACTGCTCATCGCAGTGTCCGGCTGTGAAACAAAAACGAATTCTCTGTTTTTCCTTAAGAAGAGGCTCGGGTCAGCGCACGCTGACCCGTTCTTGAGTTTTGGTGCACAGTCGGTGCACTTGTGCACTGTGCACATTCTCTATACATGTAGGTCCCTCTGAGATGTTCGTGAGAAATCCGCTCCATCTATCTGCTTTTCCAGCTTATTTAATGAGTTGAGACCAACCTTGAAGCCAATCCAGATATCAGGTGGGCCCCAATTCACAGATCTATGGGCGGATCTGTCTGTTGGCCCACTTCTGAAGGGATCCAGGAGCTGAAATTTGACGTGTACGGTTCATTTGTGGTCCTCAGGCGATGTATGAAATTCGGAGCCGATCATATGGTGAAAACCTTGTGATCCTGCATTCTGGCTGACTTTCAGGCCACTTGAGCTTCAGTTTCTCGATTTTCTCGGATCTCTGGCATGTAAATCCGTTGATCTTGGTCCCTTGGGGTCTGTCCCTTGCCTTGGTGACTCATGAGCGTTAAATCTATGCTTTTAGCATCTTTTTCAGTCCACACTTATAAATCCACCTTGCAACATAAACATGATTAAACCAGGCCGTTAAACAATATTATATTCGTAAAATCAGGTAATTACTGGGGTCTGATATGCAATATTTGACCCTTAACACAACCCCCAACCAACATCTTGCTAGTCCCGAGCAAGGTATGCGAAAAATAAGTTGAGAATTACAGGACAATTTCTATGAACTCGAGTGATTTTGGAAAACAATCCAGATATTTAGAATTCAACAATTCATGAATGTTGGGCCTTACTCTCTCCTAGACTCAAACACACGGTAAACTTCATAACCAAGTTCAAAGTATTAGTCTCTTAATTAGAATAATCCTAAAACATTGAGTTCCACAGGTGTAAAGTGTAATCCCAACTTTCAACATTAATATTTAATTCTTTATTTCAGGATATCGTTGGTAACCAACAAGAGAATTCATGATAACCAAAGCTTGCCTCAAATATCATCTTTTCATTCCTTCAGCTTTCCATTAATAGTAATACCAAGAGGGAAAATTAAATCCTCACCCATAGGGAGTAAACCTATGATGAAGACTGTATACCCAAACCTTTTCTCATATTATCCATGGGGAATGAAATCCACACCTATAGGGAGCAAACCTATGGTGAAGATTATTCACCCACCCCTTTCTAAAGGCATTTGTATTTTCTTTTTCTTCAATTGATCATGACGGGCAACTGTTCAGGCTGGTTCCTTCCATGTTTAGTGATTACCAAGTTAATCATTCAATATTAAACTGAAACCTCAATGGGTAAGCGAGATGTGACATATGAAATCATGACTCAATCAATGTTTACAACTTCTAATCATGGATTAATAATTCAAACTTAACTATGAAATCTAACAGACAACTGAATCCAAGAGTCATGCATTACCAACATTACTTATCTTGAAATTCTAAATCCATGATAGTCGTCAAAATCACTTCAAATTTCCAGAAAAAAATTTAAAATTTTCACAAATTTTGCTTAGGACCAAGAAAACACTGATTAGGTTACCTAATCTCCCACCCCTAACCTAAAATCTACATTGTCCTCAATGTAAAAGATCTAAGCATGCCATGCACATGGGACAACGAAAGTAAAAGAGAAGTGATGGGAAGATAGTACCTGGATAACGAATCGGGAGACTTTTCCAAAAATATCAGCGAGAGAGTAAGTCAGCGCAAGGAGAAACCAACACAAGTAAAACACAAATAACAAAAAATAAACTCCTACCTATACCACTTTCGCAGGTGCTCTCGATTGCATTTAGCGTATGCAACAAGCCTTTAAACCCCTAGGTTACCCCTAGTGGATGAGTCGTAGTCTCGTGAGGGTTCGCAGTAATGTTACCCACAAACATTGAACTAACTAACTAGGAAAATAAAATGAATTGAAAAGTTGGGTTGCCTCCCAGGATCGCTAAGTTTAACGTCTTCAGCCAGACAAATAAAGCAACTACCCTAGTCCTAAGAAAGCGATAAACCTACCTATACCTCCATCAGACTAGGAGATCAGTCCTGGTAAATAGGATCATTCAGAGGTGTGGACATGTCCTCTGAATCAAATTTCTCGACAAATGGTTTTAGTCGATGTCCATTTACTTTAAATTCCTTACCATTGTCGGGATCTCTTATCTCAACGGCCCCATGAGGATAAGCAGTAACAACAATGTAAGGGCCGGTCCAACAAGATCGAAGCTTACCCGGAAAGAGATGTAATCGAGAATTATACAAAATGACTTTCTGGCCTGGCGTGAATGATTTTCGTAGAATATATTGGTCATGAAACGCCTTCATCCTGTCCTTGTAAATTCTCGAGTTCTCGTATGCGTCGTTCCGGATTTCTTTAAGTTCATTTAATTGAAGTTTGCGTAGCGAGCCAGCGTTGTTCAGATTGAAATTTAGATTTTTGATCGCCCAGTAGGCTCTATGTTCCAATTCCACCGGCAAGTGGCAAGCCTTCCCATAGACGAGTCTAAAGGGAGACATTCCAATAGGAGTTTTAAAAGCAGTACGGTACGCCCATAAGGCATCGGTCAATCTAATTGACCAATCCTTACGGTCAGGGTTAACCGTTTTCTCCAAAATGTGTTTGATCTCCCTATTAGAAATCTCAGCTTGCCCACTTGTCTGTGGGTGGTATGGGGTGGTCACCTTATGAGAGATACCGTATTTCTTCATTAAACTCTCGAATGGCCTATTACAAAAGTGTGAGCCCCCATCACTAATGATGGCTCGAGGCGTTCCGAATCGGGAAAGGATGTTTTCTTTCAGGAATTTAATGACCGTGCGATGGTCATTAGTTCGACACAGAATCGCTTTGACCCATTTAGTGACATAGTCTACGGCAAGCAGAATATATAAATTCCTAAAAGATTGGGGGAATGGCCCCATGAAATCGATGCCCTAGCAATCAAATGCCTCTATGATAAGAATGGGATTCAAGGGCATCATATTTCGACAGGACAATGCTCCTAATTTCTGACAACGCTCACAAGCTTTGTAAAACTCATGAGTGTCCTTGAACATAGTGGGCCAATAGAAGCCACACTGCAGAATCTTGGCCGTGGTTTTTTTGCAGAAAAGTGACCACCACAGGCCGGTGAGTGACAGAAGGAGATGACACTCTGATGCTCATCGTCTGGCACACATCTCCTCAAGATTTGGTCTGGACAATATTTAAACAAGTATGGATCATCCCAGAAGAATTTGCGCACCTCAGTGAAAAATTTCTTCTTATCTTGCGCAGTCCAATGTCTCGGTATGGAACCTGTAGTAAGATAATTAGCAATATCAGCGAACCAAGGTGAATGGGAGACTCTGAACAGTTGTTCATCAGGGAACATGTCGTTGATATGGGTCGCCTCAAGGGAATCAGAGGTATTAAGGCGAGAAAGGTGATCGGCCACTACGTTCTCTACTCCCTTTTTATCTTTAATTTCTAAATCAAATTCTTGGAGTACAAGGATCCATCGTATCAAGCGGGGCTTAGAATCATTTTTAGAAAGAAGATACTTCAGTGCCGCATGATCAGTATAGATAATGATCTTGGATCCGATCAGGTAGGACCTAAATTTGTCCAAGGCGAACACCACGGCTAAGAGTTCCTTTTCTGTAGTCGAGTAGTTCACTTGGGCAGGATTTAAAGTCCTACTCGCTTAATGGATGACGTAGGGCCTCTTATCTTTTCTCTGGCCTAGCACCGCTCCAAGAGCATAATCAGAAGCGTCGCACATAAGCTCAAAAGGAAGGCTCCTGTCGGGTGGCTGCATGATGGGTGCAGTGGTTAACATGCCTTTAAGCTTGGTGAAAGCTTCCTGACATTGCTCAGTCCACTTGTATGGAACATCCTTTTGAAGAAGATTACATAAAGGACGAGAGAGGAGACTAAAGTCCTTTATGACTCGCCTGTAAAATCCTGCGTGTCCTAAGAAGGATCGCACGTCCCTGATGTTCTTGGGTGGAGGTAGGTTAGAGATAAGATCGATTTTTGCATTATCTACCTCAATTCCCTTGGACGAGATGATATGTCCAAGGACAATTCCCTTATGAACCATGAAATGACACTTCTCCCAATTAAGTACCAGTTCTTTTCTTCACATCTTTTCTACACACATTTAAGACTTTCCAAGCACTTGCTGAAAGATGAACCATAGATAGAGAAATCGTCCATGAAGACCTCTAGATATTGCCCTACCATATCAGAAAGGATACTCAGCATACATCACTGAAAGGTGGCAGGGGCATTACATAGTCCAAATGGCATCCTTCGATAAGCAAAGGTGCCATAGGGACATGTAAGTGTGGTCTTTTCCTGATCCTCAGGGGCAATTTCAATCTGATTGTAGCCCGAATACCCGTCAAAAAAACAGTAATAGGAATGACCAGCTAGCCTTTCCAAGATTTGATCGATGAAGGGCAAAGGAAAGTGATCCTTCCTTGTGACGATATTCAACTTTCTGTAGTCAATGCACATTCTCCAACCAGTAGTGATTCTAGTTAGCACGAGTTCATTATTAGCATTGGCTACGATGGTGATTCCGGACTTCTTAGGAACCACCTGAGTTGGACTCACCCATTGACTATCAGATATAGGGTATATGATACCCACATCCAATAGTTTAAGAACCTCGGCCTTAACCACTTCCTTCATGTTTGGATTTAGTCTACGTTGTGGTTGCCGAGCAGTCTTCGCATTTTCCTCAAGATATATGTGGTGAGTACAAATCGAGGGGTCGATTCCCTTGAGGTCCGCTATCGTCCATCCTAGGGCTCCTTTATGCTCAATGAGAGTAGATATGAGCATACTCTCTTGTTCTTTCTCCAGGTGGGCAGAGATCACCACCGGGTATGTCTCATATTGACCTAAATAGGCATATTTCAAATCAGAGGGCAAAGGTTTTAAGTCAAGCTTCGGTGCCTTGAGGTTAGACGGTAGAGGCACTACATTAGTTTGTGGCAATTCTTCAAATTGTGGCCTCCACCGGTTAACTTCAAGTACCGGTGCATTATCAAGCAAGGCACACGTCTCCCTAATCATATCATCATCAAACTCATAGGAGTGGGCCAAGCACGTCTCTAGAGGATCAGAGGATAAGGTAAGGGTGTCCTATCTTCCACGAAAGTATCGATCATGTTAATGTCGTGGATATCGTCATCATCCTCTGAGTTGCTGCCGTTATTAAAAAAAAATATTTGACTCCAATGTCAAATTTCTAAACGACATAGTCATAACACCTTTCCTACAATTGATGATTACATTTGACATGGCAAGGAATGAGTGATCAAGAATGATGGGAATCTGAGTGCTCATGTTATTGATGGGTTCGGTGTCCAGGATGATAAAATCTACAGGGTAGTAAAATCTATCGACTTAGACTAATACATCCTCAATAATCCCGCTTGGTACACGAACAGTTCGATCGGCAAGTTGTAGTATGGTTAGGATGGGTTTTAACTCACCCAACCCTAACTGTTTGTATACCGAGTAAGGAATCAGATTGACGCTCGCTCCTAAGTCAAGAAGTGAGTGATCAATTCGATGGCTCCCGATTACACATGATATGGTTGGGCTACCAGGATCCTTGAATTTCTGCGGCACGTCTTGCTTCAGGATGGCACTCACTTTCTCAGTCACGAAGATCTTCTTTTGAATACTCTGCCGTCTTTTGGTCGTGCATAGGTCTTTAAAAAATTTTGCATATGAAGGAACTTGTTTTACGACATCAAGTAGAGGAATGTTGACTTTCACTTGTTTCAACACCTCCAGAATATCCTGAGAGTTAGAAAGACGTTTTGGTGCAACCAACCGTTGGGGGAACGGAGCAACTGGCTTCTCTAGAAGTTCCGGTTCTAATTTTTGTGGGACATCACTAGATCCATTATTATTATCCTTTTCTGGTTCTTGAGGCTTTTCGGGCCTAACCAGAAGGGTTTTATCAATGATCTTCCCACTCCTAAGAGTGGTGATGGATTTAGCGTGCCCCATTTGATTTGAAGAGCTGGGATCATTTATCTCGTATTGCGGTTTAGGATTGGGGAGCGGTTGTGCAGGAAGCATCCCCTTTTCTATAACCGTTATACGTGAATCTATTTTTTGCATAAACTCTGTAAGTCCACGCACTGCCTGAGTCAGCTCTTGTATGAAATTTTGAACCGGTTCTTCTTGAGGTTTCCCCTGATTTGGATTTTGATTGAAGAAACTTTGAGGGGTAGTAGTTTTTCCATTCTTCCAACTAAAATTTGGATGATTTCTCCAACCAGGATTGTATGTATTGGAGGTAGATCCATTGAAAGGTCTTTGATAGTTATTTACGGCATTAGCTTGCTCATTCAACACTCCTCGAAAAGCAGATATTGTAGGACAATTTTCAGTTGTGTGAATGTTGAAATCACAGATGCCGTAAACAATTTCATTAACCTTATCCTTCTTTCCTTCCATGGCCTCGACTCTTCGTATGAGATTAGTCACTTTAAAATTTACATCATCCTCTTCTTTCAGGAGATACACTCCACCTTTCTCCTTAGATTGAGTTGGCCTAGACGTGGTGTTTGATTTTGGGTAATGGTCCCAAGATTGTGCATTTTCGACAAGTCTATCGAGATAATCTCATACCTCATCGACCTCTTTATTCATGAATTCTCCATTACACATTGTCTCGACCAGTTGGCACATGGAAGATGTCAGTCCATCATAGAAAAAATTTGTAATGCGCCACATTTCAAAACCGTGTTGTGGGCATGAACTGACAAGATCCTTGAACCTTTCTCAACATTGGTAGAATGTTTCATCTTCCTTTTGGGCGAAGTTCATGATTGCTTTTCTGAGGGTAATCGTTTTATGGTGTGAGAAAATTTTCTTTATGAATTCCCTTTGCATATCATTCCATGTGCCAATGGATCTAGGACGCAGTGAATGTAACCATGTCTTAGCCTTCTCTTTCAAGGAAAAAGGAAAGAGTTTCAGCTTGATTGTATCCTCGGATATATTGGGAAAGTATAAGGTGGCTATATCTCATCGAACTCTTTCAAATGTAAGTATGGACTTTCTGATTCAAGCCCATGGAATTTAGGAAGGAGTTGGATAACTCCTGGCTTGATGTCCATATGTCTTGTGTTTTCAGGAAAAATCATGCATGAGGGCGTGCTCACCCCCGCCGGTTGTAAATAATCCCATAAAGTACGAGGCGGGGTGCTCAAGCACCTCATTCTCATCATGTACTTCCTCATCCATATGTTGAGGTAGTGCTTGAGGTTGATTTGCAGCCATAACCTCAATTAACTCAGGGGAATTTGAGTGGTGTCTAATCCTGCGATGGACAGTCAACCCCTCAACTAATCCTCCTTCAGTCAAGAGACGTCGAGTGTCGTCACGGGCCCACTTGGGCATGAAACACTCGTAGCCCTCAATCAAATTGTAAACCTAATCCTAAGAAAGAAAATGAAAATTTAGGAAGAAAGAGAGGGTTGGAAGGAAGTTACCAAATTTGAGTCCCTAAGCTAAATACCTGCAAAATAAAACAAAATAAGTTAGTTTCTAAATAGAAGAAGTTTCTAAAGCAAACTAAATCTAAAGAGTTAGAAAATCTAGAAAATCAGAAAGAGCTTACCAAATTAGAAGTTCTATCTTAACAACCTACAGAATAGGAAATATGTTAGTTCTATGAATTAAATAGAAAATAAAATTAAAATTAGTAAAATCCTAATCTTAAACTAACTCTAATATTAATTAATTTCAGAAAATCGTAGCCGTCAGTCCCCAGCAACGGCGCCAAAAACTTGTTCACTCCCCAAGTATAGGGTTGTGATGTAGAAATAAAACTTGGTAAGACCGAGGTCGAATCCACAGGGACTGAAACCTGTATGTTATCTGAAAATAACCAGATCTCGAACTAGGCTAAGATGAAATCTAAACCAATTATGATTGAAGAATAATGGTGAAATAATTATCTAAAACTTAAGAAAATTCAGAGAAGGAAACTAGGGATTCAGAGGATCCACTTGTAGAGATCAGGTAGATCTTATGCCTGCTTGAAGAATCATAGAATTTAAACTGAACTTATTTGATATAGTGTTTAAAAAAGATAAAAGGTGTATGAATTAGAATGGATTCCTTCACCAAACCATGCCCAGGAGACAAAGCAAACAACAGAATTGAACTAATTACCAACCGA
The DNA here is from genome assembly GCA_030180095.1 of Magnolia changhungtana. NCBI lineage: Eukaryota > Viridiplantae > Streptophyta > Magnoliopsida > Magnoliales > Magnoliaceae > Magnolia > Magnolia changhungtana. Next base: position 521,598 of record JASAUF010000364.1, on the reverse strand, counting down.
TCAACATGCCATAAAGGTTAGGAAGGGTACCGTCATCCAACTATGCCCAGGAGACGATGGTGAACAACAGGGCTTCCTAACATCAGACACATAAAAAGGAAAGGAAATACTCAAAGCCATCGCAGATCTATTGTAATTTCAGTCACAACACACCATTAAAAACTGAAAGTATTCCTGTTAATCAAAATAAAATAAACATAGGTTCAGTCTAAATAAACGACATAAGCAAAAGGTCCCCCATCACGCTACAAGCTTCACCTCTTAGCCCTAGCTAAGAGGTTTAGCCAGACATCATAAAGCTATAATCTTTGAAAAAATACATAAAAGAAGAGAATTAAAGAAGAAGAAAAGAAATTAGAACCCGTCCTTTGCCTTTGTCTCTCTCTCTCTCTCTCTCTCTCTCTCTCTCTCTCTCTCTCTCTCTCTCTTCCTCCTCTTCTTCACGTCCCAACCCAAGCCAAGATGCCGTAGTTTTTTTTCTCATCCCTCTCTCTCCCTTTCTTATAGCCGACCCTCTGTGAAGAGGCTGGAGAGAGTCCTTTTTGAAAACTGATTATGTTGGAGTTGGCTGCGTGCGTAAGGCTTCCGCAGCCAAAATCAGACCTCCAAAGTTCCCCATTTCAGTAAATTATTTTTTCTAAAAAAAATGTTTCTTAGGACGTTTCCGAGCGGCCTACACAGTGGACGGATCAGATCAGCAGTCCGATCAATGATCTGATTGTGCAACTGGCCGAAAAAAACATTAGTTTCTAACGCTGATCTGAACCTGCGTAATAGGATTTACGCTGCAACATTGGTGGGGCCCATTATTGACGTCAGGTGCAAAATCTACTCTGTCCACCGAATTCAGGACGAAATTTCGGCTGAGAATGCACAGTTTTTATAGTCTGTTGATGCAGTTCACCTGATTTTCTGTTCTACCGTCCATCCTGCTTTTGAACGGTTAAAAACCAATCTTCGCTATCCTCTGTAACTTTCGTCACCTAGGCGTGAATTATAGGCTCCTCAGAGAACAAATGGATGGTCTGGATTGGCCATCCGACCCTCTCTATAGATACGCAACAGCCTGGAAAATCTGAGTTTCTCCGGACTGCGTGAACAGAGCCTGCGCAAACAGTTACGTTGGCTGACGGTGGGTCCCACTTCACTGCTCTTTTGCCAAATCCACTCTGTTCATTGTGTGCATCTTGAAAAACCAGTCGGATATGGATAGTTTCGGACATTGTTTGAATCGGTCCGCTGATGATTTTCTTCCACCGTCCATCCTACTTTTGAACAGTGATTTGCCTGTTTTTATGTGTATAGAACCAAACGGAAAGCTTAGCGAAGTTTTTAACCATACTCTTGAGTGAATGGACGGTTCGGATCATCCCAATAGATGACCGGTGGGGGCCCACTGCTCATCGCAGTGTCCGACTGTGAAACAAAAATGGATTCTCCGTTTTTCCTTAAGAAGAGGCTCGGGTCAGCGCACGCTGACCCATTCTTGAGTTTTGGTGCACAGTCGGTGCACTTGTGCACTGTGCACATTCTCTATACATGTAGGTCCCTCTGAGATGTTCGTGAGAAATCCGCTCCATCTATCTGCTTTTCCAGCTTATTTAATGAGTTGAGACCAACCTTGAAGCCAATTCAGATATCAGGTAGGCCCCAATTCACAGATCTATGAGCGGATCTGTCTGTTGGCCCACTTCTGAAGGGATCCAGGAGCTGAAATTTGACGTGTACGGCTCATTTGTGGTCCTCAGGCGATGTATGAAATTCGGAGCCGATCATATGGTGGAAACCTTGTGATCTTGCATTCTGGCTGACTTTCAGGCCACTTGAGCTTCAGTTTCTCGATTTTCTCGGATCTCTAGCGTGTAAATCCGTTGATCTTGGTCCCTTAGGGTCTGTCCCTTGCCTTGGTGACTCATGAGCGTTAAATCTATGCTTTTAGCATCTTTTTTAGTCCACACTTATAAATCCACCTTGCAACATAAACATGATTAAACCAGGCCGTTAAACAATATCATATTCGTAAAATCAGGTAATTACTGGGGTCTGATATGCAATATTTGACCCTTAACAACCCTCTAGGACTTTTTCAATATACCCCTCTTGTGATAGCAAAAGCTTCCTGTTGCTTTTGTCACGAGTTATCTCCATTCCTAGGATCTGTTTAGTCAGGCCCAAGTCTTTCATCGCAAACGACTTGGCCAACTCCTGTTTCAACCTGTCGATCTTCTTAATGTGTTCTCCCATGATGAGCATGTCATCAACGCATAATAGCAGAACTAAGAAATCACCATCTAAGGACTTGCGCGTAAACACACAGTGGTCTAACTCCATTCTTTCATACCCATGCTTCAATATAAACAAGTCAAACTTCTTGTACCATTGCCATGGAGCTTGTTTTAGCCCATACAACCTCTTCCTTAGCCTACACACCATATGCTCTTTGCCTTTGACTTCAAACCCCTCTGGTTGGTGTTTGTAGATCTCTTCTTCCACGTCACCATGGAGGAAGGCAGTTTTAACATCTAACTGCTATATCTCTAGATTCATGCTAGCCGCCAACCTAAGCAACACCTGTATGGATGTCATCTTCATCACTGGTGAGAATATCTCCTCGAAGTCTATGCCTTTCCCCTGACCAAACCCTTTCACCACAAGTCTGGCCTTGAACCTCGCCTGGAAATTCTTTTGATCAACCTTCTTTCTGAACACTCACTTGTTACTCAAAGCTTTCTTGCCCTTAGGCAATTTCACCATATTATAGGTGTGGTTTTTTATGCAAGGATTCTATCTCCACTTGCATAGTTTTCAACCACTCCCTCTTACGTTATTTGAAATTTACTAGAACTAGAACTAGACTAAGATGAATTCTAAATCAGATGAATTTTGAGGAATAATAGTGAAATAGTAATGTAAAACTTAAGAGAATTCAAAAGAAGGGAACTAGGGATTCAGAGGATCCACTTATAGAGATCAGGGAGATCTTATGCCCGCTTCACAAATCATGGAAATTAACTGAACTGACATTGCTATAATTTTCAAGAGATGAAAGGTGTATGAATTAGAATGGATTCCATCACCAAACCATATCAACATGTTATGAAAGTCAAGAAAAGGGTCCCGTCATCCGACCATGCCCAGGAGACGATGGTGAACAACAGGGCTTCCTAATGTCATAAGTATAAAGAGGAAAAGAACATGCTCAAAGCCATCACAGACCCATTGTAATTTCAGTCACAACAGACCATTAAAGACTAAAAACATATTCCCATAATAAAACAAATATCAAAATTCAATTCATAATTAAAACCAAATTAAAAACATAAAATTGAATCTCCCATCCCACTACAAGCTTCACCTCTTAGCCCTAGCTAAGAGGTTTAGCCTAGCATAGATAGGCTATACATCTAAAAAAATAAATAAGGAAACTATTAAAAAAAAAACACTACCAGTTACTTTCTCTCTCTGCTTCACGTCAAAACTCCAGCCCCAGATTCCAGCCGTCGATGTCGTTCCTCTTTTCTCTCTTTCTCTTTATAGCCTGAAGGATGGAGGATCCCTGAGATGTGGAGAGGTGCGGACGAAAGCTGGAGTTTGTGTAGTCCTTTCGCAGTGAAACGCAAGAAATCTGCGTTGGAGTGAAAGTCTCGGCCGCAGGAGCTCCCAGTGCGGGATCTAAACCGCTCATGCTTCATGCCTCTGGTCGGTCCCTCCTTGGGATGATCTTGGATGGCCAGGATCATTGAACCGATCCTGGCCGTGAATGCTAAATGGCCTGGATCGGCCGGGAGTGCGTGACCTGCGTAAACAGGGACTGCGCCCGAACGTTGTTTCGATGGTGAGTCCCATAATTGATATTAATGAGGAAATCCACACCGTCTATCAGTTTTGTCTTAAAATTTTTGTGAGACATGGCTGTTTTGGAATTCAGTTGATGTGGCCCATTTGATCAATCGTGCGGTGAAGACTCCATCGTTCAACAAGCTGGTGCCCACTATCCAACATATTTCGGATCAAAATCACCTAGATCATGGTCGAATCCTCCATTTGGTTTAAATGAACGGCTCGGATTGAGTCGATGGGTCCGTATGGTGGCCCACAGAGATCTTCCGCAATCTCTATTTCCGAAATAGAGCCGCGGAAAGCCTCTTGCGCTGAGGTTAGTGGGGCCCACTTCTTGACGTCGACGGAGGAATCCATACCGCTCATTAGATTCAGGGCGAAAAACCGTCAGGGAAGGTTGATTAAGGTTTGATTTTAGTGTGGTCCACCAGCCTTTTTGGTCCACCGTCCATCTTCCGTTTGGACGGCTGGATTGCAATCCTCACTGTCTTCTGAGTTTCTGATACCTAGGCGAGGGTAGTTACCCCCCTTTTATCACCTTGGACGGTCCAGATCTTCAAATAGCATGATGAGTGGGTCCCACTGATAGAGACCGGCCGTGGACGCAAAAGTGCGTCCGTTGGCTTAGTGCGAAAGAGTCTGTAAGCCGACTTTGAATGAGCTTCCCGGTCCGGTGCGCCTCCAGCGTGCTTGTACATGGTGTACACTCACCTCAAGTGCGGAGTCCATTGTGTTGCTTATGTGAAATCGGTTCCGTCCATCCTCTCAGGAACTTCATTAAACTCGACGTGGATTTAAGGAGCTGATCTGTCCGTTGGGCCACTTCCACAGCTATCCAAGAGCTGAAACTCGACGTGTACGGTTAAATTATGGTCCTCAGGCCATGTATGAAGTTTTGAGCTGAACGGATGGTGGGAACCCTGTGATCTTTCATTCTGAACCAATTTTGAGCCACTTGAACTTCAGTTTCTTAATTTTCGCGGATCTCCGGTGTGTAAATTCGATGATCTTGGTCCCCTGGGGTCCGTCCCTTGCCTTGGTGTCATCAGAGCGTTAAATCCCAGCTTTAAGCACCCTTTCTTAGTCCCAATTCGTAATTACACCTTGCATCACATACACAGTTAAACCAAGCCGTTAAACAGAGTCATGCTCATAAATCTAGGTAATAACTGGGGTTTGATATGCAATATTTGACCCTCAACAATGACCTCCTCACATGTGGCTCAACAGGAGGATCAAGTGGGGGCTGCTCCCCCAGTCCATCTTCTATAGGAACCCCCTCGTCCTTTGCACCTTATTGTACTCTCTCGTCATTAGGCACCATGGGAGGAATAACAGTGTAACAACCCAGATTTTTGCTAACCTGGAATTAGACGTCCTTAGGGAATGGGTCAATCCTAACACCATATGAACCTGTCAGAACTGAATCACACAGTCTAAAATCGCTTCTGAACCCATTTCCTTCACAAATCCCACCCTTCACCACCTTGTCCTTTCAATTTTCCTAAGTACTTGCACCCTAGACACTATCTTAAACTAGCCAAGTAGTATAACTTGGATCACTTTATATACAAACTGCAAAGGACTAAGTACCACCTCAGACAAAAATCTTACAGGACTAAATCCTTTAGAAATGAGACAAAGTAACTAAGTGTTAAACTAGATTAGCTACGAAATCCGTTTGAATCGCTTTAAATACGATCTGCAAGACCCAAAACTTGTAGAATCATTGACGCTAAGTTACCCTAAAATCTCGAATCAAACTCATTACTCGGCAGCTCTCAGGAGCATCTCGAAACTCCGTATCTGATCTGGACCGCACATCGTGAGTCCAAATAATATGAGGTTAAGGACTTAGGACCGCCTCGCTGAGCTTGACAACCATCTTGGAAATCAAATCCAGATAGTGTCCCACGGCTGTTCGCTTGAGTCCGGAGCGAGAGAGTGTAAAAACACTTATTTCTTTCCAAAATAAATATCTTGAATAGTAATCTGAGACTCGTCGCTTGCGGATCAATATAAGCAACCAGACCGTCGAATCGACCACCAAATTACACCTCGGATCAGGGAAAAATTTCAGAAACATTTACATGTACTTGGAATTTCGGATCGTGGCCCACTGACCGTTGAACTGAAAATGGTCCGCCACGTGTGATCTAAAAATTCGATCGAGACGAAAATGTAATCCCACGTAGATCCATGAGTTGTGAGCTTAAGTTTGACGTTTGGCTCAAGGAGGGCAGCCAGAAACCCTCTTTTGAGCTGGAACAACGCCGAAATGCTTATAATAGACGTACCCCTTGAACAGGAGTCTATTCCGGAGAGGTTTTAGGCTATATAAGGGCCTTAGAACAGCCCCTCTCACAGCCATACGAATTTGGGATAAAACCCTAGAAAGAGAGAGAGAAAAGGGAGAGAAAGCTTGGGATTTGTGGGAGTATCTTCCTCCTACTACTTTCGATCATCACGCGGGCTGCACTGCCTCTTTCCAGACACTTTCCTGGCGATACCGACTCCGTTTTAAGGTAATAAACCCTAACCCTAGATCTGTTTTGAGGTGTATAGGCTACAGGTTATGAAATAGCTAACCGATTTCACTCTTCAGGCTAGAAAACTCCCGAATACGGAAGCTCCTCAACCCTTGTCGATCCGTTGAGATTCCAAGAAGCAAGGTGAGGACTTTAGATGTATAGGTTATGGTTTTCAATGCTTTCAATGTCAGATAATGATAGATTCATGATCTACATGCAATTGCACATGTACAAAGTGCTTTCCGTTTTCTGTTTTGATTAGAATTGTAGAATATGGAATTTCACATACTCTAGGTATTCGTACAAAATACCGTATACGTATTTTTTTTGAAAATGTGTTTGACATGTTTATTTGTCGTATGGATATACGATATATGGATAAAATACTTATTTGGCGAAAGGGTTCGCCTAAATACATGTTTACTAATATACACCATGTATGTAGAAATACGGTATTATAAGAAGTACCGTATACATGTATATTTTAGCGATGTGTTTGTCATGATTAATTGTTGTATAAATATATTATGTGCGTATAAAATATTTGCTTGGTGAAGAGAATCGCCGTAATACAAGTTCCTTTGTATACACTATGTATGTTGAATTTGTGTATCCTAGAAAATACCCCATACGTATAAATTTTGGTGATATAATTGTCATGATTATTTGTTGTGTGAATATGATATATACGTATAAAATATTAGTTTGGTAAAGGGACAGCCCTAGTACATATTTCGCTAACATACGTCATGTATGTTGAAATTGTGCACTTTAAGTATTTGTGAAATTGCTTGTGGGTGTAAGTGCTTAAGTGTTTGCACCTTAGGTAGGTGTTGAGATAGAGTTCTCAACTACCTTAGAGTCACGTATGATACCCTTCATGTGGTTGTTTACTCTAACCACTCACTTATGAAATATATGTATTTGTATCCCTATTTATATAGTGCTCTATAACATGCTTTTTAACATGCTTTGTAACTTGTTTCATAACATGCTTTATAATATGCTTTATAACATGATTGCTAGTGTGCTTGAATTACCTTGTTTATCATGCTTTACTTCACATGCTATGGTTGGGAATTAATTGGGCTTGGGACTATGTCCATAGTCCAGACATCCGGTATTGGACTTGAAATTGTGGTTGAGATTCATCTCGCCACACATGATGTGTTTGGCAAACCCGTGTCGTACTTCGGTTGGCGATAGTGGTTGACCACACGAGGTGCTTCTGCGCTTCATATCGCTCAACTTGTTGTGCGCTCGAGCTAGCCAAGCACGTCAAGTAACCCGTGTGTCTTATGTATGTTCACCATGTTTGGTCGCTAATGCTTGAACCTAGGGTACCAAACTTACCAGTGAAAACCCTTTTAACCATGGTACCTCGATCCGCTAAGACTCATGAGCCGGGCATGGTGGTATGGGACACCGTGGTCGAGCTGTCGGCCTACGCTGGGGCCACATGCCTCCCCATAGTGACTAGTGGGCAACCAGACTCGTGAGCCGATTATGGTGGTATGAGACACTATATTCGAGCTGTCGGCCTACACTGGCATAGCCTGGCTGTGGTCCCCAGTCGGGTTGCATCCGAGTCCCATTGTCAATAAGTGGACTGGTCGGGCTTCGAAAATAGACTGCCAGTTGGTAGGACGTTAGTGGAGTGACCTCGAGCATACTCTGAATTTGCAGTGAGGCGATGAGTTTTGCCGCAATGTAGAGAGTATGAACTAGGCCTGTTTTTGTATAGTGATGAATCATTAAAGAGGTGATGGGGGAGTGGTGTAACCTTCCTGACAGCCTTTGCAGTGACCTAGAAAACATATCATCGTCTGAGATTAACTAGGACTGACGACCCTAGAATGGATCATGTTTGGGAATGATACAAGGGAGGTACCTTAGTTTCCCAATCATGCTGTTCGAAATGGACTAATTAAAAACTCAGTAATCATGCTCATCATGCATTGCATGTGCCTGGAAGATGTGGAGCACTGTGGGATGAAAGCATGCCGTGAGCATGAGATGGTGTTGCATGAGGGAGTATGTCGGTGAGGGCATCCATCATGACTGCATTCATACTTGCATTAATAAGAGTAGTTAAGAGTGTTTGATTGTACTGCTTTATCATTACTGCTTGACTGCATTGATAACATGTTAACCTATGCTTTATTGTTCCACTGAGTTAACTACTCACTCTCATGTTACGGGACGGTGTTTTAAAACACCCACCGGACCACGTATCGATGTGCATTATCTTGGTAGCACAGGAGACCGAGCAGACTTCTATGACGATCGGGAGGAGTTCTCTGCATGCGCTTCATGAGGCTTCGCATAGGCGTCCAAAGTCTGCTGGGGCTACTGGGTTGATAATTTCAGTTGTACTATTTTGACTTTTTGATTCAAACCAACATATATATATATATATATATATATATATATATATATATATATACGGTGACTTAGTTAGTGCTCATACTCTGGAGATCGAGAATGTTTTGTTTTATGTATATCTATATATACCTTTCAGTCTTCCGCTTACGCTTTATACATGGATTTGGAGTATGAATTACTGTTTTGGTAGAATCTCACTCATGTTTATTGTACTAACACAGACAACATTAAATCATCATTATCTATGTTGCATAAGTGATGTTCTGGAACTCGAGAGTTGAGTTACTACTTGACCATCGATTTTCAGGGCGTTACAAGTTGGTATCAGAGCATGATTTTGATTAAACCGGACCTGAGTTATGTTCCCACGACGTACGTTGAATTACAACCTAGGAGGGTGCGAGAAAATTTTAGAAACAGTCCTAGGTTTTTCCGACTCCGCCATTTGTCGAAGTTCGTTGAATACGCGCGTTTTGATTGAGTCCGTGCTCGATCTTGATTGTACGAGTCTACTCCAAATCGCTTCTAGACCGTCTATTGACGTGTCTAGTTTGCTATCCACCCAAATCCAGTCGTTAAAAATTAAAAAAGATCAGTCCAGATCTGAAATTTCTCGGAAACACCCGATCTGGAACCGAATCGAGTCGGGGGCCTCCCCACTTAAATCCAATGGGACCCAGGTCGAACCAAGGTGCATTTGGCACCTTGGGACCATAGAGAACATGGCCCCACTGCGGCGGCACTGCGCCGGCCAAGGCGGACCGCGGTGGAACCGCAGTCACCGCGGTGCACCGCGGTCGGGTGGGCCATCTGACGTGGGGCCTGGCCTGGGAACGGTCGGCCCGACCTCCCCAAGCATGTGGTGTGTGCGATTAGGGCTGGGGTTTAGGATTTTTAGGGCTGGAGCCCCCCTCTTTCTCACACTTCCCCTTCCAAACACCCTCCCCTTCCATTTTCGATTTTCTCCCTCAAGGCTCTCCTCCAATCTTTTAATCCCCCATTTTCGTTCATAAATCACCCACTCCCATCGATCACAACAGCCCTTTTTCTCTCCTTCCTTCAATCCATGACCCTTTTCGAGTTGGTTACTGCTATCTTCTCCATTTCCTCCATCCTATCTCTCATGGGGAAGAGAAAGACCGCAGCTGATGACGCTGGCCCAAGCAGCCCAGCCCATTCCAGAAGGAGAGCTGATGATGGGGCCGGCACTAGCACCGTTCGGGAGTTTAGGTCGAAGAGAGACCTGGATCATCAACATCCTGTCAGAAATGCCTATCCGATAGGCGTTGAATATGGGTGTTTTGTTGCCCGTAAGGTCGTGTTTGAAGCTCACATGGATGAGAGAATGTTTGGGCTACACCCGATGATGGACCACTTGGTGGATATCGGATGGAATTCTATATTTGATGGTGAGTCCCCTGCATGTGAGAACACAGTTCGTGCTTTCTACGCCCACATCGTAAATCCATCATTAGAGCCTCTTCAGTTCACTGTCTCTGTGAGGGGCATAAGGTGCACAATCATTGTGGATGAGGTGGTTTGGATCACAAAGATCCCACGTGGTCAAGTGCTTCCTAGTGATGACTTCTCCAGAAGTGCGCGGGAAAGGGATCGCCGCACCCGATACTTTTGTGGTCGCCGAGTTACTTGGACGCGAGGAAATTGTATTGCGGTGACAAAGATAGCCGAGGACTTCCATTTACTCCATCACATTTTCACATACAATGTGTACCCATGGGCGGGTAATCGCACGGAGTGTACTCAGTTGATGGTGGACTTTCTGTATAAGATGGGACACGGGGACAACATATGCCTGCCCACATTCATCCTATTTCAGATAGTTCAGGTTGTTCGATCTACCAGGAACGACCTTTTGCTCCCATTTGGCCGCCTGATCTGCAGGATGGCTCGTAATGTTGGCTACAGGTTGAACATGGAGGACCTTGCACCAGTCCGAGTCATAAGCGAGGCGACATTTAAGAATATAAAGATCGGCCCTCAACAGCGGTAAGCCCAACTCGACGAGTCTGGAGATGAGTCGGATAGCGCTGGTGAGGAGAGTGTTAACCTCGAGGTGGGAAGCGAGGAGGAGGGCGGCGATGATGTACCAGAAGTGGGAGATGAGACTCAGGATACTGAGGAGAGTTCTCCTCCTAGCGCACCTGAGTCGGACGCTGCTCAGGTAGCGAGGGAGGCTCGTATGGTTCGCATTAAGGAGAACCAGGCCGCCCTGTAGCAAGAGGTTGGACAAGTTCGGGCTGAGCTTGGTGAGACCCGAGCCAAGCTTGAAGAGACCGAAGCCTACATGAAGAGAAGCTTTAAGAAGGTGTCTCGTATGTTGAAGGCCATTCTGTGCTGTGTGCAGGACAAGAATGCTCCTCCTCCATCGCCTGACTCGGATGCCTAGTCATCTACGTTGTTGTGTGTGGTTGTTTTTTTTGTTACTGCGATAGGCGGTTTATGTTTTCATGTAGAAGATTTAGTAGATAGTAGTATGTTTTAAGTGTTTGATGTTTTGGATGTAATTGGCTCACATGTAATTTCTGTCATGATTCATGTAACTCTGTTGTCCATGTATTATGACAACTTTGGGTAAATGAAAAGCATGCAACTTCTTTTGTTATGGAGCGTGTAGAAAGCTTAAGTACTTGTGTATTGGGTTGATTTGCTTCATCTCACATGCGTTGCACCCTATGTTGTATAGGGCCTGCCGTGGAAATATACGCGGAGCACAACACATCTCCTATTCACTGATACGATGGACCAGGCTCCTTCTCAGGGTGATGGTCGCAGAGACCCTAGTTTGGGCCCTGATTGCAGGACTATACCTGAGTCTCTGCCTCCCACTGGTCCTACAGTTGGACTACCCCCTTATGCACCACTGGTTCGCAAGCAGAACCGGGAATCCCCTTCAATGCCGTATGAGCCGCAGGCCACTCCACCTACTGATAGGTTTGAGCTGTTGTTGTTGATGATGCATCAGCAGCAGGTGTAGCAGCAGCAGCAACCACCAGCAGCTTATGGCCACTATTTCTGAGGCCTTGTCTTAGGGTGGGAGTGCTACTCCACCTTCACCACCTGCACGTCTTGCTGAGACGCAGAGCAGGCCTATCCTCGGCAAGAGGCCACCTGAAGATTCGCCTCCCAGGCTTGAGGCTCTGCTGACCCAGCAAAGGCGAGTGAAACGTCGGTGTACGTATTGCAACAGAAGGGGACACACTGACCCCTTTTATTTTACCAAGATGAAAGACAACGAGATTACGCCACCTCAGAAGACCGACCGTCTGCTGCCACGTGATACATCGGCTCCACCCATACGACCTGCACTACCAATGCAGCCATTTTACCGCTCGTCTGTACCTCAGAGTAGGCCACCTCAACGATCTATGGCAGCTCAACCAAATCATCCTCAATGAGCCCGTGTGCACGCGCTTGCCGCTAAGACATCTGAGTCCGCAGCTGCGGCGCCTTTGGCCTTTGAGGCCACTGCCCACATTCAAGGTACACCTGTTTTTCCTAATGGTAAACATTAAGTCTATTAAACCAACCCATATGAAAGAAAAAGGCCTAACACTGGATTACTACAAAAGCAATATGGTAACTAGAGGTAACACTTATGTTATAAATAATAGGAGGGTTGAAATGAAGAATTTCTAAAACTTCGTGTTGCCAATAGGGTAGGTCATAGATGGTCACTAGCTAGGGGTTACACCTCCCTTAAATCGTTAACGTTGAAATTACTGGAATAAAGACAATTAGGGTTCAAGTATTACATTAATTCGTACTACTAGACTTATCAATAGTTCCGAGTTAGTTCATAATAAATAGAGTTAGTGTATTCACAAATGTTAGTAGAAACCTTAGCCAATTCTATACTCTTAGAAACCTCTTTAGGATGATCTGTTAGGACATGGACTTACCTTGTCCCTGACTATAGATTATAATAAGGACTCTCTTAAACCAAGACCTACAGGGCAACCTTAGAAAGAGGATATTTGAACCTTTCAGCGATGACAATTCCCTACGTTTTTAGAGTGATTGGTCTACGGAGATACTGAAATATACAACGGCGAAACATTCGCGGCTTGACCCAATTCTCAATCCTGGGCGACTGCCAACGGACTCACTACTTAGCCGAGCAGAAGACCAGGATCCATCAGGATTAGGAAGGGATACGATGAGCCTTCTACCCTGGCAAGGTAGATGATCAATGTATCGGGATCAAGCTCACTACAATCGTCTCTCCGTGCTGGTCAAACAATGAAACCACTATCTTACTCTAAATAAGTGGAAATTATCGTTAGGACTTCAAATAGGTAAAGAAATAAATTGTAGCAAACCATCAGGGTATGAGAAATGAATAAAGAAATAAGTTTTAAGGGGGGTAGACTAAAATGAACCAGACTAGTATATGCTCTACCATGCGTAGAAACTTGAAATCAATGAAACTTAGGCAAAAGAAATAATTAAATCTTTCTTTATTACCCTTAGCCAATTTCGGAGACGAAATTTTGTTTTAAGGGGGGTAGATTGTAACAACCCAGATTTTTACCAACCTAGAATTAGACGTCCTTAGGCAATGGGTCAATCCTAACACCGTATGAACCATCAAAATCCGAATCCCACACATCTAAAATCGCTTCTGAACCCATTTCCTTCACAAATCCCACCCTTTACCACCTTGTCCTTTCAATTTTCCTAAGTACTTGCACCCTAGACACTATCTTAAACTAGCTAAGTAGTATAACTTGGATCACTTTATATACAAACTGCAAAGGACTAAGTACCACCTCAGACAAAAATCTTACAGGACTAAATCCTTTAGAAATGAGACAAAGTAACTAAGTGCTAAACTAGATTAGCTACGAAATCCGTTTGAATCGCTTTAAATACGATCTATAAGACCCAAAACTTGTAGAATCATTGACGCTAGGTTACCCTAAAATCTCGAATCAAACTCATTACTCGGCTGCTCTCGGGAGCATCTCGAAACTCCGTATCTAATCTGGACCGCACATCGTGAGTCCGAATAATATGAGGTTAAGGACTTAGGACCGCCTCGCTGGGCTTGACAACCATCTCGGAAATCAAATCCAGATAGTGTCCCACGGCTGTTCGCTTGAGTCCGGAGCGAGAGAGTGTGAAAACACTTATTTCTTTCCAAAATAAATATCTTGAATAGTAATCTGAGACTCGCGTAAACGCTATGGATTAGTATTAAGCAACCAGACCGTCGAATCGGACCAAATTACACCCTGGATCGTGAAAAATTTCAGAACATTTACATGTACTTGGAATTTCGGATCGTGGCCCACCGATCGTTGAACGAAAATAGTCCGCCACGTGTGATCTGGAAATCGACCGAGACAAAAATGTAATCCCACGTAGATCCATGAGTTGTGAGCTTAAGTTCGATGTTTGGCTCAAGGAGGGCCGACAAAACCCTCTTTTGAGTTTGGAACAACGCCGAAATGCTTATAATAGACGTACCCCTTGAACAGAGTCTATTCCTGGAGAGGTTTTAGGCTATATAAGGGCCTTAGAACAGCCCCTCTCACACCATACGAATTTGGGATAAAACCCTAGAAAGAGAGAGAGAAAAGGAGAGAAAGCTTGGGATTTGTGGGAGTATCTTCCTCCTACTACTTTCGATCATCACGCGGGCTGCACTGCCTCTTTCCAGACACTTTCCTGGCGATACCGACTCCGTTTTAAGGTAATAAACCCTAACCCTAGATCTGTTTTGAGGTGTATAGGCTACAGGTTATGAAATAGCTAACCGATTTCACTCTTCAGGCTAGAAAACTCCCGAATACGGAAGCTCCTCAACCCTTGTCGATCCGTTGAGATTCCAAGAAGCAAGGTGAGGACTTTAGGTGTATAGGTTATGGTTTTCAACACTTTCAATGTCAGATAATGATAGATTCATGATCTGCATGCAATTGCACATGTACAAAATGCTTTCCGTTTTCTGTTTCGATTAGAATTGTAGAATATGAAATTTCACATACTCTAGGTATTCGTACAAAATACCGTATACGTATTTTTTTTGGAAATGTGTTTGACATGTTTATTTGTCGTATGGATATACGATATATGGATAAAATACTTATTTGGCGAAAGGGTTCGCCTAAATACATGTTTATTAATATACACCATGTATGTAGAAATACGGTATTGTAAGAAGTACCGTATACATGTATATTTTAGCGATGTGTTTGTCATGATTAATTGTCATATAAATATATTATGTGCGTATAAAATATTTGCTTGGTGAAGAGAATCGCCGTAATACAGGTTCCCTTGTATACACTATGTATGTTGAATTTGTGTATCCTAGAAAATACCCCATACATATAAATTTTGGTGATGTAATTGTCATGATTATTTGTTTTGTGAATATGATATATATGTATAAAATACTAGTTTGGTAAAGGGACAGCCCTAGTACACATTCCGCTAACATACGTCATGTATGTTGAAATTGTGCACTCTAAGTATTTGTGAAATTGCTTGTGTAAGTGTTTGCACCTTAGGTAGGTGTTGAGATAGAGTTCTCAACTACCTTAGAGTCACGTATGATACCCTTCATGTGGTTATTTACTCTAACCCCTCACTTATGAAATATATGTATTTGTATCCCTATTTATATAGTGCTCTATAACATGCTTTTTAACATGCTTTGTAACTTATTTCATAACATGCATTATAATATGCTTTATAACATGATTGCTAGTGTGCTTGAATTACCTTGTTTATCATGCTTTACTTCACATGCTATGGTTGGGAATTGATTGGGCTTGGGACTATGTCCATAGTCCAGACATCCGGTACTAGACTTGAAATTGTGGTTGAGATTCATCTCGCCACACATGATGTGTTTGGCGAACCCGTGTCGTACTTCGGTTGGCGATAGTGGTTAGCCACACGAGGTGCTTCTGCGCTTCATATCGCTCAACTTGTTGTGCGCTCGAGCTAGCCGAGTATATCAAGTAACCCGTGTGTCTTATATATGTTCACCATGTTTGGTCGATAATGCTTGAACCTAGGGTACCAAACTTACCAGTGAAAACCCTTTTAACCATGGTACCTCGATCCGCTAAGACTCATGAGCCGGGCATGGTGGTATGGGACACCGTGGTCGAGCTGTCAGCCTACGCTGGGGCCACGTGCCTCCCCGTAGTGACCAGTGAGCAACCAGACTCGTGAGCCGATTATGGTGGTATGAGACACTATATTCGAGCTGTCGGCCTACACTGGCGTAGCCTGGCTGTGGTCCCCAGTCGGGTTGCATCCAAGTCCCATTGTCAATAAGTGGACCGGTCGGGCTTCGAAAATAGACTGCCAGTTGGTAGGACGTTAGTGGAGTGGCCTTGAGCATACTCTGAATTTGCAGTGAGGCGATGAGTTTTGCCGCAATGTAGAGAGTATGAACTAGGCCTGTTTCTGTATAGTGATGAATCGTTAAAGAGGTGATGGGGGAGTGGTGTAACCTTTGTGCGTAACATACCTGACAACTTTGCAGTGACCTAGAAAACACATCATCGTCTGAGATTAACTAGGACTGACGACCCTAGAATGGATCATGTTTGGGAATGATACAAGGGAGGTACCTTAGTTTCCCAATCATGCTGTTCGAAATGGACTAATTAAAAACTCAGTAATCATGCTCATCATGCATTGCATGTGCCTGGAAGATGTGGAACACTGTGGGATGAAAGCATGCCGCGAGCGTGAGATGGTGTTGCATGAGGGAGTATGTCGGTGAGGGCATCCATCATGACTGCATACATACTTGCATTAATAAGAGTAGTTAGGAGTGTTTGATTGTACTGCTTTATCATTACTGCTTGACTGCATTGATAACATGTTAACCTATGCTTTATTGTTCCACTGAGTTAACTACTCACTCCCACGTTACGGGACAGTGTTTTAAAACACCCACCAGACCCTGTATCAGATGTAGGTATTACTGGAGCACAGGAGACTGAGCCCGACTTCTATGACGATCAGGAGGAGTTCTCCGCATGCATTACTGGAGGCTTCGCATAGGTCATCCCAAGGCTACTAAGGCTACTGTGGTTGATAATTTCAGTTGTACTATTTTGACTTTTTGATTCAGAACCAACATATATATATATATATATATATATATATATGGTGACTCAGTTAGTGTTTATACTCTGGAGATCAAGAATGTTTTGTTTTATGTATATCTATATATACCTTTCAGTCTTTCGCTTACGCTTTATACATGGATCTGGAGTATGAATTACTGTTTTGGTAGAATCTCACTCATGTTTATTGTACTAACACAGACAACATTAAATCATCATTATCTATGTTGCATAAGTGATGTTCTGGAACTCGAGAGTTGAGTTACTACTCGACCCTCGATTTTCAGGGCGTTACAAACAGGATCCATGTCCTCTAGCTCACCTGAACTAGGTTGGTTCTTTTCTGGCTTACCAATGTCTTTTATACACTAATCTTCAAAGAAAATCACATCTCTACTCCTGACGAGCTTCTTCTTGGTCGGATCTCACAATCTGTAACCGAACTTTTCATCACCATACCCTAAGAACACATACTGCCTAATCTTCATATTGAGCTTGGACCTCTCGTCCTTTGGTACGTGAACAGATCCCCTCCATCCAAACACCCTGAGATAACTGTACGATGAATTATGTCCAATCCACACCTTCTCAGGTACTTCTCTATTCAACAGGGCTGATGGAGACCTGTTTATCAAATACACTACCGTGTGTATTGCTTCTCCCCAGAATGTCTTGGGCAACTTCGCATGGGATAACATGCATCTGATTCTCTCCACAATAGTGCGATTCATTCACTCAGCCACACCATTATCTGGGGGGTCTTGGGAACCGTCTGTTCATGCCATATACCCAGGGACTTACAATACTCATGTAAGTTACCGATGTATTCACCACCATTGTCAGTGTGAATACACTTCAATGATCTACCTGTCTCTCTCTCTTGACCATAGCATGAAACAATTTAAACACACCAAAGACCTCATCCTTAGATTTCAAAGTATAAACCCAAACCCTCCTAGATGCATCATTTATAAAAGTGACAAAATACAATGCCCCACCCAAGGTTTTTGTCCTCATAGGACCACAAACATCAGAATAAACCAAATCTAATGCATGCACTTTATTAACATGAAAAGTGGTTTTAATAAATGAAACTCTCTGCTGTTTCCCTGATAAACAATCAACATAGGTTTTGAGAGGTATACCAGTCACGTCTGGAAGGAGCCGTTTTCTCGCTAGTACTTGAAGCCATTTTTCACTCATTTGGCCTAGACGCCTATGCTATATGTCAATAGCTGAATCTTCCTCTACGTTCAACCCACCCTTGCACACACTGACACTTGCCTTATAAAGGGTGCAACACTTCTTTCCTCTGGTTGTCATCAACGAACCCTTAATGAGCTTCCAACGCCCACCAACAAACTAGCTTTCATAGTCATCATCATCCAGCCTTCCTGTCGATATCAAGTTGAGGCGAAAGTCTGGGATATGCCTCACATCCCTGAGAAGCAATGTGCAGCCCACATCGGTTTTCACACAAATATCACCAACTCCTACGATCTTTGATACACCAGAATTTCTCATCTTCACGGTCCCATAGTCACCTGACTTGTAGCTTGTGAAGAAGTTCCTGTGTAGAGTCGCATGAAAAGAGGCACCTAAGTCAATCACCTAGTCAGTGTCTTGACTCGTAGCCATGAGATAAACATTATGATCTGCTGAAAGAATAACTACAACGTCGCCATCTGAAGCGACCGCAGTGGAATCTGATTAATTTTCCTTCACATTTCCTTTTCCTTTCTTGTCGTTCTTATTCTTACGACATTCATGCTTATATTGGCCCTTCTTGCTACGATTCCAGCATTCAATATCCTTCTTGGTACTCAACTTACCAATTGATTTATCTCGGGCCTTCCCACCATTCCTGTTCTTTCCTCTCCCCGTTCATGTGTCATAAGGGCCTCTTACTGAGTAAACTCCTGAGACTTCCTCCTTGTCTCCTTATTGAAGAGACAACTAGTTACCTGTTCCATGGATACCTTTCTGTCTGGCACGGAGTTACTTAGAGACACCACCAATGTCTCCCAACTATCAGGCAATGAGCTAAGCAATAGCAAAGCCTGTAATTCATCATCCAGGACCATCTTCATAGCGGAGAGCCGGTTCAATATATTGCTGACCTCATTTATGTGCTCGGCCACAGAACTACCATATTTGAACTTGAGATTCACAAGTCATTGTATCAAGAAAATCTTATTGCTGGTTGTCTTCCTCTCATACAACCCTTGTAATTTCAGTCATAGGCTAGCGGCTGAGGTCTCCGTAAACACATGGTGGAATACGAAATCGTCTAACTATTGTCTAATAAATCCCACTGCCTTCCGGTCTAATTTCTTCCAATCATCATCTGTCATATCCTTTGACTTTTCTGATATGCCTTGAATTGGAGAATATAAGTCCTTGCAATAAAGCAAGTCCTCCATCTTAGCCTTCCATATGGTCCAGTTAGAACCATTGAGGCTGATCATCCTTGATGAGCCACCTTCCATAATTCAAAACCGATCCCACTCCGTTTAATGAACTTAGCTCTGATACCACTTTGTTGGGAGCCTTGCACAAAACCTTAGGATCTAGCCTCCCAAAAACAAACAAGAATTATGGGATAATAAAGAAATAAAATAAATCAAAGCATAAACCATACCACACAAGAGATTTTTACATGGAAAACCCTCAAAGAGGTAAAAACCACGGGACCTCATCCAGATCAACAATCTACTATGAAGTAGAACGTTATAACCTTCTTCACTCACGCAAGAGTGGATAAACAATAAGAGAATAAAAGAAAAATGGAGAGATCTCACCGATCACGAGGACATAGAAGCGCTGAGATGTTGATTGCACAGTAGGTCACCTCCACAAGCATAACCTCCCTTCCACAAGCTTCCTCTCTCTCTTTCTCTCTCTCTCTCTCTCACCTTTGATAGCCCTAAACCCTTTAGTAAACCCTTGCAAAGCTTTAGAAAACACTCTTGCATCACCTAGAAAAGCCCTAGGGACCCTTATTTATAGTTTAGGTAACTCTCTTTCGCACCCCTTGCGAAACCGCCTCAAATTTCCGCAGTCCGCATAAGATGCGGACTCAAATTTGCATGTAGAGTCCTTGACCAGTTGAGCAGCACCTTCAACCGATTGAGCACATACCATGACTGGTCGAGCACCTCGGAAATCCAAAACCACAACTTGTTGGAAAATGAGTCGAGCTAATCCACGACTGGTCGTGCACCAGCCCTCGACCGGTCGAGCCTAGGGAAAAACCCCCCATCAAATTTTGGGTTCACAGAAATGATAAATTTCTGAAGAAAAAAAAGGGTCTGGAAGTTAATGGTCAACCCCCAAAATTGAGGGTCGACCCTCAATTGAACAGAGGTCGAAGGTGGACCCCTGTTTAAATAGCTTGAGTACGTTGACATAAAAAATACGCATATTCTTCGATACAACTCTGATTGAGGTGATTCAAAAGCTAGATCGAAGTTTGATGAATATAGTTTTATATAATAAAAAAAAATCGAATTAGTTTTTAAGATGTTTTAGAAACTGTATAAAAAAAAAAAAAACATTATTTTTAGGCAACTAGTACTTTTAGAATTTTAAGAATTTTTATGGAACTCGGAATGAAATGAAATTTGTTGGGGATAAAGTAGACTTGGTGATGAATTATATATATATATATATATATATATATATATATATATATATATATATATATATATATATATATATATATATAAATGTGTGAAATGAGAGTGGATCCTTTTTGGATGTGCTAGATGTAGTGGATCAGGATGCATGAAATGAAAAAGGGAGGGAGCTATTTATAACTTCAAATCCAATTTTCTGATAATTCTTAGTAATCCTAGAGACAAGAGGTGGTTGAAGGGTTGGGATTGGAGATTTCTACATGGAATCATTTTATGGGTTGGATGAGGTAGTAAAATGGTAATTTTAGGTAAGGAGATGACATCAAAGTAAATACATCTCAACTGTATACTTAGGGTCTGAAAAAGAGAGATCCCACATGCTTGGTGTGGGGCCAGCCCAAATAGGGAGAGTGCCTGCGACAAGTCGGCTACCACTGGTCCCCACTTGGACTCCCTGCTTTGCAGGTAACTTCCCTCAAGCATGTGAAGGCTCTGTTGTGAAGACATTGTATTGATGTTTTGCATGATACTCTGATTGAGATTGCTTTCAGACTTTGGTTCAGGCTCAGTTTTGGGCTTAACTAGGTGGGTTTACAAGGTTGTTGGACTGGGTGGGTTGATAAGGAGAGTTGACTAGTTGAGTTGACTCGTCAAGTTGACTTAATGCTTTAGGGTTTTAGGTTCATAGGCTTTAGGATTAAGCTAATCAGGTCGGCCAGTTGTCTAGGTTGAATGGTCTGATTGGGTTGAGTTTAGGGTTTAGGATTTGAGTTCCTAGGGTTTAGGACTCCATGGTTGGCGTTTATAATTGGGTTTAGTTTACCATCCATCGATTCAAAATCCTTCAACTTAGCAGCCTGAGGTGGGGCATCTACAGGGTCATGGTTGTCATTTGTTAAAGTCTAGGTTGTCATATGCTAAGGGTTGTGAGGCCCACCATGTGATATGTGTTGAATCTACTGCATACAATAGATTCATAATTTAATTTAACATTATGAGCCAAAGAATGAGTTATATCTAGCGATTTTGTGGCCCCCAAAAATTTTTCAATGGTAGGCTTTCAATCTCACTACTTTTTATGGTGTGGTCCACTTGAACCTTTGATATTACTCATTTTTGGGCTCATAATGGGGTGGTACCCAATCCGCATCATGTCCTTCCAATGGATGCAGATTTTCCTCAAATGACTTTCACATAAAGTTCCTATTGTCAGAAGCTATGTTGGGCCCACTGTGATGTTTGTGAGAAATCCACTTGGACCATTCATTTTTTCTGATCATGTTAAGACATGAGACAAAAATTCAGGCAAATCCATAACTCAAGTGGGCCATATCATAGGAAACCTTGGAAAGGGATTGCCTACTATTCAAACCTTTCTGGGCTCCACTGTGATGTTTATATGCAATCCAAACCATTCATAAATTGGCCCAAATGTTCATAAGGTCATTACCACCTGGATAACCTGAAAGAATAAAAATATTAGCCTATCCAAAGCTTCTATGGCGCTACGAATGTATCAATTGTGGGCATATAATATCCATTGTTTTCTATTGCGTGGCTCACTTGAGCTTTGGATCTGCCTCATTTGTGGCTGTACAATGGAGCTATTTTGGTATTAAAAAAAAATTATAATAATAATCTTAATCCACCCACAACTATGACTCAGCACATCAACTGAGTGGCAAAGCATGGCATCACATGTTAAAATCAAGTTACCAAGGCAAAATCAGACTAATCAAACAATTCCAGAAATCCAACCAATACCTTATATATAAAATGGGCAATGGAGATTGTCTGCCCGTAAATATGTTTAATCCAAGTGTAATAGAAATATTATCCTATGATAAGTGGACGGCTATTTTTTACAAAGGTATCGAACACATGGAATCTTGTGAGTAGTATTAAAAAATCAACTTGAAGCGACTCGATCACTCAGCCAGGTGGGCTCACCATACATGTGCCCAATCAAGAAAGTTTGAACCTGATCAGTGATGAGGTTGGCCCACCAAGGCCTGAAAACGGACTCTTGAAATTAAGATGGATAGTTGGTCCATTATTCTCACACTGTGTAACTTGGTCATGTTGCATTTGCAAGGGGCGCATTAGATGAATGGCAACTAAGAACATCAGGACTATAGCAAGCCTCTGATTGCAAGCCAATGGTGTAGATGATTGTGTTGGATGCGTTTGAACAATATGAAAGGGTTCAGTTCATGGCCCACCCATAGCATGGTCAACAGATCGACCACCAGTCTGGAGTAGGGAACCATGGCCTCACTTGGTTGAACCAACGGCCGGGCCATTCAGGACTGTTAAATCGACAGCCTGGACTCAATTAGCTCTGAAGGACATCCCATGAGTTACAAATCAAAAATGCATGACATTTATCAGACAATTGCAGGCATGCAATCGGCACCTTATAAAAAGGGCGGTTGAGATTGTTTACACAGAAATAAGTCTAGTCAACAATCTTACCCATTCATTTGTCAGAGGCCATCACGGACCGCTTATTGTTTTAAAGCAATCCTTTTACCCTGCAATCCTACCCATTACATCAAATTAAAATAAAATAACAATAATTATATGTAATATAAGTTTAAAAGGAAATGTAAATGTTATGTAATGCATGCATGAATGAACGCATCAAGTGAGAATTTGTCCACTTTCCTGTGTTCGAAACTTATCAACCTGCATCTGTCCTTTGACGGGATTTTACCACTACACCGAAACTATTGAGTAGGAACAGCCTAATCTTTGGTTTAGGAACATTTATAAGCCGTTCCTAATGGGTCCGGTTTTCCATACACCTAAAACAGAAGCCCTGCTCCCATCTTTTATGGAGTCCACTGTGAAATTAGGGTTTTATCCATGCCGTTCATCACTTTTCTCGTATAATTTTACGGCATTGTGAAAAAAATGAGGTAAAACTAAGACTCAAGTAGACCACAAAGTAGGGATTAAACACCCCACCGTTAAAAACTTAGTCAGAGGTGCGGTATTGTCTGGGCTGGGAGTAGGCGAAAGATGCGGATTTCCTGCCAAAGCTTTTCCGAGAGTTTCCGCACAAGGATGCTGGGTGGGGCCTAGTATAATATACGTGAGAAATCCATATCGTCCATCTTTTTTACTAGTTCATTCTAGCAGGTGCGACTAAAGCTGAATGGATACAAAACTAGTAGGGCCTAGTATAATATACGTGAGAAATCCATACTGTCCATCTTTTTTACTAGTTCATTCTAGGAGGTGCGACTAAAGCTGAGATGGATACAAAACTAGGTGGGTCACACGAGGGGTAAAACTGAGGAAAGAAATTTCTAGGGTTGAAACCCATTTGGGCTCAACCTTGATGGTTATATTCTATCCAAACCGTTTATAAGGTCATTAAAAAGATAGCCTGATACAAAAGTTTTGTGGCCATAATAATGCTTCAACGGTGCTCACTAAATGCACAATGTTTCCTCTTGTGTGGCCTACTTGAGAATTGGATACACCTCATTTCTGGTTCCACCTACTAAAATAAACTCGAAAAATGGATGGACGGAATAGATTTATCACATACATCTCGGTGGGCCCCACCCAGCATCCCTGCGCAGGAACGCGAATGGCTTTCAGACGCGAATGGCTC
This sequence comes from Magnolia changhungtana, assembly GCA_030180095.1. Taxonomy (NCBI): domain Eukaryota; kingdom Viridiplantae; phylum Streptophyta; class Magnoliopsida; order Magnoliales; family Magnoliaceae; genus Magnolia; species Magnolia changhungtana. Next base: position 497,462 of record JASAUF010000364.1, on the reverse strand, counting down.
CCCTGTACACCCCAGACCTTCCGATGGTCTGGCGACAACGCCCGAAAATTCCCCAGCACTCGTTCCACTCATCACCGTCTGATTGCGTCGAGCTGCTGGCCATGGGTCCTCGCCCTCATTGCTATACTCTCTCTCTCTCATTCGATTCTCAAATAACCTGGAAATCATAATCCAGAACTCGAATTTATCCCTTTTAGCGATTCTCCATTAGATTCTCTCTGGAAAGGTACGAATCCCACCTATTTCCACGAAAAATCCACTTTTCATGTAGTGATCTAGGGCATTTTCAGAAATCCCCATTGAATCCTCCTCCACCATTCCCGATCTAGGTAATTAAGTGTGGAATTTTGTTGTTTGGATTTTCTAGGGTTTCACATGAGGATATGGACGGGAGCTTCATGTCTTAGTGGCGTTTAGGGTTTTAATTTTTCTTTTGGGGTATGGAAGAGAAGCCAAGACTGTTGATAATGTACACTTCACAGACTAGAAATGCTTTGGATGCAGCAGAACGCGTTGGGCATGAGGCAGAGTGCTTGGGCTGTCGTGCCTTGGTCCTCTCCATGGATGAATTAGATGCTGTAAGATTCGCAATCTCCTCTTCTTCTTCTTCCTTTTTTATTTTTTATTTTTATTTTTTTATTTTTAAAGTTAGTTGATTATCTGGCAAAGCATGACGATTTGCATGTGCAAATGACTCTATTGATCCAAACTATCCAAATTGTGGGTCCTATTATATATGGGGTGTAGCCCTATAACTGGATTGATTGGTAAAGTTATGATACAGTTGTTTATTCAATTTGGATCCCTGATTGTATCTTTGCTCCTCTTGATGGTCACCACTAGCCACTTTAGAATTATATGCTTGGTTTAAATTTTGGTCTGTGATCCTTCTTCTCAATGTGTTGCATGATTTGGATGGCTTGGATTCAATTACTTGCATGCCATGAGTATAGTGGCCCTGTGTGCATTCACATGGATGGTCCCTAGTTGCTATCTTGATGCCATATGTGTTTTTCAGTTGAATGATACATGTGTTTTTCAACTTTAAACCCCATTTGATTTACAGGAAAAAAAGTTGTGACTCTGGATTCGTTGAGCATGAAATCGATGTAGAATTTCATGTTTAGTTGCTGAGTTGAATGTTGTTAATTAGGGGTTGGTTCTTCTTCTTCTTATTCTTGAGAAACAATCCAGTGGTGTAGAATTTCGTGTTACCTGCGACATCTTCGACAAAATGCCGCAATAAAACAAGCTTTTGTTTTTGGGGGTATGCTGTTCCACGATAGCACCTGGATGATGATGGGTCCAGATCTCGTGCATATGTTCCATGTAACAGAGTAGAGGTTTGGATATCCAACTAAAGCATAAGTGTAGAGGTCTGGATATCCAACTAAAATACAAGTGCCCAAACTGTATTTTTTTTCCCAATGATTAATGTCTTTTAGTTAAGTTCTGCACAGGCAGCGTGTCACATCTTGCCATGTCGTATTTTCTTTCTTTTTCTAGGACTTCTAAGATAACCCAAATGGGGCCATTTGAAAGATCTGCATAGAGCCATCAAGATGTCAGAACCGGCTCGTGTCAGCAGACTTAAATGTTTAAGTATGATAGTATCCATGGACGATAGAAGATCATGAGCTAAAGTATGATAGTATGATAGTTCCACTTCATTGACCAGCTTGCATATGGTCTAGTCCACGGAGAAAACATGGAGCTGGGCTGCGATTCTGATGAAGGCCTTCAATGATGAAGAAAATCCTTATCCTCCAAAGGTATGATACTAATTAGACCAAATGACGTCCTATTGATTCCATAGCTTTCATCTGATATCATCGAATGACTGAATTTACAACGATCCAAGAAATGTTGGATATTTACAGGATGGTTCGACATGGAGAACGAATAAATTCACTGATAGTGCATCGTATCCGATAGCTTCTTCATCTGAAATGCGAGTTTGGGAACGGCATCTTCATCTGAAATGCGAGTTTGGGAACGGCATCTAAATGTCATATGCATTGCCCTTTGGATTGCTAGGCTAATAATCCAATTTACTTCGTTGGAAAAGTAGACTTGTGCACCATGCCAGCCATCATCATGATCATCATTGCCTTCTTTTGGAAATTTGGGGTCGGCCAGCAAATGGGTTCAACAGAGATCAACCTTCATCTTTTACTCAGGCTCAACTGCCCAACTAATACAGAGGATCCCAAAGTTCTGGCAACTAAAGGAAGGAGCGTTTTTTTTCTTTCTTTCTTTCTTTCTTTCTTTCTCTTCTTCTTCTTTCTTTCTTTCTTTCCTTCTTTCTTTTTTTTTTCTTTTTTAAGTTTTCAGTTTTTGAGGTGGCAATATAAAAATTGTCAAACGAGTTACTCTTGTACGTGGTGATATTTCTCAAATTGGGTATGACTTGGAAGCACTGCAGAAGATGGTCAGTGGGCTGGTGAGTTTTTGTTTTGGAGAAGATAAGTTCAATTTTTATAGTCCTACTTAGTGACATTGATAATTCATGTTAATTGCACTTCTCTTGTTTCAGGATGGAAAAAACAGTACCTTGGAAGACAAGCAGGTGAGCTGTGGCCTGGACTCTGTACTATGTATAAAATGATAGGATGAAACCAAAATCTTATTTGGTGCTTTATCTACAATGTGATATATTGCTTATTCTGTTTGCTTATACCAGTTGATGTTTATGAAGAAAATATGATTATTCACTGTTTGATACATGTACGGGTTCTAATCATGCATTTGCAAATGTGAATGCATGTACTGTGATTTCTTTGTGGATTCAAAGTGTGAAAACTTGCTAAATGAAGATGTCTGCTAATTACAAATTACAATTTAAAAGTATACATAGAGAATGATTAATGGTTGGATGAATTTGTTTCCCACGTGTAACTGTGTGGTAGCCTCAATCTGTATATTTGTGTATCCTTCTTGATAATTTTGGTTCCTTGTGATATTTGAATGCATAATGATATGGTTTTGCCTCTGTTTTGATTGGACTGTACTGTGGTTCTAGGATCCTAGCCTCATTATGGAATGGTAGTTGGTTCTACGCTACCTGAAAACTTTGTAAATAAGTGTCATACTTGCATTTAATCCTCATGACTTTTCTTGTCCTCGGCAAGGAAAAAGAGGAGAAACATTTTGTCTAAGCGCCCCTCGAGCATCATCAAGTGGAAGAAGCCGCCCCGAAATTGGGCCAAGCTAAACGTTGATGGTTCAGCTAGAGGCAATCCCGGGCTGTCGGGAGGTGGGGGCGTTTGCAGGAGAGAAGATGGGACTGTTGTTTTCGCTTTCTCGAAGGGCTATGGCTTGGGGACAAACAATATGGCTGAATTGCGAGCCATTTATGATGGTCTGTCCCAGTGTCTGCAAAGAGGGCTCTCCAGAGTGGAGATTGAATCTGATTCCAAACTCCTGATTGACGTTCTCGAAGGGAAAGCTGATCCTCACTGGAAGTGGCAGCCGTGGATTAAGCGAATTCTCTCGCTTAAATCGTCAATTTCCTGTCACATTCAGCATATCCACCGCGAAGGGAATGGACCGGCCGACGTCTTCGCCAAAGAAGGAAGCAGAAATCAGCGGGACGTGGAGTATGATCATCTCAGGGATATGCCTTCCCAGGCCCGAGGCCTCATCTTCCTCGACAAGATCGGTCTAGGCTATGTTAGAAAGGACCATCGCAATCTGTAGAGCCTTCTCCTGCCCTTCTCCTTGCTTTCTTTTCCTTTGCGTTGCTTTTCGATAGGCTCCTCGGATTCCTTTTTCTTCCTGGGGTTGCCCGAATACAGGGGTCTTTTGTACATTCCCTCTTCATATCAATGAAATGCTTCTTTCCTAAAAAAAAAAAAAAAAAAAGAGGAGAAACATTATCATTTCCTCATCTTTCTTCATATCGCCTAAACATGGTCACATACACACTCTTAACTATTTAAGCACGTTAGTTGTTCAGAAGTCCTAATGTCTTTATCAGAAGCTTGGTCCATTTTGGTGTTCAATTTTCAAGTGACATAGGCTGGTATTGTAACTCATGTTTCTGTTCAAATGGCAGGATGTGATTTTGTCTGCTAGTGGGCTTATTCATCAAATGGCAGGATGTGATTTTGTCGCCAATGGGAGTGAAGAAAAGAAATCTCTCCAAGGAAAGCACTCTAGGTGAAGCCGTGAAGAAGCCAAAGGAAAATAATGTTGGGAAAAACTACAAGGTGAATGGCCTGGATCCTGTATTCTCACTCAATTATTCCATATCCCATTAATAAGCTAATGTTCTGGACTGTTGTAGCATATGACAAATGCATGCTTGTGAGCGCCCATCCGCAAACACCAGATACAAGCACCCTGCCAATGTGGCACACAAGTGTGAAATCTGGGCTTTCCACAAGTCAGGTGGAAAATTCCATGGAAAGTTTTCTGCATATATTCATGATTTGGTTTATTACTTTCGAATTTTATTGAAATTTAGATGTGTGATGCTTTATTGCTTTATGTGGAAACCTGCATTGGAATGGTTTAGATATGAGTGAGTATGATTAGTTAGCATCATAGTATCATAAAGTTTGCAAACCAGTTTTTGACTCTTATAGCAATTGCATTTCATTTGTTTGCATCACAATTTCATATAATTCTTTCTTGACATGTTTGTTCTCTTAAACTTGTAGACGGAGACTTTGACGGCGACCGTTGCAGATGGGTACCAACGCTACTTGGTTGAAACGATATGTGGATAAAGAGACTGGAGATAGCTAGTTGTATTGGCCAAGCTAGGAGTGGACTGCATGGAGGCACTTCTTGGTTGCAACGATATATGGATAAAGAGACTGGAGATAGCTAGCTGTATTGGCCAAGCTAGGAGTGAACCATGTGGAGGATTTTTCTTTTAATGTATTTGGACAATTTTTAACTTATTGTTATAAATATATATATTTTTTATGTAAAGTTCTACAATATTTGTTTAATATTTATTTTTAATTGTATGGTTTCAAATATTAAAAAAAAATACAGGTTCCAATAGAAAAAAAATTTACTGCCTTTCCCAGTAGGTACATGGCTTTTACTGACCTTCCTAAATAAGGAAGGGTTCGTATATTAGGCTTCTGGTAATGATTCTATCAGATATATCATTTAGACAGGTTCCTAAAGAATTCAACACGTATTATGCATGCAAATGATGCATACACAAGCATATTAAGTAATCGCGAATGATATACATATGCTCATTCCTATTCTCATATTTAAATCATTGTAGTTTAACTGATAATATCATCACAACCATCAATTTATAGTTATATCCATTCAATAAATCAGATCACTATTTACAATTATACAGAAAATCAGATCATAAATTCCCTAATATAGTAAATCCGATCATTGGCTATACTAGCATATTGAACAAATCACATCATTAATAATACAACAATCAAAATTATACGTTCAATCAAATTAAATAAGAGATCATAATAACAAAGTTAAAGCATACTACGATATATCATAAATGAATATATTTTAACTTAATGGAGGGAAAACACATCGGGATCACTCACCTTGGTGCAGTAGAGATGATTTTGTAAAACAAATAGTTTGATTTGAATTAGAATTCCGTAAAATCACGTAAATGAAATTATTTTTTGATATCATTAGTTCATATGATGATGCCCACCTTTGATTAATGTAAATCCGTTTAAATAATCTTATAATAAGATATCTCATTTAAATAAATTTATGGATTAAAAAACAATATTGCAAAAATTAACGTGACGTTAGAATTTAAAATCACATAAATGAAAATATTTTATAATCTCACTAGTTTACATGATGAGGCCCACCTTTGATCTATCTAAATCCATTTAAATAATCTTTTAATAAGATTATAAATGGTGTGGGTCTGACTCCGTCCCGGGTCAGAGCCCTACCACCCTCTTTTATATAAGATGTAGGCTGGTCATTTAACGTGCCTAATCATGCAGGATATTGACAAAAATTCCCTTGAAACCTTAAATGGGCGGGGCTGACCGGCTATTAGATGCAGCCCAAGCCTGCCTAATTAATAAACTGGCTTAAATTTTGGCCTGGTCTGGCCATTGGGCCTAGTATTTCAGCCCAAGCCCCAACTCAGGCCAAGGCAACTCTAGTTACATCACTGGAAGGGCAATTGTTAGCCAATACATAGAAGCAAGCTTAATACCCATTTTTCTAGGGCTGATTTTGCTTTGTCATTGGCTTCTTGCAATACATAATAAAATAAAATCTCTAGTTTGGATGCCAAATCTGAGACTCATTATTGAATGCGAATCTCCATGGTTCAGAATCCATAGATGAGGCACTTTTCTTTTCTTTTTTTTTTAAAAAATAAATAAATAAATCTTTTCTTTTATTTTTCACTAGATCTTTTAAAGGAGGGGCGTGCCCAGCCCATGCATAATGCAACACAGGGGCAGCATTTAAGGGGCATGTTATCAAGCTACTATGGTAGGCCCTCCCCTATTGGAAATTAATTTAGTATCATGTGGACTGATGGCCCACATATCCTTAAACATCAATTTCAACTAATATCTTTGCACGTGCATTGGGTGGTGTCAGCTGCCATATTTAATTTATTTACTGGACTGCTAAACAGAGGAAGCAGTGACGCGGTTTACGTTGGTATCCAAAAATTCCATTGGTCCGTTTTCATTTGAAGTACATTGTAGGAAAGGGCATGACAGACCAAATTTGTCAAATAGGCATGTTAATCTCAGTTGGTGAACAGAAACAATGTTCAAGCATATTTTAGTCAAAATGACGACGAATGTGGTGTAAACCATTTTGAGAAGGGTTTTTGGTGTTTCACTTGCTTGTGAAACCGGTTATTCAACATGGAAGTTCATCCTCCAGTTATATCCTACGTTATTCTGTCTCTTGAATATTACTATCTATTTCGGCAAATATCCTCCAGTTATATTTGCTTTGTTCATTATAAATCTCATTTTGGTATTTCTCTTTTGTAAGGCTCAACTAATGACAATTCTCTCAAACCTTTTGGCACTCCTGCTTCCAAGTGTATAACTTGAATTTTCATTTAGGATTGTGAAATACATTATAATACAAGCTATTGAAGTTTATTATGTTTATTTTGTCTCGTTTTGTATTCTCATGGAGTCGATCCCATCATATGTAAATGTTTGAGAGGATTTTTTTTATTTTTTTTTTTCATCGATGGGGTGTCTAATACTTAAAATTGATCCGGAGGTCACTCACAATTTCTTTATTTCTTTCTTATGTTGCTTACAATTGTTTATTCTGTCTTATGTTGCTTACAATAGTTTCTTCTGTAAAGTTGATTTGACTTTGTTTCTCAAATATTTGCAGATGACAATCAATTATATGAGTGGCAAGAATAACATACTTATGGAGAGAGATGGTTTTTCATCGCCAACGGTCTATTTCGAGCACATATCTTGATTCTAGAGCTGTTGGATGTTATATGTTATATAATATATGCGTCTCTACCTCTTTCCCCTATTCTATAAATAATGCCTACATATGTACATATACACAAGGGATGGTTTGAATCAGACATTGGGTGTTTGACTCTATGCAAATATGCAGCCTGACTGATAAGCGGAGTGATCTGATTTTGCACCATTGATCTTCATGGTGGGCCCACCTTGTGCATGTCTAGAATGTCCTACAGGCATGTAGCCGTGTGTGAGAGGAGAATGCCAAAAGTTGTATTTGAGCACACTTGGCATTGCTCTATAACACAAGCGGTGGCTATACCAACTAGCTTCTACTGCATTATTGCCCGAGTTGCTGAACTTTTAGAAAGCAAGTTCAATTCCATAAGGATGCACTACCAGAAAAATGATCAATGCTGATGGCTGTATGGTGTTTTTAGTTGGCTAAAAGCCTTTGGGGTGGGTCATTGCCGACGGTTTTTAACCGTCGGCGTTTCCCCTTTTTTTTGGTAGTGATATGAACTAATTGATTTCTTACTTCCAATAGACGACCATGGAAATTTTTGTTGTATATCCTAGATTGTGTGTCACTTTGATAGATGAATTCTTCTTATTTGTAAACAAGGAAGACACTGTTCTTCTTATTTGTAAACAAGGAAGACACTTTTCTCCCCTATAAACATGGATTGTCTTGTTCAATAATCAAATACTAAAATGTTAAACACTGGACAACCAAGAAGGCACCTGCTGACAATAGGCTGGAGTGTGTTTGTAAGCTTCAAGAGACTGGTTGCAGTTGATGCATTCATCTTCCTACGACAAGTAGCTTTCTCATGTCAGTGATTCCATTAAGGTTTTCCCTAATACCGTTCCTACAATACAATTCAACACAATGGAATTTTCAATGAATTTGTACCATGGACGGGTGTTGTTAGTTGGGAAATTGCTCAATGGGGTTACTTGTATATTAGGTTATCAGGATGATTTTTAGTTTTTACCAACAAGAAAGAAATATGATCTCTAATTCATAATCATGATTAACTAAAATGAGATGAACTCATTTTTAAGTGACATCTAAATAGACCTATAAGTGTAGAGATACATGCATGTGAGTTTTTGCACTCTTACATGTTTGTGATCACATGGTTCATGCCCCTTCATTACACTCTAAGGAGTGTGCAACAAGCTAATATGCAGGGTCCCCAGCCTTAGTATGTATGATTTTGCGATCTCACGCATATGCGGCCCATCGAATGAAGATCATGGGTTTGATGGGTACGTACCACTTCACTATTTGCTTAGTTTTCATTGAATGTTGACTAATGTTTGGCCCTTTTTTTTTTTTTTTTCTTAATTGTATAGGTGGGTTGATCATCTTCAAGCCTGATCATGGTGGCCCACTCCAGTTTGTAGGAGCTACGACACTTCTTAGTAAATTATACAAAGACTATCTTGGTATTGTAAGGAGTTATGTAGGGAGTTGTGGTTCTCAATTATTTTCCATGAAGTGTCGATTGTTGATAATGTGGGTTTAGAGCTCATCATGTTGTGTGCATGATATCCAATTTGTCCATCACATTCACCACCACATTTTCTTCTTATATCCCAAAACTCAGGCCCATTCAAGACTTAGAATTCAACTACATTAATCATTTTGATGGTTTAATCCAAACTGTCCAAAATTTATTTCTTGATTTAACTTTTCTTTACACTTTGGTTTGAATGTAATCATTATCTGAACTAAGCAAAGTGTGAACTAGCTTATATTTTGATAGATTTATGATTTAACTTTTCTTTACACTTTAGTTTGAATGTAATCATTATCTGAACTAAGCAAAGTGTGAACTACCATTCCTTTTTTTATGACATCGATGACATACTAGATGAGTGGACAACGGAATCCCTCCCATCACAAGACGATGAAGGTGATGAATCTCTTTCTTGCAATAAAAAGGTGCAGAACTTCCTTTCACCTTTTTCTTGTTTCGGTAACGTTGCATTTCGCCATAAACTTGCGAACAGAATAAAGGATACATGGGAAAGGTTAGAAGAGATTGATAAAGAAAAGAACAGATTTCAATTTAAAATGGGTAATGCAGAGATAACGGATGAAATCGAAGGGCGAGAAACAGGCTCCCAAGTAGACGAATCAGCCACTGTTGGAAGGGATGATGATAAAAATGAAATATTGAGGAGGTTGCTAAATGAAACTAGTGATGTGGTAAACGAGGTGCCTACCGTCATTTCTATCTTTGGAATGGGGGGGTTGGGCAAGACCACCCTTTCTCAACTCGCCTACAATGATGATGAAGTCGAGGGGCATTTCAATGTGAAAATGTGGGTGTGTGTTTCCGACGTTTTCGATGTAAAACGGATTACAAAATTAATGATAGAATCTGCCACAAAGTCTTCTCCTAGTGTTGAAAGCTTGGAGGCGTTGCAAAGTTGCCTCCGTGAAATGTTGCATGGAAAGCGATTCTTGCTTGTTCTCGACGACGTTTGGAGCAATGACAGCGAGAAGTGGGACAAGCTGAGAGTTCCCTTTCAAGCCGGTGCACCTGGGAGTCGAATCATCGTGACCACTCGTTCAGAAGATGTTGCATCAAGGATGGGAAGCTCTTACATACACAAACTGCTGGCCTTTTCTGATGAAGAATGTTGGTCATTGTTCAACCGTAGAGCGCTCGAGCATCGGAGTGCAGAAGAGTGTTTGGTGCTAGAAGCGATTGGAAGGGAAATTGTAAAGAAGTGTGGAGGGGTGCCTCTAGCAGCAAAGACGATAGGGAGTGCCATGCGCTCAAGAAAGACAAGAAGTCAGTGGAATCTTGTATTGGGAAGTGATGTATGGAATTCAGGCGATGTCTTAGGAGGCATTTTACCAGCTTTGTTCCTAAGTTACCAAGACTTGTCTCCTGCTCTGAAGCAGTGCTTCGTGTATTGCTCTGTTTTTCCAAAAGATTGGATGATAGAGAAGGATAAGATAGTCAAGTTATGGGCAGCACAAGGTTTCATCCGTTCTGAGGAAGGTGGAGAGATCGAGGAGACTGGTGGGCTGTATTTTCATGATTTATTAAGACGCTCGTTGCTCCAAGATGCAGAACTCGACAGATACAAGAACATAGTCAGATGCAAGATGCATGATTTAGTTCATGATCTTGCACAATTTGTTTCAGGAAGTGACTGTTCAACGGTGGTGATCAGAAAACAAGCCTCTTCGAACCTAAACAAAATCCGCCATTCTTTTTTAATTTTCAGTGAAGAAGCTCGTGAAGTGGCTTCCATTTCGGCCACCTTGTATAAGGCCCAAAAGTTGCCGACGTTGCTACGACACTCAGGAATCTCCAGTGTTCCACAGAATTTATTTCATCATTTGAGATACCTTAGGGCATTGGACTTGAGTAAAACTCGCATTCAGAAATTGTCTGGAACAATAGGACAGTTGAAACACCTGAGATATCTTGATTTATCTCACACGGACATAGTGGAGCTGCCAGAGGAGGTGAGTGATTGCAGAAATTTACAGACCTTGAGACTCTGTGGCTGTCAAAAGCTAGAAAAACTTCCTAGAGGGTTGAGAAAAATGAATAGCCTGAGACATCTAGAAATAGAAGGCACTGAAATGCTGAAGTACTTACTGCAGGGTGTAGGGAGATTAACTGGCCTTCGGACATTAACAGAGTTCATTGTGGGAGGTGGTGACGAAGGATGGAATTGCAGAGAACTGAAATACCTCAATCATCTTCAAGGAAGTCTTGGAATTAAGAAAGTGGAAAAAGTCAGGAGCAGGGACGAAGCTAGGGAGGCAGAACTGGATAAGAAGCAGCACCTTCATGCTCTAACCTTGGAATACGGATATGATAGACCATTGAATGATGACGAGGACGTGCTTGAAATCCTCAAGCCCCACACAAACTTGAAAGAGTTTATAATACGTTTTTACAAAGGTTCCAAGCTTCCCAAGTGGATCGAGGATCCGGTGTTCTCTAATCTAGTCAAGGTGGAACTCATAGGCTGTGAGGGGTGTAAACAACTGCCAGGTCTTGGGAAACTACCGTCTCTTAAATATCGTCAAGTATGGTCAATGAAGGAGGTGAGATACATGGGTGGCGAGTTTAGTGGGGATGCTAACAATGATGGAAGTGGTGGTGTTGTCTCATTCCCCAAGCTGGAGACCCTTAAATTCTTAAACATGCCAAATTGGGAGGAGTGGGAATTGAGAGAGGGAGATGGACAGGTTATGCCATCACTTGTACAATTAACTATACTTCTGTGCCCAAAGTTAAAGGCGTTGCCACACAACCTTCCACCTGATCTCCTCCAGACGCTGAGTTTAGGCATAAGTAATGATGGGATGTCATCAGAAGCACCCTTACCCATCTTCCCCAACCTTAACCATTTGGAGATTTTGGGTAATGATGAGCTGACATCACTACCTGGTGGTTGGTTGGGACAACTCAAAGCCCTCCAAACGCTGGTAATATATGAGTGTAACCGGATGGAGTCTCTACCAGAGGAGTTGCAACACCTCACCAAGCTTCAACAATTGATGATCAGATCCTGTCAGGTCTTAGCAGAGCGCTATGGAGATGGAGGAGAAGATCGGGACAAGATTGCCAACATCCCGAGTATCGAAATTGGTTGGCAGATTTAGACGATTCACCCCAATAAAAGGAGGTGGAGAGGAAATAAACGACAGCTTATCTTTTTCATTTGTTTCCAGGAATTGGGTTGTTTCTGTGTGTAACTGTAACTGCTCTACTTTTTGAATTGTTTCGGAGGTCAGGTTCTTTGCCCCCTTCCATCCCATGTAATTTTTATTCAGTACGGATAGTTTGTGTTGAAGGCACTGGAAATTGCAGTGCCGTCCCTTGTCATTGTTCTACGTCATTTCTGATTACTCAAGCTAACAAGATACGCGCGATTTATCTCTGGAGAAATCGAGATGGCTAACTACACAACTTTTAAGGTGTGGGACTTTTCTAGATTCCACCATGATTTGGTCCATGGTGGTGGTGCGGGTTGCTCGCCCCATGGAGCTTTGGTCCATGCATGGACCCAATCGATTTCTTGGTTGGGCTTGGGCTCAGGTCTTTTTAGCCCGACTTAACCTGACTTTATATGTACAAGTGTTATTTTCCACAAATATGCTACTTTAATCTTTGGTCATGCGATCATCTACCTTAAACACAAACTGTTGCTTTTATTCCTCTAATTTGTTGATTTCTTTGTAGATGTGTGGCCCATTTTATATCAACAGATGAGTTAGGAAATTTTAATTGTGAAATAGAGATAACTATTAATTTTAGGTCCGAGCTGGGTCTGTCCAAGGCCTAACAAACTTTTACAACTTAGGATTGGGCATGTTGGGCTCAGGCCGGGCCCAGGCCTAGCCTGGCACCCAAACTAGGCCCATTGACACCTTGCGTCCTTATTTAAGATATTTTTTTGTGTTACTACTTCATTGGATTGTATCATCCATGCAAGCAATCAGTTGCTGAAATGGACCTCCTTATCATGTGGTAGAAAGAAGAGAAGAAATGTTCAACTGCTTTTTTGTATTACTACTTCATTGGATTGTATCATCCATGCAAGAAATTAGTAGCTGAAATGAGCCTCCTTATCATGGGGTAGAAAGAAGGGAAGAAACGCTTAACTGCATCCCAGCCATCGTTTTCCCACCAAAAGGTGCAAAAACACCAAGCTGCAGGCGGCTTGAGAGCCATCCAATGTATGCCCAAAGTACAATGCCTTGCACTCATGATGCAGGTGATGAGTCATCATCTGCCTTGGGGTGAAAACATTGAATCACAAGGCTATTCTTGATTCTTGAATTGACAGGAAAGAAAAGAAAATTCAAAATTTTATTACTCGATAATAATATTTGGATTCACAATTATATTACTTACATAGAAAAGCAAATTTTAATTAGGAATCCTAATATGACTAAATTAAAACTTATCCAAATTAGTTTAATTTACAAAAAATATAAAGTCCTAATTTAATTTTGTTAGATGATTCTTTGCATGATAAGAAGTAAATCCTTAGAAGACATCGCATACTAAATTCTTAGACGAATGAGATACGTCTAACCTAAAATTTATTAAAATTTATATATTTTTTTAATAAAACTGTGATTTTAAATAGGGAGAAGTCGTTTTCTTGCAAAACAGAGCGACACAACACGCTTATGAGAGTTAGTTGGCCTTGGATCACCTGTTCCAGTCAAAATTCGTAAGTCGCGCATCTCGTAATGATGAATGAACCAAAAGTTATGACTGTTTTATGGTTTGCACTTCAAACATTAATTTCTCTCTATCTGGAATGAATCTCTTTGATCCAGATGCGCATGCGGCCCAGTTATGTCATGCCTCATGTAGGATTGGGCCCGGATGTAACGAACCACATCTGCTTCTCTTTGGACTTCTTCTGGTCCATCTATGCAAAGAATAGGCTTGCATCTCTCTCTACATCAACTCACTTCCTTTTACAAGCTTGACACCCATGCAATGGACACCCTAAGAGCAACATTCCCACTCCCGAAATACCATGTGGGGCCACCATCCCATACATGTCCCTCCAAGAGATATCCCTGGATTGAAGGGAACGCAGCCATATGGACTACTTCAATTGGCTTGATTCTAAACTGAGATGCTTTGTGTTGTATGTGTCATTAGGCAACTTTCTGCCCATCTCTTATCCACAGATGTATTTTGCTCAAGATTGTGCTCAAGTGGCAGAACACCAAAATCCCTATTCAAGAACGGTTCGATTTCGGAATGGTTTTCAACCATTCCTAAAATAGGGCATCGCAAAAGATTAGGGATGGTTAAAAACCGTTGCAAATATTCAATTTCAGCACACTGCAAATCCTTCTTAATTTTGGGGAACGGTATTTTTCCTTATTTAGGATTTTTTTTTTTTTCATTTGAAACCTGTATTTTTTAAAATATTTGAAACTCAAAGAATGTTGCAATACAATTAAAAATTAGAAATGACTATAGAAATGTAAGATGCAAATATCAAATCTTTGTTAACCAAAAATATCCCAAATATCACAAATCATATAAGGTAAATTTATCAAAATATAAGCTAGTTCACAATCCTATTTTCAGAAAAAACCAACCTGCTACAAATGTGGTAAAATAGGCCATTTTGCAAAAAACTGCAGCCTAAAACATAAGATTAATGAACTAGAACTAAATGAGAACCTCAAACAAGGGTTATACAATATCTTAAAAGAACACTCATCCTCTGGCTCCTCTGAATCTTGCCAAACTGATTCAGAAGAACTAGAAAATAAGATCCAAAATATCAACGAAAATACAAGTAACATAGAAACAATAGATTCTGAACAAGAAGCAAGTTCTTCTTCTTCAGAAGAAGATAAACCAGAACAAGAAGAAGAGATTGGTACATGTTTAAAATGTTCAACAAAATCCATATGCACACTAACAAAAGAACAGAGAACTTTATTAGATTTTGCAGAACACTTACATGATCTAGATCTAAAACGAATGTATTTACAAAACTTACAAGAATCTCTATCTAAACCAGTTGAAATAAATGATTCAATGACACCATATAATATTACAGAAATTTTAGACAGATTCCAACCAATCCAAGAAAAAACTCCAACTTTGAATGATTTATATTCAGAAGTAAAAGAAAACAAAAGAGAAATACAAGATTTAAAAAGACAAATAAAAAACTTACTAGAAAACCATAATAATTCAAAAGAACAAGTCTACTTTTTAGAATCTAACAAAGAGATCGACAATACTACTGATAACCAACTAGATGCACTAAATATAATTACCAACATAGATTATCAAAAATGGTATGTCAACCTAACTATCATCATCAATAAAGAATTTCATATCCAAACAATTGCTTTAATAGATACCGGGGCAGACATGAATTGTATTCAAGAAGGTTTAGTACCTAGCAAATATTTTGAGAGAACTATAGAACAATTAACAACTGCTAGCGGATCAAAACTACGAATCAATTATAAATTATTCAAAGCAGAGGTATGTAATCAAGGAATATGTTTTAAAACAACTTTTCTATTGATTAAAGACTTAACACAACCTGTTATACTTGGGACACCATTTTTAGAATTAATAAAACTATTTAACGTAGATAACTTTGGAATAAAAACTAGCTTACTAGGACAAGACTTAACATTTGAATTTATCAGCCCTCCAAAAATTCGGGATATAAACCAGTTAAAATCAATTTGGATAACAAAATCTATAAATTTAATAACACATAAAAAAGAACATAGTAAACAAGTTAAAAACCAAATTCAATATATTAAAATCAATGAAGACCTGAAATTACCTGAAACAAAAAATCGAATCCAAGGTTTTGAAGCATTAGTAAAAAGAGAAGTATGTTCTAATCTACCAACAACATTTTGGACTAGAAAACGGCACATAGTCAAATTACCCTATGAACCAGACTTTCATGAATCACGAATACTTACAAAAGTCAGACCAATCCAAATGCCAAAAGAATTATTAGAGCACTGTAAAAAAGAGATAGACGAATTATTACAAAAAGGCTTGATACGACATAGTAAATCACCATGGAGCTGTTTTGCATTTTATGTTAACAAATCCGCTGAAATAGAAAGAGGAGTTCCAAGACTAGTAATAAACTACAAACCATTAAATAAAGTATTACAATGGATACGATATCCAATACCAAATAAAAAAGATTTATTGGGAAGATTATATTCAGCAAAAGTTTTCTCCAAATTCGATATGAAGTCGGGATTTTGGCAAATACAAATCGCAGAAGAAGATAGATACAAAACTACTTTCAATGTACCTTTTGGCCAATATGAATGGAATGTCATGCCCTTCGGATTAAAAAATGCACCATCAGAATTTCAAAACATTATGAATGATATTTTCAATCCCTATATTAACTTTGTTATAGTCTATATAGACGATGTATTAGTATTTTTTGACTCTTTAAAACAACATTGGAAACATTTAAGAATATTTCTAAATGTTATCAAGATAAACGGGTTGGCTATTTCAGCAACCAAAATTAAATTATTTCAAACCAAAATTAGATTTCTAGGACATCATATATCTCAAGGCACAATCATACCTATAGAACGGAGCCTAGAATTTGCCGATAAATTTCTCAATGAAATTAAAAATAAGACACAATTACAAAGATTCCTTAGAAGCCTTAACTACATAGGAAAATTTTATCAAGACCTGCACAAAATATGTAAACCATTATATGAAAAATTAAAGAAGAACCCACCTCCATGGACCGACCACCACACTAATATGGTAAAGACAATTAAACTCAAAATTAAACATTTACCATTATTACATATAGGCGATCCATCAGCCCCTAAAATTGTAGAAACTGATGCATCAGAATTAAGATACGGAAGATCCTAAAACAAAAGAAGAATGAATCAGAACAATTGGTAAGATTTACTTCTGGCTCCTGGAATGACACCCAAACTATCAAAAAAGAAATTCTTTCCATTGTGTTATGTATTTCAAAATTTCAAAGTGATCTTTTAAACCAGTGTTTTCTTCTTTGAATAGACTGTAAAAGTGCAAAATATATTTTAGAAAAGGATGTTAAAAACCTAGCTCATAAACAGATTTTTGCCAGATGGCAAGCTATTTTATCAAGTTTTGATTTTCAAATTGAATTTATTAAAGGAGATTCCAATTCTTTACCAGATTTCTTATCCAGAGAATATTTATAAGGTAACAATGACCGATAGATCGAAGCCTACAAGTAAACAAGATTATGCCATGACCTCTCCTACTCCAGCAACACCTTCTCCAGCAAAATCAAGATTGGGAAGTCCTCTTGGAGGACAATCAGGATCTCCTATAGGAACAAGATTAAGACCCACAATTCCTCTTTCCCCGAATCCTTTTAGTCCATTAACCTCTCTAACCTCTTCTTCTTCTACTCCCCAAACATTTGCAAGCAAGCTGGTTGATACTAACCCAGGTTTAACAGACTCCCCTTCTTTCCAATTAATCCCTCATTCTCTCCCATCACCTACCAATGTTTTTACTTTAGAACCACAGTATTTTTACAAACCAGAAGCTTATCCTATTATACCCATTGAAGCTTTAATTCAAAAACAAGACTATTCCCTTTGTTATTTAGCATTGCTTTCCCCTTCGTGGCATTGGCCAAAGAACCATCTAAGTAAAATACAAAAGTACTATGAATTTATTCTAGTAGATACTGACTCCTACATTTTCACTCATGTATCAGATAAACAAGATAATTCCAAGATTGCTTATTCAAAATGCCAAATTTTAAAAGTCCTTACTTATTCAGACTGGGGGCCAAATCCCAATTCAGCACGACAATTTTCACAAGCATTTAGTCCACCAAGTTTTATATATTATGATTACCAAAAAGCATGGTTGTATGCATTTTTCTACCAAAACCCAAATCTTTCACATTCGTGGTTCTTCCATTTTCATCAAAAAATAAACTTAAACTTTCCTTTATGGTTTCATTCATTTTGAAATTATTTTGGACCTGATACAAGAATTTTACCTCCTCCAGTACAAGAAGGGTTTACTTACTTTTTAGACACCTACAAGTTTTCTGACCAACAAAACCAACTACCAAAATCTTTAGTATTTTTCTCATTATTCTCAATCGCATGGATTAGTACTTGGGAATACCATATCCAGAAAGTTTCTTTATCTCCTGCTTTATACTTAGTTAGAAGCTTTAAAAGCAAGTGGTGGAAACAACTTAAACAAGATGGATTTCTAAAACCAGCACTTCAAAAGTATTTTCAAGAAAATCCTCATTTTTCAAAAGTTGAAATAGTCTCTTCACAAGATCAGCAGTTCTTAGTTTCAAAGTCTTCCATTCAAGCAAAATTAGCAGCCGCCAAGACCAAAGCAGAATACATGGCAATACTAAACGAAGCAGCATCAGCCCTAAATCCAGAAGAAGATTCAGATGTTTCAAGTACACACTATTTGTAACCAAATGAAGATGATTGTTTTGGGATAGATGGCATACCTCAATTATAAGATAAGACAAAATACAGCTGTAGCCATCATCATTACGACAACAAGAAAACAAGTTAACTGTAGCCATCATCATTACAACAACAAGAAGACAAGCGGCGTATCGGACAAGTATAATTGTAGACACCATCATTACAAAGAAGAACAGGACAAATTAAGCATCTTTTCAAAACTCGACTCCATTCTAGTTCAAATTTACAATATTGTACTTTAACGGATGCGAAATGTTATCAAATTTCTCGAAATTACAGATAAGGTTGCGGACTTCAAGACCATTCAAGTCCGCCGGACTTCAGACTCGTTCAAATCCGCCGGACTTCAAGATCATTCAAGTCTGTCGGATCTCAAGCCGTTTCAAATCCGTCGGACTTCAAGCATACAAGAATCCAGCGTCTATAAAAGAGTAGCTCGAAGATGTTTTGAAGCAGACTGAATCCCAGAGGAAAAACCCCATCATTCTCTTAACCATCTCCCAAGCCTCCTCTCTTTTCTATCCTAGCTAAGCTTTATAAATCAAAATAGTGAATCTCCAGCAGCTTGTAATAGTCGATTAAGTTTGTAAGTATTTCATATTGTATTTCCTTTTGAAAGCTTTTAGTAAGAAAAAGTTTTAGTCATCCAAGTTTAGCAATGCCTCTGTATATTCCTTTAATTATTTTACTTTGCATTTTCTTGGTTATATCTTATGGAATTTATTGTTTGTGTTTATGTTTTACAAAATAATAGTGTTTTAAAACTTTGCGTTTAACTATCCTTGGGTGGAATGGTATCAAGGTAGTAGATGCCTTAAGTCGTAAGTCGCAAGGAGTAGTCACTCACCCATGATTCAGCGGTGGAAGATGTTAGATATGTTGAAGGATTTTGATGTCCAATTGAATCCGCGAACGTCTATAGCTCATCTCTTTAACCTAGCCGTTCAACTCTCCTTAATTAGTAATGTTATAGAGGCTCAACAACAAGATTCATGGCTGCAAGCCAAGGTAATAGAAGCTGAAGAAGGTAGTAAGTCAGAATGAAAAGTTGGTATCAATGGTGGATTAAGGTTCCAAGGAAGATTACGCGTACCAAATATGATTAAATTAAAAAAAAAAAATTTATGGACGAGACACACCGCACTAAGTTCACAATCCACCCTAGGGTACGAAAAAATATCGGAATATGCATATACAATATTGTTAAAATAATATGAAGATGGAGATTGCTAATTATGTGGCCAAATATCTCACGTGTCAACAGGTGAAAGCAGAGAATCAGAAGCCATTAGCATTGTTACAGCCGTTATTGATTGCCGAGTGGAAGTGGGAGCACATATACATGGACTTCATTATGAGATTGCTGCAAACACGTAATAATCATGATGCAGTTTGGGTCATCGACAATCGATTAGCTAAGTCCGCACACTTTCTTCCTATACATGCTACTTATCTACTAGAAGAATTATGTAAGCTCTATATTAAAGAAATAATTAGACTGCATGGAGTGTATGTATCTATCATATTTGATTAGGATTCCAGGTTCATGTATCATTTTTTGGAGGAGTTTACAGAAGGCATTGGGAACCACTCTTGAATTCAGCATTGCTTTCCACTCTTAGACTGGCAAGCAGACTGAACGAGTGAATCAAATATTTGAAGAGATGCTATGAGCTTGCATGCTTGATTTCAAAGGTGTGGTTCACCTAAGATTTGGGCATGGTTAAATTTTGGAATCATGCGCTAAAATGACCTTTCAAAATGGTTGGAGTGGATATATATATATATATATATATATATATATATATATATATATATATATATATATATTGGAATCATGCGCTAAAATGACCTTTCAAAATGGTTGGAAGATCACTGCACGCCCCACAGTCAGGGTTGTGATCCGGGGTCTCACCACATCCCTTTCCAATTTTTTAGTGTTGCGTGATTTACTGGATTCTACTTGTACCTTGACAAAAAGCGGCCATCTAGTTGCGTTGGGTAGCGCGTCTATTATTGCATCATGTGGCATCTTTTTCCTCTAGTGGGTCCGTCACCCTTGACTTTGCAGGTCACTCGCTCGCTCATGGGAGTGCATCATGGTATGTTCATGATCTTCGTAATTAGAATATTTGGAGATTCCAATCGATTAATCTGAACCGTTTACTGTGTTTGGATCACAAATTTTTTAAAGGATGCTATTAAAATTGATATTGAACAGATGGTTGAAGCATTCCTTAACTTTTCCCCCTCTAATATAGCCGTTTGTTTTCTAAACCGTGGATGGAATGGATAGGATTGAATGGTAAAAGGAGTGCTTTAAAAAATAAGCGATCCGTACAATATGAAATTAAACGCAAAGTTTAAAATTAAACGCAAAGTTTTAAAATTAAACGCAAAGTTTTAAATTAAATGCAAAGTTTAAAATTAAACGCAAAGTTTGTAAGTATTTCAAAGTGTGAAATACAATATAGATTGTATAGGCTATGACCTTACCTTGTTGCATAAGCATACAACCTAACCCTCTATATGACGCATCACTGAAGATTACAAACTTTTCACCACTCGAAGGAATGGTGAGGACAGGCACAGTCGTCAATCAAATCTATAACTATAAAAATACTTGATCACAAGCATCATTCCCAAGTGAATTTCACACCTTTCCTGGTTAATTGAGTTAATGGTGAAACAATCTGAGAAAAGACTTCGATAAATCTTTGATAATACCCCACTAAACTAAGAAAATTATGTATTTCAATCACACCCGTAGGATGGGCCTACTTCAATATTGCTTCCACCTTTGATGGGTCTAATGACATGCCCTTCTTCAAAACTACATGGCCTAAAAATTTCTTTAATTTCCTCCTTTAAGAAGTCACACTTTTCAAATATAACTGGTGCTCCTTCAAGGTTTGAAGAGTAACTTTAAGATGTTGGTCATGCTCTTCCTGGGTCTTAGAATATATAAGAATATCATTTATGAATACTATGACAAACTGATCTAGGTGTGGCTTACATAAACTGTTTATCAAGTCTGTAAATATTACTGTTGCATTTGTTAGCACAAACAACATTACAAGACACTCGTAGTGGCCATAATGAGTCTTAAAGGTCGTCTTCGGTATATCTTCTTCCTTAATTCTAAGCTGGTGGTATCCAGACTACAAATCTATTTTAGAAAAAAACTTGGCTTCCTTCAGCTGGTTGAAAAGGTCATCTATCCTAGACAGTGGGTACTTGTTTTTAATGGTAAATTTGTTCAACTAGCGATAATCAATACATAATCTCATCAATCCATCATTCGTCTTCAAAAATAAGATTGGCGTACCCACAAAACGTACTTGGCTCAATAAAACCCTGCTCAAATAACTTTTGAATTTACTCCTTTAGTTCCTTCAGCTCTACTGGTGACATACAGTACAGTAACATGGAGATTGATGAGATCCCAGTCATAGGATCTATATCGAAATCGTTCTCTCTTCTTGGAGGCAACCCCAATATGTCTCGAAATACGTTCAAAAATTTACATACGACTGGAATTTGATCGATACTCACTTTTTATGCTAAGAAATCGTATAACAGCCCATCCTTTTGCTTTCCAATAAATTGGAATCTCGGTCATCCAGGAATAGAGAAGGTCACAGTCTTCTCAAAATAATCCAACTTTGTATGGAACGAAGCCAACCAATCCATTCCCAGAATAACATTGAGCTCTTGCATCTCCAACACAATAAGGTTGGCTAACAATATGGAATCTTCAACTATGATGGGATAAGATCTACATATTTGATTTAACACTACAGAAATTCCAGTTGTTGTAGAAATTACTAAATTATTATCTATGAATTCAGGAGATAGACCCAATGTATGCACGAAAGGAGTCCAAATAAAAGAATAAATAACTCCTAAATCAAATAAAACTTGAGCGGGCGAGGAATAGATAATTACATTACCTTCCACAACTGCTCCATTAACATTTGCGTCTGGTGGTGCTATGGCAAACAAAGGACCCTGGGCTTATTATCGAGCACCCTGGCCTTCCGGCCTCGGCCAGTGCTATTTTTGTTGTGGGTGTTGTTGCTGATGAGGGGGTCTCTGCTGCGGAGGTTCTAATACTATTCCGGTGCTTAATGATATGGAGGTCTCTAGTATTGTGGTTTAACTACTTTATACTGTGGTTAAAGTCTCGGGTGCATCTGTTGAGGCACCTGATAATGTAACTGTTGAGGCGGTCGTTTACAAAAACGAGTGGAGTGGCACTCCATTCCACAGTTATAACATTTACCTACAAATTAGTTCATTAGCTGAGATATAGCTAAGGTGTTTGTTACCATCATCTTCTGCTTCTTGGAAGCATCGCCTTATGCTTGAGATGTATTTAGTATAACCCTATCATTACTCTTCGCTTCTCTCTTCTGGTTGTGAATTTTTCAGAATTCTTTGTTATCTCGCTCTATCATTAGAATTCGTTCTACTACATCGGCATAAAATCTAAGCTCAAGTGGGGTTTGATTGTTAGTAATTGATCCTCTCAAACCATGCTCAAACTTCTTAGCTTTGCGAGCTTCATCCTAAATCATATATGGGGCAAAATGGGATAGTTTAACAAATTTGGATTCATAATTGGCTTACGGTCATATCCTTCGATCTAAGCTTATGAATTCCTCTCTTTCTGCTCCCATATGCACTCAGGAAAGTATTTTTCATTGAACTGCTCACAAAACATCTCCCACATCCATGTGGTCTTTTCTTCAATTATTATAGCAGTTGTCTCCCACCAGTGGTTGTCCTCTCTCTCTAACATGAAAACTACAAGTGTGACCTTCTGTTCCTCATCACATCCTAAAACTTCTCTTAAATTTCTCTACTAAGCTCCCAACACCATCCTACACAACTGGCATGGCTTCTTTATTATCACGACGAATGTGTTGTCCAAGAATAGTTGTTATGTGGCCTAAAGTACGGAAGACCCCATCAAGTGACTGGCCACTTTCGACGGACCCCAGTGTGGCCGCCACGGAACTGGTTTTACCTCTACCTCTATTTTCACACACATGCCCAGACGTGTTATAAATCAAACGATAAACTTCAGATGTCACAAAAAGGGTGGAACAAAAAGTTAAAAAAATTTCACAATTACTCATGTAAGGGATACATCATAATTTTCAAAGTGTCTATGTTTTCAAGCAAAACCTTAGGTCATCAATGATTTTAAACATAGTCTTCGATACCAATTTGTCACACTCCAAAATATGACACCTGGGTATATACGACCCCGATTTCGTACCCGAAGGCATGACTTATATTTTGTATCGCTACATTTCATAATCCACACATATATTGACAAAATCATTCTCATTTATAAGATATAACCATCCAAAAATTAAATAAATAAACATTTATTTAAAGAAAAAAATATCCAAGTCACGACTATTGAAATTATCACCAAACTCATGATTCAACGCATTTCATCACCATACTATCATACTTTATTCGAAAAATGTTAAAGAAATGAAAATAAATCTAAATATAAAAGTAAATCTCTTTTAGCGCCTCCACAAGATCCTGATCCTAAAATTTTAAAAATTTCAACAGGGTAATCTCAACACAGGTTTCAAAAATAACATCATACAATCTGAATAAAATGTACTAAAAGATACAATTAATACATTTTATGTAAAGCAAACATATATATATATATATATATATATATATATATATATATATATATGTTAATAAAGAAGATTTTTTTTCAATATAAATTAAAAAAAAAATGAATGAATGAAATCAACATATGTTATAATCCATAATAATAAGTGCAATTTATTCTTTTTAACATCAGGGCCAATTTAAACCGGTTGGCCAAGACCCGACCAGTATAACACATAGCCTGAAAATAGGAATCTTTTGCATGAAATGCTCACCTATCCAAAAGGCACTTGGTGAGGAACCCATTTGTACGTTAGCTGGTCAGACTACTACCATACCAAACCAAACAGTAGGAACCTTTTGAAATCCTAACATACTCACCCACCCAAAGGGTATGGTAAAGGTTTTAAGAGGTACCAATTGAGATTTTGGGATTTTCAACCTAAGGGTCTAAGTTGCCCCACCTATCTATGATTTGGGGATTTTCAACCTACAAGACTTAATCGCTCAACCTATTTTCTAGCGTTTCATAACTATTTCAATAATGCATGATTTTAATATTGCATGAATCAAATATTTCTAAAAATCTTCAATGACCCACTATTCTTCAATCAATCCATAATAGTGATCTACATAATTTACCAAAAACAAAATTTCAAGTCAACGTAAATTATACATGATCAAAGTTCCACGTAGGAAATAAAAATGCAATACAATCCATTAAGTATGAGAGTTTGGATAATTATATATATTAAACTAAAGATTCCTGCGATGATTTTTGTTATGGGTAAAAATGGATTGACTAAGGAAGAGAGGTCAGCTTAGACCTCTGTGCCCATTGTAACTACAACCAGCACTAATTATGACTAAGACCCCTCAATAGCCAGAGAGTGCCAACCCAATGCCGGGGAAAGAACTCTCCTTGAGCTCGACCCTCAGGAGATGGAGTATCTACATTTCCATTAGATGTAGAGCCATACCATGGTCACGTCCATTTCGAAGCTGCTGCTTGGAATGTCTCTTGGTGAGGACCCCCAAGGTACGACCTTGCACGAAGTAAGAGCTTGAGCTGCTACACTCAGGGAAACTCTGTCCCATGTGGCAAGGTGAAGAGGATGGTCATCCTCAATCCCGCAAGGGAAGGAGCTCGGTATCAATGCCCGGACACGAACCCCATCAGCAGGTCAGCAGGTTGGGCCAGATACCAAGGTAAAACTCGACCACAACTCACTAAAGAATCCAGGTCGGAAAACTCCTCTTCAGAATGGTCGTCACCTTGGACTTCTCGCTTCAGCCTCCTGCCACGTGCTTCTGCTGGTTCCGACTGACCCTACTCGAGATTCCAACCGAAGATCTCGGGAGACGATCGCAACGCGTATTTGCCCGAGATCTTAGCCAAGGATCTTGAGAGATACCCAACATACTCGAGATTCGAATCCCTCTATCACATGTCCCTACTAAATAAGGAGATCACCCTCTACGCCACCCCTATCCCTCAACTATAAATAGGAGTGCCCCCAATGGAGAAAGGTACACACAATCTCACATAGAAAATATTCCCCGAAACCTTATGTTCTACTAGACCTATCTGACCTGTCAAACTTTGGCATCAGAGGGTCCCCTATTGTAGATAGGGTCTCCATCTGTCTTCTCTTGCAGGTTTCGAGTGGGTCTAAGGAGGACGTCCAGATTTCTGCATCAATAATTTTAGCAAAAAGAAATAAAAATGAATTGTTACTGCAAGATTAACAATCAACCAATTTTAAAGTCAAATTAAGGCATGTTAATAAAAACAACAAAAAAAATATATGTGTTAGATTATTTGATGGGTTTTTTTGACCCATCTTCGACCGGTCGAGAGCCCTGCTCGACTGGTCGAAGGCTGGTGGTCGACCAGTCGAAGGTTCGAGTCGTGACACGACTCAAAGTCCAGCGAGTTTTTTTTGTTGTTTTTTACTGTAGCTACGACTAGTCAAAGGAATGGCTCGACTGGTCAAAGGGGTCCTACGACCAGTCGAAGACTCGGCTCGACTAGTCAAAGGTTACACAGTTTGTTCTGCAATTTTGCGCGAAACTGCGGATTTGAGTCCTTTCACAACCGGGATGCGAAAGGAAAGTTTCTTAAACTATAAAAGGGGTTGCCTAGGGTTTTCTAGGTATGACAAGAGGGTTTCCTAAAGCTTTACAAGGGATTTGCTAAAGGGTTTAGGGCTATCAAAAGGTGAGAGAGAGAGAGAAGAGAGAGAGGAAGCTTATAGAAGGGAGGTTCTGCTCGTGGAGGTTATCTACTGTGCAATATATATCTCAGCACTTCTATGTCCTCATAATTGGTTAGATCTCTCCATTTTCTCTATTTCTCTTATTGTTTATCCACTCCTGTGTGAGTGAAGAAGTTTGTAACGTTCTACTTCATAGTGGATTGTTGATCTGGACGAGGTCCCGTGGTTTTTACCTCTTTGAGGGTTTTCCACGTAAAAATCTCTTGTCTGATGTGTGATTGATGCATTGATTGTTTTCATTGCTTTATTATCCATAATTCTGGTTTGTTCTGGAGGGCTAGATCCTAAGGTTTTGTGCAAGGCCCCCAACATTATTCACATATTTAAAAGCATGGTAAGAAATTAAAACAAATAAAAAACTAATAATAATAATAATTACAACCAAGATGAGTAAATACATATATTAGATTATTCACATAATAATAATAGTAAATTTTTTATTTTAAACAAACCAAATAGAAATAAATTTTGAGAATGAATAAATAATTCAGTAAAATATAATATTAAAAAAAAAACAATTGAGAGAATACTCACATTTAAAAAAAAAAAAAATCACTTTTCTTCTCTTTCTCTCTCTTCGTTTTTTTTTTTTCCTTTCCTTTCTCTCTCTCTTTTTTTTTTTTTTTTCCCTCTTTTTTACGTTTACAACAGGTATCCTCTCTCTCTCTCTCTCTCTCTCTCTCTCTCTCTCTCTCTCTCTCTCTCTCTCTCTCTCTCTCTCCCTCACCTCACACTTTTTTTTTATTTTGTTTTGTTTTGTTTTGTTTTTTTTTCTCACATGCTCAAATTCCAATGGCCACACTTGCCTTTCACATTCCACACACTTCACCGCACTTCTACACTGCTCTTTCTTTCTTGTTTTTTTTTTTTTTTTTTGGTTTGCATGCACCTTTACTCCTTATTTATAATTAGTTTTTTAGCATGTGCATTAGATGCAATGCCTTATGTTGCATTAGATGCAGCACCTTAAGCTTTCATGCTTTTGTTTCTCCTTCTTTCAATTACTTTTTCTTTTGTTTTAAAGCACTTGTTGTCTAGTGTGTGCAAGGTCGTGCACATGTGTGCCATACATTGCACATATGCGACGTGTTTGCCACATGTTTGTTGCCTGTACATGCCACATGTATGTGCATGAGAGGTGTTAATGTGTGCATGTGTATATGGTAGTGTATGTGGCATGTGGTTGCATGTGCTGTATAAAATGGTACATGGATGGATGATGTAAATGGATATGCATGTACCGGTGTATTGTTAGATGGACAGATAGATGTATGGTTAGATGAGTGGTGTGTGATCGGTGGCTAGATTCCTAGATGCATCTATAAATTGAAGGTAAAATGGACGGGTAGGATTGTGGGTGGCCATATGAATAAGTGTTCTGACAATTTTCAGCATATGAACGGTTAGATGGTATTTCTTTGGGATGGATGGTCAAATGCATGGTTGAATTTATTAATTAATGGATGAATATTGAATTTGGATATTTTCAAATCAACGGTTGAGATTGGGTTGATCATGTAGATCAATGGTCATAGTGGATTAGTTTGGTACATAGATCAATGATTAAAATTGGATGGTCGAGATTAATTCGGGTTATTATAGTTTAAGACTGAATTAAAAGACTCAGCCGCCCTCTCAACCACCGGTTGTAACAACGATAGGTGATTTGTAGAAAGGTAGGGGTTAGTCATTCCAAATGGATTCTTTTTACCTTGTGTCTTAAGGACTTATTCTTTTACCAATAATTGCAGCCAATGGATTTCTCAATAACAACTAATAAGTGGTGGAAAAACTAGATAGTACCATATCCTTAATAGACAACATGTTATACCCATCCTAAATTCTAACTAATCATGCATCATATGAGGCTATAGTACTAATAAGTACACATGCCTTTAGTGAAATTACGGTGACTCTTGCACGGTGCATCTCGTAAGTCCTAGATGAAATTCAATGTCAATTTTTCATTATCATAGGATACCTTAGACAGTGGGGATATCTACAGTCAATCACACCAACCCACATGATTTAAAAAAAAAAAAAAGAAAAAAGAAAAAGAAAAAAAGATAAAAGAAAAAGAACAATGATAATTGTAGAGTAGAACTAATGAGAAGCGAATCATGAAAAATATTAGATGAACAAGTATTAATTATCCACCTCAAATGAAGCGGATGGACGATTCGTAAAACAAGTAGATCACAAGGGTTGAACCCACCAAGACCAAGTCCTCTTTAAGCGTTACTCTACTCTTATTATACTATGTCTATGATGCCTTTTCACTCCTGGCTAGCTAATGCATGCTCGTCCTCTACTTCACTTTCTATCATGTTCCTTTTGACCTTATACACCAGCAATTTAGATTATACTAAGTACCATACCATGTGATTCATGAAAGGTGAGAGGAAAGACTCATTTCGGCATTGGCTTCCTGAATGAGTTGCTTACAGTAGATATGACACTTTACCTTAAAAGGCCCAACTTTTCATAATGACAGTGTCCCTTCTCATACATGCCCTTATCCTTCCACTTGTTTTTTTTTTTTTTCCATCAAGATGATGTCCAACCTCTTAAGGGTTGTTCTATTTACTTTGGTATATCAATTATCTCTTTCTCATCTTATAGACTTAAAAGATATCACCGATGGCTCATATAAAGGTTTTGGGTCGGGTTTAGCTGGAAAAGGTCCATGTATGACATGAATTTAGTACCCTATCTAAGGTGAGTGCTAACTCAAGCTTCTAGGACCAATTTCATAGACAGCTTCTCAGAACAAACAACTTTAGAAATCATGTTTAACTTTGACACGTGTAATGCCCTAGATTTTTGCCAACTTGGAGAATTGAATGTCCTTGGATGTTACCTTCAATTTCTCGATTTATGTGCATATCCATGTGTGTATTCTCATGTGTTTGAAATCATAAGGACTGATTTTGGGCTGATAAAAACTATAAATTCCTAAAGAAAAAGGGGGTCTGGAAGTCAAAGGTCGATGAGGGTTGACCCCCAATTTAACAAAGGTCGAGAGTTAACCCCCAAAATTGAGTGTCGACCCCTATTTAGATAGCTCAGGTACATTGACTTCAAAAATACTTATCTTCTTTAATACAACTCCGATTGAGGTGATTGAAAAGCTAGATCAAAGCTTGATGAGTTTAGTTTTACAGGAAAAATTTTGAATTGGTTTTAGGATGTTTTAGAAACTGTATAAAAAATATTAGTTTTAGGCAATTGATACTTTTAGAATTTTAAGAATTTTGATGGAACTCGAAATGAAATGAAAATTTTTGGGGATAAAGTAGACTTGATGATTAGTTATCAAAAAAATTATAAAAATATTCTACATGCGTGAAGTGAGAGTGAATCCCTTCTGGATGTCCCAGATGTACTGGATTAGGATGCGTGAAATGAGAAAATGAGGGAGCTATTTATAGCCTTCAAACCTAGTTTTCTGGTAATTTTTTGTAATCCTAGGGACAAAAAGTGGTTAAGGGCAAGGCTTGGAGATTTCCAAATGGCATCATCTTATGGGTTAGATAAGATAGTAAAATAATAATTTTGGGCAATGATATGGGCATCGAAGTAAATACACCTCAACTGCACATTTAGGGTCTGAAAGATGAAGATCACACATGTTTGAGGGGGGCCAACCTAAAGAGGGAGAGTGCCACGTGACCAGTGGCAAGTTGGCTGCCACCAGTCCCCACTTGGACTCCTTGCTTTGGTAGGCAACCTCCCCCAAGTGTGCGGAGGCTCTGTTGTGAAGACGTTGTGTTAAGGTTTTGCGTGGTACTCCGATTGGACTTGCTTTTGGGCTTTGGTTCAAACTTGGTTTTGAGCTTAATTAGGTGAGTTAACTGGGTTGTTGGGCTGGGTAAGCTGACCAGGTGCATTGACTAGGTGAGTTGACTTAATGCTCTATGTGGGGTTTAGGCTTGTAGGGTTGGGATTTATGATTAAGGTTTAATCGACCATCCATCAATTTAAACTCAATCAACTTATCAACCTAGGGTGGGGTGTCTATGGTGTCATGGTTGTCATGTGTTAAAAGTCTAGGTTGTCATACGTTAAGGGTTGTGAGGCCCACCATGGGATATGTGTCGAATCTACTCTATACATTAGATTCATAATTTAATTTAACATCATGAGCCAAAGAATGAGTTATATCTAGACATTTTGTGGCCCCCAGGTAGTTTTCCATGGTAGGTTTTCAATCTCATTGCTTTTTATGATATGGTCCATTTGAACATTTGATAGTCCTCATTTTTGAGTTCATGCCCTAAAATAATATTTCAATATATATATATATATATATCATAGTGGACCCCATGGAGCACCTGACAGGTCCTGCTGGGGTGGTACCAATTCCACCTCATATCCCTTTGCATGGACGCAGATTTCCAGCAAATGCCTTTCGCAGCACAACGTTCCTGCCTTCCGAAGCTATGTTGGGCCCACTGTGATGTTTGTGAGAAATCCACTTCCACCATCCATTTATGCAGATCATGTTAAGACATGAGACAAAAAATTAGGCAGATCCAAAACTCAAATGGGTCATACCTTGGGAAACCTTGGAAAGGGATTGCCTACCATTCAAACCATTCCGGGCTCCACTGTGATGTTTATATGCAATCCAAACCATTCATAAAGTAGCCCAAATATTCATATGGTCATTACCACTGGGATAACCTAAAAGAGCAAAACTATTAGCCTGATCCAAAGCTTCTGACGCCACGAATGTTTCAACTATGGGTGTATAATATTCATTCTTTTCGATTGTGTGGCCCACTTGAGCACTGCCTCATATTTGTGTTCATACCATATAATGATTTGGCAAAACATGTGGACGGAGTGGATTTCTCACAAATGCCATAGCGTGCCCCACAGATTTTACCTAGTATGCACATTCTACTTCCCTCCCACTTCAATAGTCTGAGGGGCACAGCGCTCCTTGCATGGAGATATTTTCATCCATTTAAAATTTACAAAACCAGTAGGTCATGTAAGAAATATTTTAGAAAGACTTTTCTAATTTTAAAGCGTCCGGTCATACCACGGAACCATTTTCGTAAAAAAATATTCTTAATCCACCCACAACGTGACTCAGCACACCGGTCTGGAGTGGCAAACCATGGCATCACATGTTAGAATCATCTTAACAACTAACAAGTCAAAATCAGACTGATCAAACAATTCCAGAAATCCAACCAATACCTTATAAAATGGGCAATGGAGATTGTCCTCACATAAATGTCTAATCGACAATATGAGCCATTCATTTAATTGCTAGAGACCATCATAGCTCACTTGTTGTTTTAAATCACTCCTTTTATCAGGCAATCCATTCTGTGCAGGGCTTAAAAGATAAATGGTTATATAAGAGAAGGAAAACTTATTGAATTAGAGTAGAAATGCCAAATAAGCCCTAAATCTTGAGTTTTTTTTTTTTTTTTTTTTTTTTTATGAGAGCTCAGATGTTGTACATGTACTAGCAGTAGTGTTACTTTGATTGAATCTGATAAATGGTTATGAATGATTCCACAACCAAACGTTGGTAGTCATGGTTTCCCCAAAAATGTATGTCCTGCTTAAAGATTAGAAGTCGTCAGTTGTTAACCCGTCTCTATTGCTCACGTTAGCAAGGGATCATTATGTTGGCAGTCGTCGGTTTTAATTATTATTATTATTTTCATGCAACGAAGGGAGTGTTCAATGCAAGTGGACGGCTACTGTTTTACAAAATGACAAAGATATCATATAATTAAGTGGAATCTCATGACGCACGCATCACTTAAGAATGGGAGCGGATTAAGTGAGACTCCGGATCCACCGAGGTGGGTGGGACCCTGACAGTGGGGCCCACAGTAATGTATGTGCCTTAAATCCACACCGTCCAACCATTTTCAAAGTTTATTTTAGCATATGATCTAAGAAATGAAGCATACCCAAAATCTTAAGTGTACTGCACTACAGGAAACAATCTTGATTGAATGGCCACCATTAAAAACTTCATGGACTCTACTGGAATGTTTATTTGTCATCCAACCAGTTAATAAGGCTAAAAAACCTATATAAAGAAACCACACAAATATCATCCTGATCAGAAGCTTTCCTGGGCCACGAAATTTTTAATGGTCAATTATTATTGTTTCGTGTACCACGATACATCTGAGATTTGGATTTTCTTTATTTTTTAGATCATACCCTAAGTGGGCTCCACATTCAAGGGAGAGTCTTAGTTCAGTCCTCACTGCTCGAAGCAAGTTCGCTTGCGGGCTGGCAGAATCTGCTCATGACATTGATGCAGTGGACTCAGAGGATCAGCTGGCGGTAGTTGATTATGTCGAAGACATCTACAAATTTTACAGGCTTGCAGAGGTATTGTTTCATCAATGGCTGTACTAAATCTGGACTGTTCATCAATGGGCCCAGTTGCATATGTGTGCAATGGCACACCTGGGGTCTACCTGATGAATGATCTGAATCTATCTCCATATCTATATTTCTCTTTGGACTAATGAATGTACTGAAAAATCCATGATGCAGAAAGACAGCGTGGTCCACGATTACATGGGGTCGCAGGTTGAGATCAACAGCAAGATGAGATCAATCCTCACAGACTGGCTGATTGAAGTCCATAACAAATTCGAACTCATGCCGGAGACCCTTTATCTTACAATCCATATCGTTGATCGATACCTCTCAATGAAGGCAGTGCTGAGGAAGGAATTACAGTTAGTAGGCATAACTGCCATGCTCATTGCTTGCAAATATGAGGAGATTTGGGCTCCAGAGGTATACTACATTTTATATCTTGATTGATGATTCAGCTTGTTAAGGAGAGAGATTCATGTGTCCAATGCCAGAAAAATGGGCCCCACCATATAAAAACAATTTGGATAAAAAGGTGTGGGTCCCACATGTTCGGTTTGTTGGGGCTGAGCAAATGTTCGATCAGGCGGTAATTTGCAGATCCACCACCCAATGGGCTCCACCACATGTTCAGCTTTTGGGGCTGAGCAAATGTTCGATTGAATAATGTATGTATACAAGTATTCATCTTAGATTTTGATTTCCACTTAATGGATCGGATGGTAATTTGCAGATCAACGACTTCATCTGCATATCGGACAGGGCTTATAGCAGAGAACAGATATTGGTGATGGAGAAAAAAATGCTGAACATGCTCGAATGGAGCTTAACGGTCCCCACACCGTATGTATTCCTTGTGAGGTTTTTGAAGGCTGCTATATCTGATAAAGAGGTAGATATATAGGTTTACTGAATTTCTTTTGTTTCTGTTTCTGAATTGATCTCTATTTTCAGGATCTCACGCTTTTTCTTTCTCCTCTCTTCCCTCTAAATTGCAGATGGAACATATGGTTTTCTTTTTCGCTGAGTTAGCTCTTACACAGTATTGCATGATAATGCGTTGCCCGTCGATGATTGCGGCTTCTGCGGTGTATGCAGCCCGATGCACCTTACACAAGAGTCCCCTCTGGAATGAGACGCTCAAGCGATACACTGGGTTTGCTGAGATAGAGCTTGTGTAAGATGCTCTGCTTGCCCTTTTTTCCTTGTGTAGAGAGTTTTGCTGATTGAGCTACATGAGCCAATGTGGGGTGTGTCTGTGAGTGAGAGATCAGGCCAATGTGGATGAAAAATATCAAGGTGTGGGTCCAGTCATCTGGGTGGGCTAATTTGAATGTGGAATGGGGTCGTCCGTGTCCGCTTATTTTAAAAGCAAATGGTGAGGTAGAACTGATGATCAGACCTAACCAGTGGGGCCCACAAGGGTTAAAAAATCAATGGTCATCTGAATGCAGACTGTGGTCATCCTGCCTATTCTAAACTAATCATATGCAAATGGGTGAGGTCCAATCATTTGAACAGTGGGCCCCACAAGGGCTAAAAATCAATGGTAAGGATTCAGTCATCTGAATGCAGCGGATAGTAACATTTGTGTTACTATCTAAAATGGGGTCCCATTTAATCATGGTGGGCCACACTTGTGGCTATCCCACACTCATGTTTGAAGGTAGTCACTAACATTTGTGTAATTATGCTATTCTTGATTCTCAGGGACTGCACAAAGCTCTTGGTGAACTTCCATTCATCTGCAGCAGATAGTAAGCTGAAGGCGGTCCACCGGAAGTACTCTAATCCTCTACGTGGAGCTGTTGCTTTACTACCGCCATCATCGAAATTCTTGAAGGAGTCGAAGGCACCTGACTGCTGACTGGTTTGGGTTGTGTTTTCCCCCAAACATGTACAGCCACTGACCACTGGGTGCGGGTGTTTATGTTTTTTCCATTTGATTTATCATCTTTGGTTGAAGTAGTTTTTGTTTTTTGGAGTGTCATCTCTCTGATGATCTCTCTATAGCAACTCTTTCCTCAGGAGTGGTGTGTTTATGATTTAAGAATGTGCAGAAACAGCTTCAAATTTTAGTTGGGAATGAATGGTCTGTTTAAGTGTGTTCTTTTTTTTTTTTTTTTTTTTTTTTTTTTTAAATTTTTTTTAAATTTTTTTTTATTTTAAGAAAAGCTGTGTAAGAAATTATTCTTTCTTTGCTCATAATATATTGGCTTGTTCCAATAATGGGGGTGTTCCATTCATCAGGTGAGCCCCTAGCATGTTCTGTTTGATGATGTTGCTACCTGATGCATGGACAGGGCAGTCCTGTTTCAAAGAATGAACAGCTTCAAAATTCAGATGAGATTCTGAAGCGATGAGATTCTTTCTTTGTTCATAAAATTCAATCAGAAATTACTTGGTTGTATGCCTAGATCCAATAACGGGGCTGGTCCATTCATCAGGTGGACCTCACTTTGATATATTTTTGCCACCTGATGAGTGGAGCTGGTCCTGTTTCTCAAATGAAGGTGGAAAACAACTTCAGTTTCTGTTTGTATTGGGGGTCGTTTGGCACCGTGGATGGGAGGGGATTAGAGGGGATCGGAGAGGGTTTCAATCCCCTTGGTTGTTTGGCGCATAAAACTGGGAGTTGCAAATCCATGGGTATCCAATCTCCTCTTTGAGGGGGTTTGCAATCCACGGTGAGACCTTGTATTACACCTAAAATCATTTCAATAGCTACAGGTGTGACTTGTGTGTACACTATCATTCTATTGTCCAGCACCGTCCAAACACTGTCCAAGCACTGTCCATGTAAATCAGTGCCGTCCAAACACTGTCCAACACCGTCCAAACAGTCCCTATGTGCTTGCGGTCCAAACAGCACCGCTGAAATCACTGGTTACACTCAGACATGATCTTGTGCTTGCGGTCCAAACAGCACCGCTGAAATCATTGGTTACACTCAGACATGATCTTGTGCTTGCGGTCCATCTGAGACTTGGAATTTCATCATTTTCAGGCAAAGCATATATTTCAGCGGGCTTATCACAACCATAGTGTCAAAAATTATATATCTCACTAATTAAAGATATTAAAGTTGATTTAGTAATTAAATTGAAATGCCCATGAGTATACCATGCATAGGTATATTTGGATTAAAGTTGATTCACACTCAAGGGAGCCAAGCACGCTGTGAGTATACCATGCATAGGTATATTTGGATTAAAGTTGATTCACACTCCAGGGAGCCAAGCACGCTGTGAGAATTGCAAATCCAGGGGGTTTCCAATCCTTGGGGGTTCCAAATCCACGCTCCCAAACAGGCCCTTAGTAATGGGGCCGAGCTTTTGGATTTGGGTTAATAGCCTAAAAATGACCTGGCAAAATGAATGGACGGCTTGGATTTAAAACACAATCGTGGGCCTCAGAATTCACTACTCATTTCCATTGATTTTGAGGGAGCGAATTAAATGCATCCCAGGCCTCATCTCTAAAATTATTTGGAAAAACGGATGGACGGCGTTGATATACAGCCTGATTTTTGTACCCAGTAGTCATCATGGTGCAGTTTTCTTTAAACCCTAAACCGTAAGAGGGCTAAGAGGGAAACGCCTAGTATGGTTTAAAGAGGGAAACGCCAAAATTGAAAAAAAAAAAAAAAAAAAAAAAAAAAAAAAAGAATGAAAAGAAAGAAAAAAGAATCAAGACCTCCGTGAGTACTGGGTACAATGAACGGCCACGATATTTTGGATCAGCTTTGGATCTTTAAGGTGTATTGTACCGACGGGACCTAATGGACGGCCACGATAGGTGATATGGATGCCAAGGAGTTCAAATGCTGCAACTAGGTGCTCGGTAACGTATACATACATCATTTCTCTACCGTGTATATATTTCACCTCCCTACCCACGAGTTCCCATGGAGAGAGAACGTGGCTCAAGTGTGGAAGATCTAGAACGTTCGTTCGGAGGGCCCCACCGTTGATTGTCATTGCAGAAAAAAATAATGTCAGTTGTGGTCCATTGCAAATGCCCAAGCGTGTAGAATATCCAATCCATGAAAAAAGTGGGCCATACCAGCACAGCAAGTCATACCATAGGCTGCGAGTCTTCCAATGATTTGCATACCAAGAGATCCTGACGGTGTGGTCCACCATTACAGAATAGGGCTGGGTTTCTCCTGGAAGAAATGATCAGATTTTCCTTTTCTTTCCTTTGTTTCTTAGGATAGGTGGCCCCTTCTAATTTTGTTGATTGGGTTGCCCGAAATTAATATATACAGTGAGGTTCCTTTTTTTAAAAAAAAAAAAAAGAAAAAAGAAAAAAAGAACAAAAAAAAAAAAAGAGATTGTTTTATACATCATGTCCAATAAAAAAAATTTTGGTTCATCCATTTCGTTGGGGCGATTATAGATTTTATTTGTAATTCAAAAGAATTACTTTTGCCGGGAAATCATTCTCATTCCAACCATGGCTTGGAAAAAAGGATGGTTTATATCAGTGACCCCAATTGAAAACTAAGTCATAGCATGCTAGCTAAACACCTACATTAGTTTCCCACATTTTATAAAAGTGGCCGTGACTATGCATATGGTAGGCTGGTCCACCTGATAATTAGATCTTCTTAATTTCTGGTATTATGATGTA
The DNA here is from genome assembly GCA_030180095.1 of Magnolia changhungtana. Lineage (NCBI taxonomy): Eukaryota > Viridiplantae > Streptophyta > Magnoliopsida > Magnoliales > Magnoliaceae > Magnolia > Magnolia changhungtana. The sequence goes on along the minus strand of JASAUF010000364.1, from coordinate 460,065 downwards.
AAATGATCTGAAAAAAAAAAATAATGAACGGAGTGGATAAAGAATAAAACACACCAAGGTTGGCCCCATAGTAAGGGATGCACCACCTTCTTGGGTGAGGCCGGGGTCTCTCCTAATCTGCTTCCCTGCACGTAAGCAACGAATTTCTAACGTGTGAAATTTAAGTGGGCCTAACAATAATGTATTTATTATATCCACACCGTCCATTCATTGTTTGGGATCATTATAGGATTTAAACCTAAAAAAAATGCAGATTGAAAGCTAAAGCAGACCACACCACTGAATATAGTAGGAATTGATGCTACCATTGAAAACTTGCCAGGGCCACGGAAGGCTTTGATCAAGCTGATATTTGTATTTTAACTTCATCCAGGTATGTGTGATCCTATGAACAGGTTAGATGGAAGATAAGCCTCATGGTTGGATCTAGGAAATTTTGAACGGTAGTTTGTTCAATTCCCACGTGTGATCCACTTGATCTTTGGATGTACCTTTTGGGCTAATTTCCCAAGAATTACCTGATAAAAATTGGTAGACGGTGTAGATCTAACACAAAAATCATGTTGGAATCCAGAAAAATTCCACACCTTAAAAGAAATGATGTGGAACAATGACAAGGGACGGCGGCACTCCAATTTCCAGTGCCTTCAACACAAACTATCCGTACTGAATAAAAATTACATGGGATGGAGGGGGGCAAAGAACCTGACCTCCGAAACAATTAAAAAAGTAGAGCAGTTATACACATAAGCAACCCGATTCCTACAAACAAAAGAAAAAGATAAGGTGCCGTTTATTTCCTCGCCACCTCCTCTTATTAGGGTGAATCATCTAATCTCCTTAACGGTACAATTATGATACTCGGGATGTTGGCAATCTTGTCCCGATCTTCTCCTCCATCTCCATAGCGCTCTTTTAAGACTCGACACCATCCGATCTTCAATTGTTGAAGCTTGGTGAGGTGTTGCAACTCCTCTGGTAGAGACTCCATCCCGTTACACTCGTAGATTTCCAGAGTTTGGAGGGCTTTGAGTTGTCCCAACCAACCACCAGGTAGTGATGTCAGCTGATGATTACCCCAAATCTCCAAATGGTTGAGGTTGGGGAAGATGGGTAAGGGTGCTTCTGATGACATCCCATCATTACTTATGCCTAACGTCAGCCTCTGGAGGAGATCAGGTGGAAGGTTGTGTGGCAACGCCTTCAACTTTGGGCACTCAGTTACTTCTAATTCTACAAGTGATGGCATAATCTGTCCATCTCCCTCTCTCAATTCCCACTCCTCCCAATTTGGCATGTCTCGGAAGATGAGGGTCTCCAGCTTGGGGAATGAGACAACACCACCACTTCCATCATTGTTAGCATCCCCACTAAACTCACCACCCACGTATCTCACCTCCGTCATTGCACATACTTGAAGATATTTAAGGGACGGAAGTTTTCCAAGACCTGGCAGTTGTTTACACTCCTTACAGCGCCAGAGTACCACCTTGACTAGATTAGAGAACACCGGATCCTCTATCCACTTGGGAAGCTTGGAACCTTTGTAATCCCATATTATAAACTCTTTCAAGTTTGTGTGGGGCTTGAGGATTTCAAGCACGTCCTCATCATCATCCAATCGTCCAGGATCAAATCCGTATAACAAGGTTAGAGCACGAAGGTGCTGCTTCTTATCCAGTTCTGACTCCCTAGCTTCGTCCCTGCTCCTGACTTTTTCCACGTTTTTAATTTGAAGACTTCCGTGAAGATGATTGAGGTATTTCAGTTCTCTGCAATTACATCCTTCGTCACCACCTCCCACAATGAATTCTGATAATGTCCAAAGGCCGGTTAGTCTCCCTATACCCTGCGGTAAGTACTTCAGCATGTAAGTGCCTTTTAGTTTTAGATGTCTCAGGCTATTCATTTTTTTCAACCCTCTAGGAAGTTTTTCTAGCTTTCGACAGCCACCGAGTCTCAAGGTCTGTAAATTTCTGCAATTACTCACCTCCTCTGGCAGCTCCACTATGTCTGTGTGAGATAAATCAAGATATCTCAGGTGTTTCAACTGTCCTATTGTTCGAGACAATTTCTGAATGCGAGTGAAACTCAAGTCCAATGCCCTAAGGTATCTCAAATGATGAAATAAATTATGTGGAACACCGGAGATTCTTAAGTCTCGTAGCAACGTCCGCAACTTGTGGGCCTTATATAAGGTGGTCGGAATGGAAGCCACTTCACCAGCTTCATCACTGAAAATTAAAAAAGAATGGCGGATCTTCTTTAGGTTTGAAGGGGCTTGTTTTCTGATCTCCTCCGTTGAACAGTCACTTCCTGAAACAACTTGTGCAAGATCATGAACTAAATCATGCATCTTGCAACTGACTGTGTTCTTGTAATCGTCGAGTTCTGCATCTTGGAGCAACGAGCGTCTTAATAAATCATCAAAATACCGCCCACCAATCTTCTCGATCTCTCCACCTTCCTCAGAACGGATGAAACCTTGTGCTGCCCATAACTTGACTATCATATCCTTCTTTATCTCCCAATCTTTCGGAAAAACAGAGCAATACACGAAGCACTGCTTCAAAGCAGGAGGCAAGTCTTGGTAGCTTAGCCACAAAGCTGGTAAAATGCCTTCTAAGTTCCATATCTCGCTACCCAAGACATCCTCCCACTCCGTTCTTGTCCTTCTCAGGCGCATGGCACTCCCTATCGTCTTTGCTGCGAGAGGCACCCCTCCACACTTCTTTACAATTTCCCTTCCAATTGCTTCTAGCTCCAAACGCTCTTCTGCACTCTGATGCTCGAGCGCTCTACGGTTGAACAATGACCAGCATTCTTCATCAGATAAGGCCAGCAGTTTGTGTATGTAAGAGCTTCCCATCGTCGATGCAACATCTTCTGAACGAGTGGTCACGATGATTCGACTCCCAGGTGCACCAGCTTGAAAGGGAACTCTCAGTTTGTCCCACTTCTCGCTGTCATTGCTCCAAACGTCGTCGAGAACAAGCAAGAATCGCTTTCCATGCAAGATTTCACGGAGGCAACTTTGCAACGGGTCCAAGCCTTCAAGATTACGAGAAGACTCTGTGGCAGATTCTATCATTAATTTTGTAATCCGTTTCACATCAAAATCGTCGGAAACACACACCCACATTTTCACAGGGAAATGCCTCTTGACTTCATCATCGTTGTAGGCGAGCTGAGCGAGGGTGGTCTTGCCCAACCCCCCCCATTCCAATGATAGAAATGACGGTAGGCACCTCGTTTACCACATCACTAGTTTCATTTAGCAACATCCTCAATATTTCATTTTTATCATCATCCCTTCCAACAGTGGCTGATTCGTCTACTTGGGAGCCTGTTTCTCGCCCTTCGATTTCGTCCCTTCTCTCTGCATTACCAATTTGAAATTGAAAACTGCTCTTTTCCCTGTCAATCTCTTCTAACCTTTCCCATGTATCCTTTATTCTGTTCGCAAGTTTATGGCGAAATGCAATGTGACCGAAACAAGAACAAGGCGAAAGGAAGTTCTGCACCTTTTTATTGCAAGAAAGAGATTCATCACCTTCATCGTCTTGTGATGGGAGGGATTCCGTTGTCCACTCGTCTAGTATGTCATCGATGTCATAAGCCACATCTTTGAGCTTCTTTAGCCAATCTTTCACGGATTGTTCTTTCAGACGTCGAGTCTCGGCATCTTCAAGGACAGACTTGATGGAGGTGAATGCACTGGAAAGCTTTCTGAGCTCTTTGGTGACACCAAGCAGTGAAGCCACCTCATCTTCAAGAATTTTTCCCAATTTCTCTATTGCAAAAGAGACCAGTGAATCAGCCATTTTTTTTTTCTTTCTTTCTAATTTTGGGATGTATGGATGGGAAGAAGGGAGGGCTTTTGGTTCTTGATTTCTCCTTTTGGGATGGATTTTGGTTCTTGCTTTCTTCTTTTGGGATGTATGGATGGTAGGCTTTTGGTTCTTGATTTCTCCTTTTGGGATGGATTTTGGTTCTTGCTTTCTTCTTTTGGGATGTATGGATGGTATGAAGGGAGAGATTTTGGTTCTTGCTTTCTCTTTTGGGATGTATGGATGGGAAGAAGGGAGGGATTTTGGTTCTTGCTTTCTCTTTTTGGGTTTTGTGGATGGAATGGAGGGAGGGATTTTGGTTCTTGATTTCTCCTATTGGGATGTATGGACGGAAGAAGGGAGGGATTTGATATGTGAGAGATCGCTGGGAGGCTTGGAAATATGCAATGGTATCAGGAAGGGAGGGATTTGATAAGTGAGAGAACGCTGGGAGGCTTGGAAATATGCAATGGCATCAGGAAGGGAGGATAGAGAAGCAGAGAATGCTCGGACTATCTGGACTACTGGTCTGACGGTGTATACGTATAAAAAAAATAAGTGTACAGTGACATACATTTGTTCCCGCAACTATTGAAATGATTTTAGGTGTAATCCAAGCTCTCACCGTGGATTACAAACCCCCTCAAAGAGAGGATTGCAAACCCCCTGGATTGGCAATCCCCAGTTGCTTTATGCTGCCAAACAACCAAGGGGATTTGAAACCCCCTCTAATCTCCTCCAATCCCCTCCAATCCAAGGTGCCAAACGACCCCTTAGGCTCACCGTGATGTTTGTTAGAAGTAGACACTGTCCAAATTAAGACTTTTTGAGCCCACGGCGAGCTAGCAGGCAAGGTGGACGGAACAGATCACCTATTATAAGCTCCAAACTTTATTATTTAAAAATAAGTAAATTATTAATTACATCAACTTACAAACCGACCGACGACCTGGCCCACAACAATGGAACTATTTTAGTATTAAAAAAATAATAATAAAGAATTTCTTAATCCACCCACAACGATGACTCGGCACACCATCTGGAGTGGCAAACCATGCATCACATGGTAGAATCATCTTACCAAGTCAAAATTAGACTAATCAAACAATTCCACGATAAATCCAACCAATACCTTACAAAATGGGCAATGGAGATTGTCCTCACATAAATATGTCTAATCAACAATCTGAGCCATTCATTTGGTAGAGGCCATCATGGATCATTTGTTGTTTTAAATCACTCCTTGTGTCGGGTAATTGATTCTGTCAGGGCTTATAAGATATATGGTTATATAAGAGAAGGAAAACTTATAGCATGTTTCAACCATCTGCTTAATGTTAATTTTATTTGTAAACCTTAAAAACTGAGTTCTAGGCCCCGTGAACGATTCAGATTGAAAGATTGAAATCACCATAATCTCATTTCTGACAATAACGAAATCATCACGGTAAATTCCATGCAGAACAGCCACAAAAAGTGATAAAGGCAATCGGGACCCACCAAACGACAAAGATGCCTATATGGTGTAATTGAAATATTATCATATGGTAAGTGGACGGTTACTTTTTACAAAGATACAGGCACATGAATTTCATGAGCAGTACTCAAAACTCAATTCAAGCAGAGTAACTCGATGACTCAGCCTGGTGGGCCCACTGTACATGTGCCCAGTCACGAGAATTTGTACCTGATGAGTGATGAGGTTGGCCTACCAAGGCCTGAAAACGGACGCTTGAAACTAAGGGCCCGTTTGGACAGGTGGATTGGAAGGGATTGAATGGTATTAGGGTGGATGGCATGGATTTCAAGGCAATGATGGTGTTGTCAGTGGATTGTCTTGAGATCAATGGGATTGCCATACGCCGAGATTGCTATATCGAGTCTGTTTGGCACGCCTGGCCAATCCCGGGATTAAACCTTCCCATCTCTTCCAAACTAAATATGTCCTAGGCAAATTTGAACGGATTAGGGTGAATTGGATGAGATTTAAAGGTAATGACGGTGTTGTCAGTGGATTGTCTTAAGATCCATGGGATTGCTATCTATCGGGATCAGATCACCCAGTCTGTTTGGCACACCCGGCCAATCCCGGGATTTAACTTCCAATCCCTTCCAATACCATCCCATCCCTTCCAATCCACCCGGCCAAACGGGCCCTAAGATGGATAGTTGGTCCATTGGATTCTCACACTGTGTTAGGTCATGTTGCATTTGTGAGGGGCCCATTAGATGATCTGATTGTAAGCCAACGGTGCAGATGGTTGTGTTTTTTGCATTTCAATAATATGAAAGAGTTTGGGCCGTGGTCCACCCATAGCATGGCTCAACAGACCACTGGTCCGGAGTAGCGAACCATGGGCTGGCTTGTTAGAACCAACCGCCGGGCTATTCAGGACAGTTCAATCGATTAGCCCGTGCTTTCTGTTAGCTCTGAGGGACATCCTTTAAGTTACAAAGCAAAAATGCATGACATTAATCAGACAATTGTAGGCATGCAATCAACACCTTATAAAATGAGCGGTTGAGATTGTTTACATATAAATAAATCCAATCAACAATCTTACTCATCTATTTGCCAGAGACCATCATGGACCGCTTATTGTTTTAAAGCAATCCTTTTTACCGTGCAATCCTGTCCATTCCATCCATGGTTTAGAAAACAAACGGCTATGTTAGAGGGAGGAACGTTAAGGAACGCTTCAACCATCCGTTCAGTATCAATTTTAATAGCTATCCCTCAGAAAGATTGTGATCCAGACATAGTAAACGGTTCAGATTGATAGATTGGAATCTCCAAATATTCCAATTACGAAGATCATGAACATACCACGATACACTCCCATGAGCGAGCGAACAGCAAAGGTGATAAATGCAATGGGACCCACCAAAGGAAAAAAAGATGCCTATACGTTGCAATAGACACGGCATCTAATACAAGTGTATGGCTACTTTTTTTGTCAAGATGACATATACATCAGACAAGTGGAATCTTTTGATTCACGCAGCACTAAAAATGAGAAAATGACCACTCTAGACAAACCCTTTTACCCAGCGGTTTCTATGAAAGAATACAAACCTTAGTTACCAATCTAGATTAGCACGTGCGGACAGCGACGTTGAGGACGAAACTACCCCTCCTTTTCGCTGCGAAGACGTGCGCTGACGCTCCTCGAACTGAGAGTTGTACGAACGGCTTAAAAGGATTGGGGTCGGTGGTCTGTGGGCCCCACCATGATGCATACTATTCATCCATGCCGTCCATATATTTTTCCATATCATTTTATGGTATAGGACCAAAAATGAGGTATATGCAAATCTCAAGTGTACCACATTACAGGAAACAGTGTTGAATGAGCGCCGACCATTAAAAACTTTTTGGGGGCCCACTGTGATGTTCGTGAGAAATCCTCCCCGTCTAAGTTCATTCATAGGTCACAAAGACATGGATGAAGAAGAAAAACAAATTTCATAATGATCTAAAACTTCTATAACCACTAAAAGGGTTTCAATGGTAGACGTTCAATTCCCCATTGCCTTTTACAGTGTGGTCTACTTGATAGTTAGATCTATCTTATTTTTAGTCTCAAGCCTGAATATGAGCTCCCCAAATAGATGGACGGTTTGGATATAACACATACCTCATAATAGGACCCACAAAAAGTGGTGGAATTACATCAGCAAAAAAAAAAAAAAAAAAAACAAACCAACGTCGATATATATCGAAAATGGTCCAGAGCTGTCCAGTGAGTTTTCCTCAAAAATCTTACAATTTTCGATATATCGACTGTCTGTCGATATATCGAAAAAGGTGTTTTTTTTAGCTACTGATTATAACCGTAGCTATAATCAGTATCTGATCTACCATCTATGAAATTTTTATTTATTTATTTTTATTTTTATTTTTTACATGGAGAAATTTATTCTACCTACAATTTTCTTTAATACATATTTATATAAATAGGTATATTTAAGTATATAAAATTTTTTTCCTCTCTTTTTTTTCATTTATTTTTTTAATCATTTAACAAGAATATCTTCTAAACCAAAATTAGTTACTTGACGCATTTATGATTTTGGGGTAAGAGAAGCTACTTTAGCCAACCAACCTAGTTATTTTCCAAGATTCCATCGTGTCGATGGTTGAAAGCAAGGCAACGTAGAAATTGAAATAGGCAACGTAGAAAACGATCGAGGAACCTACGATTTGAGCCAGTAGCAACCTGGAATTGAGCGAGGGAAGCTACAAATTGAGCGAGGCAACGTAGAAATTGATCGAGGAAGCTAGAAATTGAGCGAGGCAACGTAGAATTGAGCGTGGGAAGCCAGAAATTGAGCGAGGAAGCCGAAAATCGAGCGAGGAACTGAAATCGAGCGAGGAAGGTAGAAATTGAGCGAGGAACCTAAAATCGAGCGAGGAACCTAGAAATTGAGCGAGGAAGGTAGAAATTGAAATGCGAGGAACCTCGAAATTGAGCGAGGAAGCTAGAAATTGAGCGGGGAAGGTAGAAATTGAAATGGCAGACAACCTGAAATTGCGAGGAAGCTAATTGAGCGAGGAAGGTAGAAATTGAGCGAGGAACCTAGAAATTGAGCGAGGAAGCCGAAATCGAGCGAGGAAGCTCGAAATTGAGCGAGGAAGCTCGAAATGAGCGAGGAAGCTCAAATGAGCGAGGAAGGTAGAAATCGAGCGAGGCAACCTAGAAATCGAATTGAGCGAGGAAGGTAGAAATTGAGCGAGGCAACCTGAAATCGAACGAGGAAGGTAGAAATTGAGCGAGGAAGCTCAAATTGAGAGGTAGAAATTGAGTGAGGAAGCTCGAAATTGAAGCGAGGAAGGTAGAAATTGAGTTTAAAGCAACCTAGAAATTGAGCGAGGAAGGTAGAAATTGAAGCGAGGCAGCAACCTGAAATTGAGCAGGAAGGTAGAAATTAGCGAGGAACAGAAATTGAGAGAGAACCTAGAAATTGAGCGAGGAAGCTCGAAATTGAGCGAGGAAGCCAGAAAGTTTAGCGAGGAACCTTAAAATGAGCGAGGAAGGTAGAAATTGAGGCGAGAAAGCGAGTTTAAATCGAGCGAGGAAGCAGAAATGAGCGAGGAAGGTAGAAATTGAGCGATGGAAGGTAGAAATTGAACCAAGAAATTGAGCGAGGTAAAAATTTCTAGCTTCCCTCGCTCAATTTCGAGCTTGCTCGCCACTTACCTTCCTCGCTCAATTTAGGTTCCTCACTCATTTCGAAGCTCGCTCGATTCACTGCTTCTCCTCATTTCTACTTCATCTTCAATTCCTACGTTGCTGCTACAATTTCTACTTCCTCGCTCATTTCTACCTTCCTCGTTCAATTTCTACCTTCTCGCTCAATTTCTAGTTGCTCGCTTCAATTTCTACTTCTAGCTCGCTTCAATTTCTACCTTCCTCGCTTCAATTTCGAGCTTCCTCGCTTCACTTTCTACCTTCCTCGCCATTTCTTTTCCCTCGCTCATTTCCTGGTTGCTTCGCTCACTTCTACCTTCCTCGCTCAATTTCTAGCTCAATTTCTACCTTCCTCGCTTAAATTTCAGCTTCCTCTCGCTATTTCTACCTTCCTCGCTTCATTTCTAGCTTCTCGCTCACATTTCGAGGTTGCCTCGCTCAATTTCTGTGTTCCTCGCTCACTTCGAGCTTGCCTCGCTCAATTTCGAGCTTGCCTCGCTCAATTTCTGGGTTCCTCGCCATTCAATTTCGAGCTTCCTCGCCTCAATTCTACTTCCTCGCTCAATTCCTACGTTGCCTCGCTCAATTTCTAGCTTCCTCGATCAATTTCTACGTTGCCTCGCTCAATTTGTAGCTTCCTCATTGCTTAATTTCAAATCGTAGGTTCCTCGCCGCTTTCTACGTTGCGCTCGCTCAATTTCTATGTTGCCTCGCTCAACCATCGACTGATGGAATCTTGGAAAATAACTAGTTGGTTGGCTAAAGTAGCTTCTCTTACCCCAAAATCATATGCAGTACGTCAAGAATCCTAATTTTGGTTTAAAGATATTCTTGGTTGAATGATTAAAAAAATAAATGAAAAAAAAAGAGGAAAAAAATTTTATATACTTAAATATACCTATTTATATAAATATGTATTAAAGAAAATTGTAGGTAAATAAATTTCTCCATGTAAAAAATAAAAATAAAAATAAATAAATAAAAATTTCATAGATCTGCACAGACTACGATATATACTACTTATAATCATTAAAGGTAAAACATCTTTTTCGATATATCGATAGACGATATATATCGAAAATTGTAAGATTTTTGAGGAAAACTCACTGACAAAGGTGATAAATATCGACGTTGGTTTCTTTTTTTTTTTTTTTTTTTTTTGTCATTGTAATTCCATCACTTTTTGTGGGTCCTATTATGAGGTATGTGTTATATCTAAACCGTCCATCTATTTGGCGAGCTCATATTCAGTGCTTGAGACTAAAAATAAGATAGATCTAACTATCAAGTAGACCACACCGTAAAAGGCAATGGGGAATTGAACGTCTACTATCAAACCCTTTTAGGGGTTATAAAAGTTTTAGATCATTATGAAATTTGTTTTTCTTTTTCATCCATGTCTTTGTGACCTATGAATGAACTTAGACGGGAGGATTTCTCACGAACATCACAAAGGCCCCAAAAAGTTTTTAATGGTCGACGCTCATTCAACACTGTTTCTGTAATGTGGTACACTTTGAGATTTGCATATACCTCATTTTTGGTCGTATACCATAAAATGATATGGAAAAATATATGGACGGCATGGATGAATAAAGATACATCATGGTGGGGCCCACAGACCACCGACCCCAATCCTTTAAGCCGTTCGCACAACTCTCGGGCCGAGGAGCGTCGAGCGCACGTCTTCAAGAAAAGGAGGGGTAGTTTCGTCCTCAACTCTCAGTTCGAGGAGCGTCAGCGCACGTCTTCGGAGCGAAAAGGAGGGGTAGTTTCGTCCTCAACGTCGCTGTCCGCACGTGCTAATCTAGATTGGTAACTAAGGTTTGTATTCTTTCATAGAAACCGCTGGGTAAAAGGGTTTGTCTACAGTGGTCATTTTCTCCACTAAAAATGGAAGGGGATTTGGTGAGACTCCGGATCACCGAAGTGGGTGGGACTCTGACGGTAGGGCTCACAGTGATGTATATGCCTTATATCTACACCGTCCAACCATTTTCAAAGCTTATTTTAGTGCATGATCTCAAAACTTAAGCATGCCCAAACCATAGGTGGTCCATACCACAGGAAACGGTTGTGAAGGAATCCCCACCATAAAAAACTTATGCACTCCACCGGAATGTCTCTTTGTCATTCAATTAGTTGATAAGGTGACAAAAACCTATACGAAATAACCACACAAATATCATCCTTATCCAAAGTTTTTGCGAGCCACAAGACATTTCTATTGGTCAATTATTATTGTCTCCGGTACAACTGTCCATTTGGATCTACCTCCTGTTTTAGATCATGCGCTAAAACTAAGTTTCAATGCAGGGGGATGGGATGGTAGTATGTAGTCATATGCATCAAGTTAGGCTCCACATTCAGGGTCCCACTCACCTCAGTGGATCAAGGGATCCATCGAATTCGTGCTCCTAAAAATCAACTCATGCATTTATCTTCTTCGACAAGCCCACTGTGGATCTACCCTTCCACGGGAGTTTGTACCTGATGAGTAATCAAGTTGGTCCATTAGATTGTCCTACTATATTACTAAGATCATGTTTCATTTCCATGACATCCAATGCTTGCGCAATTTAATCAAACATGAAACTACACGTGTTAGTAAGGGTCCACATTTGGTTAATGTATAGGGTTAGGATGGTGTGGGTGTGCCAGAGTTACATCATGTCTCTTCGCATGGATGCGGATTTTCCCCAAATGCCTTTCGACATGAAGTTCTTACCTTCAGAAGCTATGTTGGGCCATTGTGATGTTTGTGAGAAATCCACTTTAGCCATTCATTTGTTCAGATCATCTTAATACATGAGACAAAAAATGGGGTGGATCTGAAACTCAAGGGGGCTATACCATAGGAAACCTTGGAAAGGGATTGCCTACCATTCAAATCTTTTTTAGCTCCACCGTGGTGTTTATATGCAATCCAAACCATTCATAAATTGGCGCAAATGTTCGTGAGGTCATTACCAACGTGATAACTTGAAAGAATAAAAGTATTAACTTGATCCAAAGCTTCTATGGTTTACAAATGTTTCAATTGTGGGCGTATAATATTCATTGTTTTCTATTGTGTGGCCCAATAGGGCTTATAACATATAATGATTTGGCAAAACATGTGGACGGAGTGGATTTCTCACTAACACCATAATGGGCCATATAGATTTTACCCTTACATGGACAATCTACTTCCCTCCCAGTTCAATGGTCTGACTAGCTCAACGCTTCCTGCATAAGGATAGTTTCATTCCTTTAAATTTTAAAAAAGCATAAGAAATATTTTAAAAGTACTTTCCTTTTAAAGAGTGTGGCCCCATGGAGCCATTTTGGTAATAAAAAAATTTCTTAATCCATGCACCCGCAAGGATGACTTAGCACACCATCTGGATTGGCAAACCATGGCACCACATGTTAGAGTCATCTTACCAAAGAACTGTCAGAATAATCAAACAATTCCAGAAATCCAACCAATACCTTATAAAATAGGCAATGGAGATTGCCTGCCCATAAATATGTTTAATCAACAATCTGAGCCATTCATTTGGAAGAGACAATCATGGATCACTTGTTGTTTTAAATCACTCCTTCTATCAGGCAATTGATTCTGTCCATGGCTTAGAAGATAAATGATTATATAAGAGAAGGAAAACTCATGGCATGCTTCAACCATCCGCTCAGTATCAATTTTATTTCCAAATCTTAAAAAATATGTTCCGGGCCTCTCAAATCTGACAGTATCGAAGGCATCACTGTACACTCCATACAAGCAGCCACCAAAGTTATAAAGGCAATCAAGGCCCACGGAAGGACAAAGATAACTTATATGGGTGTAATAGAAATATTATATATCCTATGGTGAGTGGACGGCTATTTTTACAAAGATATCATACACATGGAATCTCGTTGGTAGTACTGAAAAATCAACTCAAAGAATAGTAGCTCGATGACTCAGCCTGGTGGGCCTAACATACATGTGCCCAGCCATGAAAGTTTGTACCTGGTGAGTGATGATGTTGGCCCACCATGGCCTGAAAACAGACGCGTGAAACTAAGACGGATAGTTGGTCCATTGGATTCTCACACTGTTACTTGGTTATGTTTGCAAGGGGATGAATTGCAACTAAAAACATCACCAGGACTGTAGCAAGCCTCTGATTGCAAGCCAATGGTGCAGATGATTGTGTTGGATGCGTTTGAACAATATGAAAGAGTTCGGGTCATGGTCCACCCATAGCATGGCTCAACAGACCACTGGTCTGGAGTAGCGAACCATGGGGCTCGTGTGTTAGAACCAATGGCTGGGCCATTCAGGACTGTTCAATCGATCAGCCTCGGCTGTCTGGTAGCTCTGAAGGACATCTTATAAGTTAGGAAGCAAAAATGCATGACATTAATCAATTGTAGGCAAATAATCAGCTATTTATAAAATGGGCTGTTGAGATTGTTTGCACATAAATAAATCCAATCAACAATCTTACCCATTCATTTGTCGGGGTCGTGGATTGTGGATTCCTTATTATTTTAAAGCTAACCTTTTACCAAGCAATCCTCTCCATTCCATATACGGCCTAGAAAACAAACGGCTATGTTAGATGGGAAAAAAAGTTAAGGAACACTTCAACCATATGCTCAGTATTAGTTTTAATAAGCATCCCTTAAAAATATTGTGATCCAGACAGAGTGAACGGTTCAGATTGATTAATTAGAATCTCCGAATATTCTAATTATTAAGACCATGAACATACCACGTTATACTCCCGTGAGCCAGCGACCACCAAAGGTGATAAATGTGATGGAACCCATCATTGGAAAAAAATGCATATATGATGTCATAGATGCGGTATCCAATGCAGGTGGAAGGCTACTTTTTGTCAAGATGACAAAGACATCAGACAAGCAGAATCCCGTGACTCAGGCACCACCAAAAGGTACCGGCACGTTGCATAACAAGACTGACTGATAAAGTGACTATGATGCGTGTACTGTATTCACCATGTATATATATTCGGAGAGATCATTTTAGGGCCTGATTCAAAGATCATGTTAGACTTAAATCCAAAGGTCCGGTAGATCCACCACAAAAAAAAAGAGTAGCAAGTGATGCCCACCGTTGAAAGCTTCCTAGGCCCACTATGTTGTTTATGTCAGGTCCAACTTGCGCACAAGTTAACACAGACATGAACCAAGGGAAAACACATATATCAACTTGATCGAAAACTTTTGTAGCCCCTAAAACTTTCAAACGGTAGGCGTAGTCTCTCCACTATTTTTGGTGGGGTCCACTTGAGCTTTGGATCTAGCTCATTCTTTGGTTCATGCCCTGAAAATATCTCTCTAAATAGATGGACGGTGTAGATACAATACATACATCATACATCTTAGTGGGCCCCACAAAACTTGGTGACATCACTTAAGTAGCCAGTATGGTTATTCAACCGGTAAGTAGCTAATCCACGTCCTCACTAGAAATGGAACGGGATTGGGTGAGACACTGGACCACCGAGGTGGGTTAGACCTGACTGTGGGCCTTACAGTGATGTATGTGCCTTAAATCCACACCGTTCAACCATTTTAAAGCTCATTTTAGCGCATGATCCCAAAAACTGAAGCATGCCGAGATATTAAGTGGACCACACCACAGGAAAAAGTCATGTTTGAATCTCCACCATTAAAACTAGGTTTTAAGGTATTCCTTTTACCATGCAATAATCCTATCCATTCCATCCACGGCCTAGAAAACAAACAGCGATGTTAGATGGGAAAAAGTTAAGGAACACTCGAACCATATACTTAGTATCAATTTTAATAGCATCCTTAAAAAGATTCTGATCCAGACTTAGGCAGAATGAACTGCTCATATTGATCCTTTAGAATCTCCAAATATTTCAATTATTAAGATCACGAACATATATACCACGTTACACTCTCCTGAACAAGCGGCCACCAAAGGTGATAAAGTGATGGGCCCCATCATAGGAAAAAAATGCCTATATGATGTGATAGATGCAGTATCCTATGCAAGTGGACGGCCACTTTTTCTCAAGATGACAAAGACATCAAACAAGTGGAATCCCGTGCCTCACGCACCACCACCGAATTCTTTGACCCTTCTAATACTATGTATATATTGTATTCACAATGTATATACATTTGGATCATTTTAAGGCATGATTCAAAGAATGAGTTAGATCCAAATCTTGAGTACACCCACCATGCACAGAAAAAAGTGGTGAGTGACACCCACCGTTGAAAGCTTCCCAGGCCCACCATGATGTTTATTTGAGATCCAACCTGCTCACGAGTTAACAAAGACATGAACCAAGGGAAAACACAAATATCAGCTTGATCGAAAACTTTTGTAGCCCCTCAAACTTTCTAACGGTGGGCGTCATTCTCCCCACTATTTTCTGTGGTGGAGTCCCCTCGGATCTGACTCATTTTTTGGATCATGCCCTCAAAATATCTCTAAATGGATGGACGGTGTAGATACAACAGATACATCATACATATTTGGGCCCAACAAAACTTGGCGACATCACTTAAGTAGCCAGTCTGGCTACTCAACCTGTACGTAGCTAATTCCCGTCCCCACTAAAAAATGGAAGGGGATAAGGTGAGACACCAGATCACTGAGGTGGGTGAGAACAAAGCTCATTTTAGCGCACGATCCCAAAAAATGAAGCATGTCGAGATCTTGGGTGAACCACACAACAAGAAAAAGTCATGATTGAATCTCCACCATTAAAACTTCATAGACTTTCTTATTTTCCATCTAATCATTTGTTAAGGTCACAAAAACCAGTACGAAGAGACAACACAAATATCATCTTGATCTAAGGCTTTTATGGGCCGTAAGCAATTTTTAATGGTCAATTATTATTGTTTCCTGTATCACGGTCCATATGAGATTTTGATCCGCCTCATTTCCCATATCATGTTCTAAAAGTAGGTTTTAATGCTTTCACATACATCAAGGTGGGCTCCACATTCAAGGTCCCACCCACCGGATCCGAGGATCCACTAAAGCGGCACTCCTTGAAGAAAATCAACTCCTGCATTCACCTTGGTGGGCGGCCCCACCGTGTATCTGTCCTTTCACTAGAGGTTTGTCCATTAGATTATTTAAATGTATTATTCATGTCATGTTTCATTTCCATGGCACCTAGTGCTTGCGCAATTTCATCAAACATGAAGCCACGTGTGTTAGTGAGGGCTAGCAGTTGGTTAATATGTGTGGTTAGGATGGTGAGTGTGTACTAGAGTTAGATTCGACTTAAGCTTGATTGAACATTGGTGCCCCTATGCCCATTTAAGACCCAATTCAAGGACTCAGTTATCCTCTTAACTGTGAACTATATGAATTGTTTTTCTCTTGTGTCTTAAAGATTTATTCTTTCGCCAATAATTACAGGCAATATTTCTCAATAACAATGGGTAAGTGGTGCAAAAACTAGATAGTGCCATATACCTAATAGAAAATATATTATACCCATCCTAAATTCCAACTACTCATGCATCACATGAGGATATAGTACTAATAAGTACACATGCCTTTCAGGGGAAAAAAAAAAAAAAAAAAAACATGGCACAACAACAAGTAATGCTATAATGCCTTAGATTTTTGCCAACTTAAGAATTGAACGTTCTTGTGTGTTATCTTTAATTTCTCGATTTGAGTGTACATATGTATGCGTATTCACACGTGTTTAGAATCATAAGGGGTAATTTCAGGTCCACCAAAATCACAAATTTCAATATATAAAAATGGGTCTGAAAGTCAAAGGTCAACCCCTAAAATCGAGGGTCGACCCCCGATTGAACAGAGGTCAAGGGTTAACCCCCAAAATCGAGGATTAACCCCCATTTAAATTGCTTAAGACACTGACTTCAAAAATATGTATGTTCTTTGATATAACTCTAATTAAGTGATTCAAAAGCCACATAGAAGATTGATGAGTCTAGTTTTATAGAAAAAAAAAAAATCAAAATTAAAATGGAGTTGGTTTTATGACATTTTAGAAACTGTATAGAAAATCATTGGTTTTCGGCTTATACTTCTAATATGTAATGAAATTTGATGGGGCTAAAGTCGACTTAATGATGAATTATTAAAAAAAATATATAAATAATAGTGATGTAGAGCGGGTCGCGGACAATTACATGGCAAAGATGGATCAGAAAAGGCCCGGTCGGCGACAGAAGTGATCTGGACCATCAAACCTTAAATCAGGCGTATCTCGCAATCCGGGATGAGTTAGCCGACGAAAAAAAATATGATTTTGGGGTAGAACGAGCTACTTTAGCCAACCAACTCCGCTATGTCGGGTTGCGACACTCGAAATTGCGAGAAACACTTGATTTGACGGTTGTTTCCTTGTTTCAATTTCATTTTTACTATAAATAGTAAGTTTTAGTTTGCTTATAACTCTTCATCCGTCGGGCTTTAGGAGTTGCGCCCAACGTGAAAAGAGCTTAGAATAATTAGGAGAACGGGTTGGTGAAGCCAAATAGGACACTTCCTATTTTTGGCCGAAAACCTTGCGCACTAGTAGACATCACGACCGTCTATAAATAGTAAGTTTACTATTTATAGTAAGTCATGAATTCTAAGAGTCCTAGTTGTAGTTTGATTCTGATTTCTTTCCCATTGCTTAGTACCCTTATTTAAAGGGTTGTGAACTCGTTTTTATTCATTCATTAATCTATTTAGAATTTATTTCTATTTTCTGCTCTCTTTTCTCGTGGATTCGAGAAGTCTCTGTGAGGAGTCCAGAGAAGTTCCGTGGATTCGGAATAGTTATCCTCTTGAGGAAGACGGTGCTCGACCTCATGTCCTCCCCTGCGTCAGTTTGGTATCAGAGCGAGATTTCTCCTCTTGTCGATGGCTTCTAACGACGGGTCAGGCAACAATCGCATAGGCGGTGCTCCAGGAAATTTTCCTTTAACGGTGACAACTTTCCAAGCAGCGCAGCAAGAGAATCGGCAATCCATGCTAGGGCTACAGGCTTCCATGGACCGCATAGCGAATCTCTTGGAAGAAACCCTAGGACAACTCTGTGTTCCTGGTGGTAATCCTCCACCACCAATTGCTGAAACCCGTAATCGCCCTGATCGCAGGATAATACCAATAGTGCATCCAAGGGCCGTCCCTAAGGACGGGGGCTCCAGTGAAGATGAGATCGATGACGTGATCTTTCAACACCCCAGGCAAGGCGACGATCGGGTAGATCGAATAGATCGAGACTTCAAGATACGGGTTGATATTCCTAACTTCAATGGCCAGCTACACATTGAGGATTTTCTAGATTGGCTTTCTGAAGTTGAGCGATTTTTTGACTATATAGACATCCCTGAAAAAATAAGGTCAAGCTTGTGGCCTACAAGTTGAAAGGAGGAGCTTCAACTTGGTAGTAATAACTGCAACTCGCACGAACTAGGCAAATGAAAGCACCAATCCGCACATGGCAATGAATGAAGCAGCTAATACGTGTCCAATTCCTCCCTACCGATTACGATCAGGTATTATTCCAACAATACCAAAATTATCGACAGGGTAGTCGGTCGATGAGAGAGTACGCAGAAGAATTTTACTACCTAGCGGCGCGTAATGATTTGGTCGAGACTGAATCGCAGTAAGTCACCCGATTCAACGGTGGATTGCATATGGTGATCCAGGATCGGGTCCAGATGCAGTCCGTCTGGACAATGAATGATGCGATCAAATTGGCTACTCGGGCAGAAGCGTAACTTGAACGTTCTAACACACGGGCCTATCCTACTGCGAGGATCACTGCGGCAGGTCCACCCCAGGGAGCTCCACAGCCTAAGGGGAAAGAGCCCGTAGGAGCACGCACTCAACCTCTTGCGTCTGAGAACCGAGATCAGGGAAGCGGGCAAGCTATACCCCAAAGGGGCGTATCGATTGCCGCTAGTCCAAGTACAATTTCGAACCCTTATGCTCGGCCAAGGCCCAACAACTGCTATCGTTGTGGCCAATCAGGCCACCTGTCAAATACTTGTCCCCAGCGAAAAGTAGCAAACCTCGCCATTAATGATGGTAGTATTGATAACGCTTATGAAGATCCAGATATTGAAGAACAGGAGCATACCACCGAGGACGAGGTAGAAGATTCAGGTTGGGTTCAGCAAGATCACGACGAGTCGCTCGTCATGAGACGACTATTATATGTGCCAAGAAAAGAAGTGCATCCACAACGGCATAACATCCTCCGCACTAGGTGTACGGTGAATCGAAAGGTTTGTGACGTGATCATTGACAGTGGAAGCAGTGAGAACATCGTCTCTAGGGTCATGGTGGAAAAATTACAATTGAAAACGGAGCGTCATCCCTCTCCATATACAATCAGTTGGATCAAGAAGGTCAGCGAAGCAAAGGTAACTAAACGGTGCACCATATCTTTTTCCATTGACAAACATTATAAGGATGAAGTAGTATGCGATGTGGTTGACATGGAAGCATGTCACATACTACTCGGTCGGCCCTGGTAATCTGACCGTGACGCCACTCATAAGGGGCGAGATAACATATATATCTTCGTCAAGGAAGGCCGGAAGACTATATTGGCCCCTATGGATCCAGAGGGACCACCTGAAACTTCTAAAGTGGAGGGTCGTTTCCTCTTAACCATACGAGACTTCGTGGAAGAATCCAAAGAAATAGGACAGACTTATGCACTAGTTGTGAAAGGGGAAGAACTCGAGCCTACCATCATCCCTAGAAAACTAAGGCCTTTGTTATAGGAATTCAAAAAAATCTGGCCCGATGATCTTCCCGATGGGTTACCCTTTATGCGAGATATCCAACACTATATCGACTTTGTTCCTGGGTCCAGTTTACCTAATCGTCCTCATTATCGAATGAGCCCGAATGAGTGCGAGATTCTGCAGGGACAAGTGGAGAAACTGATCCGTAAGGGTCTTATTCGAGAAAGCATGAGCCCATATGTCAGTACCAGCTATACTAACTCCAAAGAAAGATGGGAGTTGGTGCATGTGTGTCGACAGCCGGGCCATCAACAAGATCACCATAAAATACAGGTTTCCTATACCACGGTTGGATGATATGTTGAATATGCTAGAGGGTGCAAAAATATTCTCTAAATTGGACTTAAGGAGCGGCTACCATCAGATTCGAATACGGCCTTTAAGACCAAGGAAGGATTGTACGAATGGATGGTCATGCCTTTCGGTCTTTCTAATGCGCCTAGCACATTCATGAGGTTAATGAACCAAGTTCTAAAACCTTTCATTGGGCGGTTCGTTGTGGTTTATTTTGATGATATTTTGATATACAGTCAAGACGAAACCACCCATATGGAGCACCTCAAGAAGGTCCTTCAAGTGCTCAATGAAAATAAACCGTACCTCAATTTAAAAAAATGTAGCTTCAAGACTGATAGCCTATTGTTTCTGAATTTCGTGGTTACATCCACGGGCATTCGGGTGGATGAGGAAAAGGTGAAGACAATCAGAGAATGGCCGCTTCCAAAAATATTCACGAAGTGCGAAGTTTCCATGGATTAGCGACATTCTATCGTCGGTTTGTGAAAAATTTCAGTACCATTGTGTCACTGATCATAGATTGCATGAAGAAAGGGCAGTTTCAGTGGACTGACGAAGCCAATAGGAGCTTTGCCAAAATCAAGCGCAAATTATCCACGACCCCGGTTCTTGTACGTCCCAACTTCGACAAATTATTTGAAGTCGAATGTGATGCCTCATATGTCGGGATTGGGGGAGTTTTGTCTCAAGAAGGTAGGCCGGTAGCCTTCTACAGTGAGAAACTTAGTGATGCACGCAAGAAGTGGTCTACATATGAGATCGAGTTGTACGCGGTGGTCCAGGCACTGCGACACTGGCGACATTATTGATTCAAAGGGAATTCGTACTTTACACAAACCATCAAGCCCTCAAGTTTATTAATAGTCAAGCTAACATTAACCGTGTGCATGCTAGATGGATCTCATTTTTGCAGGAATTCACATTCGTGCTAAAGCATAAGTCAGGGCAACAGAACAAAGTAGCCGATGCGCTGAGTCACCGTGCAACTTTGTTAGTCACTATGAGCAATGAAGTTGTCGGGTTCGATCGCCTCAAAGACATATATGTCGACGACGACGACTTCAAGGATGCATGGGTTAGATGTCAGGAAGGTCACCCCGGTGACTTACATATACAAGACGGGTTCCTTTTTAAGGGAAATCGACTATGTATTCCAAAGAGTTTGCTAAGGGAACAGATAATCTAAGAGCTACGTGGAGGTGGCCTCAGTGAACACCTTGGGCGAGACAAGACGCAAGCTCTTATGGAAGAACGGTATTATTGGCCGTAATTGGTACGTAATGTGGGAAAGGCAGTCCAACGCTGTTATATTTGTCAGACTTCCAAGGAGCAATCTCATAATATGGACCTCTACACCCCATTACCCGTGCCTGATGGCCCTTGGGAGGATTTATCTATGGACTTTGTGCTTGGTCTCCCACGAACACAACGCGGCATGGATTCGGTGTTCGTGGTAGTAGATCATTTTTCCAAGATGGCGCACTTTATTCCATGCAAGAAGACTTTCGATGCAACAGACGTGACGAATCTATTCTTCAAAGAAATTGTGCGGCTACACGGGGTTCCCAAGACTATTACTTCCGACCATGGTACGAAGTTCATAAGCCACTTTTGGCAGACTTTGTGGACTCGATTCGATACACGCCCTCAGTTAGCAGCGTACCACCCATAAACTGACGGTCAAACTGAGGTTGTGAATCGCACGTTGGAAAATCTCCTTCGATGTATTTCGGAGAAAAACCGAAGCGTGGATTTGGCCTTGTCTCAAGCGAGTTTGCATTCAACAACATGATGAACCGCTTGACAGGAAAATCTCCATTCCAGGTTATTTATGGACGAGTACCTCGCCATACATTAGACTTGGTCCCTCTGCCCAAGCTCCCAGGCATGAGCATTGCAGCAGAACATATGGTAGATAAAATTATGGGCATTCATGCGGAGGTACAGAACAAGGTA
The DNA here is from genome assembly GCA_030180095.1 of Magnolia changhungtana. NCBI lineage: Eukaryota > Viridiplantae > Streptophyta > Magnoliopsida > Magnoliales > Magnoliaceae > Magnolia > Magnolia changhungtana. The sequence continues at coordinate 438,005 of JASAUF010000364.1, read as the reverse complement.
CATGCCTCGAACGAAAAGTACAAGGAGCAAGCGGACAAGTATCGACGACAAAAATGTTCGAGGTGGGCGACCAAGTAATGGTCCATCTGCGCAAAGAAAGATTTCCAACTGAACGTATAACAAGTTGAAGAATAAAAAGATTAGACTGGTACCAATCATCCGAAAGATCAATGACAACGCTTATGTTGTTGATCTTCCAGATGATATGGCAATCTCACGAACTTTCAATGTCGCGGACCTGACTGAGTATCATGAAATAGTGCATAATGATAACTCGAGGACGAGTTCTTTTGAAGTGGAGGAGACTGATGTAGAGTGGGTCGCGGACAATTACATGGCAAAGATGGATCAGAAAAGGCCCGGTCGGCGACAGAAGGGATCTGGACCATCAGACCTTAAATCAGGCGTATCTTACAATCCGGGATGAGTTAGCCGACGAAAAATATATGATTTTAGGGTAGAACAAGCTACTTTAGCCAACCAACCCCGCTATGCTAGGTTTTGACACTTGGAATTGTGAGAAACCCCTGATTTGACGGTTGTTTTCCTGTTTCAATTTCGTTTTTACTATAAATAGTAAGTTTTAGTTTGCTTATAACTCTTCATCTGTCGGGCTTTAGGAGTTGCGCCCAACGTGAAAAGAGCTTAGAATAATTAGGAGAACGGGTTGGTGAAGCCAATAGGACACTTACTATTTTTGGCCGAAAACCTTGCGCACTAGTAGACATTACGACCGTTTATAAATAGTAAGTTTACTATTTATAATAAGTCGCGAATTCTAGGAGTCCTAGTTGTAGTTTAATTCTGATTTCTTTCCCATTGGTTAGTACCCTTATTTAAAGGGTTGTGAACTCATTTTTATTCATTCATTAATCTATTTTGAATTTATTTCGAATTTATTTCTATTTTCTGCTCTCTTTTCTTGTGGATTCGAGAAGTCTCTGTGAGGAGTCCAGAGAAGTTCCGTGGATTCGGAATAGTTATCCTCTTGAGGAAGACGGTGCTCGACCTCACGTCCTCCCCTGTGTCAAATAGTAATTAAAAGTTCCAAAAATTTTACAAGCAATAAGCCTATTGAAGCTGAAAATTTCTACAATCGCATGTTGTCGATGGACTGCATATATGTTTTTCATCTTAAAGTTTTTATATTTGGTTTCTTCTTAAGCATTGCTTAGAAGCATACTAGAAATCATCCTATATAATTAAATTGTGATTTTATATTTTAAGTATATTTTACTAATTCAGGTAGTTTCTAGTATAGTTAAATTAAGTTCTTGATTAGGGTGATTAGAGCTGAATAATCATTTTCTCTAATTATGAATAGGTCGTGCTATGAACTTAGTTAAACCAAACTTTAGTTATTGTGCACAAGAAATCTCGTCGCCTAGTTCATTTAAGAAATAACTTGATTAATGAAACTAGCTTTATACCGCTCGTTAGTGGGTTACTATACTTGAAACTATAGAAAGACACTCGTCTTAGAAGGCTTAATGTCTATCACGGAACATCGAGACGATATCGCCTATCAAATCACTTAACTTGGACTTGCAAAGCAAGTGTGTGATGTTCACGACCCCAAGTATAGGGTCGCGATGTAGTAGTAATCTAGGTAAGACTTAGGTCGAATCCATAGGAACTGAAACTTGCACTCATTCTGAAAGTAATTAGAACTAGAATAGAAGAAGATGTGAATCTAATACTGAAGTAATTGAGAAAGCAATTGTGATTAAAGTAATTAAAAATTAAGAATTCAAGGTGGGAACTAGGATTTCCAAGGATCCACTTGTAGAGATCAGGGAGATCTATGCTTAATTCAAGGACAAAACTAGAATTAGAGTCCCATCTTATCAAATTGGAAGATATTTCAGTAAAACCAAATCTAAACTTCCTTTGACCTAATTCTCAATGGATGAGAGGTGTGAGAACTGGAAGTGATTCCATCACAAAACCATGCCCAGGAGACAATGAGTCACAATAGGATATACCAATTAACAACCAACATGGGAGAGCTATGAAGATTAGGAGAGATTCCGTCACCCAACCATGCCCATGGGACGATGGGGAACAACAGGATTTTTAATTTCAAAATCTCAATACATGAAAAGAAGATACTCAAAGCTATTGCAGAGCTACTGTATTTTGAGTCACAATAAACCATTAAAAACTGAAAGTATTTCTTAAGAATCAAACTAGAATCAAAGAAGGTTCAAAATATACATGAATCAAAGCAATAGAAAACATCCCATCATGCTACAAGCTTCACCTCTTAGCCCTATCTAAGATGTTTAGCCAACCATAGATATGATTGAACTAAAATCTCTTAAGAAAAGCATAAAAACAACTAATAAAAATGAAGAAAAACTCTTGGCGATAGTTTCTTCATGCTTTTACTCCACTCCTCAAACCTTAGATATCCCCAAAAGTTCATAGGAAACCCATATTTATAGCCTTGTCCGCATAGATTCGCAAAATTACCTTAAATTTGCGCAGTTTCTCAAAATAGACTTTACTCTGTACAATTATACAGAATGACACAGAGTTTCAGAATATACTTCTTCAGGACACTTTCAGTAATATGTTTATTTTCAAGACAATTTCAGGATTTGATGCAGGGATGAACGTGATGAGGTTGATCACTGTTTTCCTCAAGAGGATAACTACTCCAAATCCACGGAGCTTCTCTGGACTCCTCACAGAGACTTCTCGAATCCACGAGGAAAGAAAATAGAAAATAGAAATAAATTCTAATAAATTTGAAATTGATTTAATGAATCTCAATAAACGAGTTCACAACCCTTTAAATAGGGATACCAAGCAATGAGAGAGAAATCAGAAGCAAACTACGACTAAAACTCCTAGAATTTGCGACTTACTATAAATAGTAAACTTATTATTTATAGACGATCGTGATGTCTACTAGTGCGCAAGGTTTTCGGCCAAAATAGTAAGTGTCCTATTTGGCTTCACCAAACCGTTCTCCTAATTATTCTAAGCTCTTTTCACGTTGGACGCAATTCTTAAAGCCCGACGGATGAAGAGTTATAATCAAACTAAAACTTACTATTTATAGTAAAAATGAAATTAAAATAGGGAAACGACCGTCGATCCAGGGGTATTTCGCAAATCCAGTTTGCGCAACCCGGCATAGCAGGGTTGGTTGGCTAAAGTAGCTCGTTCTACCCTAAAATCATATATTTTATGCCTGATAATTCATTCTAGATTGTGAGATGCACCGAATTTAAGGTCCGACGGTCCGGATCACTTCTGTCGTTGACCGAGCCTTTTCTGATCCATATTGGCCATGAAACTGTCTGCGACCCGCTCTACATCAGTCCCCTCCACTTCAAAAGAACCTGTCCTCGAGTTCTCATCCTGTTCTGGTTCATGATACTTGGTCAGGTCCGAGACGTTGAAAGTCCGTGAGATCGTCATGTCATCTGGAAGATCAACAATATAAGCATTGTCATTAATCTTTCGAATGATTGGGATGGGTCCAATCTTCTTATTTTTCAACTTGTTGTACGTCCTGGTCGGAAATCTCTTTTTACGCAGATGGACCATAACGCGGTCACCCACCTCAAACACTTTTTGTCGTCAGTGCTTGTTCGCTTGTTCCTTATACTTCTCGTTCAAGGCATGTAGCTTGGTCTGCACTTCCACATGGATGTCCATGATTTTGTCTGCCATATTTTCTATTGCAATGCTCGTGCCTGGGTGCTTGGACAAAGGTGCCAAGTCAAGTATGTGGCGAGGCACTCGTCCGTAGATAATTTGGAACGGTGATTTTCCTATTGAGCGGTTCACCATGTTGTTGAATGAAAAATTGCTTGAGACAAGGCCAAATCCTACTACTTCAGTTTTTCTGTTGAAATACAGCGAAGGAGGTTTCCCAACATGTGATTCACAACTTCGTTTTGCCCATCAGTCTGTGGGTGATAAGCACTGCCGAATTGAAGTCGTGTATCGAATCGAGTCCACAAAGTCAATCAAAAGTGGCTAATGAACTTCGTCTCATGATCAGAAGTAATGGTCTTGGGATCCCGTGTAGCCGTACAACCTCCCTGAAGAATAGATTCACCACGTGTGTTACATCGAGGGTCTTCTTGCATGGGATAAAGTGCGTTATCTTGGAGAAACGATCTACCACCATGAACACCGAATACATGCCACATTGTGTCCATAGGAGACCAAACACGAAGTCCCTTGATAAATCCTCTCAAGGACCGTCAGGCATAGGTAACGGGGTGTAGAGGCCCGTATTCTGAGATTATCCCTTGGAGGTCTGACAAACATGACAACGTTGTACAGATTTTCCCACATCACGTACTAATTGCGGCCAGTAATACCGCTCTTACACAAGAGCTCACTCTTGTCTTACCCAAGGTGTCCACCGAGGCCACCTCCATGTAACTCCTGAATAATCTGCTCCCTCAAAGAACTTTGGGGGATGCATAATCGATTTCCTTTGAAGAGAAAATCAGCCTATATATGAAGGTCACTGGGGTGACCTTCTTGGCACTTCATCCAAGAATCTTTGAAGTCTTTATCCTAGGCATACAGCTCATTGAGACAGTCGAAGCTGACCACCTCGTTGCTCATCGTAACAAGTAGTGATGCACGATGGCTAAGTGCATCAACCACCTTGTTCTGCTGCCCTAACTCATGCTTCAAAACGAATGTGAATTTCTGTAAAATCGCAACCCATCTAGCATGCACACGATTCATGTTAGTATGACTAACTTTAATGCTTGATGGTCGGTGTATAAAATAAACTCTCTTTGAATCAGATAATGCCGCCAATGTCGTCGCACCTGAACAACTGCGTACAACTCAAGCTCATAAATTGACCACTTCTTTTGGGCTTCGTTGAGCTTCTCGCTATAGAAGGCTACCAGCCTGCTTTCCTGTGATAATACTCCTCCAATTCCGACGTATGAAGCGTCACAGTCAACCTCAAACAATTTGTTGAAATTAGGAAGCACCAAGACCGGTGTTGTAGACAAACGATGCTTGATCTCATGAAAGCTCTTATCAGCTTTATTGGTCCACTAGAATGGTCATTTTTTCATGCAATCTGTTATAGGGCACGACTATAGTGCTAAAATCTCGCACAAATCGACGATAGAAAATCGCCAACCCGTGAAAACTCCTCACCTCATGAATGTTTATCGGGATCAGCCATTCTCTAATGGCTCACACCTTTTCATCGTCTACACGGATGCCTATGGAAGTTACAACAAATCCTAGAAACAACAAGTTGTCAGTTAAAAAACTACACTTCTTCAAGTTGAGGTACAACTTGTTAATTTGTAGGACCTGCAGCACCTTCCTGAGATATTTCCTATGCTCTGCCTCATCCTGGCTATATATCGATATGTCATCAAAATATATTACCACAAATCAGCTAGTGAACAGTTTTAGAACTTAATTTATCAAACGTATAAAAGTACTTGGTGCATTCGATAGGCCGAAGGGCATAATCATCAACTCATACAACCCTTCCTTGGTCTTGAATATCATTTTCCACTCATCACCAAGTCAGATATGAATCTGATAGTACCCGCTCCATAGATCTAGTTTAGAGAACACTTTGGCCCCTTCTAGCATATTGAGCATGTCATCCAATCGTGGTATTGTGAACCGATATTTGATGATAATTTTGTTGATTGCCCAGCTGTCGACACACATGCGTCAGCTCCCATCTTTTTTTACTGTTAATAATGCTGGTATGACATATGGGCTCATGCTCTCTCTCAAGAGACTCTTAAGGATCAATTCCTCCACCTGCCCCTGAAGTATCTCATACTCCTTTAGACTCATCCGATAATGAGGGCAGTTGGGCAGGCTAGCCCCAGGGACGAGGTCTATGTAATGTTAGATGTCGCTCATGGGGGGTAATCCATCAAGTAAATCTTCAGGCCGGACTTTTTTTAATTTGTTTAGCAACAGTCTTAAACTTGGAGGGATGTTTGAGGGTTCCTCTTCCCCGCCCTTCACCACTACGGCATATACCTCGGCGGTTTCCTTGGATTTCTTCATGAAATCCTGAATGGTCAAGAGGGAACTCTCCTTCACTTTAGAGGCTTCGGGGTGGTTCTCTGATGCCATTAGGGCAAGAATTATTTTTCGACTATCCTTAACGAATATGTAGACATTGTCTCGTTCCCGATGGGTCGCATCGCAGTCCGACTATTAGGGTCGATTGAGTAGCATGTGCCAAGCTTCCATGTCGACATGTCACAAAGTATCTAATCCTAATAATTTTTGTCAATTGAAAACGAGATAGTGTATTGTTCAGTTACCTTGGTCTCATTCACCTTTTTTATCCAGCCAATTGAGTACGAGGAAGGATGTTTCATTGTTGGTAGCCGCAACTTGTCCACCATCACTCTCAAGACGATGTTCTCACTACTACCACTATCTACAAAATATATTGTTGTTCACTCCCCAAGTATAGGGTTGTGATGTAGTAATAAACTCGGTAAGACCGAGGTCAAATCCACAGGGACTGAAACCTGTACGTTATCTGAAAATAACCAGATCTAGAACTAAGCTAAGATGAAATCTAAACCAATTATGATTGAGGAATAATGGTGAAATAATTATCTAAAACTTAAGAAAATTCAGAGAAGGAAAACTAGGGATTCAGAAGATCCACTTGTAGAGATTAGGGAGATCTTATGCCTGCTTTACAAATCATGGAAATTAACTGAACTGACATTGATATAATTTTCAAGAGATGAAAGGTATATGAATTAGAATGGATTCCATCACCAAACCATGTCCAGGAGACAAAGCAAACAACAAAATTAAACTAATTACCAACCAATCAACATGTTTATGAAGGTTAGGAAGGGTACCGTCATCCGACCATGCCTAGGATACGATGTTGAACAACAGGGCTTCCTGACGTCATAAACATAAAAGGGAGAAGAACATGTTCAAAGCCATTGCAGACCCATTGTAATTTCAGTCACAACAGACCATTAAAGACTAAAAACATTCCCAGAATAAAATTAAATCAAAATCAAATTCGGTTCACTAATTAAAATTAAAGTGAAGGCATAGAATCTCCCATCATGCTACAAGCTTCACCTCTTGGCCCTAGCCAAGAAGTTTAGCTTAGCATGATTGCAGGGGCTCTCAAAATAAAATAAAACAGCTAACAGAAAAGAAAAAAAAAATACAAACTCCCCTTTTCTCTATGTGTCTTTCTCTCCTCACGTCTACCCCAAGCCCAGCTGCCACTCTCCTTTTATTCTCCTCTGTGTAAAATCTCCCCTGTCCTCTCTCTCTCTTTTATACGCACCAGGCGAAGAGCTTCCGCAACAGAGTCAGAGATGGAGTGCGTTAACTCAATACGCAGCAACAGCCACGTACATATCTGAATCTCGAGTTTCTGGTTCATCTTCCTTCTTTTCTTTTAAAAGGATAACGTCCCCTGGGATGTTTTTGAATGAACTAAACGATGAATGGCCTGGATTAGCCATCTGATCAGTGATGGTGGCCCACATGGATCGGTCGCCCGCAACCTCTCGCAAATGAACAGAGCTCGCAGACTCCGCTGCACGTTAGCGGGCCCAGAATCGGATGACGGACGGAAATCCACTCCGTCCATTCTACTCGTGGCGAAAAACCACTGAAAAATGTGTATTTCTCTTAAGTTTAATGCGGCCCACCATCTCAAACATTTCCACCGTCCGTCTTGCCTTCGAACGGACAAAAAACAATCTCCATTATCTTCCGAGATTCCGCCACCTAGGGGATGTTTGCACCCCTCCTATGGACTTAATGGACGGTTCCGATCATTGATCTGAGCCATCAGTGGGACCCACTAGCAAGATCATCGTCCAGTTCGTGCGGACACTGTTCCTTTACACGGGAGTGCGCTGATTGTGTGATGGGGCCCACTTCATTGATGATTAGAGAAATCCATACCGTCCACCAGATTCACGACGAAAAACCGTCCAGGAAAGGCTGATTAAAGTTTGATTTTAGTGTGGTCCACCACCCGTTTTGGTCCACCGTCCATCTTCCGTTTGGACAGTTGGATTGCAATCCTCACTATCTTCTGAGTTTCTGACACCTAGGCGAGGGTAATTACCCCCCTTTTATCACCTTGGACGGTCCAGATTTTTAGCATACATGATGGATGGGTCCCACAGTAAAAAATCGGAGTCGGTTAGTGCGGACGCTGTTGCGTCTTTGCTCTTGAGTTGGAGTCATCTACGCTGACCGGTTTGGTTGTTGTGGTACATGGCAGGTGTACACCTGCTGTGTACACCATCCACATGAAATGGGGCCCGCCTTGATGTGCTGAGGAATCCACTCGTCCATCTCTTCTATCATACTACTTTAGCTGTCGGGTCTAAAATTGAGGCAAATCCAGGTATTAAGTAGGCCCCAGATCAGCGGTTTAGTGGCTGATCTATCACTTGAGCTACTTCCACAGGGCTCCAGGGACTAAAATTCAACGTGTACGGTTCATTTAGGGTCCTCAGGCCAGATGTAAGATTTCGAGCCAAACGATGGTGGGAACCCTGTGATCTTGCAAGATGTACCAATTTCGGCCACTTGAGCTTCGCTCGATTTTTCTCGGGTCTCGGCATGTTAATTTGTCGATCTTGGTCCCTAGGGTCCGTCCCTTGCTCGTGAATTCGGCGTCCAAATCCACACTTTTAGTGTCAGTTTTCAGTTAACGCTCCTGATTGCATCCTGCAACAAAACACAATTAAAATACTCCATTAAGCATTATTGTGTATGTAAAATTTGGCACTAATCGAGGTCTGATATGCAATATTTGACCCTCAACACAATCCCCAACCAGCATTTTGCTAGTCCCAAGCAAAATATGCGAAAATTAAGTTGAGAATTACGAGACAATTCTTGTAAAGCAGAGTGATATTTTGAAAAATGATTCAGATACGAGAAATCTAAGATTCATGAATGTTGATTATCAATTTCTCTTGGCCTCTCATGCACGGTGAATTTCATAATCAAGTTCAAATATTAATCCATAAACTATAATAATTTTAAACATTGAGTTCCATGGGTGTATAGTGTAATCTCGGCTTATCGATCATTAAGATTCAATCCGTTATTTCTTGATATCATTGGTAACCAACAAGAGAAATCAGGACAACCAAAACCTTACTTAAAACTTTCCTTACAGATCATCCTTTCATTCTTTTAGCTTTTAATTTTATTTTTTTCATTAGAAGTAACGCCAAGAAGGGGAATCACATCCTCACCTATAGGAAGCAAACCTATGGTGAAGACTATACACCCATCCTTTTTCACATATTATCCATGTGGAATTAAATCTACACCTATAGGGAGCAAACCTATGGTGAAGATTCTTCGCCTAACCTTTTTCAATGGTATCTTTTCCTTTCAATTGATCATGACGGGCATTTGTTCAAGTTGGTTCCTTTCAAGCTCAGTGATTACCAAGTTAATCCTTCAATATGGAACTGAAACCTTAATGTGTAAGCGAGATGTGACATGTGAAATCATGACTCAATCAATGTTTACAACTTCTAATCCTGGATTAATAATTCAAACTTAACTGCGAAATCTAACGAGCAACTGAATCCAAGAGTAGTAAATCACCAACCTTCCATATCCTGAACTTCTAAATCAAAGATGGTTGTCAAAATCACTTCAAATTCACCAGAAAGTCCAGAAAAAATTTTAAAAATTTTCACAAATTTTTTTGCTTAAGACAAAGAAAACACTGATTAGGTAACCTAATCTCCCACCCCCAACCTAAAAGCTACATTGTCCTCAATGTAAAAGATATGAGCATGGAATGCACATGGGACAACAAAAGTAAATGTGAAGTGATGGGAAGATAGTACCTGGATGATGAATCGTGAGAGACATTTCAAGAGATCGCAGCATGGAATCCAATCAACACGAGAGAGAGAGAGAGCAACACAAAACTAACAAAATAAAATAAAAATCCTATCTATACCACTTTCGCAGGTGCTCTCGATTGCATTTAGCGCATGCAACAAGCCTTTAAACCCCTAGGTTGCCCCTAGTGGACGAGTTGTAGTCTCGTGAGGGTTTGCAGTAATGTTACCCACAAACATTGAACTAACTAGGAAAATGAAATAAATTGAAAAGCTGGGTTGCCTCCCAGGAGCGCTAAGTTTATCGTCTTCAGCAAGACAAATAAAGCAACTACCCTAGTCCTAAGGAAGCGATAAACCTACCTATACCTCCATCAGACTAGGAGATCATCTGTAGTGAATCAGATCATTCGAGAGGCGTGGACATGTCCTCTCAATCAAATTTCTCGACAAATGGTTTTAATCGATGTCCATTTACTTTAAATTCCTTACCATTGTCGGGATCTCTTATCTCAACGGCCCCATGAGGATAAGCAGTAATAACAATGTAAGGGCCGGTCCAACGAGATCGAAGCTTACCTGGAAAGAGATGTAATCGAGAATTATACAAAAGGACTTTCTGGCCTGGCGTGAATGATTTTCGTAGAATATGTTGGTCATGAAACGCCTTCATCTTGTCCTTATAAATTCTCGAGTTCTCGTATGCGTCATTCTGAATTTCTTCAAGTTTATTCAACTGAAGTTTGCATAGCGAGCCAGCGTTGTCCAAATTGAAATTTAGATTTTTGATCGCCCAGTAAGCTCTATGTTCCAACTCCACAGGCAAGTGGCAAGCTTTCCCATAGACAAGTCTAAAGGGAGACATTCTAATAGGGGTTTTAAAAGCAGTACGGTACGCCCATAAGGCATCGGTCAATAGGATTGACCAATCCTTACAGTCAGGGTTAACCGTTTTCTCCAAAATGTGTTTGATCTCCCTATTAGAAATCTCAGCTTGCCCACTTGTCTGTGGGTGGTATGGGGTGCTCACCTTATGAGAGATACCGTATTTCTTCATTAAACTCTCGAATGACCTATTACAAAAGTGTGAGCCCCCATCACTAATGATGGCTCGAGGCGTTCCGAATCGGGAAAGGATGTTTTCTTTTAGGAATTTAATGACTGTGCGATGGTCATTAGTTCGACAGAAAATTACTTCGACCCATTTAGTGACATAGTCTACAGCAAGCAAAATATATAAATTCCCATGAGATTGGGGGAATGGTCCCATGAAATCGATGCCCCAGCAATCAAATGCCTCTATGATAAGAATAGGATTCAAGGGCATCATATTTCGACGGGACAATGCTCCCAATTTCTAACAACGCTCACAAGCTTTGCAAAACTCATGAGTGTCCCTGAACATAGTGGGCCAATAGAAGCCACACTGAAGAATTTTGGTCGTGGTCTTTTTGCGAAAAGTGACCACCACAGGCCGTGAGTGACAGAAGGAGATGACACTCTGATGCTCATCGTCTGGCACACATCTCCTCAAGATTTGATCTGGGCAATATTTAAACAAGTATGGATCATCCCAGAAGAAGTTGCACACCTCGGTGAAAATTTTCTTCTTATCTTCAAAATCCAATGTGTCGGTATGAACCCGTAGCAAGATAATTAGCAATATCATCGAACCAAGGTGAATGAGAGACTCTGAACAGTTGTTCATCAGGGAACATGTCATTGATATGGGTCGCCTCAAAGGAATCAGAGGTATTAAGGCGAGAAAGGTGATCGGCCACTACATTTTCTACTCCCTTTTTATCTTTAATTTCCAAATCAAATTCTTGGAGTAGAAGGATCCATCGTATCAGGCGGGGCTTAGAATCATTCTTGGAAAGAAGATACTTCAGTGCCGCATGATCTGTATAGATAATGATCTTGGATCCGATCAAGTAGGACCTAAATTTGTCCAAGGCGAACACTACGGCTAAGAGTTCATTTTCCGTAGTCGAGTAGTTCACTTGGGCAGGATTTAAAGTCCTACTCGCATAATGGATGACGTAGGGCCTCCTATCTTTTCTCTGGCCTAGAACCGCTCCAAGAGCATAATCAGAAGCGTCGCACATAAGCTCAAAAGGAAGGCTCCAGTTGGGTGGCTGCATGATGGGTGCAGTGGTTAACATACCTTTAAGCTTGGTGAAAGTTTTCTGGCATTGCTCAGTCCACTCATATGGAACATCCTTTTGAAGAAGATTACATAAAGGACGAGAGAGGAGACTAAAGTCCTTTATGAATTGCCTGTAAAATCCTGCGTGCCCTAAGAAGGATCGCACGTCTCTGATGTTCTTGGGTGGAGGTAGGTTAGAGATAAGATCGATTTTTGCCTTATCTGCCTCAATTCCCTTGGACGAGATGATATGTCTAAGGACAATCCCCTTATGAACCATGAAATGACACTTCTCCCAATTAAGTACCAAGATCTTTTCAGCACACATTTAAGACTTTCCAAGTACTTGCTGAAAGATGAACCATAGACAGAGAAATCGTCCATGAAGACCTCTAGATATTGCCCCACCATATCAGAAAAGATACTCAAAGATACATCGCTGAAAGGTGGCGGGGGCATTACATAGTCCAAATGGCATCCTTCGGTAAGCAAAGGTGCCGTAGTGGACATGTACATGTGGTCTTTTCCTGTCCTCGTGGGCGATTTCAATCTGATTGTAGAAATAATACCCCTCAAGAAAACAGTAATAGGAATGACCAGCTAGTCTTTCCAAGATTTGATCGATGAAGGGTAAAGGAAAGTGATCCTTCCTTGTGACGGTATTTAACTTTTTGTAGTCAATGCACATTCTCCAACCAGTAGTGACTCTAGTTGGCACGAGTTCATTATTAGCATTGGCTACGATGGTGATTCCGGACTTCTTAGGAACCACCTGAGTTGGACTCACCCATTGACTATCAGATATGGGGTATATAATACCCACATCCAATAGTTTAAGAACCTCGGCCTTAACCACTTCCTTCATGTTTGGTTTAATCTACGTTGTGGTTGTCGAGCGGTCTTCGCATTATCCTCATGATATATGTGGTGAGTACAAATCGAGGGATTGATTCTCTTGAGGTCCGCTATCGTCCATCCTAGAGCTCCTTTATGCTCAATGAGAGTAGATATGAGCATACTCTCCTGTTCTTTCTCCAGGTAGGCAGAGATCACCACCGGGTATGTCTCATCTTGACCTAAATAGGCATATTTCAAATCAGAGGGCAAAGGTTTTAAGTCAAGCTTCGGTGCCTTGAGGTTAGATGGAAGAGGCACTACATCAGTTTGTGGCAATTCTGCAAATTGTGGCCTCCATCGGTTAACTTCTGGCACCGGTGCAAGATCAAGCAAGGCACCCGTCTCCCTAATCATATCATCATCAAACTCATAGAGTGGGCCAAGCACGTCTCAGAGGATCGAGGATAAGGTGAGGGGTGTCCTCTTCCACGAAAGTATCGATCATGTTAATGTCGTGGACATCGTCATCATCCTCTCGTGTTTCATAGTTATTGAAAAAGATGTTTGACTCCAATGTCAAATTTTCAAAAGACATAGTTATGACACCATTCCTGCAATTGATGATTACATTTGACGTGGCAAGGAATGGGCGACCAAAAATGACGGGAATTTGAGTGCTCATGTTGTTGATGGGTTCTGTCCGGATGATAAAATCTACAGGTAGTAAAATCTATCGACTTGACTAACACATCCTCAATAATCCCTCTTGGTACACGAACAGTTCGATTAGCAAGTTGTAGTGTGGTTAGGGTGGGTTTTAACTCACCCAACCCTAACTGTTTGTATACCAAGTAGGGAATCAGATTGACGCTCGCTCCTAAGTCAAGAAGTGCGTGATCAATTCGATGGTTCCCGATTACACATGATATGGTTGGGCTACCGGGATCCTTAAATTTGTACGGCACGTCTTGCTTCAGGATGACACTCACTTTCTCATTCAAGAAGATCTTCTTTTGAATGCTTTGCCATCTTTTGGTCGTGCATAGGTCTTTCAGAAATTTTGTATATAAAGGAACCTGTTTTACGACATCAAGTAGATGAATGTTGACTTTCACTTGTTTCAACACCTCTAGAATATCCTGAGAGTTAGAAAGACGTTTTGATGCAACCAACAGTTGGGGGAACGGAGCAACTGGCTTCTCTAGAAGTTCCGGTTCTAATTTTTGTGGGACATCACTAGATTCATCATTATTGTCCTCTTCTGGTTCTTGAGGCTTTTCGGGCCTAACCGGAAGGGTTTTATTAATGATCTTTCCACTCCTAAGAGTGGTGATGGATTTAGCGTGTCCCATTTGATTTGAAGAGTCTGATCATATATCTCGTATTACAAGGCTTAGGATTGGGGAGCGGTTGTGCGAGAAGCATCCCTTTTCTATAACCGTCATACGTGAATCTATTTTTGCATAAAGTCAGTAAGTCCACGCACCGCCCGAGTCGCTCTTGTATGGAATTTTGAACCGATTCTTCTTGAGGTTTCCCTTGATTTGGATTTTGATTGAAGAAACTTTGAGGGGTAGCAGTTTGTCCATTCTTCCAACTAAAATTTGGATGATTTCTCCAACCAGGATTGTATGTATTGGAGGTAGATCCATTGAAAGGTCTTTGATAGTTATTTATGGCATTAGCTTGCTCATTCAACACGCCTCGAAAAGCAGATATTGTAGGACAATTTTCAGTTGTGTGAATGTTGCAATCAAAGATGCCGCAAACAATTTCATTAACCTTATCCTTCTTTCCTTCCATGGCCTCGACTCTTCGCATGAGATTAGTCACTTTAAAATTTACATCATCATCTTCTTTCAGGAGATATACTCCACCTTTCTCCTTAGATTGAGTTGGCGTGGGCGTGGTGTTTGATTTTGGGTAATGGTCCCATGATTGTGCATTCTCGGCAAGTCTATCGAGGTAATCCCATACCTCATCAACCTCTTTATTCATGAATTCTCCATTACACATTGTCTCGACCAGTTGGCGCATGGAAGATGTTAGTCCATCATAGAAAAAATTTGTAATGCGCCACATTTCAAAACCGTGTTGTGGGCATGAACTGACAAGATCCTCAACCTTTCCCAACATTGGTAGAATGTTTCATCTTCCTTTTGGCGAAGTTCATGATTACTTTTCGAGGGTAATCGTTTTATGGTGTGGAAAAATTTCTTTATGAATTCTCTCAAATCATTCCATGTGCCAATGGATCTAGGACGCAGTGAATGTAACCACGTCTTAGCCTTTTCTTTCAAGGAAAAAGGAAAGAGTTTCAGCCTGATTGTATCTTCGGATACATTGGGAAAGTATAAGGTGGCTATAATTTCATCGAACTCTTTCAAATGTAAGTATGGACTTTCTAATTCAAGCCCATGGAATTTAGGAAGGAGTTGGATAACTCCTGGCTTGATGTCCATATGTCCTGTGTTTTCAGGAAAAATCATGTATGAGGGCGTGCTCACCCCCACCGGTTGTAAATAATCCCGTAAAGTACTAGGCAGGGGTGCTTGATGCACCTCATTCTCATCATGTACTTCCTCATCCATATGTTGAGGTAGTGCTTGAGGTTGATTTACAACCATAACCTCAATTAACTCAGGGGAATTCGAGCAGTGTCTAATCCTGTGATGGACAGTCAACCCCTCAACTAATCCTCCTTCAGTCAACAGACGTCGAGTGTTGTCACGAGCCCACTTGGGCATGAAACACTCACAGCCCTCAATCAAATTCTAAACCTAATCCTAAGAAAGAAAATGAAAATCTAGAAAGAAAGAGAGAGGTGGAAGGAGATTACCAAATTGGAGTCCCTAAGCTAAAGACCTGCAAAATAAAACAAAATAAGTTAATTTCTAAATAGAAGAAGTTTCTAAAGCAAACCAAATCTAAAGAGTTAGAAAATCTAGAAAATCAAAAAGAGTTTACCAAATTAGAAGTTCTATCTTAACAACCTACAGAATAGGAAATAGGTTAGTTCTATGAATTAAATAGAAAACAAATTAAAATTAGTAAAATCCTAATCTTAAACTAACTCTAAAATCAATTAATTTCAGAAAATCGTAGCCGTCAGTCCCCGGCAACGGCGCCAAAAACTTGTTCACTCCCCAAGTATAGGGTTGTGATGTAGTAATAAACTCGGTAAGACCGAAGTCGAATCCACAGGGACTGAAACCTGTACGTTATCTGAAAATAACCAGATCTAGAACTAAGCTAAGATGAAATCTAAACCAATTATGATTGAGGAATAATGGTGAAATAATTATCTAAAACTTAAGAAAATTCAGAGAAGGGAAACTAGGGATTCAGAGGATCCTTTTGTAGAGATCAGGGAGATCTTATGCCTGCTTTACAAATCATGGAAATTAACTGAACTGACATTGATATAATTTTCAAGAGATGAAAGGTATATGAATTAGAATGGATTCCATCACCAAACCATGTCCAGGAGACAAAGCAAACAACAAAATTAAACTAATTAACAACCAATCAACATGTTTATGAAGGTTAGGAAGGGTACCGTCATCCGACCATGCCCAGGATATGATGTTGAACAACAGGGCTTTCTGACGTCATAAACATAAAAGGGAGAAGAACATGTTCAAAGCCATTGCAGACCCATTGTAATTTCAAATACAACATGATCATTAAAGACTAAAAACATTCCTGAATAAAATTAAATCAAAATCAAATTCGGCTCACTAATTAAAATTAAAGTGAAGGCATAAAATCTCTCATCATGCTACAAGCTTCACCTCTTGGCCCTAGCCAAGAAGTTTAGCCTAAAGATGATTGCAAACTCTCAAAATAAAATAAAACATAATGCAACGTAAAAGAAAAAAAAAATACAAACTCCCCTTTTCTCTGTGTCTTTCTCTCCTCACGTCTGCCCCAAGCCCAGCTGCCACTCTCCTTTTTTTCTCCTCTGTGTAAAATCTCCCCTGTCCTCTCTCTCTCTCTCTTTTATATGCACCAGTGAAGAGCTTCCCGCATGTAGTGGAGATGGAGTGCGTTAACTCAATACGCAAAGAAAATGTACCACGTACATATCTGAATCTCGAGTTTTTGGTTCATCTTCCTTCTTTTCTTTTAAAAGGATAACGTCCCCTGGGACGTTTTTGAATGAACTAAACGATGGATGGCCTGGATTAGACATCTAATCAGTGATGGTGGCCCACTTGGATCAGCCGCAACCTCTGCAGCGGAACAGAGCTCGCAGACCTCCATTGGCACGTTGGCGGGGCCCAGAATCAGTGACAGATGGGAAATCCACCCCGTCCATTCTACTCGTGGCGAAAAACCACTGAAAAATGTGTATTTCTCTTAAGTTTAATGCGGCCCACCATCTCAAACATTTCCACCGTCCGTCTTGCCTTCGAACGGACAAAAAACAATCTCCATTATCTTCCGAGATTCCGCCACCTAGGGGATGTTTGCACCCCTCCTATGGACTTAATGGACGGTTCCCGATCATTGATCTCGAGCCATCGATGGGACCCACTAGCAAGACCATCGTCCGCCCGTGTGGGCGCTGTTCCTTTTGCACGGAGTGCGCTGCGATTGTGTGATGGGGCCCACTTCATTGATGATTAGAGAAATCCATACCGTCCACCGATTCACGGCGACGAAAACCGTCCAAGAAAGGCCGATTAAAGTTTGATTTTAGTGTGGTCCACCACCTGCTTTCTGTCCACCGTCCATCTTCCGTTTGGACAGCTGGATTGCAATCCTCACTATCTTCTCGAGTTTCGACACTAGCGGGTAATTACCCCCTTTATCACCTTGACGGTCCAGATTTTTAGCATACATGATGGATGGGTCCCACAAGAAAAACCTGAGTCGGTTGAAGCGACGCCGTTAAAGCTCTTTGCTCTTGAGTTGGAGTCATCTACGCCGACCATGGTTTGGTTGTTGTGGTACATGGCAGTGTACACCGTCAGTGTACACCATCCACATGAAATGGGGCCCACCTTGATGTGCCGAGAATCCACTCATCCATCTGTTCTATCATACTACTTTAGCAGTTGGGTCCAAAATTGAGGCAAATCCAGGTATTAAGTAGGCCCCAGATCAGCGGTTTAGTGGCTGATCTGTCTCTTGAGCTACTTCCACAGGGCTCCAGGGACTGAAATTCGACGCGTACGGTTCATTTAGGGTCCTCAGGCCAGATGTAAGATTTTGAGCCAAACTGATGGTGGGAACCCTGTGATCTTGCAGCATGTACCAATTTCGGGCCACTTGAGCTTCAGTTTCTCGATTTTTCTCAGGTCTCTGGCATGTAAATTTGTCGATCTTGGTCCCCTAGGGTCCGTCCCTTGCTCTGGTGAATTCTGAGCGTTAAATCCACACTTTTAGTGTCAGTTTTCAGTCAACGCTCTTGATTGCATCCTGCAACAAAATACAATTAAAATACTCCATTAAGCATTATTGTGTATGTAAAATCTAGCAGTAATCGAGGTCTAATATGCAATATTTGACCCTCAACAATTGTGTCACTGTGGATGTAATTCTTTTCGTGGGGTATACAGTAATTGCCTGACAATTAAAAATTTGTCACGATCCTCACCTGTCACTTCATTGCCACCTGCTATTTCTTCTGTAGTTTGTTCATATTCATCAAAGTCATGGTCTTCTTCTACGGCCTCATCTTCAATGCCCCCTTCGTTTATAGTCAAGTGTGCTACGGGACGCTGATGACAAGTGTTTGATAAATGGCCTGGTTGGCCACAGTGATAACAATTGTTCGACCTTGGTCAAGTATAAGGATTTGAAATCCTACTCGGGCCCGTTGTTGTGGGTGCTGCACGTTGAGGTCTGGATGAGCTGCTCTCCATATCACGGTTTGCAATTGTAGGAGGTTGATGACTTTCTCCTACTGGATCTTTTCCTCGTAGCAGTACTGGATTCTGTGTGAGACCTGTCTCGGGGGGTTGAGTTGAAGGATAGGGACAAGCAGGAGCTCTTGCAAGTTGTATTTCTGCCCTACCAGCCAATTGAACTGTTTCATCCACAGTCCCGACTGGGTACATCTGAACTCGGTCCTGAATTATCAGTCGCAACTCACCTATAAATCGTGTTACCTTCTGTAACTTAGATTCTGACAGATTTTTCGTGTAGCCAACCACTGGAATTCTGCAGTATAATCTGTAACGGTTCGATTTTCTTGTCGGTAATTTTGTTATTGTTGGAATAATATCTGCTCATAATCACTAGAGAGAAATCGTGATCGAATAAGACGTCTCATCTGTGGCCATGATGAGATGAGCGCCTTGTTCTGGTGGGCTCGTGAGAGTTGTAATTGTTCCTACCATACAGAAGCCCCAGATTTTAATTTAAACGCTACCAATTTTACCATTTTATGATTTAGCACGTCCATATAATCAAAATATCTCTCTACTTCGACTAGCCAATCGAGAAAATCTTCTATACATAATAAACCATTAAAACTAGGAAGTTCAGCCTTACCTCAATAGTCTCTTTCAGTACGATCTAGATGATTGCCTCTATGGATTGGTCGTCGGGTAAAACTCTCATTAAGGTCCTCGTCGCTAGAACTTGAATCATCTAGTGTAGCCCTATGGTTTGCTACTGGTAGTGCTCTACGAAAAACGGGGTTGTATCATATAGCAACCACGGGTGGTGGAGCAACCATAGTGGTGGAGCAGCACCGCCTAGGGTTCGGGCGAAGTAAGCGCATCCATGAAGACGGTCGAGAGTTACCTGCAGCCCTTGCATGGTCAACTGATTCTCTCGGTGGAAAGCTTTCATTCTTTTCGAAAGATAACGAATCCCTGGATCACCGTCCAGAGGATTTTGATTCATACCTTCATTGTTTGCCATCGGCTCGAGGGGAATACTCACTTTGATACTAATTGACATAGGGATGAACGTGATGAGGTCGATCACCGTCTTCCTCAAGAGGATAACTACTCCGAATCCACAGAGCTTTTCTGGACTCCTCATAGAGACTTTTCGAATCCACGAGGAAAGAAAGCAGGAAATACAAATAAATTCTAATAATTTCGAAATTGATTTAATGAATCCCAATAAACGAGTTCACAACCCTTTAAATAAGGATATCAAGCAATGGGAGAGAAATTAAAAACAAACTACAACTAAAACTTTTAGAATTCGCGACTTACTATAAATCGTAAACTTACTATTTATAGACGGTCATGATGTTTACTAGTGTGCAAGGTTTTCGGCCAAAAATAGTTAGTGTCCTATTTGGCTTCACCAAACCATTCTCCTAATTATTCTAAGCTCTTTTCATGTTGGACGCAACTCCTAAAGCCCGACGGATGAAGAGTTATAATCAAACTAAAACTTATTATTTATAGTAAAAATGAAATTAAAACAGGGAAACAACCGTCGATCTAGGGGTATTTTGCAAATCCGGCTTGCGCGACCTAGCATACGGGGTTAATTGGCTAAAGTAGCTCATTCTACCCCAAAATCATATATTTTACGCCTGATAATTCATTTCAGATTGTTAGATACGCCCGATCTAAGGTCCGACAGTCCGGATCACTTCTGTCGTCGACTAGGCCTTTTCTAATCCTTCTTGGCCATGAAATTGTCCGCAACCCGCTCTACATCAGGATTCCTTTTATTCACTTCAAATATTTGATTCTCTTCATTCCTCACTTGGTTTTCTTAGATCTTTAGCATGTGAATTATTCAATCTTGGTCTCCTAAGATCCATCCCTTGCCTTGGTGATTCTTGAGCATCAAATTCATGCTTTTAGCACCATTTTCAATCCAAGCTCTTAAATTCACCTTGCAACACAAATATGAGTAAAATAGAACATTAAGCATTATCATGTTCATAAAACGAATATATAAATGAGGGATAATATGCAATATTTGACCTTTAACATAATTGTCAACCAACATTTTGCTAGTCTTGAGCAAAGTATGCAAAAAATGAACTTAATACGCAATGTTCCAACCTTTTTTAAAAAACAATCTTTTGTGAAAAAAAAAAAAAAAATAGATGAATTGAGTGGATAAGAAACACGCATTTATATCCTCAAAGTAATGAATTAAGTTACTTGTGCACAATCCACCTTCTCGAGAGTATAGTAGGGTGACTTTAGGTCAGTTCAATTATCAAGAAGTCCTTACTATTCCTAAACCTTAAACCCTGCACCCTAAAGCATTCAATGTGGTGGGTCAGTGACATCCAACTTGTCCAATATTTATTGGTGCATTTATAAATCAATATTTATAAATACCCTTTTCACATTTGATGATATTTGAGATAATAAATGACCACAATACCCTTATTATACAGGGAAAGAGGAAAGTACACGTTCGGTGGGACAGCTCATGTAAGAGATTGAGGCCGGCCGGTGCATATATCACGCCTGCCAAAAAGATTTCACCCCACAAAGTAGGGTACATCCTAGAAGTTGAGGACATTTTAGTCAATTTTTTTTACATAAAAAAAATACCTGATTAATATAAAACTAACACTTCTGATTAGTTGATGTATTTATAATTTTACTGTATTCAATTACATTTCTTTAGGCCTGTTTGGATTTTCATGTACTGACTGTGGCTGTCAATGTATTTTCACTAATTATTGCATGTGTTTGGATAAAGATGTAAATTGCTGAACTTTCTATCTATTTGGCTAATCATATGTTTGAAAGGGAGTTAATTAGGCATGCGAGGTCCACATTAACGGATGAATGGCTTAAACATACAGCGCACGCATCAAGTGGCACCCCACGATCAGGGTGGTATATATCACATTGCTTGTTCCGGGTATCAACCAAGTGGCATTGTAGTGAGACCGAAGTATTCCCTGTGCGATATTTTTTATTACACAGACATAATGTTAAGTTTGAAATTTTATTTCTTTATTTTTGTCAAACGAATTTAAGGGTCATTTGAAACCATGAATTTCGGGGGATTTCAAATCTCCTGGGTTGTTTGGCACCATAAAGTAACCAGGGGTTTCAAATCCCCTCAACCAAAGGTTTGAAATCCAAGGTAAGACCTTGGATTGTGTCTAAAATCATTCACATGGTTGCATGTCCTAAAATTATTAGATTATCAATTGCATAACTATAATTACTTTAATATGATGATCAACATCATTCAAACATTGTCCATGGAAATCAACGGTTAAAAATCATTAGTTAGTCACTCGGATACGATCTTGTGCTTGTGGCCCATCTGAGACTTGGAATTTCATCATTTTTTGGCAAAGTATATATTTCAGCAGGCTTATTACAACTATTGTGTCAAAAATTACATAAGTTCACTAATTAGAGATATTAAAGTTGATTTAGTAATTAAATTCAAACACCGGCAAATATACTATGAATAACTCCTTTTGGATTAAAGTTGATTCTCAATATAGGGTGCCAAACACAGCGCAAGGATTTGAAATCCATGTTCCCAGAGAGGCACTTAAGATAAGATGAAGGATCAAAATTTCAATAATCATGTCCAAACAAGTCCTTAATGACCTGTTTGGTGGGCTTGTGAGTAAATGATTGACTACTTGGGTGGGCCCACTCTACTGTTTATGTAAAATTCACCCAAACCACTAGGTGCGTTACCTCATAATAAGCCAACCACCCAAAAATTACTCCAATCTGTGATTCAGGTTGATCACATGATTGAAAAAACAGTGTGGTAACTTTCACCCTCCATGATCCCTTGGTATGACCCATTTGAATCATATAGGTGCTTTATTGTTAGCACCTAGGCTTAAAATTTTAATATAGCATAAAACGGCTTGAGTGATTGATGGGCAACATAAAAAATCAAAGGTGGACATCTCTCTCTCAATTATTTCCTTTGGTGTGGCCCACCTGAGTCATGAGTTAGTCTAAATTTGCGAATCCGATCCTAAAGTGGGATTATATATCTAATATTGGAGTGGATTTCATATATACATCCCAATTGTTATAGCACAAAATTAAGTCTCAACATCACTCTTCAAATGTAAATTAGAGATTTTAGTAATAAAAAAATTGATACCCATCTTGATTTTGATGGCCCACTGTGATGTTTACGTAAGATTCAATTCAATCATTAAATATTTGTGAGAAATTCGAGGTTCGTTATCTGGATCAGGGACACGGATTTCCAGCGATTCCGAAGCTAGGCAGAGCCCACTATGCCATTTGTAAGAAATCCACTCCATCTATCCGTTTGCCACCTCATTTAGGATGAGATTTCTAGAACTACGCAGATTCAAAACTCAAGTGGGCCACATGACAAGAAACAGTGGGAATTGGATGGCCACTGTTGAAACATTCATGGGGCCGCAGAAGTTTTCGATCAGGTCAATATATTTTTGCATTCAGTTTATCCAAGTGAGAATGACCTTATCAACGGTTTGGATGGCATATGAACATCACGTTAGACCCTTAGAAAGCTTTCAACGGTAGCCATTTCTCTTCCCACTGTTTCCGCCTGTGTGGCCCACTTAAGTTTTGGATATGCCTCATTTTTGTTCTCATGCCTTAAAATGAGGTGGCAAAACGGATGGACAGGTGGATTTATTACAAACATCACGGTGGCCCCCACCTATCTTTCGACCGCAGTGGGGATCCGCTTCCCTCGAACAGCACGTGTAGCATGCCGTCACACGTGTGGTAAGGATAGGCACAACTACTGTATGCATGAGGAAACCATTGAAGAGGCAGGATCCAAACCGTTCATCATATGGGCCACCCGGTTGACATGCTCTGGACCAAAGATCAGGCCAAGTGGACCAAATAACATAGACCACATTCATTTTCTTCCTAACCATCCATTCTTCTCCTGCACATGGCCCACTTGATCAGTCAACTAACCTAATTTCAGCCCATGACATGTTCCTCTGGCCCACCTGATGAATGGCCTGAAATTACCTAACTTTCTCTCCATTAGATGGTGATACATAAAATGTTTTTTTTTTTTTTTTTTTTTTTTTTTTTTTTTAATGCGTATCTGATACATCAGGTGGAGGATGGAGATTGGCTCTGCATCGAAGGTGTCTATGGCCGAGATCAGATGCTGGAAATGCAAGCTTTCGAATGAGGTGGGAGGGGGTGGAGTTGATGAAGAGAGAGTGGCGTGCTGGTCTCTCTTATAGGGTCAGCTAAGCCCATACACGTGCAAAACCCCACTAAGCTACGCACGTGTAACAGAGTTGAGTATTTCATCAGTTGGGCCACACTATTTAGATCCTCTGGCCTAGACGGTTGCCTGTTTTTCTCTCAATGGGCCACATTGCTAAAACAAATGGATGGTGTTTTAACGGTCTGTTGTTGTCGGATTCTTGCCAACGCATGAAATCCACGTAGGAATGCCTTCTGATGGACCTATAAAAGCCAGAAAAGATGTGAACGGTCCGATGACCAGCTGTAGACCATCCGATGCCTAAGTTAGGCTTGTAGATGATAAGCTAGTGTTTATATGTTACCCCATTTATCTGGGTTTGAGCAGTCATATATATAGGGTTATGCATGAGGTTCCACACCTCCGTCTCTTAATGTACCACCCTGGAGCCTACTTGATCGTTGGATCTGCCTCATTTCATACTAATGTTTTAAAATGATATGAGAGAAGGGATGGACAGTGTGGATAACCAGATACATCACAGTGGGCCCACCCACAAAATTGTCCATTCATGGCTAGAGACATGCAGGGTCGGACGCAATCCCTGTATGTAGAGTTTCCATGATTTTAGAGTTTGGATGCACTGTGATTGAATCGCAATTGAATTTGGTACTAGTTGATTGGTCCGTTGGTTGTCTTCGACGTGGGCCAAGTATACTTTTAGTTTAACCTGTTTGGATTTTAAATAATTTCTAGGTCGGTAAATAATTTATTGAAATCAGATTCAAGCTTAAATGTCCTCGTTTTAACTTGGATTTAGGATACATATCAAGTTGGGCCTCATGGTAACGGTCACTTCCCACGTGAAAAGGAAGAGACAGGGACGCTTACATATGCTTGCCAAAGATTCAAATCATACCGCGAGTATGGTACATCCGAAAAGTGGAAGGCACTTTAGTCATTTGCCTCATACTTATGATGAAATCAAGGTTGCAGCAAACACTCTCATCTCATCTTTCTACACATTTGAGAGCACACGTCTCAATGTTACTCACACAAAATGGACCCAAATTTCTATTTTTTGATATTACCACAGAAAATTTACACATTTCGTATATTAACTCAAAATAAATTAACTAAATTGTCCAGCCTAGCCAGAATCTAGGTTAACCAGTAGCCCGGTTCAACCCAAGAGCCAAACAAAGTTCACCAACCTGGTCAACTATATATGGACCCACTTGGGACCAGTAGATAAATTCACACCATAGTAAGCTATGAATGGAGCTCAGATTAGCTAATAGCAAAGGCAGCAATAATGGACTGGGCTAGGGCCCTGCCATGATTAGCCATTTTGTTGTTGAGGTCCTTCCCGAACTGTATTTCCTGTGGAGTTGCTTCCCTTAGAATTTCATGTAAAGTTGCTTCATCTGAAATATATTTATAATCTTCCAACAAAAAAAACAAAAAAAACAAAAAAAAATAAAATAAAAGAAGAAGAAAAGACTGGCTAGGCTTAGTTCTCTAAGTCTTGCCCTTAGCCAGCCCTGAGCCTAATCTGACGGGTGGGGCTGCGCAAGAATTCTCATGATTAAAAGATTTAGATAGTTTTGAGTTTAAGAATTTTCATGCAGTTTTTTTTTTTCATGATACATTCTATCATATAAATGATTTTAATCATAGAAACATGAGCAATCTAAAAGTGTTTTTAACCATATAAATATATCGAATGTGATGATTTAACATACTTGATGATAGAATGGCTAGGCTTGGCTCGACGACACCAGGCTTGGATTTCAAGCCCAGGCTTAGCCCTTGGGCAGAGTTTAGCGAACCAAGCCCTAGCCCGATTAAGATTAAGCAACCTATCCATTGCCACCCCTAGTTACTAATTTGATGGAAAAATAAAAATAAATCCTTAACGGTATTAATCACCAAATAAAAGCTTTTACATACTTCGATTGATCTCAACCGTTGAGACTTGACACATCTGTACTATTCCTTGATCAATCATGGCCATACAAATTATCTCTAACAAACGCATTAAGGTTAGTGTTGGATGATCCACCATCCTCTAATGCTTTTTTACAAGTTTCTTGAAGTTCTTCAGCTCTTCTCCTCTTCTCTCTACTTTCATCACGGTCCAAGTTCATAGCCCATTGCACAATCCCAGCAATTTCATCTCCTTTAACCACACTTTCACTTCCCATTTCTCTCCTCACTCTCACACCAACTTTCCAATCTTCTACTATAAATTTCGCATTAGTGAATTGCTCTGCTGCTAATGGAAATGTAAGCATGATCACACCAGCATATATACTTTCCATCGTCGAATTCCACCCACAATGCTTCAAGAACACCCCGATCAACCGGTGGCATAGAACTCTCAATTGGTCACACCATGGCACCACTAGGCCCTTATCACCACTAACTTCTTGCAACCGTCGGCTGTCGTGCAACCCACAAGAAGTGGGCCCCACTAGCGCGCAACCCCATCGCAATCTAGCCCATCTGTGTGTTTGAGATCACCATGTAACTTCCTAGAGAGATGTATAGGACAGATCTTGATGGTTGGGAGTCTAGCCATTTGTAGTAGTTCGTGATGGTGGGGTCCACAGGCTTGGTGGGCCTATCTTGGAGGTTCAAGTAAGGTATGCATGGGCCGAGAGTGTAGATGGGGATTGGGAGGAGGGCTCTTAGAGTATCTGTGACATGGGCTTCAAGCTCATAGAAGGATGCGAGCAGAAGGAATTGTGCTTTGGGCACCCACGAGAAGGCTTCACGAATTCTCCTTCGTACGATTTCACTATTTCCATGGAAAGTCATTGGGAGGTCCCTCAAACATACGGATGAGATTCCAGGGATGTAGCAAACACATTCATCGCCTGTTTCTGCACATTAGATAACATATTTCAGTGCTATTCATGCATAGTATAAAATTGGACCCAAAAAAAGAAAGAAGCAAAAGTGGACCAAAATTTATATTTTTGTGTACTACGATCGATGAGAAAAAAGAAATGTCTGTGTGAGAGTTATTTGACATTCTTGATACCAACGTACTTACTGTAATGTGTGTATTTTATCTACACCATTCATCCATCTTTTCAGCTCATTTTACTAGATGAGCTTAAAAATGAGGTAGATCCAAAGCTCAAGTGGACCACACCGTAGGAAACAATGGGGATTTAAAACCCACCATGTAGATTCTCCATGGGGGCTGTCGCGATGTATGTGTGCTAGCGTGGTGTGGATTTTCTATGGGATTGTCATGGTGTATGTGTTTATCTACGCTGCTGTCTATGTATCTTTCTGCTCATTTTAATGCATGAATTGAAAATTGAAGCATATCTAAAGCTCAAGTGAACCACATCAAAGAAAAAAGTTGGGATAAATGATGTCAATTGTCGAAACCTTTCTAAGGCTAACAGTGATGTTTCCTTGTCATCCATTGTATTCATAAGGTCATATAGACCTTGATGAGTGGAAAACACATTACTTGATCATGTTGGGTGCTAAAACTTTTTAATGGGTGTAAAAGCAACCCCAAACAGAATCAAACATGTAATAGATAATGAAGAAATGGAAAATAAAAGAAAAACAAATCATAGAGAATAGATAGATTTTTACATGAAAAACCCATGCGGGAAAAACTACGTCCAAAGTGACAATCAATCTACTATATCAAAAGAATTATAAGAGATGAAATAGCTTATAGATGGAAAATTCTAGATCCCCTTTAAAACCTTATTTTCATGCTAAGCTCTCTTTTGTTAACCCTAATAATGATTACAAGCGTACTTATATACTTCCATATGCAATTATGTAGAATTTGTGCACACTGTTGATCGAATTGACATGACTCAACAAACCATTGATTAGATCGATAACGTCCAAAAACATTTTATGAGCAAACTGAAATTTTGGGAATATTTCGATCGAATAAATAACCCTATTGATGGAATAAAAAATTCAACTTTAGCACTAGGATTGAAGGTACTCGATCAACAATCTTTACCGTGGCTTCAATCCTCCATCTCCACTGCTCCAAGTTATTATCACCATCTCTAATGTTCAATAGCAACATCATCATTGTTGCTTCTTGTGCACACTCCATCTTCATCTCTTCTTTGCTAGGCTTAGAGAAGTTGAACAAAACTTGAACTTCTTTGTAAGAACAACCTTTGTAAGTATGTCCATCAAATTATCACTAGTGTGAATCTCCTCAAGAGTGACACAACCTTCCTCTTACATCTGTCGGATAAAATAATAACACACATTAATATGTTTAGTCCGAGATTGCTGCACAGAGGGAAGGCGGCCACCCTTTCATTGGGGAGTTCGGTAGGATAAGGTAGTTATAAAAATAATTTAAAAAAAAAAAAAAACCATAACTACCTGCGAGTATATATGCATTTATTACATGTATACTTCTTATTTTTTTTAAACGTCTACATATGCGTGAAATGGGGCCATCTTCATCAACATCATTGATCAACACCATCCATCCGCTTATTCATGTCATTATATGTCATGAGAGAAAAACTGAGTAGATAAGATTAGTGATGTAGAATGGGTCGCGGACAATTACATGACAAAGATGGATCAGAAAAGGCCCGGTCGGCGACAGAAGTGATCTGGACCATCAAACCTTAAATCAGGCGTATCTCACAATCCGGGATGAGTTAGCCGACGAAAAATATATGATTTTGGGGTAG
The DNA here is from genome assembly GCA_030180095.1 of Magnolia changhungtana. Lineage (NCBI taxonomy): Eukaryota > Viridiplantae > Streptophyta > Magnoliopsida > Magnoliales > Magnoliaceae > Magnolia > Magnolia changhungtana. The sequence goes on along the minus strand of JASAUF010000364.1, from coordinate 409,344 downwards.
AACGAGCTACTTTAGCCAACCAACCCAGCTACGTGGGGTTGCGATGCTCGAAATTGCGAGAAACTCCTGATTTGATGGTCGTTTCCCTGTTTCAATTTCGTTTTTACTATAAATAGTAAGTTTTAGTTTGCTTATAACTCTTCATCCGTCGGGCTTTAGGAGTTGCGCCCAACGTGAAAAGAGCTTAGGATAATTAGGAGAACGGGTTGGTGAAGCCAAATAGGACACTTACTATTTTTGGCCGAAAACCTTACAAGCACTAGTAGACATCACGACCGCCTATAAATAGTAAGTTTACTATTTATAGTAAGTCGCGAATTCTAGGAGTCCTAGTTGTAGTTTGATTCTGATTTCTTTCCCATTGCTTAGTACCCTTATTTAAAGGGTTGTGAACTCGTTTTTATTCATTCATTAATCTATTTCAAATTTATTTAGAATTTATTTCTATTTTCTGCTCTCTTTTCTCGTGGATTCGAGAAAGTCTCTGTGAGGAGTCCAGATAAGTTCCGTGGATTCGGAATAGTTATCCTCTTGAGGAAGACGGTGCTCGACCTCACGTCCTCCCCTGCGTCAATTAGTATGTTGGACACATGAAGTAGATAACTATAGATAATATTTTGACCATTAAACAAAATAATAGGATTTAATGCTCGTGTGGTCCAACCGATCATTTTTTGTGGCCCAGTTTTAGGTAAACTTGCACATAGTTCATTGTATTTGAATGGACGGCACGGATCATCAAAATAAAAAACTATGGGTCATGAATGACTTTAACCTACTGACTTGGCTACTTTAGAAATTATATCCGGTGTTTCTCGGTAACGATTTAGTAGTCGTGACTCTTACTTTTCGGTCAAACTTGATTTATTTTTAATATATCAATGCCTCTCATCCGTTATTTCATGTCATTTTAGTTCCCAATACCAAAGATTCGGTAGATCCAAATCTCAGGTGGACCAATAAATATTTGTAAGTCACCATTAAAAGTTTTTTTTTTTAAGGTCATGTGTTAGTTACACCTAATATCTGCATTTGCCTGTGTTTGGGGTAATGCTTTTAAATGACTTGTTCTAATTGATTGACATTGTAGATGCGTGGAACATACATCAGAGTGGGTCCCACAGTTAGGGATCCACCATCCAGTGATCCATCCAAAATCAGTTGTACGTGATTGTCCTTCTCAAGGGCGCTGCGAAAGCGGATTGCATTCGATTCTCGATTGGCCCACCGTGATCTATATGCATATCCATGTTGTCCATTTATTTTTCTCAAATCATTTTTATTCTTACGTGTATCCATTGTTTTCAACATTAAATCCGCATCATAAGAGCATGCAATTATTCTTGGCCATTAATCACAAACAAATATGTTAATATATTCTTAACGAATTGTTACACATTAAATTTTTTTGTCAAAAGAAATTTAAAAAGTACAGTGAAATTGACCAAGTTCTTTTTGAATTTCAATATATTTAGTTAATTTCATTGAGTATAGTGATCATTTTCTCAAATTCTACTTTAAAAAACACATACATTATTTTTAGCAAATTGTTACACAAATTAAAGTTTAATCTTTTTGTCAAAAAAATTCAAAAGTATGGTAAAATTGACCGAGTTCTCTTTGAACTTCAATGTATTTGGTAAATTTCACCGATGAAATCCAAAGAGAACTCAATCAATTTCAATTTCACTGTACTTGTTGAAATTTGTTGAGCTCCCACTAATTACATCCTCTAATCACTAAATCTTACTGGTGAAAAAACACATTAACTCTTCGTTCTTATGGGCGTTCCCATAAAGCAATGCCACAGAAATATTTCTTTGCGGAGGTTTGCTGAGGCCACATGCGCGTGCAACCCTGCCCCATCCATATCTAGGGTCATGTTCCAATCTGACACATGAGCGTGAAATCCCAGCCTTCCACTTGGGTGGGCGCAATGATCAGATCAACAACCAATGTGTCTCATTCCTCCAGGTGGGACACAAGGAATAAATAAACTGATGGTCGAAACAAATTTTTTATAGCCGTCCGTTTGTCTTGTATTCAGTGGCCCATCTGATCTTTATGATTGAAAGATCCAAACCGTCTATCCCACCTCACGTAAAGCTCTGACCATACACACGTGCACCTGTGGTTAGGCAAGCTCCACCCGTGTGTGGGTTTGCCACACCTTTCCTATTCATTGGAATAGACTACACATCAACGGCCGAACGAACGATTACTATCCTTAGAAATTATGATGAGTAGACATTGGGTGCTATTATGCATTGGTGGGGCCCATTCTTTTTATGATGAGAAAACATGGGCTGCCATCATGCACTGCCGCTGTGGACCCCAAAGTCACACTACTATGTCAGTTTTGCACCATTTCAGAAAATGACTCGACAGCCGTACAGGTAGGATGGTTGTGCAGCAATCCGGACCATCCAAATCGCTGACCTAACTGAAAAAACTCCCTAAGAGTACAATACTAGCCATCTGATTTTTCCTTTTGAATTTGGACCACTCAATATTTTACTTTATAACCATCGATTTGATAGCTATTGATTGGATGCTCTTGATAGTTTGATCATCATGAATTCATGGTTGTGATCCATCTATGATGGGACCCACAATTTGGATGGTCTGGATGGTTGTACATCAGTGCCAGATGTGGTTGATGAGCCACCACCATTTTAGAAAATGGTGCGAAGCTAACAAAGGAATCTGGGCCACATCTTTTTAGCTTCTTCCCTTATGCGGTTCACCACCGTTTCAAAAGACGGTGATGACTCATAAAGTGTATACATGTTAGTCAGGAACCGTTCAAATAGCGGAATCCATTGTGGATAGATCATGCACCCACAATTCACTATGATCGAATAATCCTATCCATCCATTCGAAGCAGTTGAATGGATGGTGAAAAATAAAGCTCTCAACAGCTCCAGTTCAATGGGCCAAAGAAGATGGCTAAAATTCTCTGGTCCATGTGATCTTTAGCTTAACCTCAATCAACAGTGGGGCCCATGATTCGACGGTCTAGATACCCGTATTGTATGCTACGTTTTATAATTGGTGAACCACTACCATTTAGAAAATGGGGCCTTCTTCTGTCAGCCGAGCATGAGTGGCTTCGCATGACGGTCCATCCAGTGGGCCATACATGAATTGGCATCCATTGGTAAATTACATTTCTTGAATAATTCTAAAAGCGTGTTTCAGCCATTTTTTCCATTTTACAAATCATGATTTTGGAAAATCTGTTGATTGACGGCCATTGGCAATCACAAAATCCTTACCCTTTCTAAAAAAGTCCTATTTCAATGATTGTTATTTATGGTGCATTTGGTTTACTAAATATCGCAATGTTTGGTACAACCAATCAGAGATTCCCCCTACTGGATGATAATCAGTCCAGTGAGGGGCACTGTGGGGCCCATCATGAAGTATGGGTTCTATCCACACCGTCCATCCATTTATACAGATCAATTTAGGATATTAATCCAAAAATGAGACAGATCTAAGGTTCAAGTGGACCACAAAGTGGGGACTGAATTCCCACCATTAAAAACATCTTGGGAGCCACGGAAGTTTTGGATCAATCCGATATTTCTTTTTCCCTTCTTCTAGGTTTATATGACCTTATCAACAGGTCAGATGGCAAATAAACATCACCGTGGCCCCTAGGAAGGTTTCAACAGTGGACGTCATTACCACTGCTGCTTCCTATAGTGTGGTCTACTTGAGCTTCAGAACTGCATCATTTTTGGTTTTCCACTCGAAAATGATCCTACAAAACGATGGATGGTGTAGATAAAGTGGACCCCAAAAAGCATTGCCTGGATGGATTATCGTCCGGGTAGGGCAGGATGCAATCCCCTTCCTCTTAATTGCAAATTTTTATTAGTTTAATTCTAAATAACAAACTTTAGGATTTGTTAAATCCAAATTAAGGTTAATATCTGAATTTGTCAAATCATGGATTTGCCAAATCTATATTCCCATTGTGCTAATCTCAAACATGCCTTAACTATCCATTACAAGATTGCAAGTGATTAAGTATAAGGATATTTTATATTTATACGTTGCATCGGTTCAACGGCTTAGATTGTCCAATTTTTGTGAATTGTTTGATAATTGCGTGCCCATAGTGAGACCCATGAGAAAGAAGGTGGGGTTATTTGACAGGTGATGTGGAATAGATCTATGTGGGTCCAACTTATCAAATGCATGATGATGGGAAATGATTTTCTTATGCATTTGTTAGTTTTATTTTATTGTATTTAAAAGCTATGGCATACCACCATTTCTTTCCTCCAACATGTCATGTTCTTGAAGACCTGGACCTTGATAGCCAGGCTACTTAGGGTTTGCCCAGTCTGGTCCTTCCAGGTTTGGGTCTTGTTTTTGAAGACTTGGACCTATATCAGTTTGGTACCCATCAGGTCTTTTGATCTAGGTTTCTAGTTAGGTTTAAGTCAAATAAGAGCATTTGGATAGTTGAGATAACGTAATGGGTGGATTAAATCACATACACATGTGCCTGTGAAACATGCTTAGTGTGCAAACGGTCTTCTTTACATGCATGTGGCTAGGAAACCTTATTTCGTTACTAGAATAATCCATACATATTTAATATATAATATTTCTATTAAAACTAAGGCTCAACCTATACCCAACTTGATTGAACCCAATCCATTTAAACTGGATCCAAGGTAATGAAGGACACAAGCCTCAAATATTAACGGGTTCATGAAAGGTAAGATTCAAATCCGACCGATTTCTTAAAGAATCTAGAAAGGTAGACTTGGACCATTAAAATCCCGTCAAGTCCATCATATTGTCCAACTACTAAATTTGAGGTATACTTGTTTTTGTTTTAACCATCCAATGGTCATGCTTTTACATTTATGGCCTATTTGAATTAGAAATCATATCAATAATAAATTATAAAAGTACGATAATTATAAATTACAATACTTGTCTCTTGAAAAGCAGTAATTCTAACAATTCTGATGCTTAATTAGTTTATGATGGTAAAATTATAATAATAATACTTTTACATTATTTCAACATTAGGTTTCAGTGAAAATGTAATAACTTGCCGAATTTTGATAGAAAATTTCCCACATTACAATATATATATATATATATATATATATATATATATATATATATATATATATATATATATATATATATATATATATATATATATATATAAGGCTCAACCTAAACTCAACTTAATTGAACCCAACCCATTTTAACTAGATCCAAGCTTAGCCTCAAACTTTAATGGGATCATAAAAGGTGAGACTCAAACCTGACCAGTTTTTTAACGAATCTAAAAAGGTCGACTTGGACCCATTAAAATCCAATCAAGTCCATCATTTCGTCCAACTACTATATTTGACATATACTTTTTTTTTAAAAAAACACACGTACACACCCCCACACACTCACGCTGCAGTGGAATTTCACCACCTATGGGTACTCGAACCCTTGACCGGGTATATTTAACATATACTTATTTTTGTTTTTACCATCCATTTTGATGGTGATGCTTTCGATATTTATGGCCTATTTGGATTAGAAATCAAATTAATAATGCACTATAAAAGTGTGATGATTACAAATTATAGTACTTGTCTCTTGAAAAGAGGTAATTCATGTGACAATTTCGATGCTTACTTTATGATGGTAAAATCATAATAATGATACTTTTACATTATTTTAATGTTAGGTCACAAAGAAAATGCAATGACTTGTTAAATTTTGATAGAAAATTTCCTACACTACAGTGTGAAATTTAATATATAATATTTCTATTAAAACTAGCTAGGCTCAACCTAGACCCAACTTGATTGAACCCAGCCCATTGTAACCAGATCTAAGGTGATGAACTTGACTAGCCTCAAATTTTAACAGGGTCATGAAAGGTGAGACTCACACCCAACCTAATTTCTTAGCGAATCTAGAAAGGTGGACTTGGATCCATTAAAATCAAGTCAAGTCCATCATATGATCTATCACGACCTAGATTTTGAATACTTGGGGTGTACTTTGGATCCAAGATCCTCTTCATGACTTGTATACTAAGTGTAATTAAATTAATTAATATACTTGCATAAAATCCACCTAGCTAGTAGTACTACTGTAGAATCTAAATTCATACTTAGCCACATTTCATGAATAAGAAATCAATAATCTATTTCGATCATTAGTTATTAACATATTTAGACTCTCCAATTCGGAGTCTTATGTAATCAAATAAATTTTGCCCAACAAACTTGACAAAAAAGAAATAATAATCCAAGAACATTAAATGAAATTAAAATGATAATCTTGATTAGCCTAGGGCAGCAAATTCTTCCTCATCAATTAGGGCCACGTCCCTTGGATCCTTTTCTGGCTTAACCACGTCCTCATATTCTTGAGCCACTGGCATACCCTCAACTATATCTATACAGTTTTACATCCATACAGGATAAGCTGACTAGACCAAATGAAAAGTTATGACATGGTTCTTTACATCAAATTAAAATAAAATAATAATAATTATATGCAATATAAGTTTAAGAGGAAATGTAAATGTTATGTAATGTATGCATGAATGAACGCATCAAGTGGAAATCTGTACACTGGCTTGCGTTGGAAACTCATCAACCCACATCTGTCCCTTGACGGGACTCTACTACCACTACACTGAAACTACTGATCAGGAACAGCATAATCTTTGGTTTAGGAACATTTATAAGCCGTTCCTAATGGGACCGGTTTTCAAACCTGCCTGCACATAGAACACAAGCCCTGCTCCCATCTTGTATGGGTCTACTGTGAAATTAGGGTTTTATCCACGCCGTTCATCACCCTGCTCCCATCTTGTATGGGTCTACTGTGAAATTAGGGTTTTATCCACGCCGTTCATCACTTTTCTCGTATAATTTTATAGTAAGTTTTAAAAAATGAGGTAAAACTAAGACTTAAATAGACCACAAAGTAGGGATTAAACGCCCCACCATTAAAACCTTCTTCAGAAGTGCGGTAGTTTTGGATTGTCTGGGCGGGGAGTAAGACGCAAGAAGCGGAGTTCCTGCCAAAGCTTTTCCAAGAAAATTTCCCCACAAGGATGCTGGGTGGGGCCTAGTATAATGTATATGGGAAATCCATATCGTCCATCTTTTTTACTTAGTTCATTTTAGGATGTACGACTAAAGCTGAGATGGATACAAAACTAAGTGGGTCACACGAGAGGGAAAACTGAGGAAAGAAATTTCTACCGTTGAAACCTATTTGGGCTCAACCTTAATGGTTATATGCTATCCAAACCGTTTATAAGGTCATTTCCAATGGGATGAAGTTAAAATACTAAAAAGATAGCCTGATACAAGAGTTTTATGGATATAATAATGCTTCAACGGTGCTCACTAAATGCCCAATGTTTCCTCTCGTGTGGCCTAATTGAGTATTGGATACACCTAATTTTTGGTCGTGCCTACTAAAATGAACTCGAAAATTGGATGGACGGAATAGATTTCTCACATACTTCTCGGTGGGCCCCGCCCAGCATCCCTGCGCAGGAACGCGAATGGTTTTCAGATGCAAGAGTCCGCTCCCGATGGTCTGGCGACAACGCCCGAAAATTCCCCAGCACTCGTTCCACTCATCGCCGTCTGATTGCGTCGAGCTGCTGGCCATGGGTCCTCGCCCTCATTCCTATACTCTCTCTCTCTCTCTCTCTCTCTCTCTCTCTCTCTCTCTCATTCGATTCTCAAATAACCTGGAAATCATAATCCAGAACTCGAATTTATCCCTTTTAGCGATTCTCCATTAGATTCTCTCTGGAATGGTACGAATCCCACCTATTTCCACGAAAAATCCACTTTTCATGTAGTGATCTAGGGCATTTTCAGAATCCCCATTGAATCCTCCTCCACCATTCCCGATCTAGGTAATTAAGTGTGGAATTTTGTTGTTTGGATTTTCTAGGGTTTCACATGAGGATATGGACGGGAGTTTCATGTCTTAGTGGCGTTTAGGATTTTTATTTTTCTATTGGGGTATGGAAGGGAAGCCAAGACTGTTGATAATGTACACTTCACAGACTAGAAATGCTTTGGATGCAGCAGAACGCGTTGGGCATGAGGCAGAGTGCTTGGGCTGTCGTGCCTTGGTCCTCCCCATGGATGAATTAGATGCTGTCAGATTGGCAATCTCCTCTTCTTCTTCTTCTTCTTTTTTTTTTTTTTTTTTTTTTTTTTATTTTAAAAGTTAGTTGATTATCTGGCAAAGCATGACGATTTGCATGTGCAAATGACTCTATTGATCCAAACTATCCAAATTGTGGGCCCTATTATATATGGGGTGTAGCCTTATAACTGGATTGATTGGTAAAGTTATGATACAGTTGTTTATTCAATTTGGATCCCTGATTGTATCTTTGCTCCTCTTGATGGTCACCACTAGCCACTTTAGAATTATATGCTTGGTTTAAATTTTGGTCTGTGATCCATCTTCTCAATGTGTTGCATGATTTGGATGGCTTGGATTCAATTACTTGCATGCCACGAGTATAGTGGCTCTGTGTGCATTCACATGGATGGTCCCTAGTTGCTATCTCGATGCCATGTGTGTTTTTCAGCTGAATGATACATGTGTTTTTCAACTTTAAACCCCATTTGATTTACAGGAAAAAAGTTGTGAGTCTGGATTCGCTGAGCTGAAATCGATGTAGAATTTCATGTTTAGTTGCTGAGTTGAATGTTGTTAATTAGGGGTTGGTTCTTCTTTTTCTTCTTATTCTTGAGAAACAATCCAGTGGTGTAGAATTTCATGTTACCTGTGACATGTTCGACAAAATGCCGCAATAAAACAAGCTTTTGTTTTTGGGGGTATGCTGATCCACGATAGCACCTGGATGATGATGGGTCCAGATCTCGTGCATATGTTTCCATGTAACAGAGTAGAGGTTTGGATATCCAACTAAAACATAAGTGTAGAGGTCTGGATATCCAACTAAAATACAAGTGCCCAAACTGTATTTTTTCTCAATTATTAATATCTTTTAGTTAAGTTCTGCACAGGCAGCGTGTCACATCTTGCCATGTCATATTTTTCTTTCTTTTTTTTCTAGGACTTCTAAGATAACCCAAATGGGGCCATTTGAAAGATCTGCATAGAGCCATCAAGATGTCAGAACCGGCTCTTGTGTCAGCAGACTTAAATGTTTAAGTATGATAGTATCCATGGACAATAGAAGATCATGAGCTCAAGTATGATAGTATGATAGTTCCACTTCATTTACCAGCTTGCATATGGTCTAGTCCACGGAGAAAACATGGAGCTGGGCCGCGATTCTGATGAAGGCCTTCAACGATGAAGAAAATCCTTATCTTCCAAAGGTATGATACTAATTAGACCAAATGATGTCCTATAGATTCCATAGCTTTCATCTGATATCATTGAATGACTGAATTTACAACAATCCAAGTAATGTTGGATATTTACAGGATGGTTCGACATGGAGAACGAATAAATTCACTGATAGTGCTTCGTATCCGATAGCTTCTTCATCTGAAATGCGAGTTTGGGAACGGCATCTTCATATGCATTGCCCTTTTAGTTGATGTCATTATTGTTTGGATTGCTAGGCTAATAACCCAATTTACTTCGTAGGAAAAGTAGACTTGTGCACTGCACCAACCATCATCATGATCATCATTACCTTCTTTCGGAAATTTGGGGTCGGCCAGTAAATGGGTTCAACAACCTTCATCTTTTACTCAGGCTCAACCGCCCAACTAATACAGAGGATTCCAAAGTTCTGCAACTAAAGGAAGGAGTGTTTTGTTTTTTTTTTTTGTGTGTGTGTGTGTATTCAGTTTTTGAGGTGACAATATAAAAAATTGTCAAACAAGTTACTCTTGTACATGGTGATATTTCTCAAATTGGGTATGACTTGGAAGCACCGCAGAAGATGGTCAGTGGGCTGGTGAGTTTTTGTTTTGGAGAAGATAATTCATGTTAATTGCACTCCTCTTGTTTCAGGATGGAAAAATCGGTACTTTGGAGCAGGTGAGCTGTGGCCTGGACTCTGTACTCTGTATAAAATGATAGGATGAAACCAAAATCTTATTTGGTGCTTTATCTACAATGTGATATATTGCTTATTCTGTTTGCATATACCAGTTGATGTTTATGAAGAAAATATGATTATTCACTGTTTGATACATGTACGGCTTCTAATCATGCATTTGCAAATGTGAATGCACGTACTGTGATTTCTTTGTGGATTCAAAGTGTGAAAACTTGCTAAATGAAGATGTCTGCTAATTACAAATTACAATTTAAAAGTATACATAGAGAATGATTAATGGCTGGATGAATTTGTTTCCCACGTGTAACTGTGTGGTAGCCTCAATCTGTATATTTGTGTATCCTTCTTGAAAATTTTGGTTCCTTGTGATATTTGAATGCATAATGTTATGGTTTTGCCTCTGTTTTGATTGGACTGTACTGTGGTTCTAGGATCCTAGCCTCATTAGGGAATGGTAGTTGGTTCTACGCTACCTGAAAACTTTGTAAATAAGTGTCATACTTGCATTTAATCCTTATGACTTTTCTTGTCCTCGGCAAGGAAAAAGAGGAGAAACATTATCATTTCCTCTCTTTCTTCATATCGCTAAAACATGGTCACATACACAAGCTTAACTATTTAAGCACGTGAGTTGTTCAGAAGTCCTAATGTCTTTATCAGAACTTGGTCCATTTTGGTGTTCAATTTTCAAGTGCCATGGGCTGGTATTGTAACTCATGTTTCTGTTCAAATGGCAGGATGTGATTTTGTCGGCAATGGTAGTGAAGAAAAGAAATCTCTCCAAGGAAAGCACTCTAGGTGAAGCCGTGAAGAAGCCAAAGGAAAATAATGTTGGGAAAAACCACAAGGTGAATGGCCTGGATCCTGTATTCTCACTCAATTATTCCATATCCCATTAATAAGCTAATGTTCTGGACTGTTGTAGCATATGACAAATGCATGCTTGTGAGCGCCCATTCGCAAACACCAGATACAAGCACCCTGCCAATGTGGCACACAAGTGTGAAATCTGGGCTTTCCACAAGTCAGGTGGAAAATCCCATGGAAAATTTTCTGCATATATTCATGATTTGGTTTATTACTTCCGAATTTTATTGAAATTTAGATGTGTGATGCTTTACTGCTTTATGTGGAAACATGCATTGGAATTGTTTAGATATGAGTGAGTATGATTAGTTAGCATCATAGTATCATTAAGTTTGTAAACCAGTTTTTGACTCTTATAGCAACTGCATTTCATTTGTTTGCATCACAATTTCATATAATTCATTCTTGACATGTTTGTTCTCTTAAACTTGTTGACGGAGACTTTGACAGCGACCGTTGCAGATGGGTACCAACGCTACTTGGTTGAAACGATATGTGGATAAAGAGACTGGAGATAGCTAGTTGTATTGGCCAAGCTAGGAGTAGACCGCATGGAGGTGCTACCTGGTTGCAACAATATATGGACAAAGAGATTAGAGATAGCTAGCTATAGCTAGGAGTGAACCACCTGGAGGATTTTTCTTTTAATGTATTCGGACAATTTTTGACTTATTGTTATAAATATTATATATTTTTTATGTAGTCCTACAATATCTGTTTAATATTCATTTTTAATTGTGTGGTTTCAAATATTAAAAAAAATACAGGTTCCAATAGAAAAAAAGAAAAATTACTGCCTTACTAGTAGGTACGTGGCTTTTACTAACCTTCCTAAATAAGGAAGGGTTCAAAACTGTACCTAAATAAGGAAAAATACTGTTTATAAATTAGCAAATTAAAAATTTTGATTCCTCAATAGAAAATTTGCAACGGTTTTCAACCGTCCCTATTTTTCTGTGACGATCTATTTAACCATGGTTGGAAACCATTTCTAAATGGTTTAGAAAAACCATTCCTAAATATGAATTTTGGTGTAGTGTACTGGGTAAGTATGGTCAAGGCCCACATCTACTCCTCGAGTAGACTTCCACTAGTATAGTGGGCTTTTGGTAACGATTCTATCAGAAATACCATTTAGATAGGTTCCTAAAGAATTCAACACGTATTATGCATGCAAATGATGCATACGCAAGCATATTAAGTAATTGTGAATGATATATCATATGCTCATTGTAGTTTTCATACTAACTGATTTAAATCATATTCTTAGATTTAAATCATTGTAGTTTTCATACTAACTGATAATATCATCACAACCATCAATTTATAGTTATATCCATTCAACAAATCAGATCACTATTTACAATTATACAGAAAATCAGATCATAAATTTCCTAATATAATAAATCCGATCATTGGCTATACTAGCATATTGAACAAATCACATCATTAATAATACAACAATCAAAATTATACGTTCAATCAAATTAAATAAGAGATCATAATAACGAGTTTAAAGCATACTGCAATATATCATAAATGAATATATTTTAACTTAATGGAGGAAAACACATCGAAATCACTCACCTTGGTGCAGTATAGATGATTTTGTAAAACAAATGGTTTGATTTGAATTAGAATTCCGTAAAATCACGTAAATGAAATTATTTTTTGATATCATTAGTTCATATGATGATGCCCACCTTTGATCGATGTAAATCCATTTAAATAATCTTATAATATGATATCTCATTTAAATGAATTTATGGATTAAAAAATAATATTGCAAAATTTAAGGTAATGTTAGAATTTAAAATCACGTAAATGAAATTATTTTATAATCTCACTCGTTTACATGACGAGGCCCACCTTTGATCGATATAAATCCATTTAAATAATTTTTCAATAAAATTATAAATGGTGTGGGTCTGAGTCCGTCCCGGGCTAGAGCCCTGCCACCCTCTTTTATACAAGATGTAGGCTGGTCAGTTGACGTGACCAATCAAGCATGATATTGACAAAAATTCCCTTGAAACCTTAAATGGGCAGGGCTGACGGACTATTAGATGCAGCCCAAGCCTGCCTGATTAATAAACTAGCTTAAATTTTTGGCCAGGTCTGGCCATTGGGCCTAGTATTTCAGACCAAGCCCCAACTCAGGCTAAGACAACTCTAGTTACATCATGGGAAGGGCAATTGTTAGCCAATACATAGAAGCAAGCTTAATACCCATTTTTCTAGGGCTGATTTTGCTTTGTCATTGGCTTCTTGCAATACATAATAGAATAAAATCTTTAGTTTGGATGCCAAATCTGAAACTCATTATTGAATGTGAATCTCCATGGTTCGGAATCCATAGATGAAGCCCTTTTCTTTTCTTTAAAATTAAAAAAAAAAAAATCTTTTCTTTTATTTTTTACTAGATCTTTTAAAGGAGGGGTGTGCCCAGCCCATGCAGTAGTGCAACACAGGGGCACCACTTAAGGGGCACGTTATCAAGCTACTATGGTAGGCCCTCCCCTATAGGAAATTAATTTAGTATCGTGTGGACTGATGGCCCACATATCTTTAAACATCAATTTCAACTAATATCTTTGCACATGCATTAGGTGGTGTCAGCTGCCATATTTAATTTATTTACTGGAAACCAAACATGGGGACATGTCACAATGGACTGCTAAACAGAGGAAGCAGTGAGGCGGTTTACGTTGGTATCCAAAAATTCCATTGGTCTGTTTTCATTTGAAGTACATTATAGGAAAGGGCATGACAGACCAAATTTGTCAAATAGGCATGTTAATCTCAGTTGGTGAACAGAAACAATGTTCAAGCATATTTTAGTCGAGATGACGATGAATGTGGTGTAAACCATTTTGAGAAGGGTTTTTGGTGTTTCACTTGCTTGTGAAACCGGTTATTCACCATGGAAGTTCATCCTCCAGTTATATCCTACGTTATTCTGTCTCCTGAATATTACTGTCTTTTTCAGCAAATATCCTCTAGTTTTATTTGCTTTGTTCATTATAAATCTCATTTTGGTATTTCTCTTTTGTAAGGCTCAACTAATGACACAATTCTCTCAAACCTTTTGGCACTCACTGCTTCAAGTGTATAACTTGAATTTTCATTTAGGATTGTGAAATACATTATAATACAAGCTATTCAATTTTATTATGTTTATTTTGTCTTGTTTTGTATTCTCATGGAGTCAATCCCATCATATGTAAATGATTTGAGAGGATTTTTTTTTTTTTTTTTCATCATCGATGGGGTGTCTAATACTTAAAATTGATCCGGAGGTTACTCACAATTTCTTTATTTCTTTCTTAGGTTGCTTGCAATTGTTTATTCTGTCGTATGTTGCTTACAATTGTTTATTCTGTAAAGTTGATTTGACTTTGTTTCTCAATTATTTGTGGATGACAATCAATTATATGAGTGGAAAGAAGAATAACATACTTATGGAGAGATATGGTTTTTCATCGCCAACGGTCTGTTTCGAGCACGTATCTTGATTCTAGAGCTGTTGGATGTTATATATTATATAATATATGCATCTCTACCTCTTCCCCCTGTTCTATAAATAATGCCTACATATGTACATATATGCAAGGGATGGTTTGAATCAGACATTGGGTGTTTGACTCTATGCAAATATGTGGCCTGGCTGATAAGCGGAGTGATCTGATTTTGCACCATTGATCTTCATGGTGGGCCCACCTTGTGCATGTCTAGAATGTCCTACAGGCATGTTGCCATGTATGAGAGGAGAATGCCAAAAGTTGTATTTGAGCACACTTGGCATTGCTCTATAACACATGCAGTGGCTATACCAACTAGTTTCTACTGCATTATTGCCCGAGTTGCTGAACTTTTAGAAAGTAAGTTCAATACCACAAGGATGTGAACTAATTGATTTCTTACTTCCAATAGAAGACCATGGAGATTTTTGTTGTATATCCTAGATGGTGTGTCACTTCGATAGATGAATTCTTCTTCTTTGTAAACAAGGAAGACACCGTTCTCCCCTATAAACATGGATTGTCTTGTTCAATAATCAAATACTAAAATGTTAAACACTGGACAATCAAGAAGGCACCTGCTGACAACAGGCTGGAGTGTGTTTGTAAGCTTCAAGAGACTGGTTGCTGGTGATGCATTCATCTTCCTATGACAAGTAGCTTTCTCATGCTGGGGTGATTCCATTGAGGTTTTCCCTAATACCGTTCCTACAATACAATTCAACACAATGGAATTTTCAATGAATTTGTACCATGGACAGGTGTTGTTAGTTGGGAAATTGCTCAATGGGGTTACTTGTATATTAGGTTATCAGGATGATTTTTAGTTCTTACCAACAAGAAGGAAATATGATCTCTAATTCATAATCATGATTAAATAAAATGAGATGAACTCATTTTTAAGTGGCATCTAAACAAACCTTCAAGTGTAAAGAGTTACATGTGAGTTTTTGCACTCTCACATGTTTGTGATCACATGGTTCATGCCCCTTCATTACACTAAGGAGTGTGCAACAAGCTGATATGCAGGGTCCCCTGCCTTAGCATGTATGATTTTGCGATCTCACGCATATGCGGCCCATCGAACGAAGATCATGGGTTTGATGGGTACCACTTCACTATTTGCTTAGTTTTCATTGAATGTTGACTAATGTTTGGTTTTTTTTTTTTTTTTTCATAATTGTATAGGTGGGTTGATCCTCTTCAGGCCTGATCATGGTGGCCCACTCCAGTTTGCAGGAGCTACAGCGTTTCTTAGTAAATTATATAAAGACTATCTTGGTATTATAAGGAGTTATGGAGGGAGTTGTGGTTCTCAATCATTTTCCATGAACTGTCGTTTGTTGATAATGTGGGTTTAAAGCTCATCATGTTGTGTGCATGATATCCAATTTGTCCATCACATTCGCCACCACATCTTCTTCTTATATCCCAAAACTCAGGCCCATTCAAGACTTCGAATTCAACTACATTAATCATTTCGGTGGTTTAATCCAAACTGTCCAAAATTTATTTCTTGATTTAACTTTGCTTTACACTTTAGTTTGAATGTAATCGTTATCTGAACTAAGCAAAGTAAGAACTAGCTTATATTTTGATAGATTTACCTTACATGATTTGTGATATTTGGGATATTTTTGGTTAACAAAGATTTGATTTTTGTATCTTACATTTATATAGTCATTTTTGATTTTTAATTGTATTGCAACATTCTTTGAGTTTCAAATATTTAAAAAAATACAGGTTTCAAATGAGAAAAAAAAAATGCCGTTCCCCAAAATTAAGAAGGATTTGGGGGGGTGCTGAAATTTAAAATTTGCAACGGTTTTTAACCGTCCCTAATCTTTTGCGATGCCTATTTTAGGAATGGTTGAAAACCGTTCCGAAATTGAACCATTCTTGAATAGAGATTTTAGTGTTGTGCCACTTGAGCACAATCCTTAGCAAAATTCATATGTGGATAAGAGATGGGCAGAAAATTGCCTCATGACACATACAACACAAAGCATCTCAGTTTAGAATCAAGCCAATTGAAGTAGTCTATGTGGCTGCAATCCCTCCCATCCAGGGATCTCTTGGAGGGACATGTATGGGATGGTGGCCCCACATGGTATTTCGGGAGTGGCAATATTGCTCTTAGGGTGTCCATTGCATGAGTGTCAGCTTGTAAAAGGAAGCGAGCTGATGTAGAGAGAGATGTAAGCCTATTCTTTGCACAGATAGACTGGAAGAAGTCCAAAGAGAAGCAGATGTGCTTCGTTAGATCTGGGCCCAGTCCTACATGGGGCATGACATAATTGGGCCGCATGCGCATCTAGATCAAAGAGAATCATTCAAAATAGAGAGAAATTAACGTTTGAAGTGCGAAGCATAAAACAGTTCTAACTTTTGGTTCATTCATCATTACCAGCTGCACGACTTATGAATTTTGACTAGAACAGGTGATCCAAAGCCAACTAACTCTCATAAGCAGGTTGTGTCGCTCTCTTTTGCAAGAAAACGACTTCTCCTTATTCAAAATCACAGTTTTATAAAAACTTATAAATTTTAATAAGTTTTAGGTTAGACGTATCTCATTCGTCTAAGAATTTAGTATACGATGTCTTCTTAGGATTTACTTGATCTTATCATGCAAAGAATCATCTAACAAACTTAAATTAGGACTTTATGTTTTTAGTAAATTATACTAATTTAGATAAGTTTTAATTTAGTCATATTAGGACTCCTAATTAAAATTTGTTTTTCTTTATAAGTAATGTAATCGTGAATCTAAATATTATTATCGATTAATAAAATTTTGAATTTTCTTTTCTTTCCTGTCAATTCAAGAATCAAGAATACCCTTGTGATTCAAGGTTTTCCACCCTGAGGCAGACGATGACTCATCACTTGCATCATGAGTGCAAGGCATTGTACTTCGGGCATACATTGGATGGCTCTCAAGCCGCATGCAGCTTGGTGTTTTTGCACCTTTTGGTGTGAAAACCATCCGCAAATCTCTTACTTGAATGGAAGCGATGGCTGGGATGCAGTTAAGTGTTTTTTCCCTTCTTTCTACTACCCCATGATAAGGAGGCTCATTTCAGCTACTAATTTCTTGCATGGATGATACAATCCAATGAAGTAGTAATACAAAAACGCAGTTGAACATTTCTTCTCTTCTTTCTACCACATGATAAAGAGGTCCATTTCACCAACTGATTGCTTGCATGGATGATACAATCCAATGAAGTAGCAACACAAAAAAATATCTTAAATAAGGACGCAAGGTGTCAATGGTTTAGTTTGGGTGCCAGGCTAGGCCTCGGCCTGGCCCAAGCCCAGCATGCCCAAGCCTAAGTTGTAAAAGTTTGTTAGACCTTGGACAGACCCAGCTCGGACCCAAAATTAATAGTTATCTCTATTTCACAATTAAAATTTCCTAACTCATCTGTTGATAAAGTGGGCCACACATCTACAAAGAAATCAACAAATTAGAGGAATAAAAGCAACAGTTTGTGTTTAAGATAGATGATCGCATGACTAAAGATTAAAGTAGCATATTTGTTGAAAATAACACATGTACATATAGTCAGGTTAAGTCGGGCTAAAAAGACTTGAGCCCAAGCCTAACCAAGAAATTGCTTGGGTCATGCATGGGACGGGCTAAGCTAGTAGGTCCAACAAGCCAATCATTCTACCCCAATTGAAAACCCAAGCCATAGCATGCGGGCTAGACTCCTACATTAGTATAGCATATTTAAAAAATGGCCGTGACTATGCATATGCATGGCAGAGTATGGTCCACGTATAATTGGATTTTCTTAATTTTTGGTATTATGATGTAATATGATCTGAAAAAATAGATGAACAGAGTGGATACCACGGTAAGGTATGCACCTTCTTGGATGAGGCCGGGGTATTACCTAATTTCCTTCCCTGCACCACATGGCAAGCAACGAATTTCTTGAGGTGGAAAATTTAGGTTGGCCTAACAATGATGTATTTCTAAAATCCACACTGACTATTCATTGTTTAAGATCATTCTAGGAAAAAAACCCAAAAATAATGCAAATCCAAAGCTAAAGTGGACCACACCACTGAAGACAGTAGGAATTAATGGTACCATTGAAAACTTGTTAGGGCCACATAAGGCTCTCATCAAGTTGATATTTGTATTTTAACTTCATACAGGTATGTGCAATCTTATGAAGAGGTGAGATGGGAAATAAGCCTCATGAAGGGTTCTAGAAAAGTTTCAACGGTAGTTTGTTCAATTTCTACTACTTTATGTGGTGTGATTAACTTGAGCTTTAGATTTGCCTCATTGGATCTAAAAAAAATCATGGTGGAATCTAGAAAAGTCCCACACCTTAAAAGTTGTGTTGTGTAGTTAGCCATCTCTATTTCGAAGAAATAAATCGCGCGTATCTTGTTAGCTTGAGTAATTAGAAATGACGTAGAACAATGACAAGGGACGGCACTGCAATTTCCACTGCCTTCAACACAAACTATCCGTACTGAATAAAAATTACATGGGATGGAGGGGGGCAAAGAACCTGACCTCCGAAACAATTCAAAAAGTAGAGCAGTTATACACATAAGCAACCCAATTCCTGGAAACAAATGAAAAAGATAAGTTGTCGTTTATTTCCTGGCCACCTCCTCTTATTGGGTGAATCACCGAAATCAACCAATTTCGATAATTGGGATGTTGGCAATCTTGTCCCGATCTTCTCCTCCATCTCCATAGCGCTCTTTTAAGACTTGACAGGATACGATCTTCAATTGTTGAAGCTTGGTGAGGTGTTGCAACTCCTCTGGTAGAGACTCCATCGGGTCACAATAGTAGATTTCCAGAGTTTGGAGGGCTTTGAGTTGTCCCAACCAACCACCAGGTAGTGATGTCAGCTGATGATTACCCCAAATCTCCAAATGGTTAAGGTTGGGGAAGATGGGTAAGGGTGCTTCTGATGACATCCCATCATTACTTATGCCTAAACTCAGGCTTTGGAGGAGAGGTGGAAGGTTGTGGGGCAACGCCTTTTAACTTTGGGCACGATTTTACTCTTAATTCTACAAGTGATGGCATAATCTGTCCATCTCCCTCTCTCAATTCCCACTCCTCCCAATTTGGCATGTCTTGGAAGAAGAGGGTCTCCAGCTTGGGGAATGAGACAACACCACCACTTCCATCATTGTTAGCATCCCCACTAAGCTCGCCACCCACGTATGCCACCTCCGTCATTGCCCATACTTGAAGATATTTAAAGGACAGTAGTTTCCCAAGACCTGGCAGTTGTTTACACCCCTCGCAGCCCATGAGTTCCACCTTGACTAGATTAGAGAACACCGGATCCTCTATCCACTTGTTAAGCTTGGAACCTTTGTAAAACCATATTATAAACTCTTTCAAGTTTGTGTGGGGCTTGAGGATTTCAAGCATGTCCTCATCATCATCTAATCGTCCATAATTTCCATATTCCAAGGTTAGAGCATGAAGGTGCTGCTTCTTATCCAGTTCTGCCTCCCTAGCTTCGTCCCTGCTCCTGACTTTTTCCACGTTTTTAATTCGAAGACTTCCTTGAAGATGATTGAGGTATTTCAGTTCTCTGCAATTCCATCCTTCGTCACCACCTCCCACAGTGAACTCTGTTAATGTCCGAAGGCCAGTTAATCTCCCTATACCCTGCGGTAAGTACTTCAGCATGTTAGTGCCTTCTATTTCTAGATGTCTGAGGTTATTCATTTTTCTTAATCCTCTAGGAAGTTTTTCTAGCCTGTAACAGTAACGGAGTCCCAAGGTCTGTAAATTTCTGCAATTACTCACCTCCTCTGGCAGCTCCACTATGCCTGTGAAAGATAAATCAAGATATCTCAGGTGTTTCAACTGTCCTATTGTTCGAGACAATTTCTGAATGCCAGTTAAACTCAAGTCCAATGCCCTAAGGTATCTCAAATGATGAAATAAATTCTGTGGAAAACCGGAGATTCTTGAGTGTAGTAGCAATGTCCGCAACTTGTGGGCCTTATGTAAGGTGGCCGGAATAGAAGCCAGTTCAAGAGCTTCATCACTGAAAATTAGAAAAGAATGGCGGATATTGTTTAGGTTCGAAGAGGCTTCCTTTCTGATCTCCACCGTTGAACAGTCACTTCCTGAAACAAATTGTGCAAGATCATGAACTAAATCATGCATCTTGCAACCGACTATGTTCTTGTAATTGTCAAATTCTGCATCTTGGAGCAAGGAGCGTCTTAATAAATCATCAAAATACCGCCCACCAATATCCTCGATCTCTTCACCTTCCTTAGCATGTATGAAACCTTGTACTGCCCATAACTTGACTATTATATCCTTCCTTATCAGCCAATCTTTCGGAAAAACAGAGCAATACACGAAGCACTGCTTCAGAACAGGAGGCAAGTCTTGGTAGCTTAGCCACAAAGCTGGTAAAATGCCTTCTGAGTTCCATATCTCGCTACCCAAGACAGCCTCCCACTCCCTTCTTGTACTTCTCAGGCGCATGGTGCTCCCTATTGTCTTTGCTGCGAGAGGCACCCCTCCACACTTCTTTACAATTTCCCTTCCAATCGCTTCTAGCTCCAAGCGCTCTTCTGCATTCCGATGCTTGAGTGCTCTACGGTTGAACAATGACCAGCATTCTTCATCAGATAAGGCCAGCAGTTTGTGTATGTAAGAGCTTCCCATCGTGGATGCAACATCTTCCAAACGAATGGTCACGATGATTTGGCTCCCAGGTGCACCAGCTTGAAAGGGAACTCTCAGCTTGTCCCACTTCTCGCTGTCATTGCTCCAAACGTCGTCGAGAACAAGCAAGAATCGCTTTCCATGCAAGATTTCATGGAGGCAACTTTGCAACGGGTCCAAGCCTTCAAGATTACAAGGAGACTTTGTGGCAGATTCTATCATTAATTTTGTAATCCGTTTTACATCGAAAATGTCGGAAACACACACCCACATTTTCACATTGAAATGGCCCACGACTTCATCATCGTTGTATGCGAGTTGAGCAAGGGTAGTCTTGCCTAACCCCCCCATTCCAACGATAGAAATGACGATAGGCACCTCGTATACCACATCACTAGTTTCATTTAGCAACATCCTCAATATTTCATTTTTATCATCATCCCTTCCAACAGTGGCTGATTCGTCTACTTGGGAGCCTGTTTCTCGCCCTTCCATTTCGTCCCTTCTCTCTGCATTACCCATTTTAAATTCAAATCTGTTCTTTTCGCTGTCAATCTCTTCTAACCTTTCCCATGTATCCTTTATTCTGTTCGCAAGTTTATGGCGAAATGCAAGGTGACCGAAACAAGAAAAAGGTGAAAGGAAGTTCTGCAATTTTTTATTGCATGAAAGAGATTCATCACCTTCATCGTCTTGTGATGGGAGGGATTCCGTGGTACAATCGTCTAGTATGTCATCAATGTCATAAGCCACATCTTTGAGCTTCTTTAGCCAATCTTTCACGGATTGTTCTTTCAGATGTCGAGTCTCGGCATCTTCAAGGACGGCCTTGATGGAGGTGAATGCACTGGAAAGCTTTCTGAGCTCTTTGGTGACACCAAGCAGTGAAGCCACCTCATCTTCAAGAACTTTGCCCAATTTTTCTATTGCGAATGAGACCAGTGAATCAGCCATTTTTTTTTCTTTCTAATTTTGGGATGTATGGATGGGAAGAAGGGAGGGATTTTGGTTCTTGATTTCTACTTTTGGGATGGATTTTGGTTCTTGCTTTCTCCTTTTGGGATGTATGGATGGGATGAAGGGAGAGATTTTGGTTCTTGCATGCTTTCTCTTTTGGGATGTATGGATGGGAAGAAGGGAGGGATTTTGGTTCTTGCTTTCTTTTTTGGGATGTCAGCCGGATGGAATGAAGGGAGGGATTTTGGTTCTTGCTTTCTCCTTCTGGGATGTCTGGATGGGATGATGGGAGGGATTTTGGTTCTTGCTTTTTCTCTTGGGATGTATGGATGGGAAGAGCTCAGACTCTGGACTAAGTATTCTGACAGGGTCTACATGGATGGATTTTGGTTATTACTGTTTCCTTTTGAGATGTCTGGATGGGATGAAGGGAGTGATTTTGGTTCTTGCTTTCTCTTTTGGGATGTATGGATGAGATGAAGGGAGGGATTTTGGTTCTTGCTTTCTTTTTGAGATGTATGGATGGAATGAAGGAGGGATTTTGTTTCTCGATTTCTCCTTTTGGGATGTATGGACGGGAAGAAGGGAGGGATTTGACGTGTGTGAGAGAGCTCTAGCAGGCTTGGAAATATATAATGGAATCAGGTTGGGAGGTAGAGAAGCAAAGAATGTTCAGACCATCTGGACTAGTATTCTGACGGTGTCTACATACCAAAAATAAAAATGGAAAAAAAAAAAAAAAAAAATCTCCAATCGGATATTCCCAGCCCTTTGTCTGCAAGCTAATGGGGCACATGGTTAAAAATATGACTATAGCGACGACCCTTTGTTGAGACTACTAGCCCTACATGACCCATGGTACGCTGTTTTTAGGTGTTTGGCCTGTTTTTATAATACCTTATTCTTTTGGCCCTTCCACGTTCACTTGAAAAGTCAATGGATGAAAATGCCCTTGTTGGAGGTAGGGCTGAAAGTCGGGCGGGTTGGGCTAGGTTGGTTAACCCTATCCCAACCCAAGGTTCCTGTACCTCAACCTTAACCCAACCCAACCTCGGGTTGGGAATTCTCAACCCAAGCTCAACCCATGCGGGCTCAGTCGGGTTAGCTGGGTTGGTCAAGTGGATATATGCTAATATTTTCATTATTATATTAGTCTATTATATTTTCAATACAAGTCTTATTTTTTGTACTTAAAGTTCTTTTTTTTTTCCCAAACAAACAAGCTAAAATATAAGACTACTCATTTAAAAGTCTTGTTGTGTATGAAATCGGATTGCATACGGAGTACACAGTTCTCTCTTATCTTATTGTATTGAGTAAACTAGCCTTCCATCCATTTTTCCATATAATTTAAGGAGTTGAGCCCAAAATTGAAGCATATCCAAAGATTGATTGGATCATACTATAGGAAACAGTGGGGAGAATGATTTCCACTGTTGAAACCTTTCTAGGCCCCACAGTGATGTTTATTTGCCATCCAACTTGTTCATAAGATTATAAAGAGAAGGATGAACAAAAAAACAAATATAAGATTGATCCAAAACTTTCGTGGCCCCAAAGAAAATTTCAACAGTAGAAGTTCAATTCGACTCTCCTATGGTGTGACCCATTTAAGCATTTTATATGCTTCATTTTTGGGTTCAAGCCCTAAAATTATCTAGGAAAATGGATGGACGGAGAAGATAAAAATACATAAATCATGGTGGACCTCACAGAGTTTACTCACTACGCGATCCGCTTCGTTGTGTAGCATACAATCTATTTGGGAGAGAGAAATCCGGCATATCTTGTTAGCTCAAGTCATCGGAAATGAGGTTGACCAATGAAACCCGATGGCATTGGAATTTCTTGTGCCCTCTACACAGACGATCCACACTGAATTATTTATAAGGAACTTATATATCAATCGGGTTCGGATTGGGTTGGGCAACCTGAGGCCTCAACTCGAACCCAACCCAAGTTTCATTGGGTTAGTGTTTGTATAGCCCAATCCCGAGACCGACGATAAATCATGCCCAAGCCCAACCCAATGTCGGGTCGGTCATGGGTCGGTCGGGTTGAACGCGCTCGATTTTCAGCCCTAGTTGGAGGCCAGCACCTGCATGGACATTGAGTGTGGGAGAAGCTTTAGGTACGTTGTGGCCACCTATTGGTCATTGGTCCTAGATCGAATCCATTCATTCCTTTCATGAGCCACCACTCATTTGGGAAGACACTGACCTCACATTAATACAAGCTCTTTATGGCCCATAAAACCCAACAACTGATAACGATTGCTCATTCACTGTCAACTATTTTCTTCTAATACTTAGATGCATAAATCCACTGTGATAGATGGTTATGTTGGGCTCACCGTGATTTTTGTGAGAAATTCACTCCATCCATCCATTTTGTCAGATCATGTTAAGATATGGCACAAAATATTAGATAGATCCAAAACTCAAGTGGGCTCCACCGTGATGTTTATATGCAATCCAACTAGTTAATAAAGTGGCCCAAATGTTCATAAGGTCATTACCACTTAATATTAGCCTGGTCCAAAGCTTTTGTAGGTCCATGAATGTTTCAACTATGGGTGTATAAAATCATTGTTTTCTATTGTGTGGCCCACTTGATCTTTCAATTTACCTCATTTTTGGGCTCATACCATAAAATGATTTGGCAAAACATGTGAACAGGGTAGATTTCTCACTAACACTATAGTGGGCCTCACTGAGTTTACCCCGTATGCGCAATCTGCTTCCCTCCCACTTCAATGGTCTAGGGGGTGCCACGCTCCTTGACAGGGGCAGTTTTGTCCCTCTGAAAATTAAAAAAGACGTTCGGGTCATGTAAGAAATATTTTAGAAAGTACCACGTAGCCATTTTGGTTATTAAAAAAAAAAAAGTCATTAGCCCACCCACAACATGTCTCAGCACACCCATGGCATCACATTTTAGGACCATCTTA
This sequence comes from Magnolia changhungtana, assembly GCA_030180095.1. NCBI lineage: Eukaryota > Viridiplantae > Streptophyta > Magnoliopsida > Magnoliales > Magnoliaceae > Magnolia > Magnolia changhungtana. The sequence continues at coordinate 384,285 of JASAUF010000364.1, read as the reverse complement.
CCAAGGCAAAATCAGACAAATCAAACACTTCCAAAAATCCAACCAATACGTTATAAAATGGGCAATGGAGATTGTTTGCACATAAATGTCTAATCAACAATCTGAGCCATTCATTTGCTAGAGACCATCGATCACCTGTTGTTTTAAGTCACTCTTTTTATCAGGCAATCCATTCTGTTCCGGCCCATTAGATGAATGGCAACTAAGAACATTCGTATAAGGAATATAGCAAGCCTCTGATTGTAAGCCAATGGTGCAGATGGTTGTGTCGGTTGCGATTTAACAATATGAAAGAGTTTCGGGTCATGGTCCATCCATAGCATGGCTTAACAGACCACCGGTCTGGAGTAGTAAACCATGGGCCTGCATGCATGTTATAACCAATGGCCGGGCCATTCAGGACTGTTCAATCGATCAGCCTGGGTTCTCTGTTAGCTCTGAAGGACATCCTATGTGCTAGGAAGCAAAAATGCATGATACTAATCAGACAATTGCGGGCATTGAATCAGCCCCTCATAAAATGTGCGGTTGAGATTGTTTGCATATAAATAAGTCCAATCGACAATCTTACTCATCTATTTTGTCAGAGACCATTACGGATCGCTTATTTTTTAAAGCACTCCTTTTACCATTCAATCCTATCCATTCCATCCACGGTTTAGAAAACAAATGGCTATGTTAGAGGGGAAAAGTTAGGGAATGCTTCAACCATCTGTTCAGTATCAATTTTAATAGCATCCTTTAAAAAATTTGTGATCCAAACACAGTAAACGGTTCAGATTAATCGATTGGAATCTCCAAATATTCCAATTACGAAGATCATGAACATACCACGATGCACTCCCATGAGCGAGCGAGCGACCTGCAAAGTCAGTAACGGTGACGGACCCACTATAGGAAAAAGATGCCACATGATGCAATAATAGACGCGGTACCCAACGTAAGCAGATGGCTGCTTTTTGTCAAGGGACAAGTAGAATCCAGTAAATCACGCAGCACTAAAAAATTGGATAGGGATGTGGTGAGACCCTGGATCACGACCCTGACTGTGGGGCTTGCAGTGATATATATATATATATATATATATATATATATATATCAACCATTTTCAAAGGTCATTTTAGCGCATGATTCCAAAATTTAAGCATGCCCAAATCTTAGATGAACTACACCTTTGAAATCAAGCATGCAAGCTCATAGCATCTCTTCAAATATCTGATTCACTCATTTAGTCTGCCTGCTAGTCCGAGAGTGAAAAGCAATGCTAAAATCAAGAGTGGTTCCCAATGCCTTCTATAAACTCCTCCAAAAAATGATACATGAACTTGGAATCCTAATCAAATATGATAGATACATACACTCCATGCAGTCTAATTATTTCTTTAATATAGAGCTTACATAATTCCTCTAGTAGATAAGTAGCATGTATAGGAAGAAAGTGTGCGGACTTAGTTAATCGATTGCCGATGACCCAAACTGTATCATGATTATTACGTGTTTGTGGCAATCTCGTAATGAAGTCCATGTATATGTGCTCCCACCTCCACTCGGCAATCAATAACGGCTGTAACAATGCTGACGGCTTCTGATTCTCTCCTTTCACCTGTTGACACGTGAGATATTTGGCCACATAATTAGCAATCTCCATCTTCATATTATTTTAACAATATTGTATATGCATATTCCGATATATTTTCGTACCTTAGGGTGGATTGTGAACTTAGTGCGGTGTGTCTCGTCCATAATTTTTTTTTTTTTTTTTTTTTTTAAATTTAGTCATATTTGGTACGCGTAATCTTCCTTGGAACCTTAATCCACCATTGATACCAACTTTTCATTTTGACTTACTACCTTCTTCAGCTTCTATTACCTTGGCTTGCAGCCATGAATCTTGTGGCTAATTAAGGAGGGTTGAACGGCTAGGTTAAAGAGATCAGCTATAGACATTCACGGATTCAATTCGACATCAAAATCCTTCAACATATCTAACATCTTCCACCGCTGAATCATGGGTGAGTGACTACTCCTTGCGACTTACAACTTAAGGCATCTACTACTACATTAGTTTTACCTGGATAATGTTGGAGGGTGAAGTCATAGTCCTTCAAGAATTTCATCCACCGACGCTACCTCATATTCAACTCTTTCTGAGAGAAAAGATACTTCAAACATTTGTGGTCTGAAAAGAGCTCGAACTTCTCCCTATATAGATAATGCCTCCACACCTTGAGAGCGAAAACCACAACTGCCAACTCCAAATCATGAGCTCATGTACTTTCAGCTACCTAGAGGTATAGGCTATGACCTTACCTTGTTACATAAGCACACAACCTAACCCTCTATATGACACATCATTGAAGATTACAAATTTTCACCTCTCGAAGGAATGGTGAGGACAAGCGCTGTCGTCAATTGGATCTTTAACTATAAAAATGCTTGATCACAAGCATCATTCCCAAGTGAATTTCACAACTTTCCTGGTTAATCGAGTTAATGGTGAAACAATCTGAGAAAAGACTTCGATAAATCTTTGATAATACCCCACTAAACTAAGAAAATTATGTATTTCAATCACACTCGTAGGATGGTCCTACTTCAATATTGCTTCCACCTTTGATGGGTCTAATGACATACCCTTCTTCAAAACTACATGGCCTAAAAATTTCTTTTCCTCCTTTAAGAAGTCACACTTTTCAAATATAACTGGTTCTCATTCAAGGTTTGAAGAGTAACTTTAAGATGTTGGCCATGCTCTTCCTCGGTCTTAGAATATATAAGAATATCATTTATGAATACTATGACAAACTGATCTAGGTGTGGCTTACATAAACTGTTTATCAAGTCTGTAAATATTACTGTTGCATTTGTTAGCCCAAACGGCATTACGAGAAACTCGTAGTGGCCATAATGAGTCTTAAAGGTCATCTTTGGTATATCTTCTTCCTTAATTCTGAGCTGGTGGTATCCAGACTGCAAATCTATTTTAGAAAAAAACTTGGCTTCCTTCAGCTGGTTGAAAAGGTCATCTATCCTAGGTAGTAGGTACTTGTTTTTAATGGTAAACTTGTTCAACTAGCGATAATCAATATATACTCTCATCAATCCATCATTCTTCTTCACAAATAAGACTGGCGTACCCCACAGCGATGTACTTGGCTCAATAAAACCCTGCTCCAATAACTTTTGAATTTACTCCTTTAGTTCCTTCAGCTCTACTGGTGACATATAGTACAGTGACATGGAGATCGATGAGATCCCAGTCATAGGATCTATACCGAAATCATTCTCTCTTCTTGGAGGCAACCCCAATATGTCTCGAAATATGTTCGAAAATTTACATACGACTGGAATTTGATCGATACTCACTTTTTGTGCTAAGAAATCGTATAACAGCCCATCCTTTTGCTTTCCAAGAAACTGGAATCTCGGTCATCCAGGAATAGAGAAGGTCACAGTCTTCTCAAAATAATCCAACTTTGCATGGAACGAAGTCAACCAATCCATTCCCAGAATAACATCGAACTCTTGCATCTCCAACACAATAAGGTCGGCTAACAATATGGAATCTTCGACTATGACGGGATAAGATCTACATATTTGATTTAACACTACAGAGATTCCAGTTGTTGTAGAAATTACTAAATTATTATCTATGAATTCAGGAGATAGACCCAATGTATGCACGAAAGGAGTCAAATAAAAGAATAAATAACTCCTAAATCAAATAAAACTTGAGCGGGCAAGGAATAGATAATTACAGTACCTTCCACAACTGCTCCATTAACATTTGCGTCTAGTGGTACTATGGCAAACAAAGGACCCTGGGCCAGTTGTTGAGCACCTTGGCCTTCCGGCCTCGGCCAGTGCTGTTTTTGTTGTGGGTGTTGTTGCTGATGAGGGGGTCTCTGCTGCGGAGGTTCTAATACTATTCCGGTGCTTAATGATATGGAGGTCTCTAGTATTGTGGTTTAACTACTTCATACTGTGGTTAAGGTCTCGGGTGCATCTGTTGAGGCACCTGATAATGTAGTTGTTGAGGCGGTCGTTTACAAAAATGAGCGGAGTGGCCCTCCATTCCACAGTTATAACATTTACCTACAAATTAGTTCATTAGCTAAGATATAGCTGAAGTGTTTGTTACCATCAGCTTCTGCTTCTTGGAAGCATCACCTTATGCTTGAGATGTATTTAGTATAGCCCTATCATTACTCTTCGCTTCTCTCTTCTGGTTGTGACTTTTTCAGAATTCTTTGTTATCTCGCTCTATCATTAGAACTCGTTCTACTACATCGGCATAAAATCTAAGCTTAAGTGGGGTTAGCTTGTTACTAATTGATCCTCTCAAACCATGCTCAAACTTCTTAGCTTTGCGAGCTTCATCCTAAATCATATATGGGGCAAAATGGGATAGTTTAACAAATTTGGACTCATATTGGCTTATGGTCATATCCTTCTGATCTAAGCTTATGAATTCCTTTTTTTCTGCTCCCGTATGCACTCAGGAAAGTATTTTTCATTGAACTGCTCACAAAATATATCCCACATCCATGTGGTCTTTTCTTCAATTATTATAGCAATTGTCACCCACCAGTGGTTGTCCTCTCTCTCTAACATGAAAACTGCAAGTGTGACCTTCTGTTCCTCATCACATCCTAAAACTTCTCTTAAATTTCTCTACTAAGCTCCTAACATCATCCTACACAACTGGCATGGCTTCTTTATTATCGCGACAAATGTGTTGTCCAAGAATAGTTGTCATGTGGCCTAAAGTACGGAAGACCCCATCAAGTGATAGGCCACTTTCGACGGACCCCACTGTGGCTGCCACGGAACTGGTTTTACCTCTACCTCTATTTCCACACACATGCCCAGACGTGTTATAAATCAAACGATAAACTTCAGATGTCACAAAAGGGTGAAACAAAAAGTTAAAATTTTTTCACAATTACTCATGTAAGGGATACATCATAATTTTCAAAGTGTCTATGTTTTCAAGCAAAACCTTAGGTCATCAATGATTCTAAACATAGTCTTCGATACCAATTTGTCACACTCCAAAATATGACACCTGGGTATATACGACCCCGATTTCGTACCCGAAGGCATGACTTATATTTTGTATCGTTACATTTCATAATCCACACATATATTGACAAAATCTTTCTCATTTATAAGACAACCATCCAAAAATTAAATAAAAAAACATTTATTTAAAGAAAAAAAATATCCAAGTTACAACTATTGAAATTATCACCAAACTCATGATTCAACGCATTTCATCACCATACTATCATACTAAATGTTCATTACAACTTATTCAAAAAATGTTAAAGAAATGAAAATAAATCTAAATATAAAAGTAAATCTCTTTTAGCGCCTCCACAAGATCCTGATCCTAAAATTTTAAAAATTTCAACAGGGTAATCTCAACACAGGTTTCAAAAATAACATCATACAATCTGAATAAAACGTACTAAAAGATACAATACATTTTATGTAAAGCAAACATATATATATATATATATATATATGTTAATAAAGAAGATTTTTTTTCAATGTAATTTTTTTTTTTTTTAAATGAATGAATGAAATCAACATATATAATAATCCATAATAATAAGTGCAATTTATTCTTTTTAACATCAGGGCCAATTTAAACCGGTTGGCCAAGACCCGACCAGTATAACACATAGCCTGAAAATAGGAATCTTTTGCATGAAATGCTCACCTATCCAAAAGGTACTTGGTGAGGAACCCATTTGTATGTTAGCTGGTCAGACTACTACCATACCGAACCAAACAGTAGGAACCTTTTGAAATCCTAACATGCTCACCCACCCAAAGGGTATGGTAAAGGTTCTAAGAGGTACTAATTTTAACCTAAGGGTCTAAGTTGCCCCACCTATTTATGATTTGGGGATTTTCAACCTACAAGACTTAATCGCTCAACCTATTTTCTAGCATTTCATAACTATTTCAATAATGCATGATTTTAATATTGCATGAATCAAATATTTCTAAAAATCTTCAATGGCTCACTATTCTTCAATCAATCCATAATAGTGATCTACATAATTTACCAAAAACAAAATTTCAAGTCAACATAAATTATACATGATCAAAGTTCCACGTAGGAAATAAAAATGTAATACAATCCATTGAGTATGAGAGTTTGGATAATTATATATATTAAACTAAAGATTCCTGCGATGATTTTTGTTATGGGTAAAAATGGATTGACTAAGGAAGAGAGGTCAGCTTAGACCTCTGTGCCCATTGTAACTACAACCAGCACCGGTTACGACCAAGAGCCCCTCAATAGCCAGAGAGTGCCAACCCAATGCTGGGGAAACAACTCTCCTCCCTCAGGAGATGGAGTATCTACATTTCCATTAGATGTAGAGCCATACCATGGTCACGTCCATTTCGAAGCTGCTGCTTGGAACGTCTCTTGGTGAGGACCCCCAAGGTACGACCTTGCACGAAGTAAGAGCCTGAGCTGCTACACTCAGGAAAACTCTGTCCCATGTGGCAAGGTGAAGAGGATGGTCATCCTCGATCCCGCAAGGGAAGGAGCTCGGTATCAATGCCCGGACATGAACCCCATCGGCAAGTCAGCAGGTTGGGCCAGATACTAAGGTAAAACTCGACCACAACTCACTAAAAAATCCAGGTCGGAAAACTCCTCTTCAGAACGGCCGTCACCTCGGACTTCTCGCTTCAGCCTCCTACCACGTGCTTCTGCTGGTTCCGACCGCCCTACTCAAGATTCCAACTGAAGATCTCGGGAGACGACCACAACGCGGATTTGCCCGAGATCTTAGCCAAGGATCTCGAGAGATACCCGACATACTCGAGATTCGAATCCCTCTATGACATGTCCTTACTAAATAAGGAGATCACCCTCTACGCCACCCCTATCCCTTAACTATAAATAGGAGTGCCCTCAATGGAGAAAGGTACACACAATCTCACATAGAAAATATTCCCCGAAACCTTATGTTCTACTAGACCTATCTGACCTGTCAGACTTTGGCATCAGAGGGTTCCCTATTGTAGATGGGTCTAAGGAGGACGTCCAGATTTCTGCATCAATAATTTTAGCAAAAAAAATAAAAATGAATTGTTACTGCAAGATTAACAATCAACCAATTTTAAAGTCAAATTAAGGCATGTTAATAAAAACAACAAAAAATATGTGTTAGATTATTCACATATTTAAAAGCATGGTAAGAAATTAAAACAAATAAAAAACTAATAATAATAATAATTACAACCAAGATGAGTAAATACATATATTAGATTATTCACATAATAATAATAGTAAATTTTTTATTTTAAATAAACCAAATAGAAATAAATTTTGAGAATGAATAAATAATTCAGTAAAATATAATATTGAAAAAAAAAAAACAATTGAGAGAATACTCACATTAAAAAAAAAAAAAAAAAAAAATTCACTTTTTTTCTCTTTCTCTCTCTTCCTTTTTATTTTTCCTTTCCTTTCTCTTTCTTTTTTTTTCTCTCTCCACCTTTTTCTTTCTTTCTTTCTTTTCTTCCCCTCTCTTTTTACGTTTACAACAGGTATCCTCTCTCTCTCTCTCTCTCTCTCTCTCTCTCTCTCTCTCTCTCTCTCTCTCTCTCTCTCTCTCTCTCTCTCTCTCTTCTCACCTCACACCCCTTTTTTATTTTGTTTTGTTTTGTTTTTGTTTTGTTTTTTTTTTTTTTTTTTTTTTTTTTCACATGCTCAAATTCCAATGGCCACACTTGCCTTTCACATTCCACACACTTCACCGTACTTCTACACTGCTCTTTCTTTCTTGTTTTTTTTTGGTTTGCATGCACCTTTACTCCTTATTTATAATTAGTTGTTTAGCATGTGCATTAGATGCAATGCCTTATGTTGCATTAGATGCAGCACCTTAAGCTTTCATGCTTTTGTTTCTCTTTCTTTTAATTACTTTTTCTTTTGTTTTAAAGCACGTGTTGTCTAGTGTGTGCAAGGTCGTGCACATGTGTGCCATACATTGCACATATGCCACGTGTTTGCCACATGTTTGTTGCCTGTACATGCCACATGTATGTGCATGAGAGGTGTTTATGTGTGCATGTGTATATGGTAGTGTATGTGGCATGTGGTTGCATGTGCTGTATAAAATGTTACATGGATGGATGATGTAAATGGATATGCATGTACCGGTGTATTGTTAGATGGACAGATAGATGTATGGTTAGATGAGTGGTGTGTGATCGGTGGCTAGATTCCTAGATGCATCTATAAATTGAAGGTAAAATGGACGGGTAGGATTGTGGGTGGCCATATGAATAAGTGTTCTGACAATTTTCAGCATATGAGCGGTTAGATGGTATTTCTTTGGGATGGATGGTCAAATGCATGGTTGAATTTATTAATTAATGGATGAATATTGAATTTGGATATTTTCAAATCAACGGTTGAGATTGGGTTGATCATGTAGATCAATGGTCATAGTGGATTAGTTTGGTACAACGATCAATGATTAAAATTAGACGGTCAAGATTAATTTGGGTTATTATAGTTTAAGACTGAATTAAAAGAATCAGCCGCCCTCTCAACCACCAGTTGTAACAATGATAGGTGATTTGTAGAAAGGTTAGGGGTTAGTCATTCCAAATGGATTCTTTTTACCTTGTGTCTTAAGGACTTATTCTTTCACCAATAATTGCAGCCAATGTATTTCTCAATAACAACTAATAAGTGATGGAAAAACTAGATAGTACTATATCCTTAATAGACAACATGTTATACCCATCCTAAATTCCAACTAATCATGCATCATATGAGGCTATAGTACTAATAAGTACACATATGCCTTTAGTGAAATTACGGTGACTCTTGTACGGTGCCTCTTGTAAGTCCTAGATGAAATTCAATGTCAATTTTTCATTATCATAGGATACCTTAGAGAGTAGGGATATCTACAGTTAATCACACTAACCCTCATGATTTTTAAAAAAAACAAAAAAAAGAAGAAAAAAAAAAAGAACAATGATAATTGTAGAGTGGAACTAATGAGAAGGAATCATGAAAAATATTAGATGAACAAGTATCAATTATCCACCTCATATGAAGCGGATGGACGATTCATAAAACAAGTAGATCACGAGGGTTGAAGACCCACCAAGACCAAGTCCTCTTTAAGCGTTACTCTACTCTTATTATACTATGCCTGTGATGCCTTTTCACTCCGGGCTAGTGTTGAGGGTCAAATATTACATATTAGACCCCAGTTATTGCTGGATTTATGAACATGCCACCGTTTAAAATCCTATGTTTGTGATGCAAGGTACATTTGCAAGTGGGGACTACAAAAAGGTGCTAAAAGTGTGTATTTGACGCTCAGAATTCACCAGAGCAAGGGACGGACCCCAGGGTACGAAGATCAACGGAATTACACGCCAAAGACCCGAGAAAATCGAGAAACTGAAGCTCAAGTGGCCTGAAAGTCAGACAAAATGCAAGATCACAGGGTTCCCACCATCCGTTTGGCTCGAAATTACATACATGGCCTGAGGACCATAATTTAACCGTACACATAAATTTTCATCCATTGAATCCCTCTGGAAGTGGCCTAACGATTGGATCAGCCCATAGATCTGTAGATCGGGGCCCACCTGAGATCCGGATATGCTTCAATTTTGGTCTCAACTCCTTAAATTGGGTGACAAATCGGATGGATGGAGCAGATTTCTCAGAAATGTCGCAATGGACCCCACATTGCACGATGCATGTGCACCATGGAAACTCCACGTGCGCCACACCGGATTCGGAGCCGGTCAACACGGGCGCTGACCCGCACCGTTTTCTTCACAGAGACAGCGTCCGATCGGGTGCTCTTAGTGGACCCCACACATTACCTATATGCAAGATCAAGACCGTCCAATGCACTCAAGTGGAGGCTTCTACCTCAGCCATGGTGGCCATCTGCATTAATGCACGTGCATATGGGAAGAGATGTGATCGAACGCAAGATGGACGGTGGACTAAAGCAGCTTGTGGACCACACTGAAATCAAACAGAAACTCTCCTTCCTGGACGGTTTTTCTTCCTGAATCAAGTGGACGGCGTGGATTTCCCATTTGAATTCAATCATAGGATCGACGATTTTACGCAAGACGCTACAGCGTCTTCACTGATCACCGCCGGTTTTGAATAGTGGGGCCCACTACTTGTCCATATCAACAATCTGAACCGTCCATTCGTTCCGTAGGGCGGCCATAACCCTAGCCTAGGTGACGGAATGAGATGAAACAAAGAGAATGAGTTCCTATCAGGTCAAAAGCAGGATGGACGGTGGAGTAAAAGATTGTGTGGACCACACCGAATAAACTCTAAAAACACTCATTTCTGGATGGTTTTTCGTCCTGAAGCTATTGGACGGAGTAGATTTTTCATCTGGCATCGTAAAATGTCTCGCCGACCATCGCAGCGGAAGAACGGAAGGCTCTGTTCGCAACAGAGCCTACGGCTGATCACAGTGGGCCACATCCATCGTCCAAATGAACGATCTGAACCATCCGTTTGCTCTAAATGGTGGCCAAGACCCTCTCCAAGGTCTTCTTCTGTTCTCATGCACGCACACATGCGTAAATCATGATCCAACGCAAGACAGACGGTAAGTTTAAAATTCTGTGGGCCGCACCAATGTTTCTCCGAAAATATTCTTTTCCAGACGGTTTTTCGTTGTGCATTCATTGAACGGAGTGGATTTCACCGACGCTGAAGGATGTGGGCCCCACTGATGCCACGGTAAGCTCGTGTGCGTTACCTGTTTACGCAAACTGTTGATTTCGTGAAGGAGTCTCGATCGACCTCCCCACCGGGTGCTTATATAAGAGAGGGAGAGAGAACGGCTGGAAGGGGGTAGCTTGGAGACAGTCTGAGATGGGGAGCAAGAGCTTGGACGGCGATTTTGCTGGGAGTTCGGCTGGGAGCTTGGATATAGAGAGTAATATCTTTATTTCTACTGGTTTCTGATTTTATCCTTTCAAGATGATTAGCCCAATCATGTGTGGCTAAATCCTCTTAGCTAAGGCTAAGAGGTGAAGCTTGTAGTGTGATGGGAACTCTTTGCTTGCTTTTTGTTTAGATTGATCTGATATTGATTTGGGTTTAATAAAGGGAATGTTTTCAGTCTTTAATGGTCTGTTGTGACTGAAATTACAATGGGTCTGCAATGGCTTTGAGCATGTTCTTTTCCTTTCTATGTGTATGACGTCAGGAAGCTTTGTTGTTCACCATCGTCTCCTGGGCATGGTCGGATGACGGTTCCCCTCCTGACTTTCATGGCATGTTGATGTGGTTGGTAATTAGTTTAATTCTGTTGTTAGCTTTGTCTCCTGGGCATGGTTTGGTGATGGAATCCATTCTAGTTCATATACCTCTCATCTCTTGAAAACTTTATCAACAGCAGTTTAGTTAATTTTCCTGATTTTTAATCTAGGCATAAGATCTCCCTGATCTCTACAAGTGGATCCTCTGAATCCCTAGTTTTCCTTCTCTGATTTTTCCTTAGTTTTAGATTATTATTTCATCATTATTCTTCAGATTACAATTAGTTTAGATTTCATCTTAGCCTAGTTCTAGATCTGGTTATTTTCAGACAACGTACAGGTTTCAGTCCCTGTGGATTCGACCTCGGTCTTACCGAGTTTATTACTACATCACAACCCTATACTTGGGGAGTGAACAAGTTTTTTTTTGGCGCCGTTCTGCCGGTTGACGGCTACGATTTTCTGAAATTAATTGGATTTAGAGTTAGTTTAATATTAGGATTTTACTAATTTTAATTTTTAATTTTGTTTTCTATTTTTGATTCATAGAACTAACCTATTCCCTATTCTGTAGGTGGTTAAGATAGAACTTCTAATTTGGTAAACTCTTTATGATTTTCTAGATTTTCTAACTCTTTAGATTTGGTTTGCTTTAGAAATTTCTTCTATTTAGAAACTAACTTATTTTGTTTTGTTTTGCAGGTCTTTAACTTAGGAACTCCAATTTGGTAACTTCCTTCCAAACCTCTCTTTCTTTCTAGATTCATATTTTCTTTCTTAGGATTAGGTTTAGAATTTGATTGAGGGCTGCAAGTGTTTCATGCCCAAGTGGGCCCGTGACGACACTCGACGTCTCATGACTGAAGGAGGATTAGTTAAGGGGTTGACTGTCCATCGCAGGACTAGACACCGCTCGAATTCCCCTGAGTTAACTGAGGTTATGGCTGCAAATCAACCTCAAGCACTACCTCAACAATTGGATGAGGAAGTACATGATGAGAATGAGGTGCATCAAGCACCCCGCCTCGTACTTTACGGGATTATTTACAACCGGCGGGGGTGAGTACACCCTCATGCATGATTTTTCCTGAAAACACAGGACAAATGGACATCAAGCCAGGAGTTATCCAACTCCTTCCTAAATTCCATGGGCTTGAATCAGAAAGTCCATACTTACATTTGAAAGAGTTCGATGAGATTATAGCCACCTTATACTTTCCCAATGTATCCGAGGATACAATCAGGCTGAAACTCTTTCCTTTTTCCTTGAAAGAAAAGGCTAAGACATGGTTACATTCACTGCGTCCTAAATCCATTGGCACATGGAATGATTTGCAGAGGGAATTCATAAAGAAAATTTTCCCACACCATAAAACGATTACCCTCAGAAAAGCAATCATGAACTTCGCCCAAAAGGAAGATGAAACATTCTACCAATGTTGGGAAATGTTCAAGGATCTTGTCAGTTCATGCCCACAACACAGTTTTGAAATGTGGCGCATTACAAATTTTTTCTATGATGGACTGACATCTTCCATGCGCTAACTGGTCGAGACAATGTGTAATGGAGAATTCATGAATAAAGAAGTCGATGAGGTATGAGATTACCTCGATAGACTTGCCGAAAATACATAATCCTGGGACCATTACCCAAAACCAAACACCACGTCTAGGCCAACTCAATCTAAGGAGAAAGGTGGAGTATATCTCCTGAAAGAAGAGGATGATGTAAATTTTAAAGTGACTAATCTCATGCGAAGAGTCGAGGCCGTGGAAGGAAAGAAGGATAATGTTAATGAAATTGTTTGCGGCATCTGTGATTGCAACATTCACACAACTAAAAATTGTCCTACAATATCTGCTTTTTGAGGCGTGTTGAATGAGCAAGCTAATGCCGTAAATAACTATCAAAGACCTTTCAATGGATCTACCTCCAATACATACAATCCTGGTTGGAGAAATCATCCAAATTTTGGTTGGAAGAATGGACAAACTGCTACCCCTCAAAGTTTCTTCACCTCAAGAAGAACCGGTTCAAAATTCCATACAAGAGCTGACTGAGGCAGTGCGTGGACTTATAGACTTTATGAAAAAAATAGATTCACGTATGACGGTTATAGAAAAAGGGATGCTTCGTGCACAACCGCTCCCCAATCCTAAACCGCAATACGAGATAAATGATCCCAGCTCTTCAAATCAAATGGGGCACGCTAAATCCATCACCACTCTTAGGAGTGGGAAGATCATTGATAAAACCCTTCCAGTTAGGCCCGAAAAGCCTCAAGAACCAGAAGAGGACAATAATGATGAATCTAGTGATGTCCCACAAAAATTAGAACCGGAACTTCTAGAGAAGCCAGTTACTCCGTTCCCCCAACGGTTGATTGCACCAAAACGTCTTTCTAACTCTCAGGATATTTTGGAGGTGTTGAAACAAGTGAAAGTCAACATTCCTTTACTTGATGTTGTAAAACAGGTTCCTTTATATGCAAAATTTCTGAAAGACCTATGCACGACCAAAAGACGGCAGGGTATTCAAAAGAAGATCTTCTTGACTGAGAAAGTGAGTGCCATTCTGAAGAAAGACGTGCTGCAGAAATTCAAGGATCCCAGTAGCCCAACCATATCATGTGTAATCGGGAACTATCGAATTGATCACGCACTTCTTAACTTAGGAGCGAGCGTTAATCTGATTCCCTACTCAGTATACAAACAGTTAGGGTTGGGTGAGTTAAAACCCACCCTTACCACACTACAACTTGCCGATCGAACTGTTCGTGTACCAAGAGGGATTATTGAGGATGTGTTAGTCCAAGTCGATAGATTCTACTACCCTGTAGATTTTATCATCTTGGACACCGAACCCATCAATAACATGAGCACTCAGATTCCCGTCATTCTTGGTCGCCCATTCCTTGCCACGTCAAATGCAATTATCAATTGCAGGAATGGTGTCATGACTATGTCTTTTAGAAATTTGACATTGGAATCAAACATCTTTTTCAATAACGGCAGCAACTCAGAGGATGATGACGATGTCCACGACATTAACGTGATCGATACTTTCGTGGAAGATAGGACACCCCTTACCTTATCTTCTGATCCTCTAGAGACGTGCTTGGCCCACTCCCATGAGTTTGATGATGATATGATTAGGGAGACGTGTGCCTTGCTTGATCTTGCACTGGTGCTTGAAGTTAACCGGTGGAGGCCACAATTTGAAGAATTGCCACAACCGATGTAGTGCCTCTACCGTCTAACCTCAAGGCACTTAGAAGCTTGACCTAAAACCTTTGCCCTCGATTTGAAATATGCCTATTTAGGTCAAGATGAGACATACACAGTGGTGATCTCTGCCCACCTGGAGAAAGAACATGAGAGTATACTCATATCTACTCTCATTGAGCATAAAGGAGCCCTAGGATGGACGATAGTGGACCTCAAGGGAATCGATCCCTCGATTTGTACTCATCACATATATCTTGAGGAAAATGCAAAGACCGCTCGGCAACCACAACGTAGACTAAATCCAAACATGAAGGAAGTGGTTAAGGCTGAGGTTCTTAAACTATTGGATGTGGGTATCATATACCCTATATCGATAGTCAATGGGTGAGTCCAACTCGGTGGTTCCTAAGAAGTCCTAATCACCATCGTAGCCAATCTTAATAATGAACTCGTGCCAACTAGAGTCACTACTTGGTTGGAGAATGTGCATTGACTACAGAGTTAAATACCGTCACAAGAGGATCACTTTCCTTTGCCCTTCATTGATCAAATCTTAGAAAGGCTAGTTGGTCATTCCTATTACTGTTTCCTTGACGGGTATTCGGGCTACAATCAGATTGAAATCGCCCCCGAGGACCAGGAAAAGACCACATTTACATGTCCCTACGGCACCTTTGCTACCGAATGATGCCATTTGGACTATGTAATGCCTCTGCCACCTTTCAACGATGTATGTTGAGTATCTTTTCTGATATGGTGGGGCAATATCTAGAGGTCTTCATGGACGATTTCTCTGTCTATGGTTCATCTTTCAACAAGTGCTTGGAAAGTCTTAAATGTGTGTTGAAAAGATGTGAAGAAAAGAACTTGGTACTTAATTGGGAGAAGTGTCATTTCATGATTCATAAGGGGATTGTCCTCGGACAATCATCTCGTCCAAGGGAATTGAGGTAGATAAGGCAAAAATCGATCTTATCTCTAACCTGCCTCCACCCAAGAACATCAGGGACGTGCGATCCTTCTTAGGACACGCTGGATTTTACAGGCGATTCATATAGGACTTTAGTCTCATCTCTCGTCCTTTATGTAATCTTCTTCAAAAGGATGTTCCATACGAGTGGACTGAGCAATGTCAGGAAGCTTTCACCAAGCTTAAAGGCATGTTAACCACTGCACCCATCATGCAGCCACCCGACTGAAGCCTTCCTTTTGAGCTTATGTGCGACGCTTCTGATTATGCTCTTGGAGCGGTTCTAGGCCAGAGAAAAGATAAGAGGCCCTACGTCATTCATTATGCGAGTAGGACTTTAAATCCTGCCCAAGTGAACTACTCAACTACGAAAAAAGAACTCTTAGCCGTAGTGTTCGCCTTGGACAAATTTAGGTCCTACCTGATCGGATCTAAGATCATTATCTATACAGATCATGCGGCACTGAAGTATCTTCTTTCTAAGAATGATTCTAAGCCCCGCTTGATACGATGGATCCTTTTACTCCAAGAATTTGATTTGGAAATTAAAGATAAAAAGGGAGTAGAGAACGTAGTGGCCGATCACCTTTCTCGCCTTAATACCTCTGATTCCCTTGAGGCGACCCATATCAACGACATGTTCCCTGATGAACAACTGTTCAGAGTCTCCCATTCACCTTAGTTCGCTGATATTGCTAATTATCTTGCTACAGGTTCCATACCGACACATTAAGGATGGGCTGCGCAAGATAAGAAGAAATTTTCACCGAGGTGCGCAACTTCTTCTGGGATGATCCATACTTGTTTAAATATTGTCCAGACCAAATCTTGAGGAGATGTGTGCCAGACGATGAGCATCAGAGTGTCATCTCCTTCTGTCACTCACAGGCCTGTGGTGGTCACTTTTCTGTAAAAAAGACCACGGCCAAGATTCTGCAGTGTAACTTCTATTGGCCCACTATGTTCAGGGACACTCATGAGTTTTGCAAAGCTTGTGAGCGTTGTCAGAAATTGAGAGCATTGTCCCGTCGAAATACGATGCCCTTGAATCCCATTCTTATCATAGAAGCATTTGATTGTTGGGGCATCGATTTCATGGGGCCATTCCCCCAATCTTTTGAGAATTTATATATTTTGCTTGCTGTAGACTATGTCACTAAATGGGTCGAAGCGATTCCATGTCGAACTAATGACCATCGCACGGTCATTAAATTCTTAAAAGAAAACATCCTTTCCCGATTTGGAACACCTCGAGCCATTATTAGTGATGGGGGCTCACACTTTTGTAATAGGCCATTCGAGAGTTTAATGAAGAAATACGGTATCTCTCATAAGGTGAGCATCCCATACCACCGACAGACAAGTGGGCAAGCTGAGATTTCTAATAGGGAGATCAAACACATTTTGGAGAAAACGGTTAACCCTGACCGTAAGGATTGGTCAATTCGATTGACCAATGCCTTATGGGCTTACTGTACTACTTTTAAAACCCCTATTGGAATGTTTCCCTTTAGACTCGTTTATGGGAAGGCTTGCCACTTACCTGTGGAGTTGGAACATAGAGCCTACTGGGCAATCAAAAATCTAAATTTCAATCGAACAATTCACGGCTCGCTACGCAAACTTCAATTAAATGAACTTGAAGAAATCCGGAATGACGCATACGAGAACTCGAGAATTTACAAGGACAGGATGAAGGCGTTTCATGACCAACATATTCTACGTAAATCATTCACGCCAGGTCAGAAAGTCATTTTGTATAATTCTCGATTACATCACTTTCCAGGTAAGCTTCGATCTCGTTGGACCAGCCCGTACATTGTTGTTACTGCCTATCCTCATGGGGCCGTTGAGATAAGAGACCCTGACAATGGCAAGGAGTTTAAAGTAAATGGACATCACTTAAAGCCATTTGTCGAGAAATTTGATTCAGAGGACATGTCCATGCCTCTGACTGATCCTGTCTACAAGGATTGATCTACTAGTCTGATGGAGGTATAGGTAGGTTTATCGCTTTCTTAGGACTAGGGTAGTTCTTTTATTTGTCTGGCTGAAGACGATAAACTTAGCGCTCCTGGGAGGCAACCCAGCTTTTCAACTTATTTCATTTTCCTAGCTAGTTCAATGTTTGTAGGTAACATTACTGCAAACCCTCACGAGACTACAACTCGTCCACTAGGGGCAACCTAGGGGTTTAAAGGCTTGTTGCATGCGCTAAATGCAATCGAGAGCACCTGCGAAAGTGGTATAGATAGGATTTTATTTGTGTTAGTTTTGTGTTGCTCTCTCTCTCTCGTGTTGATTGGATTCCATATTGCGATCTCTTGGAATGTCTCTCACGATTCATCATCCAGGTACTATCTTCCCATCACCTTCTCATTTACTTTTGTTGTCCCATGTGCATTACATGCTTACATCTTTTACATTGAGGACAATGTAGATTTTAAGTTGGGGGTGGGAGATTAGGTTACCTAATCAGTGTTTTATTTGTCTTGAGCAAAAATTTGTGAAAATTTTTAAAATTTTTTCTGGACTTTCTGGTGAATTTGAAGTAATTTGACGACCATCTTTGATTCAGAATTACAGGATATGGCATGTTGGTGATTTACTACTCTTGGATTCAGTTGCTCGTTAGATTTCACAGTTAAGTTTGAACTATTAATCCATGATTAGAAGTTGTAAACATTGATTGAGTCATGATTTCACATACCACATCTCACTTACACATTGAGATTTCAGTTTGATATTGAATGATTAACTTGGTAATCACTGAGCATGAAAGAAACTAGCCTAAAAGATTTGGCCATCAGGGTATAAAGAAGAGTTGCACCATGGGTTTGCTCCCTATAGGTGTGGATTCGATTTTTCATGATTAACAGTTAGAAAGAGTTGGGCGACTAGTTTCACCATAGGTCTGCTCCCTATAAGTGAAAATTTGATTCCCATCTTTAAATTAAAAAAAAAAAAAAAAAAACTAGAAAATGAAAGAATGATCTGTGAGGCAAAGTTCTGGTTTTAGGTGATGGTAGTTATGAATTTTCTGATTGGTTACCAATGATATCATGAAATCGACAATTTGATCTCTTAATGATGATAGGCTGAGATTTCACTATACACCCATGAAACTCAATGTTTAAAACTATTCTAGTTTATGGATTAATATTTGAACTTGATTATGAAATTTACCGTGCATGAAAGGCCAGGAGAAATTGATAATCAACATTCATGAATCTTAAGATTTCTCATATCTGGATTGTTTTTCAAAATATCACTCGGCTTCACAAGAATTGTCTCGTAATTCTCAACTTAATTTTCGCATACTTTGCTCGGGACTAGCAAAATGTTGGTTGGGGGTTGTGTTGAGGGTCAAATATTACATATTAGACCCCAGTTATTGCTGGATTTATGAACATGCCACCGTTTAAAATCCTAATTTAATCGTGTTTGTGATGCAAGGTACATTTGCAAGTGGGGACTACAAAAAGGTGCTAAAAGTGTGTATTTGATGCTCAGAATTCACCAGAGCAAGGGATGGACCCCAGGGTACAAAGATCAATGGAATTACATGCCAAAGACCCGGAAAAATCGAGAAACTGAAGCTTAAGTGGCCTGAAAGTCAGACAAAATGCAAGATCACAGGGTTCCCACCATCCGTTTGGCTCGAAATTACATACATGGCCTGAGGACCATAATTTAACCGTACACATAAATTTTCATCCATTGAATCCCTCTGGAAGTGGCCTAACGATTGGATCAGCCCATAGATCTGTAGATCGGGGCCCACCTGAGATCCGGATATGCTTCAATTTTGGTCTCAACTCCTTAAATTGGGTGACAAATCGGATGGATGGAGCAGATTTCTCAGAAATGTCAGAGTGGACCCCACATTGCACGATGCATGTGCACCATGGAAACTCCACGTGCGCCACACCGGATTCGGAGCCGGTCAACACGGGCGCTGACCCGCACCGTTTTCTTCATAGAGACAGCGTCCGATCGGGTGCTCTTAGTGGACCCCACTCATTGCCTATATGCAAGATCAAGACCGTCCAATGCACTCAAGTGGAGGCTTCTACCTCAGCCATGGTGGCCATCTGCATTAATGCACGTGCGTATGGGAAGAGATGTGATCGAACGCAAGATGGACGGTGGACTAAAGCAGCTTGTGGACCACACTGAAATCAAACAGAAACTCTCCTTCCTGGACGGTTTTTCTTCCTGAATCAAGTGGACGGCGTGGATTTCCCATTTGAATTCAATCATAGGATCGACGATTTTACACAAGACGCTACAACGTCTTCACTGATCACCGCCGGTTTTGAATAGTGGGGCCCACTACTTGTCCATATCAACAATCTGAACCGTCCATTCGTTCCGTAGGGCGGCCATAACCCTAGCTTAGGTGACGAAATGAGATGAAACAGAGAGAATGAGTCCCTATCAGGTCAAAAGCAGGATGGACGGTGGAGTAAAAGATTGTGTGGACTACACCGAATAAACTCTAAAAACACTCATTTCTGGATGGTTTTTCGTCCTGAAGCTATTGGACGGAGTAGATTTTTCATCTGGCATCGTAAAATGTCTCGCCGACCATCGCAGCGGAAGAACGAAAGGCTCTGTTCGCAACAGAGCCTACGGCTGATCACAGTGGGCCACATCCATCGTCCAAACGAACAATCTGAACCATCCGTTTGCTCTAAATGGTGGCCAAGACCCTCTCCAAGGTCTTCTTCTGTTCTCATGCACGCACACATGCGTAAATCATGATCCAACGCAAGACAGACGGTAAGTTTAAAATTCTGTGGGCCGCACCAATGTTTCTCCGAAAATATTCTTTTCTGGATTGTTTTTCGTTGTGCATTCATTGAACGGAGTGGATTTCACCGACGCTGAAGGATGTGGGCCCCACTGATGCCACGACAAGCTCGTGTGCGTTACCTGTTTATGCAAACTGTTGATTTCGTGAAGGAGTCTCAACCGACCTCCCCACCGGGTGCTTATATAAGAGAGGGAGAGAGAACGGCTGGAAGGGGGTAGCTTGGAGACAGTCTGAGACGGGGAGCAAGAGCTTGGACGGCGATTTTGCTGGGAGTTCGGCTAGGAGCTTAGATATAGAGAGAGTAATATCTTTATTTCTACTGGTTTCTGATTTTATCCTTTCAAGATGATTAGCCCAATCATGTGTGGCTAAATCCTCTTAGCTAGGGCTAAGAGGTGAAGCTTGTAGTGTGATGGGAACTCTTTGCTTGCTTTTTGTTTAGATTGATCTGATATTGATTTGGGTTTAATTAAGGGAATGTTTTCAGTCTTTAATGGTCTGTTGTGACTGAAATTACAATGGGTCTGCAATGGCTTTGAGCATGTTCTTTTCCTTTCTATGTATATGACGTCAGGAAGCTCTGTTGTTCACCATCGTCTCCTGGGCATGGTCGGATGACGGTTCCCCTCCTGACTTTCATGGCATGTTGATGTGGTTGGTAATTAGTTTAATTCTGTTGTTAGCTTTGTCTCCTGGGCATGGTTTGGTGATGGAATCTATTCTAGTTCATATACCTCTCATCTCTTGAAAACTTTATCAACGGCAGTTCAGTTAATTTTTCTGATTTTTAATCTAGGCATAAGATCTCCCTGATCTCTACAAGTGGATCCTCTGAATCCCTAGTTATCCTTCTCTGATTTTTCCTAAGTTTTAGATTATTATTTCATCATTATTCTTCAGATTATAATTAGTTTAGATTTCATCTTAGCCTAGTTCTAGATCTGGTTATTTTCAGATAACGTACAGGTTTCAGTCCCTGTGGATTCGACCTCGGTCTTACCGAGTTTATTACTACATCACAACCCTATACTTGGGGAGTGAACAGCTAGCTAATGCATGCTCGTCCTCTACTTCACTTTCTATCATGTTCCTTTTGACCTTATACACCAGCAATTTAGTAGTATGTTAGATTATATACTAAGTACCATTCCATGTGATTCATGGAAGGTGAGAGGAAAGACTCATTTCGGCATTGGCTTCCTAAATGAGTTGCTGACAGTAAATATGACACTTTACCTTAGAAGGCCCAACTTTTCATAATGACTGTGTCCCTTCTCATACATGCCCTTATCCTTCCACTTGTTTTTTTTTTTTTTTTTTTCATCAAGATGATGTCCAACCTCTTAAGAGTTGTTCTATTTACTTTGGTATATCAATTATCTCTTTCTCATCTTATAGACTTAAAAGATATCACCGATGGCTCATATAAAGGTTTTGGGTCAGGTTTAGGTGGAAAAGGTCCATGTATGACATGTATTTAGTACCCTATCTAAGGTGAGTGCTAACTCGAGCTTCTAGGACCAATTTCATAGACAGCTTCTCAGAACAAACAACCTTAGAAATCATGTTTAACTTTGACACGTGTAATGCCCTAGATTTGGAGAATTGAATGTCCTTGGATGTTCCCTTCAATTTCTTGATTTATGTGCGTATCCATGTGTGTATTCTCATGTGTTTGAAATCATAAGGAGTGATTTTGGGCTGATAAAAACTATAAATTCCTAAAAAAAAAAAAGGTCTAGAAGTCAAAGGTCAATGACGGTTGACCCCCAATTTAACAGAGGTCGAGAGTCAACCCCCCAAAATTGAGTGTCGAGCCCTATTTAGATAGCTGAGGTACACTGACTTCAAAAATACTTATCTTCTTTAATACAACTCCGATTGAGGTGATTGAAAAGCTAGATCAAAGCTTGATGAGTTTAGTTTTACAGGAAAAATTTTGAATTGGTTTTAGGATGTTTTAGAAACTGTATAAAAAATATTAGTTTTAGGCAATTGGTACTTTTAGAATTTTAAGAATTTTTATGGAACTCGAAATGAAATGAAAATTTTTGGGGATAAAGTAGACTTGATGATTAGTTATCAAAAAAATTATAAAAATAATCTAGATGCGTGAAATGAGAGTGAATCCCTTCTGGATGTACCAGATGTACTAGATTAGGATGCGTGAAACGAGAAAAGGAGGGAGCTATTTATAGCCTTCAAACCTAGTTTTCTGGTAATTCTTGGTAATTCTAGGAACAAAAAGTGGTTAAGGGCAAGGATTGGAGATTTCCACATGGCATCATCTTATGGGTTAGATAAGATAGTAAAAGAATAATTTTGGGCAATGATATGGGCATCGAGGTAAATACACCTCAACTGCATGCACATTTAGGGTCTGAAAGATGAAGATCCCACATGTTTGAGGGGGGCCAATCTAAAGAGGGAGAGTGCCACGTGACCAGTGGCAAGTTGGCTGCCACTAGTCCCCACTTGGACTCGTTGCTTTGGTAGGCAACCTCCCCCAAGTGTGCGGAGGCTCTGCTATGAAGACATTGTGTTAAGGTTTAGCATGGTACTCCGATTGGACTTGCTTTTGGGCTTTGGTTCAAACTTGGTTTTGAGCTTAATTAGGTGAGTTAACTGGGTTTTTGGACTGGGTAGGCTGACCAGGTGCATTGACTGGGTGAGTTGACTCAATGCTCTATGTGGGGTTTAAGCTTGTAGGGTTGGGGTTTATGATTAGGGTTTGATTGACCATCCATCAATTCAAACTCAATCAACTTATCAGCCTAGGGTGGGGTGTCTACAGTGTCATGGTTGTCATGTGTTAAAAGTCTAGGTTGTCATACGTTAAGGGTTGTGAGGCCCACCATGGGATATGTGTCGAATCTACTCTATACATTAGATTCATAATTTAATTTAACATCATGAGCCAAAGAATGAGTTATATCTAGAGATTTTGTGGCCCCAGGTAGTTTTCAATGGTAGGTTTTCAATCTCATTGCTTTTTATGGTATAGTCCACATGAACATTTGATATTCCTCATTTTTGAGTTCATGCCCTAAAATAATATTTCAATATATATATATATATATATATATATATATCATATCATATCATATCATATCATAGTGGACCCCATAGAGCACCTGACAGGTCCTGCTGGGGTGGTACCAATTCCACCTCATGTCCCTTTGCATGGACGCAGATTTCCAGCAAATGCCTTTCGCACAACGTTCCTGCCTTCCGAAGCTATGTTGGGCCCACTGTGATGTTTGTGAGAAATCCACTTCTACCATCCATTTATTCAGATCATGTTGAGACATGAGACAAAAAATTAGGCAGATCCAAAACTCAAGTGGGTCATACCTTAGGAAGCCTTCGAAAGGGATTGCCTACCATTCAAACCATTCTAGGCTCCACTGTGATGTTTATATGCAATCCAAACCATTCATAAAGTGGCCCAAATATTCATAAGGTCATTACCACTGGGATAACCTAAAAGAGAAAAAATATTAGCCTGATCCAAAGCTTCTGACACCACGAATGTTTCAACTATGGGTGTATAATATTCATTCTTTTCTATTGTGTGGCCCACTTGAGCGCTGCCTCATATTTGTGTTCATACCATATAATGATTTGGCAAAACATGTGGACGGAGTGGATTTCTCACAAATACCATAGCGGGCCCCACAGATTTTACCTAGTATGCACATTCTACTTCCCTCCCACTTCAATAGTCTGATGGGCACAGCGCTCCTTGCATGGAGATATTTTCATGCATTTAAAATTTAGGTCATGTAAGAAATAACTTAGACTTTTCTAATTTTAAAGCGTTTGAATGGAACCATTTTCGTAAAAAAAATATTCTTAAACCACCCACAACGTGACTCAGCACACCGGTCTGGAGTGGCCAACCATGGCATCACATGTTAGAATCATCTTAACAACTAACAAGTCAAAATCAGACTAATCAAACAATTCCAGAAATCCAACCAATACCTTATAAAATGGGCAATGGAGATTGTCCTCACATAAATATGTCTAATCAACAATATGAGCCATTCATTTAATTGCTAGAGACCATCATAGATCGCTTGTTGTTTTAAATCACTCCTTTTATCAGGCAATCCATTCTGTGCACGGCTTAAAAGATAAACGGTTATATAAGAGAAGGAAAACTTATTGAATTAGAGTAGAAATGCCAAATGAGCCCTAAATCTTGAGTTTTTTTTTTTTTTTTTTTTAATGAGAGCTCAGATGTTGTACATGTACTAGCAGTAGTGTTACTTTGATTGAATCTGATAAATGATTATGAATGATTCCACAACCAAACGTTGGTCACTACGCCAAAAAGGCCAATTTGCGACGTATTTTTGCGACGGACTTCATCCGTCGCAAAAATCTCTTGGTTTAACGACGGATTTAGTCCGTCGCTAATGGAAAAAGTCCGTCGCTGAGCTCGTCTTTCTCGAATATCCGTAGTCCGAACGTCGTAGAATTTAGCGACGGACCAAAATCCGTCGCTAAAATCTGATTTACGACGTATTAACGACGGATTTTTGTCCGTCGTAACTAGGCGACGGACAAAATCCGTCGCAAATTGTCATTTGACGACGGAAAATGTACGGTTTCAAATTCCCACCCAAAACAGCAGATGGCGCGCTTTTCAGTTGCTTTTGCGACGGATCAGGTCCGTCGTAAAAGAACTTTTGATACTCCTACAGTTAGTGACCTTAATTATGTGTTTGGATGTCTGGATAAAGTCCAGCATATGGATGGTTTGCTGCCCAAGTTGATATCATTTTAGATTGGACGCGAAACATAGTAGATAGCAGAAAGAGTCAGAAAATGGTATATGCAGTTGATGTCATCTCTGCGCTACCTAACTGACTCATTGCAGAATAAGTAACTATCCTCTCTACCCAAGTCCATCATGCTTGCCACTGGGGTACATCCAAATACACCTGAATGTTTTTGGACGGTGGTAAACTGACAATTTTCTCTATAGTGTGGTCCTATAAAAGAAGTGTTGTAAGAGAATTGTCAACCATGTAAAAGGTCCTGTGGGTAACTTACAATGAGAGACATGATGACCACACTTGTATCTTTACCGCTCTTTGTACTCTTCATTAGCATCAAATGATCTGTGACTCTGACTTCATCTTGCTGTTTTGATTACTACTTTTCTGGCTCCAAATGCATCATATTTCTATGAGCAATGCACATTTTACCTTTTGTCTGGTTCATTTTACTATCTTTTCACCTTTGGCATTCAGATTTAAAGTTTATTAAGAGCTGGAAACTGGAAATTCCATCAGACTTCCAACATCTTGCCCTTCAAAGGTTTATTCTTTTTCACTTATTGCACATCCTTCTGAAAATTTTCTACTTTGAGGATTAGATAGACAAACTAGTTTTATAAATGGTGCAAAACTAACACTTGACTCCCCTTGCTCAAGACCTGACAGATGACTTTTATTTTTCTTTTCTTTTTTTCTTTTTAAATTTATGGGCGGTGAAAATTGTGATGATGGAGAAATTCCAAGTTTCGCATGGTAGCTTATGCTGAAATGAAAAATGAGATAGTGCCCATATCTGATGATCAGGATTCCTCTGTTGTGAAAAATGAGATAGTGCCCATATCCGTGAAATGTTCTATTGAGGGTAGGTTGAACAACAGGACAATTTGTTGCGTTTACCAATGATTGCTAGGTTGAACAAATTCTTTAAGATTCTTGTTCAATGACCTTTATGGATATTGATCCCAAAAACATTTTAGTGCACTATTTCTAGTCTATATCTATTATATTACGAACTTACGTTTTTTGTTTGCTCTAATATAATAAGATGTCAATTTTAGATTTCTTCTCTCCCTCTCTATGCTTGAAAGAATGGGATTTTGGTTCAAATGCATAAGATGGACATTGACATCATTGGTCTTCTTTGATTTTTTTTTTTTTCTTTACCATTTCTTCTGTAAAGTGCTTCTAAGTTGTTTGAACTGATGCATGTAAGAAGTTCTGGAATGTGTTTCATCTGCAGCCTATGCGTGATCAGAAGGTACAATTCCAAAAAAAAATATCATCTAATTTCACATTATTTCCATTGCTTTATGATTATACAATTCCAAAAAAATGAGAACCAGAGGTTAACAGTACACAGACTGCTGAACTTGATGTTTTACCAATAGATCACTACTATGATGCCTTAGGAGGGCCTGAATTGGATACTCTCAGGGTACATGGACTTTTCTTTTTCTTTTTCTTTTTTTTTTTGCTGCTATTGTTGTTGTGCTCCATTTGCTTCGTTCAGCTGACAGGATATCATCTCTATAATTATAAATCTTTGTTTCAAAGCAAGTGTGGAGTGCTACTAATTTGGAGAGATCTGACATAAATAAAGTCTTCTATCGGTACGAGAGCATAATCAAGTTCTCAAATCTGCACTTGATTGAGAAAGATCTTAATGGCATTAGTGCTAACATGGAATGCATATGCAAAGTTAGTTATTTATGTGCAAAAAAAAAAAAGGAGAATGTGGTCCCGACCAGAAGGATAGTCAACACCATTAACAGAATACTTATTTTGGAAGTGAAAACTCATATCCGCAACCAAACGCCTTGAATAGAACTTCCCTCGGTCATAAAGTTGAAGCCCCAAAAAGCCAAGTTGTTGAACAACCTTACTGATAGCTGAATCATTTTTAGAATCTATCAAATTACCCAAAGCAGATAATGTTAGAATACGAGTCACGATAGACAGTTTTACAGTTTTCAGGTAGCTTTCCACTTGCAACTCTACAAGTTCATTGTAATTTGATCTCAAGTGAAGCAGCAAAGGTGATATGTCTGAATCTTCTTCTTTATATCTTCGGAACAACCTTGGGAATGTCAAAATCATTCAAGCCAACACTATCTCCTTCTAAAAAGAGAATCTCCATCAGCAATGGTTGTATCCGCTTCTGAACTTTTAGGTATTTGTCAATGCCTTTGGTATTCAATGGAGAAGTCAAAAGCAACATCATTTAAAGTGACTTTTTTCAAACGATTCTGAACTAAATATGTTGCATTCTCCTTGCAATGCATTTTCCCGTAGAAGCACTCATTCAAATATAGAATAACTCTCCGATCAATAATATCATTCTTGAAGTTAACTTTGCACAAAAGTATTTCCTTCATCGATTCCCATGAAGAGTTGTTGCTCTGAGAAGAATTAAGAACTGCTTTATATGCAGGATTTGATATTGCAATAGCAGCTAATACACCAACCGGTTCACCAGTAAGAAAACTTCTAGGACTATTTTCATCCACCTGTCCATACTCAAATTGAATTATAGAATTGCTGCAGAGGTTTCTCACTGTCCCATCATAATAGATAACGACATCTCGAAGTGCGGCCATTAGATTTTTAAACAAAGTTCCTGGTTTAATAAGTCCTCTGGAAGAACGGATCAACACTTTCCTGGATGATATGGAATGGACCAACTCTTCATAGGAGGTCAGACCTTGAAAAAAAGAGCTCTTAACTAACCCAAATGCCTCAGAATGATAGTCAACACCATTAACAGAATACTTATTTTGGAAGTGGAAACTCATATTCTCAACCAAACGCTTTGAATAGAACTTCGCTCGGTCATAAAGTTGAAGCCCCAAAAAGCCAAGTTGTTGAACAACCTTACTGATAGCTGAATCATTTTTATAATCTATCAAATTACCCAAAGCAGATAACTTTAGAATACGAGTCACGATAGACAGTTTTACAGTTTTTAGGTAGCTTTCCACTTGCAGCTCTACAAGTTCATTGTAATTTGATCTCAAGTGAAGCAGCAAAGGTGATATGTCCTGAATCTTCTTTATATCTTCAATAAGACCTTGGGAATGTCAAAATCATTCAAGCCAACACTATATCCTTCTAAAAAGAGAATCTCCATCAGCAATGGCTGTATCCGCTTCTGAACTTTTAGGTATTTGTCGATGCCTTTGGTATTCAATGGAGAAGTCAAAAGCAACATCATTTAAAGTGACTTTTTTCAAACGATTCTGAACTAAATATGTTGCATTCTCCTTGCAATGCATTTTCCCGTAGAAGCACTCATTCAAATATAGAATAACTCTCCGATCAATAATATCATTCTTGAAGTTAACTTTGCACAAAAGTATTTCCTTCATCGATTCCCATGAAGAGTTGTTGCTCTGAGAAGAATCAAGAACTCGCTTTATATGCGATTTGATATTGCAATAGCGAGCTAATACACCAACCTGGTTCACCAAGAAGAGAACTTCCAGGACTATTTTCATCCACCTGTCCATACTCAAATTGAATTATAGAATTGCTGCAGAGGTTTCTCACTGTCCCATCATAACAGATAACGACATCTCTAAGTGTGGCCATTAGATTTTTAAACAAAGTTCCTAGTTTAATAAGTCCTCTGGAAGAACGGATCAACACTTTCCTGGATGATATGGAATGGACCAACTCTTCATAGGGGGTCAGGCCTTGAAAAAAAGAGCTCTTAACTACCCTAATGCCTCAGAAGGATAGTCAACACCATTAACAGAATACTTATTTTGGAAGTGGAAACTCATATCCTCAACCAAACGCCTTGAATAGAACTTCCCTCGGTCATAAAGTTGAAGCCCCAAAAAGCCAAGTTGTTGAACAACCTTACTGATAGCTGAATCATTTTTAGAATCTATCAAATTACCCAAAGCAGATAACTTTAGAATACGAGTCACGGTAGACAGTTTTACAGTTTTCAGGTAGCTTTCCACTTGCAACTCTACAAGTTCATTGTAATTTGATCTCAAGTGAAGCAAAGAAGGTAATATGTCCCGAATCTTCTTCTTTATATCTTCAAGAATGTGACCTTGGGAATGTCAAAATCATTCAAGCCAACACTATCTCCTTCTAAAAAGAGAATCTCCATCAGCAATGGCTGTATCCGCTTCTGAACTTTTAGGTATTTGTCGATGCCTTTGGTATTCAATGGAGAAGTCAAAAGCAACATCATTTAAAGTGACTTTTTTCAAACGATTCTGAACTAAATATGTTGCATTCTCCTTGCAATGCATTTTCCCGTAGAAGCACTCATTCAAATATAGAATAACTCTCCGATCAATAATATCATTCTTGAAGTTAACTTTGCACAAAAGTATTTCCTTCATCGATTCCCATGAAGAGTTGTTGCTCTGAGAAGAATCAAGAACTGCTTTATATGCAGGATTTGATATTGCAATAGCAGCTAATACACCAACCGGTTCACCAGTAAGAGAACTTCTAGGACTATTTTCGTCCACCTGTCCATACTCAAATTGAATTATAGAATTGCTGCAGAGGTTTCTCACTGTCCCATCATAACAGATAACGACATCTCTAAGTGTGGCCATTAGATTTTTAAACAAAGTTCCTGGTTTAATAAGTCCTCTGGAAGAACGGATCAACACTTTCCTGGATGATATGGAATGAACTAACTCTTCATAGGGGGTCAGACCTTGAAAAAAAGAGCTCTTAACTAACCCAAATGCCTCAGAAGGATAGTCAATACCATTAACAGAATACTTATTTTGGAAGTGGAAACTCATATCCTCAACCAAACGCCTTGAATAGAACTTCCCTCGGTCATAAAGTTGAAGCCCCAAAAAGGCAAGTTGTTGAACAACCTTACTGATAGCTGAATCATTTTTATAATCTATCAAATTACCCAAAGCAGATAACTTTAGAAGATGAGTCACGATAGACAGTTTTACAGTTTTCAGGTAGCTTTCCACTTGCAACTCTACAAGTTCATTGTAATTTGATCTCAAGTGAAGTAGCAAAGGTGATATGTCCTGAATCTTCTTCTTTATATCTTCAGTAACAGCCTTGGGAATGTCAAAATCATTCAAGCTAACACTATCCTTCTAAAAAGAGAATCTCCATCAGCAATGGCTGTAACATATTAAAGAACTTAACAGCCACTTCTATTCCCTTCTTGTTAAGAACAGAAGTAACAATCTCTGTGAATGATGACTGCAGTAAATCTCTATTGAAATCAATCCTCACCATTTCACTTTTACTGATCAAATGCCATTTTTCTTGTAGTGATGGCAAAAGATATTGTATATAGTTGTAAGGATTGTAATCATTCTCTTTATATATTAAGAAAATCTCTCTAAAAAGTACCTCTTAGAAAGAGAGTTTGAAAGTTGTTTGGTTGGGTCCTATTTTCTCTTTATATCCATGTTAGTATGACCTTATGAACAGATTATATGACAAATAAAAATCATGTGGGCCTCAGAAAGGTTCTGGCTTTCAAATTTTGAAGTTTGTTATAACCATTATTTCATTTGGTGTGATCCACTTGAGCTTTAGATCTCTGTGTTTTTTTGTTTTTTTTTTTTTTCCCCTCATGCACTGAAATGAGCTGGTGGTACAAAATGGATGGCATGGACATGACATATTCATCACTATGGGCTCTACAATTTTTATCAGTATAGAAATCCATGAATTCTCTATTTGTAATATATGAAGGGTTGACTAAACTAATCTTTTCTTGGATTGAATATGGTTGTTTGTAATATATGCAGGAAGGGCTCGAAAGAAGGTTGAACAAGAGAAGATACCAAATAGCCAATTCAAGGCAAGACATAGCCAACAGTTGAAGTTTCAGATAATTTCTTTTGTATGGGTCCTAGTTTAGGGGGGAAAGTGTTTAGTTAGGAGGGTTAAAGACAATATTTGGAGTGGGCCACTTGGGTCATTTCCTCTTTTATTGAATTGAGTTGTTTTCGATTTTGTGAATAGGATTCTTATCAAACAATATTGTGAATTATTTTTTGAATGACTATCAGGTGCAAGATTAAAAAATAATAATAATAATAATTTATTAATATATATATTTTTTACAAATATTTTAGCGACGGACCAAATCCGTCGCTAATTTTTGAAAATTGAAAATCAACGACGGATTCGGGGTCGTCGCGTACTCATATTAGCGACGGATATTATCTGTTGCTAATTTCTTACCGTTGAATATCGGCGACGGATATGAGGTCCGTCGCTTTGCATATTAGCGACGGATCTTATCCGTCGCTAATGTTTTTAGTGATGACTAATTTTTTGAATATTACCGACGGATTTTTTATTTTTTACGACGGATAAAATCCGTCGCTATGAGGCGACGGACCTTATCCGTCGCAAATTAAACGACGGATACAATCCGTTGTAAAACCAAAAACGACCCAGTAAACAGCGACGGACCAAGCGACGGACGAAGTCCGTGGTTTTTTTGGTTTTACGACGGATTTTATCCGTCGCAAAACAGCGATTTTGGCGTAGTGGGTAGTGATGGTTTCCCCAAAAATGTGTCCTGCTTAAAGATTAGAAGTCATCGGTTGTTAACCCGTCTCTATTGCTCACGTTAGCAAGGGATCATTATGTTGGCAGTCGTCGGTTTTAATTATTATTATTATTTTCATGCAACGAACGGAGTATTCAATGCAAGTGGACGGCTACTGTTTTACAAAATGACAAAGATATCATATAAGTGGAATCTCATGACTCACGCATCACTTAAGAATGGGAGCGGATTAAGTGAGACCTCGGATCCACCAAGGTGGGTCGGTCCCTGACAGTGGGGCCCACAATGATGTATGTGGCATAAATACACACTGTCCAACCATTTTCAAAGCTCATTTTAGCATATGAACTAAAAATGAAGCATACCCAAATCTTAAGTGTACTGCACTACAGGAAACAATCTTGATTGAATGGCCACCATTAAAAACTTCATGGACTCTATTGGAATGTTTATTTGTCATCCAACCAGTTAATAAGGCTAAAAAACCTATATAAAGAAACCACACAAATATCATCCTGATCAGAAGCTTTCCTGGGCCACGAAATTTTTAATGGTCAATTATTATTGTTTCTGTACTACGATACATCTGGGATTTGGATTTTCTTTATTTTTTAGATCATACCCTAAGTGGGCTCCACATTCAAGGAGAGTCTTAGTTCGGTCCTCCTTTGCTCGAAGCAAGTTCGCTTAGCATGGCCGCGAGAATCTGCTCATGACATTGATGCAAAGTGGACTCGAGGATCACCGGCGGTAGTTGATTATGTCGAAGACATCTACAAATTTTACTGAGGCTTGCGGAGGTATTGTTTCATCAATGGTCAGTACTAAATTTGAATTTGTTCATCAATGGGCCCAGTTGCATATGTGTGCAATGGCACACACAGGGTCCACGATGAATGATCTGAATCTATCTCCATCTCTATATCTAATCTTCTCTTTGAACTAATGAATGTACTGAAAAATCCATGATACAGAAAGACAGCATAGTGGTCCACGATTACATGGGGTCACAGGTTGAGCTCAATAGCAAGATGAGATCAATCCTCACAGACTGGCTGATTGAAGTCCATAACAAATTCGAACTCATGCAGAGACCCTTTATCTTACAATCCATATCGTTGATCGATACCTCTCAATGAAAGCAGTGCTGAGGAAGGAATTACAGTTAGTAGGCATAACTGCCATGCTCATTGCTTGCAAATATGAGGAGATTTGGGCTCCAGAGGTATACTACATTTTATATCTTGATTGATGATTCAACTTGTTAAGGAGAGAGATTCATGTGTCCACTGCCAGAAAAATGGGCCCCACCATATAAAAACAAATTGGATAAAAAGGTGTGGGTCCCACATGTTCGGTTTGTTGGGGCTGAGCAAATGTTCGATTGAATAATGTATATAATAAGTATTCATGTTAGATTTTGATTTCCACGTAATGGATCGGATGGTAATTTGCAGATCAACGACTTCATCTGCATATCGGACAGGGCTTATAGCAGAGAACAGATATTGGTGATGGAGAAAAAAATGCTGAACAAGCTCAAATGGAGCTTAACGGTCCCCACACCGTATGTATTCCTCGTGCGGTTTTTGAAGGTCGCTCTATCGATAAAGAGGTAAATACTTTGAATTTCTTTTGTTTCTGTTTACAATTGATCTCTATCTTCAATGGTCGGATCTCATGAACTTTTTCTTTCTCCTCTCTTCCCTCTAAATTGCAGATGGAACATATGGTTTTCTTTTTTTCGCTGAGTTAGCTCTTACACAGTATTGCATGATAATGCGTTGCCCATCGATGATTGCGGCTTCTGCGGTGTATACGGCACGATGCACCTTACAGAAGAGTCCCCTCTAGAACGAGACGCTCAAGCGATACACTGGGTTTGCGGAGACAGAGCTTGTGTAAGCTGCTCTGCTTGCCCTTTTTTCCTTGTGTAGAGAGTTTTGCTGATTGAGCTACATGAGCCAATGTGGGTGTGTTTGTGAGTGAGAGATCGGGCCAATGTGGTGCGAGACAGTTCATAAGTTGGGCCCCACCCTTGTGGCTGAAAAATATCGAGGTGGGTCCAGTCATCTGGGTGGGCTAATTTGAATGCGGTATGGGGTCGTCCGTGTCCGCTTCCGCAAATGGTGAGGTTAAACTGATGATCAGACCTAACCAGTGGGGCCCACAAGGGCTAAAAAATCAATGGCAGGATCCGGTCATCTGAATGCAGAATTTGGTTTCCTATTCTAAACTAATCATATGCAAATTGGGTGAGGTCTAGTCATTTTAGTTGGGCCCCACAAGGGCTAAAAAAATCAATGGTAGGATCCAGTCATCTGAATGCAGTGTCATCTGCCTATTCTAACATGGGGTCCCGTTTAATTGTGGCGGGCCACACTTGTGGCTATTCCACATCAATGTTTGAAGGTAGTCACTAACATTTGTGTAATTATGCTGTTCTTGATTCTCAGGGACTGCACAAAGCTCCTGGTGAACTTCCATTCTTCTCGCGGATGGTAAGCTGAAGGCGGTCCACCGGAAGTACTCTAATCCTCTACGTCGAGCTGTCGCTTTACTCCCTCCGTCATCGAAATTCTTAAAGGAGTCGAAGGACGCTGCCTCCACCTGACTGCTGACTAGTTTGGGTTGTGTTTTCCCCCAAGCATGTACAGCCACTGACCACTGTGTGCGGGTGTGTTTATGTTTTTTCCATTTGATTTATCATCTCTGGTTGAAGTAGAGTTTTTGTTTTTTTGAGTGAAGATTCATCTCTCTGATGATATCTCTCTATTAGTAACTCTTTCCTCAGGAGTGGTGTGTTTATGACATGTTTAAGAATATGCAGAAACAGCTTCAAATTTCAATTAGGAATGAATGGTCTGTTTAAGTATGTTCTGTTTTTTTCTTGAAAGGCCTGTAAGAAATTATTCTTTCTTTGCTCATGAAATTCTTTCTTTGCTCATAATATATTGGCTTGTTCCAATAATAGGGGTGGTGGTCTATCAGGTGAGCCCCCAGCATATTTTATTTGATGAATGGACAGGGCAGTCCTGTTTCAAAGAATGTGGAAACTGCTTCAAAATTCAGATGATATTCCTGAAGTGGTTCTTCATTATTATTTCTTGTTCATAAAATTCAATCAGAAATTACTTGGTTGTATGCCTAGATCCAATAACTGGGCTGGTCCATTCATCAGGTGGACCACATATTTTTGCCACTTGATGAGTGGAGCTGGTCCTGTTTCTCAATTAAGGTGGAAAACAGCTTCAGTTTCTGTTTCTGGTTGTATTAATGGGGGCTGAGCAAAACCAATAACTGGGCTGGTCCATTCATCAGGTGGACCACATATTTTTGCCACCTGATGAGTGGAGCTGGTCCTGTTTCTCAATGAAGGTGGAAAACAGCTTCAATTTCTGTTTCTGGTTGTATTAATGGGGGCTGAGCAAAACGAATGGATGGCCTGGATTAAACACATAGCCTAAAATGAGCCGGCAAAACGAATGGACGGCCTGGATTAAACACATACACAATCGTGGGCCTCACGAAATGCATCCCTGGCCTGGATTTTTTGACATTGTGTCCTCCTCATCAATTGGATAAGCCTGATTTTTGTACTCATGGTGTGGCCCACCGTTTACATGAATTGGATAATCTACAAATGTGACAGGTTGACGGGAAAGAAATGGTTGTAGGTGCAGTTTTCTTTAAGAGGGAAAAAAGCCAAAAAAAAAAAATAATAAAAAAAAAAAAGAAAGAAAGAACAAAAGAAAAAATAAAAAGGAGGCTCAAGACCTCCGTGTGAGTATATAAATTATATCAACGAACGATCTTAACGGGACCTAAATGGACGGCCACGATATTTGGATCAGCACTATTTTTAAGGTGTGTTGTACGAACAGGACCTGATGGACGGCCACGATAGGCAATATGGATGCCAAGGAGGAGTTCAAATGCTGCAACTAGGTGTATGGAAACGTGTACATCATTTATCTACCTCCCTTAGGGCTGAAAGTTGGGCGGGTTCAACCCGATCGACTTGTGACTAACCTGACATTAGGTTGGGCTTGGGCAGGATATTTCGGGTCCAATCTTAACCTTGGGCTATACAAACACCAATCTGATAAAACTTGGGTTGGGCTTGGGTTGAGGTCTCGGGTTGTTGCTCGACCCAACCGGAACCCGATCAATATATAAGTTACTTATAAATTATAATTGAGTGTGGATCGTTTGTGTCGAAGGCACACTAGTGATGTCAAGTCTCATTTGTCCACATCATTTCCAAGGACTCAAGCTAACAACATATGCCAGATTTCTCTCTACCAAATAAACTTCATGCTATGCTACGTGACTTCTAAAGGAGTAGTTGTCTTATATTTTGGCTTGTTTTTTAAAGAAAAAATTGAAGTTCTTTATAATGAATAATCACATATATAATTAATAAAATTATAGATACAAAAAATAAGTCCTATATTGAAATATAATAAATAATGTAATAATGAAAATATTAGCATGTAGATACCCGACCAACCCGATCAACCCGACCGAGCCCGCTTGGGTTGGGCTTGGGTTGAGAATTCCCGACCTGAGATTGGGTTGGGTTGGGTTAGGGTTGAGGTATACCTACCTTGGGTTGGGTTAGGGTTGAGCACCAACCCGACGCAACCCGCCCGACTTTCAGCCCTAACCTCCCTACGCACGAGTTCCCATAGAGAGAGAACGTGGCTGAAGTGTGGGAAGATCTAGAATGCTCGTTCGGCGGGCCCCACCGTTGATTGCCATTGCAGAAAAAAATAATGTCAGTTGTGGTCCATTGCAATGCCCAAGCGTGCATATGGCAGACTGGTCCACCTGAAATTAGATCTTCTTAAGAAATAATGTCAGTTGTGGTCCATTGCAATGCCCAATCCGTGAAAAAAGTGGGCCATACCAGCACACCAAGTCATACAAATCAGTTGCAAGTCTTCCGATGAGTGGATGGCCATGCCCTGATTTGCATACCAAGAGATCATGACGGTGGTGTCCACCATAACAGAATAGGGCTGGGTTTCTCGAGGAAGAAATGATCAGATTTCCTATTCTTTCCTTTGTTTCTTTCTTACATTTTAAAAGTGGCCGTGACCATGCTACGAAAACTAAGTCATAGCATGCTAAAACACCTACATATGGCAGGCTGGTCCACCTGATAATTACATCTTCTTAATTTCTGGTATTATGATGTAAAATGATCTGAAAAAAAATGAACGAACGGAATGGATAAAGAATAAACACACCAAGGTTGGCCCCATAGTAAGGGGATGCACCTTCCTGGGTGAGGCCGAGGTCTCTCCTAATCTGCTTCCCTGCACCACAGCAAGCAACGAATTTCTTAAGGTGTGAAATTTAAGTGGGCCTAACAATAATGTATTTATTATATCCACACTGTCCATTCATTGTTTCGGATCATTATAGGATTTAAACCTAAAAATTGATGGGTTATTTTGACCCATCTTCGACCGGTCGAGAGCTCTACTCGACTGGTCGAAGGCTGGTGTCGACCGGTCGAAGGTTCGAGTCGAAAACTTCGACTCAAAGTCCAGCGAGTAATTTTGCTGTTTTTTACTGTAGCCTGGACTGGTCGAAGGGGACCTATGACTAGTCGAAGGGACGTCTCGACTAGTCGAAGGTTACGCAGTTTGTTCCACGATTTTGCGCGAAACTGCGGATTTGAGTCCTTTCGCAACTGGGATGCGGAAAGGAGTTTTCTAAAACTATAAAAGGGGTTGCCTAGGTTTTTTTTAGGCATCACAAAAATAGCAAGAGGGTTTCCTAAAGCTTTGCAAGGGATTTGCTAAAGGGTTTAGGGCTATCAAGGTGAGAGAGAGGAGAAAGAGAGAGAGAGGAAGCTTATAGAAGGGAGGTTCCGCTCGTGGAGGTTCTCTACAAAGGCAATCTATATCTCGGCGCTTCTATGTCCTCGTAATCGGTTAGATCTCTCCGTTTTCTCTATTTTCTCTTATTGTTCATCCACTCCTGCGTGAGTGAAGAAGATTGTAACGTTCTACTTTATAGTGGATTGTTGATCTGGACGAGGTCCCGTGGTTTTTACCTCTTTGAGGGTTTTCCAAGTAAAAATCTCTTGTGTGGTGTGTGATTGATGCTTTGATTTATTTCATTGCTTTATTATCCATAATTCTGGTTTGTTTCGGGAGACTAGATCCTAAGGTTTGTGCAAGGCATCCCAACAAAGTGGTATCAGAGCTAAGTTCATTGAACGGGTAGGATCGGTTTCGAATTATGGAAGGTGGCTCATCAAGGATGATCAGCCTCAATGGTTCTAACTGGACCATATGGAAGGCTAAGATGGAGGACTTGCTTTATTGCAAGGACCTATATTCTCCAATCTCAGGCATATCAGCAAAATCCAAGGATATGACTGATGATGATTGGAAGAAGATGGACCGAAAGGCGGTGGGGTTTATTAGACAATGGTTGGATGATTCCGTGTTCCACCATGTGTCTACTAAACCTCACCAAAGCTATGGCTAAAATTACAAGGGCTGTATGAGAGGAAGACAGCCGGTAATAAGATATTTCTGATAAGGCGACTTGTGAATCTCAAGTTCAAGGATGGTGGTTATGTGGCTGAGCACATGAATGAGTTCAGCAATATAGTGAACCAACTCACCTCTATGAAGATGGTCCTGGATGATGAATTGCAGGCTTTACTATTGCCTAGTTCATTGCCTGACAGTTGGGAGACATTGGTGGTGTCTCTAAGTAACTCCGCGCCAGACGGAAAGATATCCATGGAATAGGTAACCAGTTGTCTCTTCAATGAGGAGACAAGGAGGAAGTCTCAGGGGTCTACTCAGCAAGAGGCTCTTGTGACGCAGGAACGGGGGAGAGGAAAGAACACGAAGGGCGGGAAGGCCCGAGATAAATAAAGAGGCAAGTCGAGTAACAGAAAAGAGGTTGAATGCTGGAACTGTGGCAAGAAGGGCCACTACAAGTATGAATGTCGTGGTAAGAAAAATGACAAGAAAGGAAAAGGGAAGGAAGATGAATCAGATTCCACTACGGTCGCTTCAGATGGAGACATGGTAGTTATTCTTTCTACAGATCATGATGTATGTCTCACGGTTACGAGTCAGGGCACCGACTGGGTGATAGACTTGGGAGCTTCTTTTCATGCGACTCTACACAGGGACTCCTTCACAAGCTACAAGTCAGGTGACTATGGGACTATGAAGATGGGAAATTCTGGCGTATCAAAAATCGTGGGAGTCAGTGATATTTGTGTGAAGACTGATGTGGGCTGCACATTAATTCTCAGGGATGTGAGGCATATCCCAGACCTTCGCCTCAACTTGATGTCGACGGGAAGGCTGGATGATGATGGCTATGAAAGCTTCTGTTTCTTGGTGGGCGATGGAAGCTCATCAAGGGTTTATTGATCGTGGCTAGAGGAAAGAAGTGTTGCACCCTGTACAAGGCAAGTGTCAGTATGTGCAGGGGTGGATTGAATGCAGCGGAAGATTCAGCTATTGACATGTGGCACAGGCGTCTAGGCCACATGAGTGAAAAAGGGCTTCAGCTACTAGCGAGGAAGCAGCTCCTTCCAGACGTGACAGGTGTGCCTCTCAAAACCTGTCTTGATTGTTTATCAGAGAAACAGCATAGAGTTTCATTCATTAAAACTGCTTCTCATGTTAATAAAGTGCATGCATTAGATTTGGTTTATTCTGATGTTTGTGGTCCTATGAGGACAAAAACCTTGGGTGGGGCATTGTATTTTGTTACTTTTATAGATGATGCATCTAGGAGGGTTTGGGTTTATGCTTTGAAATCCAAGGACGAGGTCTTTGGTGTGTTTAAATTGTTTCATGCTATGGTCGAGAGAGAGACAGGTAGACCATTGAAGTACATCCGCACTGACAATGGTGGTGAATACATTGGCGACTTTCACGAGTACTACAAGTCCCAGGGTATACGGCATGAACAGACGGTTCCCAAGACCCCCCAGCATAATGGTGTAGCTGAGCGAATGAATCGCACCATTGTTGAGAGAATCAGATGCATGTTATCCCATGGGAAGTTGCCCAAGACGTTACTGGGAGAAGCGTGACACACGGCGGTGTATTTGATAAACAGGTCTCCATCACCCCGTTGAATGGAGAAGTACCGAGAAGGTGTGGGACCGGACATGATCCATCGTACGATCATCTCGGTGTTTGGATGCGGGGCATCCGTTCACGTACCAAAGGATGAGAGGTCCAAGCTCGATATGAAGATCGTGCAGTGTGTGTTCTTAGGGTACGGTGATGAAAAATTCGGTTACGTGTTATGGGATCCGACCGAGAGGAAGCTCGTCGAGCAGAGATGTGGTTTTCTTTGAAGATCAGTGTATAAAAGACATTGGTAAGCCAGAGAAGAATCAGCCTAGTTCAGGTGAGCTAGAGGACATGGATCCGATTACTCCTCCCGTGGTGCCTGATGACGGGGGAGTACAGTAAGGTATAGAGGACGGGGGAATTCCTTCAGAAGATGGACCAGGGGAGCAACCCCCACTTGATCCACCTGTTGAGCCACAGGTGAGGAGGTCATCTAGGGACAGACAGTCATCCAAGAGGTACTCGCCGCATGAGTACATTATGCTAACCGATAGGGGAGAGCTAGAAGATTATTCTGAGGCCCTAGCCGACGAGCATAAGGGGGAGTGGTTGAAAGCTATGCAAGAGGAGATTGAATCCTTGCATAAGAACCACACCTATGATATGGTAAAACTACCTAACGACAAGAAAGCTTTGAGCAACAAGTGGGTGTTCAGAAAGAAGGTTGAGCAGAAGAATTTACAGACGAGGTTCAAGGCCAGACTTGTGGTGAAAGGGTTTGGTCAGAGAAAAGGCATAAACTTCGAGGAGATATTCTCACCAGTGGTGAAGATGACATCCATACGGGTGTTGCTTGGGTTGGCGGCTAGCATGGATCTGTAGATAGAGCAGTTAGATGTTAAAACTGCCTTTCTCCATGGTGACCTAGAAGAAGAGATCTACATGCACCAACCAGAGGGGTTCGAAGTCAAGGGCAAGGAGCATATGGTGTGTAGGCTAAGGAAGAGCTTGTATGGGCTGAAACAAGCTCCATGACAATGGTACAAGAAGATCGACTCGTTTATGTTGAAACATGGGTATGACAGAACGGAGTTGGACCACTGTGTGTTCACGCGCAAGTTCTCAGATGGTGATTTCTTAGTTCTGCTGTTATATGTTGATGACATGCTCATCATGGGAAAAGACATCAAGAAGATTGACATGCCGAAC
This sequence comes from Magnolia changhungtana, assembly GCA_030180095.1. NCBI lineage: Eukaryota > Viridiplantae > Streptophyta > Magnoliopsida > Magnoliales > Magnoliaceae > Magnolia > Magnolia changhungtana. The sequence goes on along the minus strand of JASAUF010000364.1, from coordinate 343,346 downwards.
AGAGTTGGGCAAGTCTTTGCGATGAAAGACTTGGGCCCGACTGGCCAGACAGATCCTAGGAATGGAGATAACCCGTGATGGCATGCCAGTGAAGAAGCTTTGGTCATGTCACAAGAGCAGTATATTGAGAAAGTCCTAGAGCAGTTCAATATGAATGCAGCGAAGCCGGTCAGTACTCAACTGGATGGTCACTTCAGATTGAGCAACAGGCAGTGTCCCAAGACGAAGGTAGAGGTGGAAGAGATGAAGAAAATACTCTACGCGTCAGCTGTAGGAAGTTTGATGTATGCTATGGTGTGTACACGCCCAGACATAGCATATGCGGTTGGTGTTGTCAACCGGTATCTTTCCAATCCTGGCAAAGAGCATTGGGCAGCGGTGAAATGGATACTACGGTATCTACGAGGCTCATCCAGGTTGAGCCTATGCTATGGTGACGGAAAACCTGTGTTAGAGGGCTACACAGATGCAGATATGGCAGGTGACATTGACTCCAGGAAGTCTACATCGGGGTTCATGTTCACGTTTGCAGCGGTTTCTTGGCAGAGCAAGCTACAGAAGGTCGTAGCATTGTCGACGACAGAGGCCGAATACATTGCGATCACGAAGCATGTAAAGAGATGCTTTGATGAAAAGGTTCCTACAGGAACTTAGCCTAAAGCAGGAGGAGCACGTGGTCTATTGCGATAGTCAGAGTGTTATACACTTGAGCAAGAATCTAAGTCAGCATTCCAAGTCGAAGCACATAGAGATTCGGTATCACTGGATCAGGGATACTTTGGAACAAAAGGTGTTACAGCTTGAGAAAGTCCATACGGACGATAATGGGTCAGACATGATGACCAAGGCTTTGCTCAAGGTCAAGTTTGAGGTTTGTAGAAACTTGGCTGGCTTGAAAAAGGCGGATCCCTCCTGGGTCAAAAAGGGGGAGATTTGATGGGTTATTTTGACCCATCTTCGACTGGTCGAGAGTTCTGCTCGACTGGTCGAAGGTTAGTGTCGACCGGTTGAAGGTTCGAGTCGAAAACTTCGACTCAAAGTCCAGCGAGTAATTTTGTTGTTTTTTACTGTAGCCTGGACTGGTCGAAGGAACCTTCGACTGGTCGAAGGAGACCTACGACTGGTCGAAGGGATGTCTCAACTAGTCGAAGGTTACGCAGTTTGTTCTGCGATTTTACGCGAAACTGCGGATTTGAGTCCTTTCGCAACTGGGATGCGGAAAGGAGTTTCCCAAAACTATAAAAGGGGTTGCCTAGGTTTTTTCTAGGTATCACAAAAATAGCAAGAGGGTTTCCTAAAGCTTTGCAAGGGATTTGCTAAAGGGTTTAGGGCTATCAAGGTGAGAGAGAGGGAGAAAGAGAGAGAGGAAGCTTATAGCAGGGAGGTTCTGCTCGTGGAGGTTCTCTACAAAGGCAATCTATATCTCGGCTTTACTATGTCCTCGCAATCGGTTAGATCTCTCCGTTTCTTTTTCTCTTATTGTTCATCCACTCGCATGAGTGAAGAAGATTGTAACGTTCTCTACTTCATAGTGGATTGTTGATCTCGGGACGAGGTCCCGTGGTTTTACCTCTTTGAGGGTTTTCCACGTAAAAATCTCTTGTGTGGTGTGTGATTGATGCTTTGATTTATTTCATTGCTTTATTATCCATAATTCTGGTTTGTTTCGGGAGGCTAGATCCTAAGGTTTGTGCAAGGCATCCCAACAAAAATAATGCAGATTGAAGGCTAAAGTGGACCACACCACTGAAGATAGTAGGAATTGATGCTACCATTGAAAACTTGCCAGGGCCACGGAAGGCTTTGATCAAGCTGATATTTGTATTTAACTTCATCCTGGTATGTGTGATCTTATGAATAGGTCAGATAGAAAATAAGCCTCATGGTTGGATCTAAGAAATTTTGAACGGTAGTTTGTTCAATTCCCACTACTTTATTATGGTGTGATCCATTTGATCTTTGGATGTACCTCAGTTTTGGGCTCATTTCCCTTAGAATTACCTGAAAAAAATTGGTAGACGGTGTAGATCTAACACAAAAATCATGTTGGAATCCAGAAATATTCCACACCTTAAAAGAAATGATGTAGAACAATGACAAGGGACGGCACTGCAATTTCCAGTGCCTTCAACACAAACTATCCGTACTGAATAAAAATTACATGGGATGGAGGGGGGCAAAGAACCTGACCTCCGAAACAATTCAAAAAGTAGAGCAGTTATACACATAAGCAACCCAATTCCTGCAAACAAAAGAAAAAGATAAGGTGTCGTTTATTGGGTGAATCACCGAAATCACCAAATTTCGATACTTGGGATGTTGGCAATCTTGTCCCGATCTTCTCCTCCATCTCCATAGCGCTGCTTTAAGACTCGACAGCCATCGATCTTCAATTGTTGAAGCTTGGAGAGGTGTTGCAACTCTTCTGGTAGAGACTCCATCCGGTTACAATAGTAGATTTCCAGAGTTTGGAGGGCTTTGAGTTGTCCCAACCAACCACCAGGTAGTGATGTCAGCTCATCATTACCCAAAATCTGCAAATGGTTAAGGTTGGGGAAGATGGGTAAGGGTGCTTCTGATGACATCCCATCATTACTTATGCCTAAACTCAGCCACTGGAGGAGATCAGGTGGAAGGTTGTGTGGCAACGCCTTTAACTTTGGGCACCAATATACGCCTAATGCTACAAGTGATGGCATAACCTGTCGATCTCCCTCTCTCAATTCCCACTCCTCCCAATTTGGCATGTTGAAGAAGATGAGGGTCTCCAGCTTGGGGAATGAGACAACACCACCACTTCCATCATTGTTAGCATCCCCACTAAACTCACCACCCACGTATCTCACCTCCTTCATTGACCATACGTTAAGATATTTAAGGGACGGTAGTTTCCCGAGACCTGGCAGTTGTTTACACCCCTCGCAGTACATGAGTTCCAACTTGACTAGATTAGAGAACACCGGATCCTCTATCCACCTGGGAAACTTGGAACCTTTGTAACACCGTATTATAAACTTTTTCAAGTTTGTGTGGGGCCTGAGGATTTCAAGCACGTCCTCATCATCATCCAATCGTCCAGGATCATTTCCGTATTTCAAGGTTAGAGCATGAAGGTGCTGCTTCTTATCCAGTTCTGCCTCCCTAGCTTCGTCCCTGCTCCTGACTTTTGCCACGTTTTTAATTTCAAGACTTCCTTGAAGATGATTGAGGTATTTCAGTTCTCTGCAATTCCATCCTTCGTCACCACCTCCCACAGTGAACTCTGTTAATGTCCGAAGGCCAGTTAATCTCCCTATACCCCGCGGTAAGTACTCCAGCTTGTCAGTGAGTTCTATTTCCAGATGTCTCAGGCTAATCATTTTTCTCAACCCTCTAGGTAGTTTTTCTAGCTTTCTACAGAAACTGAGTCTCAAGGTTTGTAAATTTCTGCAATTACTCACCTCCTCTGGCAGCTCCACTATGTCTGTTTTAGATAAATCGAGATATCTCAGGTGTTTCAACTGTCCAATTGTTCGAGACAATTTCTGAATGCCAGTCTCACTCAAGTCCAATGCCCTAAGGTATCTCAAATGATGATATAAATTCTGTGGAACACTGGAGATTCTTGGGTCACGTAGCAACGTCCGCAACTTTTGGGCCTTATATAAGGTGGCCGAAATGGAAGCCACTTCACGAGCTTCTTCACTGAAAGTTAAAAAAGAATGGCGGATATTGTGTAGGTTCGAAGAGGCTTGTTTTCTGATCACCACCGTTGAACAGTCACTTCCTGAAACAAATTGTGCAAGATCATGAACTAAATCATGCATCTTGCAACTGACTGTGTTCTTGTAATCGTCGAGTTCTGCATCTTGGAGCAACGAGCGTCTTAATAAATCATCAAAATACCGCCCACCAATCTTCTCGATCTCTCCACCTTCCTCAGAACGGATGAAACCTTGTGCTGCCCATAACTTGACTATCATATCCTTCTTTATCTCCCAATCTTTCGGAAAAACAGAGCAATACACGAAGCACTGCTTCAAAGCAGGAGGCAAGTCTTGGTAGCTTAGCCACAAAGCTGGTAAAATGCCTTCTAAGTTCCATATCTCGCTACCCAAGACATCCTCCCACTCCGTTCTTGTCCTTCTCAGGCGCATGGCACTCCCTATCGTCTTTGCTGCGAGAGGCACCCCTCCACACTTCTTTACAATTTCCCTTCCAATTGCTTCTAGCTCCAAACGCTCTTCTGCACTCTGATGCTCGAGCGCTCTACGGTTGAACAATGACCAGCATTCTTCATCAGATAAGGCCAGCAGTTTGTGTATGTAAGAGCTTCCCATCGTCGATGCAACATCTTCTGAACGAGTGGTCACGATGATTCGACTCCCAGGTGCACCAGCTTGAAAGGGAACTCTCAGTTTGTCCCACTTCTCGCTGTCATTGCTCCAAACGTCGTCGAGAATAAGCAAGAATCGCTTTCCATGCAAGATTTCACGGAGGCAACTTTGCAACGGGTCCAAGCCTTCAAGATTACAAGGAGACTTTGTGGCAGATTCTATCATTAATTTTGTAATCCGTTTTACATCGAAAACGTCGGAAACACACACCCACATTTTCACATTGAAATGGCCCACGACTTCATCATCGTTGTAGGCGAGTTGAGCAAGGGTAGTCTTGCCTAACCCCCCCATTCCAACGATAGAAATGATGATAGGCACCTCGTTTACCACATCACTAGTTTCATTTAGCAACATCCTCAATATTTCATTTTTATCATCATCCCTTCCAACAGTGGCTGATTCGTCTACTTGGGAGCCTGTTTCTCGCCCTTCGATTTCATCCGTTCTCTCTGCATTACCAATTTGAAATTGAAAACTGCTCTTTTCCCTGTCAATCTCTTCTAACCTTTCCCATGTATCCTTTATTCTGTTCGCAAGTTTATGGCGAAATGCAATGTGACCAAAACAAGAACAAGGCGAAAGGAAGTTCTGCACCTTTTTATTGCAAGAAAGAGATTCATCACCTTCATCGTCTGGTGATGGGAGGGATTCGGTCGTACACTCGTCTAGTATGTCATCGATGTCATAAGCCACATCTTTGAGCTTCTTTAACCAATCTTTCACAAGTTGTTCTTTCAGATATCGAGTCTCGGCATCTTCAAGAACGGCCTTGATGGAGGTGAATGCACGGGAAAGCTTTCCGAGCTCTTTGGTGACACCAAGCAGTGAAGCCACCTCATCTTCAAGAATTTTGCCCAATTTCTCTATTGCAAATGAGACCAGTGAATCAGCCATTTTTCGTTCTTTCTAATTTTGGGATGTATGGATGGGAAGAAGGGAGGGATTTTGGTTCTTGATTTCTACTTTTGGAATGGATTTTGGTTCTTGCTTTCTCCTTTTGGGATGTATGGATGGGATTAAGGGAGAGAATTTGGTTCTTGCTTTCTCTTTTGGGATGTATGGATGGGAAGAAGGGAGGGATTTTGGTTCTTGCTTTCTCTTTTTGGGTTTTGTGGATTGAATGGAGGGAGGGATTTTGGTTCTTGATTTCTCCTTTTGGATGTATGGACGGAAAGAAGGGAGGGATTTGATATGTGAGAGATCGCTGGGAGGCTTGGAAATATGCAATGGTATCAGGAAGGGAGGGATTTGATAAGTGAGAGAGCGCTGGGAGGCTTGGAAATATGCAATGGTATCAGGAAGGGAGGATAGAGAAGCAGAGAATGCTCGGACTATCTGGACTACTGGTCTGACGGTGTATACGTATATAATATAAAAAAAATTCCAATATAATATTCCCCACCTGCAAGCAACGAGGCACATGGTTAAAAATAAAAATAGGGATTTTGATCGTACTGCATTCGTTTTATGGTTAAATTCTCGAAAAGTGAGGAGTTGTTTTATTTATTTATTATTATATTTTTTTAAAACATTGGTCAAGGCTAAACTCACTGGCCAACATTGATGTCTGCGTATAATCCATGCTGCATATCCTTTTTTTCCATGTCGTTTTAGGGCTAGGGCTCAAATATCAGCTTGATCCGCAGCTTGTGTGCATCACATAATATAAAACAATGATGACGGTGGAACCCACTATTAAAACTTTTTAGGGCCTGTTTGGGAGCGTGGATTTGGAACCCCCTGGATTCGCAACCCCAGAATTGAAAACCCCCTGGATTGGCAATCCTCTGGGTGTGTTTGGCACCCTGGAGTGTGGATCAACTTTAATTCAAAATACCAATAAATGACATATTTATAGGGGTTTGAATTTAATTAATAAATCAACTTTAATATCCTCAATTAGTGAGATATATAATTTTTGACACTATGGTTGTGATAAGCCCACTAAAATATATGTTTTGCCTAAAAATGATGAAATTCCAAGTCTCAGATGGACCGCAAGCACAAGATCATGTCTAAGTGACTAACCAATGATTTTTAATCATTGATTAATATGGACAATGTTTGGGTGGTCTTGGATCATATTTGGACGGTCTTCGATCTACATGAACAATGTTTGACAAGTCTTGATCATCGTTAGTGGGCCGTGTGCCCAAGAAAAATGATAGTGTACATAAGTGACATACATTTATACCTGCAACTATGGAAATGATTTTAGGTGTAATCCAAGCTCTCACCATGGATTACAAACCCTCTCAAAGAGAGGATTGCAAACCCCTGATTGGCAATCCCCAGTTGCTTTATGCTGCCAAACAACCAAGGAGATTTGAAACCCCCTCTAATCTCCTCCAATCCCCTCTAATCCAAGGTGCCAAACGACCCCTTAGGCTCACCGTGATGTTTGTTAGAAGTAGACATTGCCAAATTAAGACTTTTTGAGCCCACGGCGAGCTAGCAGGCAAGGTGGACGGAACAGATCACCCGTTATAAGCTCCAAACTTTATTATTTAAAAATAATCAAATTATTAATTACATCAACTTACAAACCGACCCTCGACCTGGCCCTCAACAATGGAACTATTTTAGTATTAAAAAAAATCATAATAAAGAATTTCTTAATCCACCCACAACGATGACTCGGCACACCATCTGGAGTGGCAAACCATGCATCACATGGTAGAATCATCTTACCAAGTCAAAATTAGACTAATCAAACAATTCCATGATAAATCCAACCAATACCTTATAAAATGGGCAATGGAGATTGTCCTCACATAAATATGTCTAATCAACAATCTGAGCCATTCATTTGGTAGAGGCCATCATGGATCACTTGTTGTTTTAAATCACTCCTTGTGTCAGGCAATTGATTCTGTCAGGGCTTATAAGATAAATGGTTATATAAGAGAAGGAAAACTTATGGAATGCTTCAACCATATGCTCAGTGTTAATTTTATTTGTAAACCTTAAAAACTGAGTTCTAGACCCCGTGAACGATTCAGATTGAAAGATTGAAATCACCATAATCTCATTTCTGACAATAACGAAATCATCACGGTAAATTCCATGCAGAACAGCCACAAAAAGTGATAAAGGCAATCAAGACCCACCAAACGACAAAGATGCCTATATGGTGTAATTGAAATATTATCATATGGTAAGTGGACGGTTACTTTTTACAAAGATACAGTCACATGAATTTCATGAGCAGCACTCAAAACTCAATTCAGGCGGAGTAACTCGATGACTCAGCCTGGTGGACCCACTGTACATGTGCCCAGTCACGAGAATTTGTACCTGATGAGTGATGAGGTTGGCCCACCAAGGCCTAAAAACAGACGCTTGAAACTAAGGGCCCGTTTGGACGGGTGGATTGGAAGGGATTGAATGGTATTAGGGTGGATGGCATGGATTTCAAGGTAATGATGGTGTTGTCAGTGGATTATCTTGAAATCAATGGGATTGCCATATGCCGAGATTGCTATATCGAGTCTGTTTGGCATGTCTGGCCAATCCCGGGATTAAACCTTCCCATCTCTTCCCATCCATCGAACTAATACGTCCGAGGCAAATTTGAACCGATTAAGGAGAATTGGATGAGATTTAAAGGTAATGACGGTGTTGTCAGTGGATTGTCTTAAGATCCATGGGATTGCTATCTATCGGGATCCGATCACCCCGTCCGTTTGGCACACCCGGCCAATCCTGGGATTTAACTTCCAATCCCTTCCAATACCATCCCATCCCTTCCAATCCGCCCGGCCAAACGGGCCCTAAGACGGATAGTTGGTCCATTGGATTCTCACACTGTGTTAGGTCATGTTGCATTTGCGAGGGACCCATTAGATGATCTGATTGTAAGCCAATGGTGCAGATGGTTGTGTTTGTTGCATTTCAACAATATGAAAGAGTTCGGGCCGTGGTCCACCCATAGCATGGCTCAACAGACCACTGGTCTGGAGTAGCAAACCATGGGCTGGCTTGTTAGAACCAACCGCCGGGCTATTCAGGACAGTTCAATCGATCAGCCTGTGCTTTCTGTTAGCTCTGAAGGACATCCTTTAAGTTACAAAGCGAAAATGCATGACATTAATCAGACAATTGTAGGCATGCAATCAGCACCTTATAAAATGAGCGGTTGAGATTGTTTGCACAGAAATAAGTCCAATCAACAATCTTACTCATCTATTTGCCAGAGACCATCATGGACTGCTTATTGTTTTAAAGCAATCCTTTTACCGTGCAATCTTGTCCATTCCATCCATGGTTTAGAAAACAAACGGCTATGTTAGAGGGAGGAAAGTTAAGGAACGCTTCAACCATCCGTTCAGTATCAATTTTAATAGCTATCCCTCATAAAGATTGTGATCCAGACACAGTAAACGGTTCAGATTGATCGATTGGAATCTCCAAATATTCCAATTACGAAGATCATGAACATACCACGATACACTCCCATGAGCGAGCGAATAGCAAAGGTGATAAATGCAATGGGACTCACCAAAGGAAAAAAGATGCCTATACGTTGCAATAGACACGGCATCTAATACAAGTGTATGGCTCCTTTTTTTTTCAAGATGACATAGACATCGGACAAGTGGAATCTTTTGATTCACGCAACACTAAAAATGGAAGGGGATTTGGTGAGACTCCGGATCACCGAAGTGGTGGGACTCTGACTGTAGGGCTCACAGTGATGTATATGCCTTATATCCACACCGTCCAACCATTTTCAAAGCTTATTTTAGTGCATGATCTCAAAACTTAAGCATGCCCAAATCTCAAATCTTAGGTGGTCCATGCCACAGGAAACGGTTGTGAAGAAATCCCCACCATAAAAAACTTATGCACTCCACCGGAATGTCTATTTGTCATTCAATTAGTGGATAAGGTGACAAAAGCCTATACTAAATAACCACACAAATATCATCCTTAACCAAAGTTTTTGTGAGCCACAGGACATTTCTAATGGTCAATTATTATTGTCTCCGGCACAACTGTCCATTTGGATTATTTTTTTTGAGAAATTTCCAACAGTACGACCAGTATATGAGCCAAAAACATTTTTAAACCCATTTCTTTTTAGTTGCCAAGAATACTCCCCAGGCGTACGGCCCCATTTCTCTGGTCGAAAATGCCCCTGCTTTCCTTCCTGAGGCGGATCGCCTGGTGCTCGAAGACGAGCGCTTACGCTCCTCGAACTCCGAGTTGAACGAACGGTTCAAAAGAGATCAACGTTATATGGGCCCCACAGTTATGTATTTATTATATCCACAACGTTCATCCATATTTTGAGATCATTTCGGAGCATTATACAAAAAAAAAAATCATATCCAGAGATCAACTGGACCACACCACAAAGAGCATGAGAAAATTGATTTTCACCGTTGAAACTTTTGTAGGGCCCACCATAACATTTATATTCCATCCAATCTATTCATAAGGTCACAAAGACCTGGATGAAGAGGAAAAACAAATTTCGTAATGATCCAAAACTTCAGTAACCCCTAAAAGGGTTTCAATGGTGACGTTCAATCATCCACAAATTTCTTTAACAAAGGTGGTCCACTTGATAGCTAGATCCATCTTATTTTTCATCTCAAGCCCTAATACGAGTTCGCAAAAAATATGGACGGTTTGGATATAACACATACCTCATAATAGGACCCACAAAAAGCGGTGGGATTACAACAGCAAAAAAATTTAAATAAAAAAAAAAAAAAAAAACGTCGATATATCGAACGTCTTTCGATATATCAAAAATGGTCCAGAACTGTCCAGTGAGTTTTTCTCAAAAATCCAACAATTTTCGATATATCGAAAGACCTTCGATACATCAAAAAAGGTATTTTACCTTTTGCTACGGATTATAACCGTAGCCAAAACTGTAGTCTATGCTAGTTTATGAAATTTTTTATTTTTTTTATTTTTTTTTTATTTTTTACATGGAGATATTTATTCTACCTACAATTTTCTCTAATACATATTTATAAAAATACATATATATAAGCATATAAAAAAATTTTCCCTTTTTTTTTCATTTATTTCTTTATTCATTTAATAAGAATATCTTCTAAACCAAAATTAGTTACTTGACGTACCATATATGATTTTGGGGTAGGAGAAGCTACTTTAGCCAACTAACCTAGTTATTTTTCAAGATTTCATCAGTTCGATGGTCGAAAATCCATTTCATTCACTTTGCGGTTAATTTCATTCACGAAAATTCACAGTCATTTCCGTGCATTTCACTTCACGGTCATTTTCGTGCATTTTGTGGTTCATTTTGCTCCACTTCACCCCCATTTTCATGCATATCACAGTCATTCCCGCATATTCCGTGTTGATTCACGGTCATTTCGACGCATTTCGCGGTCATTTCCCTTCACTTCGCGGTCATTTTCATGCATTTAACGGTCATTTCGCTTCACTTCACAGTCATTTTCGTGCATTTCACGGTCTTTCTAAACAATTCCGTGTTGATTAACGGTCATTTCCACGCATTTCGCGGTCATTTCCCTTCACCTCGCAGTCATTTCCATGCATTTAACGGTCATTTCGCGAAGTGAATGGAAATGACCGCGAAATGCGTGGAAATGACCGTTAATCAACATGGAATTGTTTGGAAAGACCGTGAAATGCTCGAAATGACTGTGAAGTGAAGCAAATGACCGTTAAATGCATGGAAATGACTCATGGTGAAGGGAAATGACCGCTAAATGCTTGGAAATGACCGTTAATCAACACGGAATTGTTTAGAAAGACCGTGAAATGCACGGAAATGATGGTGAAGTGAAGCGAAATGACCGTTAAATGCATGAAAATGACCGCGAAGTGAAGGGAAATGACCGCGAAATGCGTCGAAATGACCGTGAATCAACACGGAATTGTTTGGAATGACCGTGAAATGCACGGAAATGACTATAAAGTGGAGTGAAATGACCGTTAAATGCATGAAAATGACAGCGAAGTGAAGGGAAATGACCGTCCTTGTTGATTAACGGTCATTTCGACGCATTTCGCGGTCATTTCCCTTCACTTTGCGGTCATTTTCATGCATTTAACGGTCATTTCGCTTCACTTCACAGTCATTTTCGTGCATTTCACGGTCTTTCTAAACAATTCCGTGTTGATTCACGGTCATTTCCACGCATTTCGCGGTCATTTCCCTTCACTTCGCAGTCATTTCCATGCATTTAACGGTCATTTCGCTTCACTTCACAAATCATTTCGCGGCATTTTACACGGTCTTTCCAAACAATTTCGTGTTGATTAACGGTCATTTCGACGCATTTAGCGGTCATTTCTTCACTTGTGATCATTTCCATGCATTTAACGGTCATTTCCATGCATTTAACGGTCATTTCGCGAAGTGAATGGAAATGACCGCGAAATGCGTGGAAATGACCGTTAATCAACACGGAATTGTTTGGAAAGACCGTGAAATGCTCGGAAATGACTGTGAAGTGAAGCGAAATGACCGTTAAATGCATGGAAATGACTGCGAAGTGAAGGGAAATGACCGCGAAATGCGTGGAAATGACCGTTAATCAACACGGAATTGTTTAGAAAGACCGTGAAATGCACGGAAATGCTGGTGAAGTGAAGCGAAATGACCGTTAAATGCATGAAAATGACCGCGAAGTGAAGGGAAATGACCGCGAAATGCGTCGAAATGACCGTGAATCAACACGGAATTGTTTGGAATGACCGTGAAATGCACGGAAATGACTATAAAGTGAAGTGAAATGACCGTTAAATGCATGAAAATGACCACGAAGTGAAGGGACATGACCGTCCGTGTTGATTAACGGTCATTTCGACGATTTCAGCTCATTTCCCTTCACTTCATGGTCATTTTCATTCATTTAACTGGTCATTTCGCTTCACTTCACAAATCATTTTCGCATTTCACTATTTTTCTAAACAATTCCAGATTGATTCACTGATCATTTCCATCGCATTTTCTGTCATTTCCCTTCAAGCCATTTCATTTCCATGCATTTAACGGTCATTCGCCACTTCATAAATCATTTCAGTGATTTCACGGTCTTTCCAAACAATTTCGTGTTGATTAACGGTCATTTTCATGCATTTACGTTATCATTGCCCTTCACTTTCAGATCATTTCCATGCATTTAATCCGGTCATTTCCATGATGAATTCATTTCGCTAAGTCAATGGAAATGACCGCTAAAATGCGTGGAAATGACCGCTAATCAACACGGAATTGTTTGGAAAGACCGTGAAATGCTCGGAAATGACTGTGAAGTGAAGCGAAATGACCGTTAAACGCATGGAAATGACTGCGAAGTGAAGGGAAATGACCGCGAAATGCGTGGAAATGACCGTTAATCAATACGGAATTGTTTGGAATGACCGTGAAATGCATGGAAATGACCGTGAAATGAATCGAAATGACTGTTAAATGCATGGAAATCACCACGAAGTGAAGGGAAATGACCGCGAAATGCGTCAAAATGACCGTTAATCAACACAGACGGTCATTTCCCTTCACTTCGCGGTCATTTTCATGCATTTAACGGTCATTTCGCTTCACTTTATAGTCATTTCCGCAGTGTATTCTGGCCATTCCAAACAATTCAGAAATTGATTCATGTTATTTTCATTTCGCGATTTCAGCGGTCATTTCCCTTCACTTCGTTAATTTCCATGCATTTCCACGGTCATTTCGATTCATTTCACGGTTATTTTCAAGCATTTCACAGTCATTCCAAACAATTCCGTGTTGATTAACGATCATTTCCACGCATTTCACGGTCATTTCCCTTCACTTCGCAGTCATTTTCATGCATTTAACGGTCATTTCCATGCATTTAACGGTCATTTCGTGAAGTGAATGGAAATGACCGCGAAATGCGTGGAAATGACCGTTAATCAACACGGAATTGTTTGAAAGACCGTGAAATGCTCGGAAATGACTGTGAAGTGAAGCGAAATGACCGTTAAATGCATGGAAATGACTGCGAAGTGAAGGGAAATGACCGCGAAATGCGTGGAAATGACCGTTAATCAATACGGAATTGTTTGGAATGACCGTGAAATGCATGAAAATGACCGTGAAATGAATCAAAATGACCATTAAATGCATGGAAATGACTGTGAAGTGAAGGGAAATGACCATGAAATGCGTCGAAATGACCGTGAAATGCGTCGAAATGACCGTGAGTGAACACGGAATAGGCGAGAATGACCGTGAAATGCATGGAAATGACATTTAAGTGAAGAGAAATGACCATGAAATGCATGGAAATGAATGAAATTGACCACGAACTTATTAAAATTGACCGCAAAGTGAATGAAATGGATTTTCACCATCGACCCGATGGAATCTTGAAAAATAACTATGTTAGTTGGCTAAAGTAGCTTCTCCTACCCCAAAATCATATTGGGTACATCAAGTAACTAATTTTGGTTTAGAAGATATTCTTGTTAAATGAATAAAGAAAGAAATGAAAAAAAGAAAGAATTTTTTTTAATGCTTATATATACATATTTTTACAAATATGTATTTGAGAAAATTGTAGGTAGAATAAAGTTCTCCACGTAAAAAATAAAAATAAAAATAAAAAAAAAATAAAAAATTTCATAGATTGGCACAGAATACAGTTTTGGCTACGATTATAATCCGTAGCTAAAGGTAAAATACCTTTTTCGATATATCGAATGAGCTTCGATATATCGAAAATTAAAAGAATTTTGAGGCAAACTCGCTGGACAGTTTTGGACCTTTTTCGATATATCGAATGAACTTCGATATATCGGCAAATTGTCATTTGTTGGGCTATAGTACGCTATAGCTACGGTTATAATCCGTAGCGAAAGGTAGCCCCAAAGACTCACATATTACTGAGCGGAAAAGCGGGGCATTTTCGACCGAGAAATGGGGCCGTACAAATTGGGAGTATTCTTGGAAGGTGAAAAGCGAGTGGGCTTCAAAAGGTTGATGGGCCATATATGGGTCGTACGAATGGAAATTTCTCTCTCTTTTTTTTTTTTTTTTTTTTTTTTTTTTTTTTTTTAACACACATACTCACGCCACACGCACACACACCCCCACACACTGTGGGATTTCACCACCATGGGTACTCGAACCCTTGACCCGGTGTTGAAACTCCAGGGAGTCTACCACCCGGGTAAGAGTAAGGACCCCTGTCCATTTGGATCTACCTCCTGTTTTAGATCATGCCCTAAAACTAGATGGGATGGTAGTATGTAGTCATATGCATCAAGTTAGGCTCCACATTCAGGGTCCCACTCACCTCAGTGGATCAAGGGATCCATCGAATTCGTGCTCCTAAAAATCAACTCATGCATTTATCTTCTTTGACAAGCCCACTGTGGATCTACCCTTCCACGGGAGTTTGTACCTGATGAGTAATCAAGTTGGTCCATTAGATTGTCCAACTATATTACTAAGATCATGTTTCATTTCCATGACATCCAATGCTTGCGCAATTTAATCAAACATGAAACCACACGTGTTAGTTAGGGTCCGCATTTGGTTAATGTATAGGGTTAGGATGGTGTGGGTATGCCAGAGTTACATCATGTCTCTTCGCATGGATGCAGATTTTCCCCAAATGCCTTTCGACATAAAGTTCTTACCTTCAGAAGCTATGTTGGGCCATTGTGATGTTTGTGAGAAATCCACTTTAGCCATTCATTTGTTCAGATCATCTTAATACATGAGACAAAAAATGGGGTGGATCTGAAACTCAAGTGGGCCATACCATAGGAAACCTTGGAAAGGGATTGCCTACCATTCAAATCTTTCTGGGCTCCACTGTGATGTTTATATATGTAATCCAAACCATTCATAAATTGGCCCAAATGTTCATAAGGTCATTACCACTGTGGTAACTTGAAAGAATAAAAATATTGGCTTGATCCAAAGCTTCTATGGCCTACAAATGTTTCAATTGTGGGCGTATAATATTCATTGTTTTCTATTGTGTGGCCCACTTGAGCTTTGGATCTGACTCATTTTTGGGCTCATAACATATAATGATTTGGTAAAACATGTGGACGGAGTGGATTTCTCACTAACACCATAATGGGGCATATAGATTCTACCCTATATGCACAATCTACTTCCTTCCCAGTCCAATGGTCTGACTGGCTCAACGCTTCCTGCATAAGGGTAGTTTCGTTCCTTTAAATTTTAAAAAAGCATAAGAAATATTTTAAAAATACTTTCCTTTTAAAGAGTGTGGCCATACCATGGAGCCATTTTGGTAATAAAAAAATTTCTTAATCCATGCACCCACGACGATGACTTGGCACACCATCTGGATTGGCAAACCATGGCACCACATGTTAGAATCATCTTACCAAACAAAAGTCAGAATAATCAAACAATTCCAGAAATCCAACCAATACCTTATAAAATAGGCAATGGAGATTGCCTGCCCATAAATGTGTTTAATCAACAATCCGAGCCATTCATATGGGAGAGACAATCATGGATCACTTGTTGTTTTAAATCACTCCTCCTATCAGGCAATTGATTCTGTCCACCACTTAGAAGATAAATGATTATATAAGAGAAGGAAAACTTATGGCATGCTTCAACCATATGCTCAGTGTCAATTTTATTTCTAAATCTTAAAAAATATGTTCCGGGCCTCTCAATTCTGACAGTAACGAAGGCATCACCGTACACACCATACAAGCAGCCACCAAAGTTATAAAGGCAATCAGGACCCACGGAAGGACAAAGATAACTTATATGGGTGTAATAGAAATATTATATATCCTATGGTAAGTGGACGGCTATTTTTACAATGATATCATACTCATGGAATCTAGTGAGTACTGAAAAATCAACTCAAAGAATAGTAACTCGATGACTCAGCCTGGTGGGCCCAACATACATGTGCCCAGTCATGAAAGTTTGTACCTGATGAGTGATGAGGTTAGCCCACCAAGGCCTGAAAACGGACGCATGAAACTAAGACGGATAGTTGGTCCATTGGATTCTCACACTATTACTTGGTTAAGTTTGCAAGGGGCTCATTAGATGAATGGCAACTAATAACATCATCAGGACTATAGCAAGCCTCTGATTGCAAGCTAATGGTGCAGATGATTGTGTTGGATGCGTTTGAACAATATGAAAGAGTTCGGGTCATGGTCCACCCATAGCATGGCTCAACCGACCACTGGTCCGCAGTAGCGAACCATGGAGCCCGTATGTTAGAACCAACGGCTGGGCCATTCAGGACTGTTCAATCGATCAGCCTCGGCTATCTGTTAGCTCTGAAGGACATCCTATAAGTTACAAAGCAAAAATGCATGACATTAATCAATTGCAGGCATATAATCAGCCATTTATATAATGGGCGGTTGAGATTGTTTGCACATAAATAAATCCAATCAACAATCTTACCCATTCATTTGTTAGGGACCATCGTGGATTGCTTATTGTTTTAAAGCAAACCTTTTACCAAGCAATCCTATCCATTCCATCTACGGCCTAGAAAACAAACGGCTATGTTAGATGGGAAAAAAGTTAAGGAACACTTCAACGATCGGCTCAGTATCAATTTTAATAAGCATCCCTTAAAAATATTGTGATCCAGACAGAGTGAACGGTTCAGATTGATTAATTAGAATCACCGAATATTATAATTATTAAGATCATGAACATACCACGTTACACTCCCGTGAGCGAGCGACCACCAAAGCTGATAAATGTGATGGGCCCATCATAGTAAAAAAATGCATATATGATGTGATAGATGCGGTATCCAATGCAAGTGGATGGCTACTTTTTGTCGAGATGACAAAGACATCAAACAAGTGGAATCCTACTACTCACGCAACACTAAAAGGACGTGGATTAGGCACCGACAAGTTGCACAGCAAGACTGACTAATAAAGTGACTTCACCAAACTCTTTGGCCCCTGTACTAATGATGTATGTATTGTATTCACAATGTACATATATTTGGAGAGATCATTTTAGGGCGTGATTCAAAGAATGAGTTAGATCCAAAGGTCAAGTAGACCCACCACAGAAAAAAGCGGTGAGTGACGCCCACTGTTTATTTGATATCCAACGAGCTCACAAGTTAACAGAGACATGAACCTAGGGAAAACACAAATATCAGCTTTATCGAAAACTTTTATAGTCCCTAAAACTTTCTACAGGTGGGCGTCAGTCTCTCCACTATTTTTGGAGTCCACTTGAGCTTTGGATTTGACTCATTCTTTGGTTCATGCCCTGAAAATATCTCTCTAAATGGATGGACGGTGTATAGACAATACATACATCACACATCTTGGTGGGGCCAACAAAACTTGGTGACATCACTTAAGTAGCGAGTATGGCTATTCAACCTGTAAGTAGCCACATCCTCACTAAAAAATGGAACGGGATTGGGTGAGACACCGAACCACCGAGGTGGGTTAGACCCGGACTGTGGGCCTTACAATGATGTATGTGCCTTAAATCCACACCGTTCAACCATTTTTAAAGCTCATTTTAGCGCATGATCCCAAAATTAAAATGAAGCATGCCAAGATATTAGGTGGACCACACCATGGGAAAAAGTCATGGTTGAATCTCCACCATTAAAACTAGGTTTTAAAGTATTCCTTTTACCATGCAATCCTATCCATTCCATCCACGGCCTAGAAAACAAAGGGAAAAAGTTAAGAAACACTTCAACCATCTGCTCAGTATCAATTTTAATAGCATCCCTTAAAAAGATTCTGATCCAGACATAGACACAGTGAGTTCACTTCATATTGATCCATTAGAAGCTCCAAATATTTCAATTATTAAGATCATGAACATACCACGTTACACTTTCAAACTTCCACGAGAGAGTGACCACCAAAGGTGATAAAGGTGACGTGTTCACTCCCCAAGTATAGGGTTGTGATGTAGTAATAATCTCGGTAAGACCGAGGTCGAATCCACAGGGACTGAAACCGGTACGTATTCTGAAAGTAACCAGAACTAGAACTAGAATAAGATGTATTCTAAATCATGAGAAGGTAAGGGAATAATGGTGAATTTAATAAACTAAAACTTATAAAATTTAAAGATAAGAAACTAGGAATTCAGAGGATCCACTTGTAGAGATCAGGGAGATCTACACTTGATTCATGAACTCAACTGGACTTCAAATCCCATCTTCATCCAGTTTGAAGATATATCACTCAAGCACAATCAGAACATCTGGTGATCCAGTTTTCAAGAGATAAGAAGGGTATAAATTAGAATGGATTCCATTGCAAAACCATGCCCATGAGACAAAGCAAACAACAGAATTAAACCAATTCAACAGCCAATCTAAGTGATGTATGAATGTCAGGAAGAGTTTTGTCATTCCACCATGTCCAAGGGGCGATGGTGAATAACAGGGTGTCTTGGATTCATAATCACAAGAAGGGAAAAGGAAATACTCAAGCCATTGCAGATCTATTGTAATGTCAGTTACAACAAACCATTAATAACTAAAATAATTCTTTAAATAAAAACTAAGATCACATCAATTCAAGAATAAATCAGCATGTAGAACTTCCCATCACCCCACAAGCTTCACCCCTTAGCCCTAGCTAAGGGGTTTAGCCCAACATAGTTCACAGGAAAAACAGAAAAAAAAAAAAAAAAAAAAAAAAAGAAAAGAAAAACTAAAACTTCCAAAACTTCTCTCTCTCTCTCTCTCTCTCTCTCTCTCTCTCTCTCTCGTCCATGGATGATGCCCCCGACCCCCTTCCTCTTTCTCTCTTTCTTCTTTTAGAGGTTGGGACGGTCGGCTGGAGTCCCTGCAAGACTTAAATCTGAAGGCTTTACGCAGCTGGCAATGCTTGTTGTAGTCACAGCCGGACGCAGCTGGCCACGCACATTGTAGTCACAGACATGGCCTAACGTCTCCTACTTTCGTTTCTTATTTCCGAAAAATCAACGTCCCTTGGGGCGTTTTTGGACTAGATACACGATGAACGATTTGGATTATCCATCTGATTGAAGACAATGGCCAACAGGTTCCGACCTCAAGCGAGGCCACATCTATTTCCTAATTCCGGAATCGTCGATGCCGGAAAAGAAGCCGCCCCATAAGAAGAAGAAATCATTCAAGAAAAATGATAAGATCAGAGGAGCCAATGAAGCTACAGATGATGATGATGAAGAATATGTGACTGATGTCCACTTAATAAAGAAGATGTCACGTCAGGATCGATGGAAAGGGCGGGCCACCGTCTGGCGGCCGCATCTCGAGAGCATCTCCGAGGACTTGTGACATCTCCTTACGCTGGAATTTGACACATCCAGCCAAATGTCGCCGGGACAGTTATTCAATTACATGTTGTAACGGTTTTTTTTTTTTGAACTTCTACATGTGATTTTGTGGATAAAAATGTACTTTTTTCTCCTTGATGGCCCACCAAAAAAAAAAAAAAGAGTGGCAGAGTTGGAAATTTACTTTTTATGATGACCACTTTCGTAATTGAAATTGTGAATTTTCGTCTTACAAAATGTTTGTAATCATGTATTGTAATTAAACAATCTCAAGTTGTATAGAAAAGAAATGGGTTGGTATGTAGTAGGATCAAATGGTACTTGGTGAGAGTACGGTTCATCTTACACATGCAAAGATCCACCATAGATGTCGATGCAAGTTCCCAAATCAATACCGTCCAAATTGTGCGATTCATCTGATTCTCTCAACAATGATGCGATTCATTCGCTCAGCTACACCATTATGTCAGTCTTGGGAACCGTCTGTTCATGCCATATACCCAGGGACTTGTAGTACTCATGAAAGTCGCCGATGTATTCACCACCATTGTCAGTGCGGATGCACTTTAGTGATCTACCTGTCTCTCTCTCGACCATAGCATCCCAAAGACCTTGTCCTTGGATTTCAAAGCATAAACCCAAACCCTCTTAGATGCATCATCTATAAAAGTAACAAAATACAATGCCCCACCCAAGGTTTTTGTCCTTATTGGACCACAAACATCAGAATAAACCAAATCTAATGCATGCACTTTATTAACATGAGAAGCAATTTTAACGAATGAAACTCTATGTTGTTTCCCTGATAAACAGTTTAGAGAGGTTTTGAGAGGTGTACCTGTCACGTCTGAAAGGAGCCGCTTCCTTGCTAGTACCTTAAGCCCTTTTTCACTCATGTGGCCTAGACGCCTGTGTCACATGTCAATAGCTGAATCTTCCGTTGCATTCAACCCACCCTTGCACATACTGACACTTGTCTTGTAAAGGGTGCAACACTTCTTTCCTCTGACCACGATCCATGAACCCTTGATGAGCTTCCAACGCCCACCTGCAAACCGGCTTTCATAGCCATCATCATCCAACCTTCCTGTCGAGATCAAGTTGAGGCGAAGGTCTAGGATATGCCTCACATCCCTGAGAACCAATGTGCAACCCACATCAGTTTTCACACAAATATCACCAACTCCCACGATTTTTGATACGCCAGAATTTTCCATCTTCACAATCCCATAGTCACTTGACTTGTAGCTTGTGAAGAAGTCCTTGGGTGGAGTTGCATGAAACGAAGCTCCCGAGTCAACCACCTAGTCGGTGTCCTGACTCGTAGCTGTGAGACATACGTAATGATCTGTAGAAAGAATAACTATAACGTCACCATCTGAAGCAACCGCAGTGGAATCTGATTCATCTTCTTTCTCTTTTCCTTTCTTGTCATTTTTCTTACCACAACATTCATGCTTGTAGTGGCCCTTCTTGCTACAATTCCAACAATCAACATCTTTTCTGTTACTCGACTTGCCACTTGATTTATCTCAGGCCTTCCCGCCTTTCCTGTTCTTTCCTCTCCCCCGTTCCTGTGTCATAAGAGCCTCTTGTTGAGTAGATCCCTGAGACTTCCTCCTTGTCTCCTCATTGAAGAGACAACAAGTTACCTGTTCCATGAATATCTTTCCGTCTAGCGCGGAGTTACTTAGAGACACTACCAATGTCTCCCAACTGTCAGGCAATGATCTAAGCAATAGTAAAGCCTGCAATTCATCATCCAGGACCATCTTCATAGATGTGAGTTGGTTCACTATATTGCTGACCTCATTCATGTGCTCGGCCACAAGACCACCATCTTTGAATTTAAGATTCACAAGTCGCCTTATCAGAAAAATCTTATTACTGGCTGTCTTCCTCTCATACAGCCCTTGTAATTTCAGTCATAGGCTAGCGGCTGAGGTTTTCGTGGACACATGGTGGAACACAGAATCATCCAACCATTGTCTAATAAACCCCACCGCCTTTCGGTCCATCTTCTTCCAATCATCATCAGTCATATCCTTAGATTTTGCTGATGTGCTTAAAATTGGAGAATATAGGTCCTTACAATAAAACAAGTCCTCCATCTTAGCCTTCCATATGGTCCAGTTAGAACCATTGAGGCTGATCATCCTTGATGAGCCACCTTCCATAATTCAAACCGATCCTACCCGTTCAATGAACTTTAGTTTTGATACCACTTTGTTGGGGGCCTTGTACAAAACCTTAGGATCTAGCCCTCCAGAACAAACCAGAATTATGGATAATAAAGCAATGAAAATAATCAATGCATCAATCACACACCACACAAGAGAATTTTACATGAAAAACCCTCAAAGAGGTAAAAACCACGGGACCTCGTCTAGATCAACAATCCACTATGAAGTAGAACGTTTACAACCTTCTTCACTCACGCAGGAGTGGATGATTAATAAAAGAATAAAGAAAACTAGAGAGATCTCACCGATTACGAGGACGTAGGAGCGCTGAGATATAGACTACACCGTAGATCACCTCCACGAGCATAACCTCCCTTCTACAAGCTTCATTTCTCTCTTCCTGCCCCTTTCTCTCACCTTTGATAGCCCTCTTGTGTTTTTCTCATCAACACAACATCCCCTAGAAAAATCCTAGGGACCCTTTTTTACAGTTTTAGGAAACTCCTTTCCGCATCCTAGTTGCAAAAGGACTTGCGCATCCCAGTTGCGAAAAGACTTGTGCATCCCAGTTGCGAAAGGACTTGCGCATCCCAGTTGCGAACGAACAATGGGTCAAAAAAAAACCCATTACGTCCAACCATTTTCAAAGCTTATTTTAGTGCATGATTTCAAAACTTAAGCATGCCCAAATATTAGGTGGTCCATACCACAAGAAATGGTTGTGAAGGAATCCCCACCATAAAAAACTTATGCACTCCACCGGAATGTCTATTTGTCATTCAATTAGTTGATAAGGTGACAAAAATCTATACGAAATAACCACACAAATATCATCCTTATCCAAAGTTTTTGCGAGCCACAAGACATTTCTAATGGTCAATTATTATTGTCTCCGGTACAACTGTCCATTTGGATCTACCTCCTGTTTTAGATCATGCGCTAAAACTAAGTTTCAATGCGGGGGATGGGATGGTAGTATGTAGTCATATGCATCAAGTTAGGCTCCACATTCGGGTCCCACTCACCTCAGTGGATCAAGGGATCCATCGAATTCGTGCTCCTAAAAATCAACTCATGCATTTATCTTCTTTGACAAGCCCACTGTGGATCTACCCTTCCACGAGTTTGTACTGATGAGTAATCAAGTTGGTCCATTAGATTGTCCAACTATATTACTAAGATCATGTTTCATTTCCATGACATCCAATGCTTGCGCAATTTAATCAAACATGAAACCACACGTGTTAGTTAGGGTCCGCATTTGGTTAATGTATAGGGTTAGGATGGTGTGGGTATGCCAGAGTTACATCATGTCTCTTCGCATGGATGCAGATTTTCCCCAAATGCCTTTCGACATAAAGTTCTTACCTTCAGAAGCTATGTTGGGCCATTGTGATGTTTGTGAGAAATCCACTTTAGCCATTCATTTGTTCAGATCATCTTAATACATGAGACAAAAAATGGGGTGGATCTGAAACTCAAGTGGGCCATACCATAGGAAACCTTGGAAAGGGATTGCCTACCATTCAAATCTTTTTGGGTTCCACCGTGGTGTTTATATGCAATCCAAACCATTCATAAATTGGCCCAAATGTTCATAAGGTCATTACCAACGTGATAACTTGAAAGAATAAAAGTATTAGCTTGATCCAAAGCTTCTATGGCCTACAAATGTTTCAATTGTGGGCGTATAATATTCATTATTTTCTATTGTGTGGCCCAATAGGGCTCTTAACATATAATGATTTGGCAAAACATGTGGACGGAGTGGATTTCTCACTAACACCATAATGGGCCATATAGATTTTACCCTTATATGCACGATCTACTTCCCTCCCAGTTCAATGGTCTGACTAGCTCAACGCTTCCTGCATAAGGGTAGTTTCGTTCCTTTAAATTTTAAAAAAGCCTAAGAAATATTTTAAAAGTACTTTCCTTTTAAAGAGTGTGGCCCCATGGAGCCATTTTGGTAATAAAAAAATTTCTTAATCCATGCACCCGCAAGGATGACTTAACACACCATCTGGACTGGCAAACCATGGCACCACATGTTAGAATCATCTTACCAAAGAACTGTCAAAATAATCAAA
This sequence comes from Magnolia changhungtana, assembly GCA_030180095.1. Taxonomy (NCBI): domain Eukaryota; kingdom Viridiplantae; phylum Streptophyta; class Magnoliopsida; order Magnoliales; family Magnoliaceae; genus Magnolia; species Magnolia changhungtana. Next base: position 319,417 of record JASAUF010000364.1, on the reverse strand, counting down.
CAATTCTAGAAATCCAACCAATACCTTATAAAATAGGCAATGGAGATTGCCTGCTCATAAATATGTTTAATCAACAATCTGAGCCATTCATATGGGAGAGACAATCATGGATCACTTGTTGTTTTAAATCACCCTTTCTGTCAGGCAATTGATTCTGTCCATGGCTTAGAAGATGAATGATTATATAAGAGAAGGAAAACTAATGGCATGCTTCAACCATCTGCTCAGTGTCAATTTTATTTCTAAATCTTAAAAAATATGTTCCGGGCCTCTCAATTTTGACAGTAACGAAGGCATCACTATACAATCCATACAAGCAGCCACCAAAGTTATAAAGGCAATCAGGACCCACGGAAGGACAAAGATAACCTATATGGGTGTAATAGAAATATTATATATCCTATGATAAGTGGACGGCTATTTTTACAAAGGTATCATACACATGAAATCTCGTGAGTAGTACTGAAAAATCAACTCAAAGAATAGTAACTCGATGACTCAGCCTGGTGGCCCAACATACATGTGCCCAGTCATGAAAGTTTGTACCTGATGAGTGATGAGGTTGGCCCACCAAGGCCTGAAAACGGACGCATTAAACTCAGCCGGATAGTTGGTCCATTGGATTCTCACACTGTTAGTTGGTTATGTTTGCAAGGGGGGCATTAGATGAATTGCAACTAAAAACATCACCAGGACTGTAGCAAGCCTCTGATTGCAAGCCAACGGTGCAGATGATTGTGTTGGATGCGTTTGAACAATATGAAAGAGTTCCGGTCATGGTCCATGTTGGGGGCCTTGCACAAAACCTTAGGATCTACCCCTCCAGAACAAACCAGAATTATGGATAATAAAGCAATGAAAATAATCAATGCATCAATCACACACCACACAAGAGATTTTTACATGGAAAACCCTCAAAGAGGTAAAAACCACGGGACCTCGTCCAGATCAACAATCCACTATGAAGTAGAACGTTTACAACCTTCTTCACTCACACAGGAGTGGATGAACAATAAGAGAAATAGAGAAAACGAAGAGATCTAACCGATTATGAGGACATAGAAGCGCTGAGATATAAATTGCAAAGTAGAAAAACCTCCCCGAGCAGAATCTCCCTTCTATAAGCTTCCTCTCTCTCTTTCTCCCTCTCTCTCACCTTTGATAGCCCTCTTGTATTTTTCTCATCAACACAATATATGTAGAAAAATCCTAGGGATCCCTTTTTATAGTTTTAGGAAACTCCTTTCCGCATCCTAGTTGCGAAAGGACTTGCGCATCCTAGTTGCGAAAGGACTTTGCGCATCCCAGTTGCGAAAGGACAACGGGTCAAAAAAACCCATCAAATCTCCTCCTTTTTGACCCAGGAGGGATTCACCTTCTTTAAGCCAGCCAGGTTTCTACAAACCTCAAACTTGCCCTTAAGCAAGGCCTTGGTCATCATATCTGACCCGTTATCGTCCGTGTGGACCTTCTCAAGCTATAACACCTTCTGTTCCAAAGTATCCCTGATCCAGTGATACCGAATCTCTATGTGCTTTGACTTGGAATGCTGACTTGGATTCTTGCTCAAGTGTATAGCACTCTGACTATCGCAATAGACCACGTGCTCCTCCTGCTTTAGGCTAAGTTCCTGTAGGAACCTCTTCATCCAAAGCATATCTTTACATGCCTCTGTGACTGCAATGTACTCGGCTTCTGTAGTTGACAATGCTACGACCTTCTGTAACTTGCTCTGCCAAGAAACCACTCCCCCTGCAAATGTGAACATGAACCCTGATGTAGACTTCCTGGAGTCTATGTCACCTGCCATATCTGCATCTGTGTAGCCCTCTAACACAGGTTTACCGTCACCATAGCATAGGCTCAACCTGGATGAGCCTCTTAGATACCGTAGTATCCATTTCACCGCTGCCCAATGCTCTTTGCCAGGATTGGCAAGATACCGGTTGACAACACCAACCGCATATGCTATGTCTGGGCGTGTACACACCATAGCATACATCAAACTTCCTACCACTGACGCGTAAGGTATCTTCTGCATCTCTTCCACTTCTGCCTTCGTCTTGGGACACTGCCTGTCGCTCAATCTGAAGTGACCATCTAGTGGAGTACTGACCGGCTTCGCTACATTCATATTGAACCGCTCTAGGACTTTCTCAATATACCGCTCTTGTGACAGCCAGAGCTTCCTGCTGCTTCTGTCACGGGTTATCTCCATTCCTAGGATCTATCTAGCCGGGCCCAAGTCTTTCATCACAAAAGACTTGGTCAACTCCTGTTTCAGCCTGTCGATCTTCTTGATGTCTTTTCCCATGATGAGCATGTCATCAACGTATAATAGCAGAAGTAAGAAATCACCATCTGAGAACTTGCGCGTGAATACACAGTGGTCCGACTCCGTTCTGTCATACCCATGTTTCAACATAAACGAGTCGAACTTCTTGTACCATTGCCGTGGAGCTTGTTTCACCATACAAACTCTTCCTCACCTACACACCATATGCTCCTTGCCTTTGACTTCGAACCCCTCTGGTTGGTGCATGTAGATCTCTTCTTCTAGGTCACCATGGAGAAAGGCAGTTTTAACATCTAACTGCTCTATCTCCAGATCCATGCTAGCCGCCAACCTAAGCAACACCCGTCTGGATGTCATCTTCACCACTGGTGAGAATATCTCCTCGAAGTCTATACCTTTTCTCTGACCAAACCCTTTCACCACAAGTCTGGCCTTGAACCTTGTCTGTGAATTCTTCTGCTCAACCTTTTTTCTGAACACCCACTTGTTGCTCAAAGCTTTCTTGCCCTTAGGCAGTTTCACCATATCATAGGTGTGGTTCTTATGCAAGAATTTCATCTCCTCTTGCATAGCTTTCAACCACTCCTCCTTATGCTCGTCGGCTAGGGCCTCAAAATAATCTTCTGTCTCTCCCTCATCAGTTAGCATAATGTACTCATGCGGCGAGTACCTCTTGGACGGCTGTCTGTCCCTAGATGACCTCCTCACCTGTGGCTCAACAGGTGGATCAAGTCCCCTGGTCCATCTTCTGAAGGAACTCTCTCGTCCTTTGCACCTTGCTGTATTCCCCCATCATCAGGCACCATGGGAGGAGTAATTGAATCCATGTCCTCTAGCTTACCTGAACTAGGCTGGTTCTTCTCTGGCTTACCAATGTCTTCGATACACTGATCTTCAAAGAAAACCACATCTCTGCTCCTGACGAGCTTCTTCTCGGTCGGATCCCATAACCTGTAACCGAATTTTTCATCACCGTACCCTAAGAACACACACTGCCTGATCTTCATATCGAGCTTGGACCTCTCGTCCTTTGGTATGTGAACGAATGCCCTGCATCCAAACACCCTGAGATGACTGTACGATAGATCATGTCCAGTCCACACCTTCTCAGGTACTTCTCCATTCAACGGGGCTGATGGAGACCTGTTTATCAAATACACCACCGTGCGTATTGCTTCTCCCCAGAATGTCTTGGGCAACTTCGCATGGGATAACATGCATCTGATTCTCTCAACAATGGTGCGATTCATTCGCTCAGCTACACCATTATGCTGGAGGGTCTTAGGAACCGTCTGTTTATGCCGTATACCCTGGGACTTGCAGTACTCGTGAAAGTCGCCAATGTATTCACCACCATTATCAGTGCGGATGCACTTCAATGATCTACCTGTCTCTCTCTCGACCATAGCATGAAACAATTTAAACACACCAAAGACCTCGTCCTTGGATTTCAAAGCATAAACCCAAACCCTCCTAGATGCATCATCTATAAAAGTAACAAAATACAATGCCCCACCTAAGGTTTTTGTCCTCATAGGACCACAAACATTAGAATAAACCAAATCTAATGCATGCACTTTATTAACATGAGAAGCAGTTTTAATGAATGAAACTCTATGTGTTTCCCTGATAAACAATCAAAACAGGTTTTGAGAGGTGTACCTGTCACGTCTGGAAGGAGCTGCTTCCTCGCTAGTAGCTGAAGCCCTTTTTCACTCATGTGGCTAGACGCCTGTGCCACATGTCAATAGCTGAATCTTTCGCTGCGTTCAACCCACCCTTGCACATACTGACACTTACCTTGTACAGGGTGCAACACTTCTTTCCTCTCCCCACGATCAATGAACCCTTGATGAGCTTCCATTGCCCACCAGCAAACCGGCTTTCATAGCCATCATCATCTAGCCTTCCCGTCGACATCAAGTTAAGGTGAAGGTCTGGGATATGCCACACTTCCCTAAGAACCAATGTGCAGCCCACATCGGTCTTCACACAAATATCACCGACTCCCACGATTTTTGATATGCCAGAATTTCTCATCTTCACAATCCCATAGTCACCTAACTTGTAGCTTGTGAAGAAGTCCATGCGTGGAGTCGCATGAAAAGAAGCTCCCGAGTCTATCACCCAGTTGGTGCCCTGACTCGTAGCCGTGAGACATACATCTTGATCTGTAGAAAGAATAACTACCATGTCGCCATCTGAAGCGACCGGAGTGGAATCTGATTCATCTTCCTTCCCTTTTCCTTTCTTGTAGTTTTTCTTACCACGACATTCATACTTGTAGTGGCCCTTCTTGCCACAATTCCAGCATTCAACCTCTTTTCTATTACTCGACTTGCCTCTTTATTTATCTCGGGCCTTCCTGCCCTTCCTGTTCTTTCCTCTCCCCGTTCTCTGTCCAGAGCCTCTTCTTGAGTAGACCCCTGAGACTTCCTCCTTGTCTCCTCATTGAAGAGACAACTGGTTACCTGTTCCATGGATATCTTTCCGTCTGGTGCGGGGTTACTTAGAGACACCACCAATGTCTCCCAACTGTCGGAGCAATGAACTAAGCAATAGTAAAGCCACAATTCATCATCCAGACCATCTTCATAGAGGTGAGTTGGTTCACTATATTGCTTGACCTCATTCATGTGCTCCGACCACGTAAACCACCATCCTTGAACTTGAGATTTACAAGTCGCCTTATCGAAATATCTTATTACCTACTTTGTCTTCCTCTCATACACCCTTGTAATTTCGACCATAGTTTGCGGTGAGGGTTTCACGTAGACATATGGTGAAACACGGAATCATCCAACCATTGTCTAATAAACCCCACCGCTTTCGGTCCATCTTCTTCCAATCATCATCAGTCATATCCTTGGATTTTGCTGATATGCCTAAGATTGGAGAATATAGGTCCTTGCAATAAAGCAAGTCCTCCATCTTAGCCTTCCATATGGTCCAGTCAGAACCATTAAGGCTAATCATCCTTGAGCCACCTTCCATAATTCAAAACCGATCCTACCCGTTCAATGAACTTAGCTTTGATACCACTTTGTTGGGTGCCTTGCACAAAACCTTAGGATCTACCCCTCCAGAACAAACCAGAATTATGGATAATAAAGCAATGAAAAATAATCAATGCATCAATCACACACAACACAAGAGATTTTTACGTGGAAAACCCTCAAAGAGGTAAAAACCACGGGACCTCGTCCAGATCAACAATCCACTATGAAGTAGAACGTTTACAACCTTCTTCACTCACGCAGGAGTGGATGAACAATAAGAGAAATAGAGAAAACGAAGAGATCTAACCGATTATGAGGACATAGAAGCGCTGAGATATAAATTGCAAAGTAGAAAAACCTCCCCCCGAGAATCTCCCTTCTATAAGCTTCCTCTCTCTCTTTCCTCTCTCTCACCTTTGATAGCCCTCTTGTATTTTTTCTCATCAACACAATATATGTAGAAAAATCCTAGGGACCCCTTTTTATAGTTTTAGGAAACTCCTTTACGTATCCCTAGTTGCGAAAGGACTTGCGCATCCTAGTTGCGAAAGGACTTTGCGCATCCCAGTTGCGAAAGGACAACGGGTCAAAAAAACCCATCAGTCCACCCATAGCATGGCTCAATAGACCACTGGTCCAAAGTAGCGAACCCTGGGGCCCGTGTTAGAACCAATGGCTGGGCCATTCAGGACTGTTCAATCGATTAGCCTCGCCGTTCTGTTATACTTTGGCCTCGGACATCCTATAAGTTAGGAAGCAAAAATGCATGACATTAATCAATTGTAGGCATATAATCAGCAATTTATAAAATGGGCGGTTGAGATTGTTTGCACATAAATAAATCCAATCAACAATCTTACCCATTCATTTGTCGGGTCGTGGATTGTGGATTGCTTATTATTTTAAAGCAAACCTTTTACCAAGCAATCCTACCCATTCCATATACGGCCTAGAAAACAAACGGTTATGTTAGATGGGAAAAAAAGTTAAGAAACACTTCAACCATATGCTTAGTATCAATTTTAATAAGCATCCCTTAAAAATATTGTGATCCAGACAGAGTGAACGGTTCAGATTGATTAATTAGAATCTCCGAATATTCTAATTATTAAGACCATGAACATACCACGTTATACTCCCGTGAGCCAGCGACCACCAAAGGTGATAAATGTGATGGAACCCATCATTGGAAAAAAATGCATATACGATGTCATAGATGCGGTATCCAACGCAAGTGGATGGCTACTTTTTGCCAAGATGACAAAGACATCAGACAAGCAGAATCTCATGACTCAGGCACCACCAAAAGGTACCGACACGTTGCATAACAAGCCTGGCTGATAAAGTGACTTCACTAATTCTTTAGCCCCCATACTATGATGTATGTATTGTATTCACAGTGTACATATATTCAGAGAGATCATTTTAGGGCCTGGTTCAAAGAATGAGTTGGACTTAGATCTAAAGGTCGAGTAGACCCACCACAAAAAAAAGTAGCGAGTGATGCTGATGCAGGGGAGGACGTGAGGTTAAGCACCGTCTTCCTCAAGAGGATAACTATTCCGAATCCACAGAACTTCTCTGGACTCCTCACAGAGACTTTCTCGAATCCACGAGAAAATAGAGCAGAAAATAGAAATAAATTCTAATAAATTCGAAATAGATTAATGAAAGCACAAAAATGAGTTCACAACCCCTTAAATAAGGGTACTAAGCAATGGAAAAGAAATCATAATCAAACTACAACTAAGACTCCTAGAATTCGCGACTTACTATAAATAGTAAACTTACTATTTATAGACGGTCGTGATGTCTACTAGTGCACAACGTTTTCGGCCAAAAATAGTAAGTGTCCTATTTGGCTTCACCAAACCGTTCCCCTAATTATTCTAAGCTCTTTTCACGTTGGGCGCAACTCCTAAAGCTCGACGGATGAAGAGTTATAGTCAAACTAAAACTTACTATTTATAGTAAAAATGAAATTGAAACAGGGAAACGACCGGCAATTCAGGGGTTTCTCGCAATTTCGAGCATCGCAACCCTACATAGTAGGGTTGGTTGGCTAAAGTAGCTCGTTCTACCCCAAAATCATATATTTTACATCGGCTAACTCATCCCGGATTGTGAGATACGCCTGATTGAAGGTCTAATGGTCTAGATCACTTCTGTCGCCGACCGGGCCTATTCTGATCCATCTTTGCCATGTAATTGTCCGCGACCCGCTCTACATCAGTCTCCTCCATTTCAAAAGAACTCGTCCTCGAGTTATCATTATGCGCTGGTTCATGATACTCGGTCAGGTCCGCGACATTGAAAGTCCATGAGATCGTCATATCATCTGGAAGATCAACAACATAAGCGTTATCATTGATCTTTCGGATGATTGGTACCGGTCCAATCTTTTTATTCTTCAACTTGTTGTACATTTCGGTCGGAAATCTTTCTTTATGCAGATGGGCCATTACTTGGTCGCCCACCTCGAACACTTTCTGTCGCCGATGCTTGTCCGCTTGCTCCTTGTACTTTTCGTTCGAGGCATGTAGCTTGTTCTGTACCTCTGCATGAATGCCCATGATTTTGTCTGCCATATGTTCTGCTGCAATGCTCATGCTTGGAAGCTTGGGCAGAGGGACCAAGTCTAGTGTGTGGCGAGGTACTCATCCGTAAATAACCTGGAACGGGGATTTCCCTGTCGAGCGGTTCACCATGTTGTTGAATGCAAACTCTGCTTGAGACAAGGCCAAATCCGTACTTCGCTTTTCTCCCGAAATACATCGAAGGAGGTTTCCCAACGTGCGATTCACAACCTCAATTTGACCGTCAGTCTGTGGGTGGTACGCGTTGCTGAACTGAAGGCGTGTATCGAATCGAGCCCACAAAGTTCGCCAAAAGTATCTTATGAACTTCGTGTCACGGTCGGAAGTAATAGTCTTGGGAACCCCGTGTAGCCGCACAATTTCTCTGAAGAATAGATTCGCTACGTGTGTTGCATCGAGAGTCTTCTTGCATGGAATAAAGTGCGTCATCTTGGAAAAATGATCTACTACCACGAACACCGAATCCATGCCGAGTTGTGTTCGTGGGAGACCAAGCACAAAGTCCATAGATAAATCCTCCCAAGAGCCGTCAGGTACCAATTGCGGCCAGTAATAACGTTCTTCCATAAGAGCTCGCGTCTTGTCTCACCCAAGGTGTCCACTGAGGCCACCTCCATGTAGCTCTTGGATTATCTGTTCCCTTAGCAAACTCTTTGGGATACATAGTCGATTTTCCTTGAAAAGGAACCCGTCTTGTATATGTAAGTCACCAGGGTGACCTTCCTGACATCTAACCCATGCGTCCTTGAAGTCGTCGTCATCGACATATATGTCTTTGAGGTGATCGAACCCGATAACTGCATTGCTCATAGTGACTAACAAAGTTGCACGGTGACTCAGCGCATCGGCTACTTTGTTCTGTTGCCCTGACTTATGCATTAGCACGAATGTAAATTCCTGCAAAAACGAGATCCATCTAGCATACACACGGTTAATGTTAGCTTGACTATTAATAAATTTGAGGGCTTGATAGTCCGTGTAAAGTATGAATTAAATAATGTCGCCAGTGTCACAATGCTTGGACCACCGCATACAACTCGATCTCATATGTAGACCACTTCTTGCGTGCATCACTAAGTTTCTCACTGTAAAAGGCTACCGGCCTACCTTCTTGAGACAAAACTCCCCCAATCCCGACATATGAGGCATGACATTCGACTTCAAACTGTTTGTCGAAGTTGGGAAATACAAGAACCGGGGTCGTGGATTATCTATACTTGATTTCGGCAAAGCTTCTGTCGGCTTCGTTAGTCCACTGAAACTGTCATTTCTTCATGCAATCTGTGATCGGTGACACAATGGTACTGAAATTTTTCACGAACCGACGATAGAATGTCGCTAGTCCATGGAAACTTCATACTTCGTGAATATTTTTGGGAACCGGCCATTCTCTGATTGTCTTCACCTTTTCCTCATCCACTCGAATGCCCATGGATGTAATTAACCATAAAACCTAGAAACAATAGGCTATTAGTCATGAAGATACACTTTTTTAAATTGAGGTACAATTTATTTTCAGTGAGCACTTGAAGGACTTTCTTGAGGTGCTCCATATGGGTGGTTTCGTCTTGACTGTATATCAAAATATCATTAAAATAAACCACAACGAACTGCCCAATAAAAGGTTTCAGAACTTGGTTCATCAACCTCATGAATGTGCTAGGCGCATTAGAAAGACCGAAAGGCATGACCATCCATTCGTACAATCTTTCCTTAGTCTTAAAGGCTGTTTTCCACTCGTCACCCGACCCTATTCGAATCTTATGGTAGCCGCTCCTTAAGTCCAATTTAGAGAATATTTTTGTGCCCTCTAGCATATCCAACATATTATCCAACCGTGGTATAGGAAACCTGTATTTTATGGTGATCTTGTTAATGGTCCGGCTGTCGACACACATGCACCAACTCCCATCTTTCTTTGGAGTTAGCAGAGCTGGTACAGCACATGGGCTCATGCTTTCTCGAATAAGACCCTTACGGATCAGTTTCTCCACTTGTCCCTGCAGAATCTCGCACTCATTCGGGCTCATTCGATAATGAGGATGATTAGGTAAACTGGACCCAAGGACAAAATCGATATGGTGTTGGATATCTCGCATAAGGGGTAACCCATCGGGAAGGTCCTCGGGCCAGATTTCTTGGAATTCATTAAATAAGGGCTTTAGTCTTTCAAGGATGATGGTAGGCTTGAGTTCTTCCCCTATCACAATTAATGCATAAGTCTGTCCTATTTCTTTGGATTCTTCCACGAAGTCCCGAACAGTTAAGAGAAAATGACCCTCCACTTTAGAAGTTTCAGGTGGTCTTTCTGGATCCATAGGGGCCAATATGGTCTTCCGGCCGTCCTTGATGAAGATATATATGTTATCTCGCCCTTTATGAGTGGCGTCATGGTCAGATTGCCAGGGTCGACCGAGTAATATGTGATATGCTTCCATATCAACCACATCGCATACTACTTCATCCTTATAATGTTTGCCAATTGAAAAAGATATGGTGCATCGTTCAGTTACCTTTGTTTCGCTGATCTTCTTAATCCAACCGATTGTATATGGAGAGGGATGACGCTCTGTTTTCAATTACAATTTTTCCACCATGCCCCTGGAGACGATGTTCTCGTTGCTTCCACTGTCAATGATCACGTCACAAACCTTTCGATTCACTGTACACCTAGTGTGGAAGATGTTATGCCGCTGTTGATGCACTTCTTTTCTTGGCGCATATAATAGCCGCCTCACGACGAGCGACTCGCCGTGATCTTGCTGAACCCAATCTGAATCATCTACCTCATCCTCGGCGGTATGCTCCTGTTCTTCAATATCTGGATCTTCATAAGCGTTATCAGCACTACCATCATTAATGGCGAGGTTTGCCACTTTTCGCTGGGGACAAGTATTTGACAGGTGGCCAGGCTAGCCACAACGATAGCAGCTGTCAGGCCTTAGCCGAGCATAAGGGTTCGGAATTTTACTTGGACCAGTAGCAGTGGAGACGCCCCTTTGGGGTCTAACTTGCCCGCTTCCCTAATCTCGGTTCTCGGACATAGGAGGTTGAGTGCGTACTCCTACGGGCTCCTTCCCCTTAGGCTGTGGAGCTCCCTGAGGTGGACCTGCCGCAGTAATCCGTGCAGTAGGATAGGTCCGTGTGTTAGGACGTTTAAGTTGCACTTCTGCCCGAGTAGCCAACTTGATCGCATCATTCATCATTTAGACGGACTGCATCTGGACCCGATCCTGAATCGCTATACGCAATCCACCGTTGAATCAGGCGACTTGCTGCGATTCAGTCTTGACCAAATCGTTACGCGCCGCCAGGCGGTAAAATTCTTCTGCGTACTCTCTTACCGACAGACTACCCTGTCGACAATTTTAGTATTGTTAGAATAATACCTGATCGTAATCGCTAGGGAGGAATCGGGCGCGTAGTAGCTGTTTCATCCGCTGCCATGTACGGATTGTTGCTTTCATCTGCCTGGTTCGTGCGAGTTGCAGTTGTTCCCACCAAGCTGACGCTCCTCCTTTCAACTTGTAGGCCACCAACTTGACCTTCTTTTCTTCAGGGATGTCCATATAGTCAAAAAATCGCTCAACTTCAGAAAGCCAATCGAGGAAATCCTCAATGTGTAGTTGGCCATTGAAGTTGGGAATATCAACTCATATCTTGAATTCTCGATCTACTTGATCGCCGCCTGGTTTGGGGTGTTGAAAGATTATGTCGTCGATCTCCTCCTCACTGGAGCCCCCGTCCTCAGGCATGACCTTTGGATGCACTGCCGGTATTATCCTGCGATCAGGCCGATTACGAGTCTCAACAATTGGTGGTGGAGGATTACCACCAGGAACACGGAGTTGCCCTAGGATTTTTGCCAAGAGATTCGCTATGCGGTCCATGAAAGCCTGCAGCCCTTGCATGGCTTGCCGATTCTCTTGCTGCGCTGCTTGGAAAGTTGCCGCTGTTAAAGGAAAATTCCCTGGAGCACCGCCTATGGGATTATTGCCCAACCCGTCGTTAGAAGTCATCGATCCGAGGAGAAACCTCGCTTTGATACCAAACTGACGCAGGGGAGGACGTGAGGTTGAGCACTGCGTCTTCCTCAAGAGGATAACTATTCAATCCACGGAACTTCTCTGGACTCCTCACAGAGACTTTCTTGAATCCACAAGAAAATAGAGCAGAAAATAGAAATAAATTCTAATAAATTCGAAATAGATTAATGAATGCATAAAAACGAGTTCACCACCCCTTAAATAAGGGTACTAAGCAATGGGAAAGAAATCATAATCAAACTACAACTAAAACTCCTAGAATTCGTGACTTACTATAAATAGTAAACTTACTATTTATAGACGGTCGTGATGTCTACTAGTGCGCAAGGTTTTCGGCCAAAAATAGTAAGTGTCCTATTTGGCTTCACCAAACCGTTCCCCTAATTATTCTAAGCTCTTTTTATGTTGGGTGCAACTCCTAAAGCCCGACGGATGAAGAGTTATAGTCAAACTAAAACTTACTATTTATAGTAAAAACGAAATTGAAACAGGGAAATGGCCGTCGAATCAGGGGTTTCTCGCAATTTCGAGCGTCGCAACCCTACGTAGCAGGGTTGGTTGGCTAAAGTAGCTCGTTCTACCCCAAAATCATATATTTTACGTCGGCTAACTCATCCCGGATTGTGAGATACGCCTGATTGAAGGTCTAATGGTCCAGATCACTTCTGTCGCCGACTGGGCCTTTTCTGATCCATCTTTGCCATGTAATTGTCCACGACCCGCTCTACATCAGATGCCCACCGTTGAAAGCTTCCTAGGCCCACTATGATGTTTATGTGAGATCCAACCTGCGCACGAGTTAACACAGACATGAACCAAGGGAAAACACAAATATCGACTTGATCGAAAACTTTTGTAGCCCCTAAAACTTTCTAACGGTAGGCTTAGTCTACCCACTATTTTTGGTGGGCTCCACTTGAGCTTTGGATCTGGCTCATTCTTTGGTTCATGCCCTGAAAATATCTCTCTAAATAGATGGACGGTGTAGATACAATACATACATCATACATCTTGGTGGGCCCCACAAAACTTGGTGACATCACTTAAGCAGCCAGTATGGTTATTCAACCGGTAAGTAGCTAATCCACGTCTTCACTAAAAATGGAACGGGATTGGGTGAGACACTGGACCACCGAGGTGGGTTAGACCCTGACTGTGGGCCTTACAGTGATGTATGTGCCTTAAATCCACACCATTCAACCATTTTAAAGCTCATTTTAGCATATGATCCCAAAAAATGAAGCATGCCGAGATATTAGGTGGACCACACCACAGGAAAAAGTCATGTTTGAATCTCCACCATTAAAACTAGGTTTTAAAGTATTCCTTTTACCATGCAATAATCCTATCCATTCCATCCACGGCCTAGAAAACCAACAGCGATGTTAGATGGGAAAAAGTTAAGGAACACTCGAACCATATACTCAGTATCAATTTTAATACCATCCTTAAAAAGATTCTGATCCAGACTTAGGCAGAGTGAACTGCTCATATTGATCCATTAGAATCTCCAAATATTTCAATTATTAAGATCACGAACATATATACCACGTTACACTCCCCTGAACAAGCGACCACCAAAGGTGATAAAGTGATGGGACCCATCATCGGAAAAAAATGCCTATATGATGTGATAGATGCAGTATCCAATGCAAGTGGATGGCCACTTTTTCTCAAGATGACAAAGACATCAAACAAGTGGAATCCCGTGCCTCACGCATCACCACCGAATTCTTTGACCCTTCTAATACTATGTATATATTGTATTCACAATGTATATACATTTGGATCATTTTAAGGCATGATTCAAAGAATGAGTTAGATCCAAAGCTTGAGTAGACCCACCATGCACAGAAAAAAGTGGTGAGTGACACCCACCGTTGAAAGCTTCCCAGGCCCACCATGATGTTTATTTGAGATCCAACCTGCTCACGAGTTAACAAAGACAAGAACCAAGGGAAAACACAAATATCAGCTTGATCGAAAAACTTTTGTAGCCCCTCAAACTTTCTAACCGTGGGCGTCATTCTCCCCACTATTTTCTATGGTGGAGTCCACTCGGATCTGACTCATTCTTTGGATCATGCCCTCAAAATATCTCTCTAAATGGATGGATGGTGTAGATACAACAGATACATCATACATATTTGGGCCCAACAAAACTCGGCGACATCACTTAAGTAGCCAGTCTAGCTACTAAACCTGTAAGTAGCTAATTCTCATCCCCACTAAAAAATGGAAGGAGATCAGGTGAGACACCAGATCACTGAGGTGGGTGAGAACAAAGCTCATTTTAGCGCATGATCCCAAAAAATGAAGCATGTCGATATCTTGGGTGGACCAAACAACAAGAAAAAGTCATGATTGAATCTCCACCATTAAAACTTCATAGACTTCTTTATTTTCCATCTAATCATTTGTTAAGGTCACAAAAAGCTGTATGAAGAGACAACACAAATATCATCTTGATCTAAGGCTTTTATGGGCCGTAAGCAATTTTTAATGGTCAATTATTATTGTTTCCTGTATCACGGTCCATATGAGATTTTGATCCGCCTCGTTTCCTAGATCATGTTCTAAAAGTAGGTTTTAATGCAAAGGGATGGCAAGGATGTACTCACATACATCAAGGTGGGCTCCACATTCAGGGTCCCACCCACCGGATCCGAGGATCCACTAAAGCGGCACTCCTCGAAGAAAATCAACTCCTGCATTCACCTTGGTGGGCGGCCCCACCGTGGATCTGTCCTTTCACTAGAGGTTTGTCCATTAGATTATTTAAATGTATTACTCATATCATGTTTCATTTCCATGGCACCTAATGCTTGCGCATTTCCATCAAACACGAAGCCACGTGTGTTAGTGAGGGCTAGCAGTTGGTTAATATGTGTGGTTAGGATGGTGCGTGTGTACTAGAGTTAGATTCGACTTAAGCTTGATTGAACATTGGTGCCCCTATGCTTAAGATTGACCATTTAAGACCCAATTCAAGGACTCAGTTATCCTCTTAACCGTGAACTATATGGATTGTTTTTTCCTTGTGTCTTAAGGATTTATTCTTTCGCCAATAATTACAGGCAATATATTTCTCAATAACAATGGATAAGTGGTGCAAAAACTAGATAGTGCCATATACCTAATAGAAAATATATTATACCCATCCTAAATTCCAACTACTCATGCATCACATGAGGATATAGTACTAATAAGTACACATGCCTTTCGGGAAAAAAAAAAAAAAACATGGTACAACAATGAGTAATGCTATAATGCCTTAGATTTTTGCCAACTTAAGAATTGAACGTTCTTGTGTGTTACCTTTAATTTCTCGATTTGAGCATACATATGTATGTGTATTCACACGTGTTTAGAATCAAAAGGGGTAATTTCGGGTCCACCAAAATCACAAACTTCAATATATAAAAATGGGTCTGAAAGTCAAAGGTCAACCCCTAAAATCGAGGGTCGACCCCCGATTGAACAGAGGTCAAGGGTTAACCTTCAAAATCGAGGATTAACCCCCATTTAAATTGCTTAAGACACTGACTTCAAAAATATGTATGTTCTTCGATATAACTCCAATTAAGTGATTCAAAAGTCACATAGAAAATTGATGAGTCTAGTTTTATAGAAAAAAAAAAATCAAAATTAAAATGGAGTTGGTTTAATGACATTTTAGAAACTGTATAGAAAATCATTGGTTTTCGGTAACTTATACTTCTAATATGTAATGAAATTTGATGGGGCTAAAGTCGACTTAATGATGAATTATTAAAAAAAATATAAATAATAGTAATTAAAAGTTCCAAAAATTTTACAAGTAATAACCCTATTGAAGCTGAAAATTTCTACAATCGCATGTTGTCGATGGACTGCATATATGTTTTTCATCTTAAAGTTTTTATATTTGGTTTCTTCTTAAGCATTGCTTATAAGCATACTAGAAATTATCCTATATAATTAAATTATGATTTTATATTTTAAGTATATTTTACTAATTCAGGTAGTTTCTAGTATAGTTAAATTAAGTTCTTGATTAGGGTGATTAGAGCTGAATAATCATTTTCTCTAATTATGAATAGGTCGTGCTATAAACTTAGTTAAACCAAACTCTAGTTATTGTACACAAGAAATCCCGTCACCCAGTTCATTTCAAAAATGACTTGATTAATGAAACTAGCTTTATACCGCTCATTAGCGGGTTACTATACTTGAAACTATAGAAAGACATTCATCTTAGAAGGCTTAACGTCTATCACGGAACATCGAGACGATATCGCGTATCAAATCACTCAACTTGGACTCGCAAAGCTAGTGTGTGATGTTCACGACCCCACGTATAGGGTCGTGAAGTAATAATCTAGGTAAGACTTAAGTCGAATCCATAGGGACTGAAACTTGTACGAATTCTGAAAGTAATTAAAACTAGAATAGAAGAAGATGTGAATCTAATACTGAAGTAATTGAGAAAGTAATTGTGATTAAAGTAATTAAAACTTAAGAATTCAAGGTGGGAACTAGGGTTTCCAAGGATCTACTTGTAGAGATCAGGGAGATCTATGCTTAATTCAAGGACACAACTAGAATCAGAGTCTCATCTTATCAAATTGGAAGATATTTCAGTAAAACCAAATCTGAACTTCCTTTGACCTAATTCTCAATGGATGAGAGGTGTGAGAACTGGAAGTGATTCCATCACAAAACCATGCCCAGGAGACAATGAGTCACAATAGGATATACCAATTAACAACTAACATGGGAGAGCTATGAAGATTAGGAGAGATTCCGTCACCCAACCATGCCCATGGGACGATGGTGAACAACAAGATTTTCTAATTTCAAAATCTCAATACATGAAAAGAAGATACTCAAAGCTATTGCAGATCTACTGTATTTTGAGTCACAATAAACCATTAAAAACTGAAAGTATTTCTTAAGAATCAAACTAAAATCAAAGAAGGTTCAAAATATACATGAATCAAAACAATAAAAAACATCCCATCACGCTACAAGCTTCACCTCTTAGCCCTATCTAAGAGGTTTAGCCATAGACATGATTGAACTAAAATCTCTTAAGAAAAGCATAAAAACAACTAATAAAAATGAAGAAAAACTCTTGGCGATAGCTTCTTCATACTTTTACTCCACTCTTCAAACCCTAGATATCCCCAAAAGTTCATAGAAAACCCATATTTATAGCCTTGTCCGCATAGATTCGCAAAATTGCCTTAAATTTACGCAGTTTCTCAAAATAGACTTTACTCTGTACAATTACACAGAATGATACAGAGTTTCAGAATATACTTCTTCAGGACACTTTCAGTAATATATTTGTTTTTAGGACAATTTCAGGATTTGATGCAGGGATGAATGTGATGAGGTTGATCACTGTCTTCCTCAAGAGGATAACTACTCCGAATCCACGGAGCTTCTCTGGACTCCTCACAGAGACTTCTCGAATCCACGAGGAAAGAAAATAGAAAATAGAAATAAATTCTAATAAATTTGAAATTGATTTAATGAATCTTAATAAACGAGTTCACAACCCTTTAAATAGGGATACCAAGCAATGGGAGAGAAATCAGAAGTAAACTATAACTAAAACTCCTAGAATTTGCGACTTATTATAAATAGTAAACTTATTATTTATAGACGATCTTGATGTCTACTAGTGCGCAAGGTTTTTGGCCAAAAATAGTAAGTGTCCTATTTGGCTTCATCAAACCGTTCTCCTAATTATTCTAAGCTCTTTTCACGTTGGACGCAATTCTTAAAGCCCGACGGATGAAGAGTGATAATCAAACTAAAACTTACTATTTATAGTAAAAATGAAATTAAAATAGGGAAACGACTGTCGATCCAGGGGTATTTCGCAAATCCAGTTTGCGTAACCCGGCATAGTGGGGTTGGTTGGCTAAAGTAGCTCATTCTACCCTAAAATCATATATTTTACGCCCGATAATTCATTCTGGATTGTGAGATGCACTAAATTTAAGGTCCGACGGTCCGGATCACTTCTGTCGTTGACCGAGCCTTTTCTGATCCATCTTGGCCATGAAACTATCTGCGACCTGCTCTACATCAGTCCCCTCCACTTCAAAAGAACCCGTCCTCGAGTTCTCATCCTGTTCTGGTTCATGATACTTGGTCAGGTCCGAGACGTTGAAAGTCCGTAAGATCGTCATGTATCTAGAAGATCAACAACATAAGCATTG
The DNA here is from genome assembly GCA_030180095.1 of Magnolia changhungtana. Lineage (NCBI taxonomy): Eukaryota > Viridiplantae > Streptophyta > Magnoliopsida > Magnoliales > Magnoliaceae > Magnolia > Magnolia changhungtana. Next base: position 301,264 of record JASAUF010000364.1, on the reverse strand, counting down.
TCATTGATATTTCGAATGATTGGGACGGGTCCAATCTTTTTATTTTTCACTTGTTATACGTCCTGGTCAGAAATCTCTTTTTACGCAGATGGACCATAACGCGATCACCCACCTCGAACACTTTTTGTCGTCAGTGCTTGTTCCTTATACTTCTCGTTCAAGGCATGTAGCTTGGTCTGCACTTCCACATGGATGTCCATGATTTTGTCTGCCATATTTTCTTCTGCAATGCTCGTGCCTAGGTGCTTGGGCAGAGGTGCCAAGTCAAGTATGTGGCGAGGCACTCGTCCGTAAATAATTTGGAACGGTAATTTTCCTATTAAGCGGTTCATCATGTTATTGAATGCGAAATCTGCTTGAGACAAGGCCAAATCCTACTGCTTCGGTTTTTCTCTTAAAATACAGTGAATGAGGTTTCCCAACGTGCGATTCACAACTTCGGTCTACCCATCAGTCTGTGGGTGGTAAGCACTGCCGAATTGAAGTCGTGTACGTATCAAATCGAGTCCATAAAGTTAATTAAAAGTGGCTAATGAACTTCGTCTCACGATCAGAAGTAATGGTCTTGGGACCCTGTGTAACCGTACGACCTCCCTGAAGAATAGATTCGCCACGTGTGTTACATCAAGGGTCTTCCTGCATGGGATAAAGTGCGTTATCTTGGAGAAACGATCTACCACCACGAACACCGAATCCATGCCACGTTGTGTCCGTAGGAGACCAAACACAAAGTCCATTAATAAATCCTCCTAAGGACCGTCAGGCATAGTTAATGGGGTGTAGAGGCCCGTATTCTGAGATTACCCCTTGAAGGTCTGACAAACATGACAACGTTGTACGGATTTTTCCCAACACGTACTAATTGCGGCCAGTAATGTTGCTCTTCCACAAGAGCTCACTCTTGTCTTGCCCAAGGTGTCCACCGAGGCCACCTCCATGTAGCTCCTGAATAATCTGCTCCCTCAAAGAACTTTGGGGGATGCATAATCGATTTCCTTTGAAGAGAAAATCGTCCTATATATGAAGGTCACTAGGGTGACCTTCTTGGCACTTCATCCAAGAATCTTTGAAGTCCTCATCCTCGGCATACAACTCCTTGAGACAGTCGAAGCTGACCACCTCGTTGCTCATTGTAACAAGTAGTGATGCACGATGGCTAAGTGCATCAGCCACCTTGTTCTGCTGCCCTAACTCATGCTTCAAAACGAACGTGAATTTCTGTAAAACTGCAACCCATCTAGCATGCACACAATTCATGTTATTATGACTAACTTTAATGCTTGATGGTCGGTGTACAAAATAAACTCTCTTTGAATCAGATAATGTCGCCAATGTCGTAGCGCCTGAACAACTGCGTACAACTCAAGCTCATAAATTGACCACTTCTTTTGGGCTTTGATGAGCTTCTCGTTGTAGAAGGCTACCGGCCTGCTTTCTTGTGATAATACTCCTCCAATTCCGAATTTCGAATTTGAGCATCACAGTCAACCTCAAACAATTTGTCGAAATTAAGAAGCACCAAGACCGGTGTTGTAGACAAACGATGCTTGATCTCATGAAAGCTCTTGTCAGCTTTATTGATCCACTAGAACGGTCATTTTTTCATGCAATCTGTTATAGGGCACGACTATAGTGCTAAAATCTCGCACAAATCGACGATAGAAAATCGTCAACCCGTGAAAACTCCTCACCTCATGAATGTTTGTCGGGATCATCCATTCTCTAATGGCTCGCACCTTTTCATCGTCCACACGGATGCCTATGGATGTTACAACAAATCCTGGACGTTACAACAAATCCTAGAAACAACAGGCTGTCAGTTAAAAAACTACACTTCTTCAAGTTGAGGTATAACTTGTTAATTTGTAGGACCTGCAACACCTTCCTAAGATATTTCCTGTGCTCTGTCTCATCCTGGCTATATATCGATTTGTCATCAAAATATATTACCACAAATTAGCCAGTGAACGGTTTTAGAACTTGATTCATCAAACGTATAAAAGTACTTAGTGCATTCGATAGGCCGAATGGCATAACCATCAACTCATACAACCCTTCCTTAGTCTTGAATATCGTTTTCCACTCATCACCAAGTCAGATATGAATCTAATGGTACTCGCTCCTTAGATCTAGTTTAGAGAACACTTTGGCCCCTTCTAGCATATCGAGCACGTCGTCCAACCGTGGTATTGTGAACTGATATTTGATGATAATTTTGTTGATTGCCCAGCTGTCGACACACATGCGTCGGCTTTCATCTTTTTTTGCTGTTAATAATGCTAGTATGACACATGGGCTCATGCTCTCTCTTAAGAGACTCTTAAGGATCAATTCCTTCACTTGCCCCTGAAGTATCTCACACACCTTTAGACTCATCCGATAATGAGGGCGGTTGGGCAAGCTAGCCCCAGGAACGAGATCTATGTAATGTTAGATGTCCCTCATGGGGGGCAATCCATCAGGTAAATCTTCAGGTCAGACTTCTTTTAATTCATTTAGCAACAGTCTTAAAGTTGGAGGGATGTTTGAGGGTTCCTCTTCCTCGCCCTTCGCCACTACGGCATATACCTCACCAGTTTCTTTAGATTCCTTCATGAAATCCCGAATGGTCAAGAGGGAACTCTCCTTCACTTTAGAGGCTCCGGGGTGGTTCTTTGGTGCCATTAGGACAAGAATTATTTTTTGACTATCCTTGACAAATATGTAGACATTGTCTCGTCCCCGATGGGTCGCATCGCGATCCGACTGTTAGGGTCGATTGAGTAGCATGTGCCAAGCTTCCATGTTGACCATGTCACAAAGTATCTGATCCTTATAATTTTTGCCAATTGAAAACGAGATAGTGCATTGTTCAGTTACCTTGGTCTCATTCACCTTTTTTATCCAGCTAATTGAGTACGGGGAAGGATGTTTCATCATTGGTAGCTGCAACTTGTCCACCATCACTCTTAAGACAATGTTCTCACTACTACCACTGTCTACAAAATATATTGTGTCGCTGTGGATGTAATTCCTTTCGTGGGGTATACAGTAATTGCCTCACAACTAGAAATTCGTCACGATCCTCACCTGTCACTTCATCGTCACTTGCTATTTCTTCTGTAGTTTGTTCATATTCATCAAAGTCATGGTCTTCTTCTGCGGCCTCATCTTCAATGCCCCCTTCGTTTATAGTCAAGTGTGCTGCGGGACGCTGATGACAAGTGTTTGATAAGTGACCTGGTTGGCCACAGTGATAATAATTGTTCGACCTTGGCCGAGTATAAGGATTTGGAATCCTACTCGGGCTCACTGTTGTGGGTGCTGCACGTTGAGGTTTAGATGAGCTGCTCCCCATATCACGGTTTGCGATTGTAGGAGGTTGAGGACTTTCTCCTACTGAATCTTTTCCTCGTGGCAGTACTGGATTCTGTGTGGGACCCGTCATGGGGGGTTGAGTTGAAGGATAAGGACAAGCAGGAGCTCTTGCAAGTTGTATTTCTGCCCTACCAGCCAATTGAACTGCTTCATCCACAGTCCCGACTGGGTACATTTGAACTCGGTCTTGAATTATCAGTCGCAACTCACCTATAAGTCGTGTCACCTTCTGTAACTTAGATTCTGACAGATCTTTCGTGTAGCCAACCACTGGAATTCTTCAGTATAATCTGTGACGGTTCGATTTCCTTGTCGGTAATTTTGTTATTGTTGGAATAATATCTGCTCATAATCACTAAAGAGAAATCGTGATCGAAGAAGACGTCTCATCTGTGGCTATGATGAGATAAGCGCCTTGTTCTGGCGGGCTCGTGAGAGTTGTAATTGTTTCTACCATACAGAAGCCCCAGATTTTAATTTAAACGCTACCAATTTTACCATTTTATGATTTAGTGCGTCCATATAATCAAAATATCTCTCTACTTCGACTAGTCAATCGAGAAAATCTTCTATACATAATAAACCATTAAAACCAAGAAATTCAGCATTACCTCGATAGTCTCTTTCAACACGATCTAGATGATCGCCTCTATGGATTGGTCGTCGGGTAAAACCCTCATTAAGGTCCTCGTTGCTAGAACTTGAATCATCTAGTGTAGCCCTATGGTTTGCCACTGGTAGTGCTCTATGAAAATCGGGGTTGTATCATATAGCAACCATTGGTGGTGGAGCAACCATAGGTGGTGGAGCACCGCCTAGGGTTCGGGGCGGAAGTAGCGCATCCGCAAGATGGTCGAGAGTTACCTGCAGCCCTTGCATGGTCAACTGATTCTCTCGGTGGAAAGCTTTCATTCTTTCTGAAAGATAGCGAATCCCTGGATCACCGTTCACAGGATTTTGATTCATACCTTCATTGTTTGCCATCGGCCCGAGGGGAATACTCCCATTGATACCAATTAACGTAGGGATGAACGTGATGAGGTCGATCACCGTCTTCCTCAAGAGGATAACTACTTCGAATCCACGGAGCTTCTCTGGACTCCTCATAGAGACTTCTCGAATGCACGAGGAAAGAAAGCAGGAAATACAAATAAATTCTAATAATTTTGAAATTGATTTAATGAATCCCAATAAACGAGTTCACAACCCTTTAAATAGGGATATCAAGCAATGAGAGAGAAATTAAAAACAAACTACAACTAAAACTCCTAGAATTCGTGACTTACTATTTATAGATGGTCATGATGTCTACTAGTGCGTAAGGTTTTCGGCCAAAAATAGTTAGTGTCCTATTTGGCTTCACCAAACCATTCTCCTAATTATTCTAAGCTCTTTTCATGTTGGACGCAACTCTTAAAGCCCGATGGATGAAGAGTTATAATCAAACTAAAACTTATTATTTATAGTAAAAATGAAATTAAAATAGGGAAACAACCGTCGATCTAGGGGTATTTCGTAAATCCAGCTTGCGCGACCTAGCATACGGGGTTAATTGGCTAAAGTAGCTCGTTCTACCCCAAAATCATATATTTTACGCCTGATAATTCATTTCAGATTGTTAGATGGCCCGATCTAAGGTTTGACGATCCAGATCACTTTCTGTCGTCGACTGGGCCTTTTCTAATCCTTCTTGGCCATGAAATTGTCCGCGACCCGCTCTACATCAGGATTCCTTTTATTCACTTCAAATATTTGATTATCTTCATTCCTCACTTGGTTTTCTTAGATTTTTAGCATGTGAATTATTCAATCTTGGTCTCCTAAGATCCATCCTTGCCTTGGTGATTCTTGAGCATCAAATTCATGCTTTTAGCACCCTTTTCAATCGAAGCTCTTAAATTCACCTTGCAACACAAACATGAGTAAAATAGAACATTAAGCATTATCATGTTCATAAAATGAAGATATAAATGAGGGATAATATGCAATATTTGACCCTCAACATAATTCCCAACCAACATTTTGCTAGTCCTGAGCAAAGTATGCAAAAAATGAACTTAATGCGCAATGTTCCAACCTTTTTCAAAAACCAATCTTTTGTGAAAAAAAAAAGAAGATGAATTGAGTGGATAAGAAACACGCATTTATATCCTCAAAGTAGTGAATTAAGTTACTTGTGCACAATCCACCTTCGCGAGAGTATGGTAGGGTGACTTTAGGTCAGTTCAATGATCAAGAAGTCCTTACTATTCCTAAACCTTAAACCCTAAACCCTAAAGCATTCAAGGTGGTGTGTCAATGACATCCAACTTGTCCAATATTTATTGATGTATTTATAAATCAATATTTATAAATAGCCTTTTCACATTTGATGATATTTGAGATAATAAATGACCACAATACCCTTATTATACAGGGAAAGAGGAAAGTACTTCACGTTGGGTGGGACAGCTCATGTAAGAGATTGAGGCCGGCCAGTGCATATATCACGCCTGCCAAAAAGATTTCACCCCACAAAGTAGGGTACATCCTAAAAGTTAGGGACATTTTAGTCATTTTTTTTACATAAAAAAAATACCTGATTAATATAAAACTAACACTTCTGATTAGTTGATTTATTTATAATTTTACTGTATTCAATTACATTTCTTTAGGCCTGTTTGGATTTCCATGTACTGACTGTGGCTGTCAATGTATTTTCACTAATTATTGCATGTGTTTGGATAAAGATGTAAATTGCTGAACTTTCTATCTATTTGACTAATCATATGTTTGAAAGGGAGTTAATTAGGCATGCAAGGTCCACATTAACGGATGAACGACTTAAAAATACAGCGCACGCATCAAGTTGGACCCCACGATCAGGGTGTTATATATCACATTGCTTGTTTCGGGTATCAACCAAGTGGACACAGACATAATGTTAAGTTTGAAATTTTGTTTCTTTATTTTTGTCAAACAAATTTAAGGGTCATTTGAAACCATGAATTTGGGGGAATTTCAAATCTCCTGGGTTGTTTGGCACCATAAAGTAACGAGGGGTTTCAAACCCCCTCAACCAGGGGTTTGAAATCCAAGGTGAGACCTTGGATTATGTCTAAAATCATTCACATGGTTGCATGTCCTAAAATTATTAGATTATCAATTGCATAACTATAATTACTTTAATATGATGATCAACATCATTCAAACATTGTCCATGGAAATCAAGGGTTAAAAATCATTAGTTAGTCACTCGAACACGATCTTGTGCTTGTGGCCCATCTGAGACTTGGAATTTCATCATTTTTTGGCAAAGTATATATTTCAGCAGGCTTATTACAACTATTGTGTCAAAAATTACATAAGTTCACTAATTAGAGATATTAAAGTTGATTTAGTAATTAAATTCAAACACCTGCAAATATACTATGAATAACTCCTTTTGGATTAAAGTTGATTCTCAATCTAGGGTGCCAAACACAGCGAAAGGATTTCAAATCCCTGGATTTGAAATCCACGTTCCCAGAGAGGCCCTTAAGATAAGATGAAGGATCAAAATTTCAATAATCATGTCCAAACAAGTCCTTAATGACCTGTTTGGTGGGCTTGTGAGTAAATGATTGACTACTTGGGTGGGCCCACTCTACTGTTTATGTAAAATTCACCCAAACCACTTGGTGCGTTACCTCATAATAAGCCAACCACCCAAAAATCACTCCAATCTGTGATTCAGGTTGATCACATGATTGAAAAAACAGTGTGGTAACTTTCACCCTCCATGATGTTTCCCTTGGTATGACCCATTTGAATCATATAGGTGCTTTATTGTTAGCACCTAGGCTTAAAATTTTAATATAGCATAAAACGGCTTGAGTGATTGGTGGGCAACATAAAAAATCAACGGTGGACATCTCTCTCTCAATTATTTCCTTTGGTGTGGCCCACCTGAGTCATGAGTTAGTCTAAATTTGCGAATCTGATCCTAAAGTGGGATTATAAATCTAATATTGGAGTGGATTTCATATATACATCCCAATAGTTATAGCACAAAATTAAGTCTCAACATCCCTCTTCAAATGTAAATTAGAGATTTTAGTAATAAAAAAATTGATACCCATCTTGATTTTGATGGCCCACTGTGATGTTTATGTAAGACTCAATTCAATCATTAAATATTTGTGAGAAATTCGAGGTTCGTTATCTGGAACAAGGACCCGGATTTCCAGCGATTCCGAAGCTAGGCAAAGCCCACTATGCCATTTGTGAGAAATCCACTCCATCTATCCATTTGCCACCTCATTTAGGATGAGATTTCTAGAACTACGCAGATTCAAAAGTCAAGTGGGCCACATGATAAGAAATAGTGGGAATTGGATGGCCACCGTTGAAACATTCATGGGGCCGCAGAAGTTTTCAATCAGGTCAATATATTTATGCTTTCGGTTTATCCAAGTGAGAATGATCTTATCAATGGTTTGGATGGCATATGAACATCACGTTAGACCCTTAGAAAGGTTTCAACGGTAGCCATTTCTCTTCCCACTGTTTCCTGCTGTGTGGCCCACTTAAGTCTTGGATATGCCTCATTTTTAGTCTCATGTCTTAAAATGAGGTGGAAAAATGGATGGACGGGTGGATTTATTACAAACATCACCACTACACCAAAAATGTCATTTAGGAACGGTTTTAAACCGTTCCTAAATCCCTTAAGAACGGTTTTAAACCGTTCCCAAAAGAGGCGTCGTAAATAATCTGGAATGGTTCAATACCGTATCAAGTACCATTTCAAAATTTAAGAACAGACTCTTAGGAACGGTTTTAAACCGTTCCCTAAGGTTGCAAACGGTCGCTTGAATTTATAGGAACAAAATTTTAGGAACGGTTTTAAACCATTCTGTTGCCAACGGTCAAATTTTTAATTTTTGGAATGGTATTTTTCATTATTTCAAATGGACAATAAAAGCTGTACATTTGTTTTTATATTTAAAAACTAAAGAATATTATATACAATTAAAAATTAATATTGAACAAATATGGTACAACGTTATAATAAAAATTATATATATTTACAACAATAAGTTTACTATTGCATGAATACAATAAAAATTAAAAAAAAAAAAATCCTCCATGATGTGCTCTTAGAGAAAACACATGGTCCTTTATGGTTGCACCATGACTTGCAATGACACTCTGAAAGAGGAACTTGTCTTTGCATTGCATATCAGGCAGAGCTTTTGGGCTTGCATTGTAACTATTAAAATCAAAACAAAGACAATAAGCAATTTGATTAGCCAAAAAACAACATAAAGATTCAAAAACTAAACACACAAAAGAGTGACAATTCAACAACTAAAACTAGAGGATCACCTGTAATGTTGCATATCGTCCCAGGCAAAACAATGCCTGTGTTAGGATGCACATTGAGGATCCAAGCACTTACGCACACTTAACACAGAGTACGGAGATGATTCATTGGGTACTATACAAGAGCACATGTTATAATCCATACCTTGACAACAAACTGAATAATCATCACCAAGAGGATCTAGAAAGGGCTGTGTAACTTTTTCAGCTTCTTCCTACAAAATATGATGTTATAATCCTAAGAAACAACTGGGGCAGAAACAACACTGGCATATCTTCAATGAGCAGAGGAGTCTTATGGAAGTCACAGAACAAGTGGGAGAATTGCACTAACCTTATTAGGATATGGGTGATCTTCAATGTATATAAAATAATCCTCCACAGGTGATGCTACAGCCAAATCACTACACAAATAACAAACATTTTGTCAAGGATTTTTGGATGTGAGGACAACCCATGGGGTTGGGTTGGAATGGAGTATCCCAACATTTTTCTGATTTTCCATCCGAAAGGATTTGAATCAGAAAAAGTCGGATGTTTGGTCTCTCCAAGACATCCAGCACCAAAGTGGAAATTCATTGAAAGGCCATATTTCTTCAATCCATTCTCTTCTTTCTCCCACTCAAAATGAAACAGTTAGGGCTGCTGTATTTGATTCAATCAACGCCACCAAAATCAAAAATTAAAAATAAAAATAAAAAATAAGTGTCACTCATCCTAATATGCATCAGCTCTGTAGATTGCATGTGAGAAAGAAACATGTCTTAAGATATCAATTTAAAACAAACACGAATACAATATCCTGAATCTTTTCTTTACCTTTCTACATGTTGACATTGATTCATTGGGGTAAAATGGTGGATAACCCACAAGCATTTCATACATGATTTATGTCAAACAACCATTTTTTAATCCATAATGCACTTCTTCAACAAGTACCTGAAGATGTGAAGCAGTTGCTGCAGCTCTGAGTCACCTAGAAATAAAGCTTGCCTTCTTACCATTTCCGCTGCACAGAACAGATAATTGTATTAAGATCTAAATCATTAGAGAACATAAGCAAGAGAAATGGCTCAGTTGAAAGTGTAGAAAAAAAAAGGCTTCATACAGTTGCACATTAGCTTTGTTACCTTCATCATCTTTATAGTATCCATTGCAGGCTCATCCAAATAGTGATCATCTCTATGCATGTCAAAATATCTGATCCACGAAGAGAACCTACAATAATAACAACTGCTGCTAATATGCAGGTTACTAAACTAAATTTAACTCACCCACACAATAAATAATACCATAAAATCCATCATAACTGAATGCGTGGGTGGTTTTGATACCAACTATATGACTGACTTGCAGAATATAGAATCGTTTATTCATCAATTAGGAAGTCACGAAAAGTCGTAGATATAAATGGGTAATTTTTTTAATTACACGCACTCACACCCCATGCACATCCACAACCTCACACCATAGTGGTTTTTCACCACAACGGGTCGAGTACTCGAACCCATGACCCTGTGTTGAAACTCTTGTAAGTCTACCATTGAGGCATGAGTAAGGACCCAATCCTATGTTCAGTCTGGATTCAGCTAGTATGTAAGCTTCACATCTTTTACTATCAGTGTGCCTCTTGGGCTTGTGGGGTCCACTGAGAGGTTTCTAGTTGAATCCATTCCATTCATCTGTTTTAAAATAAAACAATAAAACGAAATGATAAAAACGAAGAAGATCCAACACTCAATTAGGACACACCAATAAAATAGTGTAAATAATGACAGAGTTGGAACACAAGAAGCAATTGGAGTACGGTTCATTACCGTTTCCGATCAAAAACGGCATAGAGCCGTTTCCAAACCAAACTCTGACGCGTTCCAGTTTGGTGATTTTGGTGTGGTGCACGGTGGCCCCCACCTATCTTTGGACCGCAGTGGGGATCCGCTTCCCTCGAACAGCACGTGTAGCATGCCGTCACACGTGTGGTAAGGATAGGCACAACTACTGTATGCATGAGGAAACCATTGAAGAGGCAGGATCCAAACCGTTCATCATATGGGCCACGCGGTTGACATGCTCTGGACCAAAGTCAGGCCAAGTGGACCAAATAACATAGACCACAGTCATTTTCTTCCTAACCATCCATTCTTCTCCTGCACATGGCCCACTTGATCAGTCAACCAATCTAATTTCAGCCCATGACATGTTCCTCTGGCCCACCTGATGAATGGCCTGAAATTACCTAACTTTCTCTCCATTAGATGGTGATACATAAAATGTTTTTTTTTTTTTTTAATGCGTATCTGATACATCAGGTGGAGGATGGAGATTGGCTCTACATCGAAGGTGTCTATGGCCGAGATCAGACGCTGGAAATGCAAGCTTTCGAATGAGGTGGGAGGGGGTGGAGTTGATGAAGAGAGAGTGGCGTGCTGGTCTCTCTTATTGGGTCAACTAAGCCCATACACGTGCAAAACCCACTAAGCTACGCACGTGTAACAGAGTTGAGTATTTCATCAGTTGGGCCACACTATTTAGATCCTCTGGCTTAGACGGTTGCCTGTTTTTCTCTCAATGGGCCACACATTGCTAAAACAAATGGATGGTGTTTTAACGGTCTGTTGTTGTCGGATTCTTGCCAACACATGAAATCCACGTAGGAATGCCATCTGATGGACCTATAAAAGCCAGAAAAGATGTGAACGGTCCGATGACCAGCTGTGGACCATCTGATGCCTAAGTTAGGCTTGTAGATGATAAGCTAGGGTTTATATGTTACCCCATTTATCTGGGTTTGAGCAGTCATATATATAGGGTTATGCATGAGGTTCCACACCTCCGTCTCTTAATGTACCACCCTGGAGCCTACTTGATCGTTGGATCTGCCTCATTTTCATACTTATGTTTTAAAATGATATAAGAGAAGGGATGGACAGTGTGGATAACCAGATACATCACAGTGGGCCCACCCACAAAATTGTCCATTCATGGCTAGAGACATGCGGGGTCGGACGCAATCCCCCTCTGTTACATACAGAGAGTTTCCATGATTTTAGAGTACGACTGTGATTGAATCGCAATTGGATTTGGTACTAGTTATTTGATCCGTTGGTTGTCTTCGACGTGGGCCAAGTATACTTTTAGTTTAACCTGTTTGGATTTTAAATAATTTGTGGGCCAAGTATACTTTTAGTTTAACCTGTTTGGATTTTAAATAATTTCTAGGTCGGTAAATAATTTATTGAAATCAAATTCAAGCTTAAATGTCCTCGTTTTAACTTGGATTTAGGATACATGTCAAGTTGGGCCTCATGGTAACGGTCATTTCCCACGTGAAAAGGAAGAGACAGGGACGCCTACATATGCTTGCCAAAGATTCAAATCATACCGTGAGTACGGTACATCCGAAAAGTGGAAGGCACTTTAGTCATTTCCCTCATACGTATGATGAAATCAAGGTTGTAGCAAACACTCTCATCTCATCTTTCTACACATTTGAGAGCACACGTCTCAATGTTACTCATACAAAATGGACCCAAATTTCTATTTTTTGATGTTACCACAGAAAATTTACACATTTCGTATATTAACTCAAAATAAATTAACTAAATTGTCCAGCCTAGCCAGAAGCTAGGTTAACCAGTAGCCCGGTTCAACCCAAGAGCCAAACAAAGTTCACCAACCTGGTCAACTATATATGGACCCACTTGGGACCAATAGATAACTTCACACCATAGTAAGCTATGAATGGAGCTCAGATTAGCTAATAGCAAAGCCAGCAATAATGGACTGGCCTAGGGCCCTGCCAGGATTAGCCATTTTGTTGTTGAGGTCCAGCCCGAATTGTATTTCCTGTGGAGTTGCTTCCCTTAGAATTTCATGTAAAGTTGCTTCATCTGAAATATATTTATAATCTTCCAACAAAAAAAAAAAAAAAAAAAAAAAAAAAAAAAAAAGAAAAAAAAAGAAGAAAAGGCTGGCTAGGCTTAGTTCTCTAAGTCTTGCCCTTAGCCAGCCCTGAGCCTAATCTGACGGGTGGGGCTGCGCAAGAATTCTCATGATTAAAGGATTTAGATAGTTTTGAGTTTAAGAATTTTCATGCAGTTTTTTTTTTTTCATGATACATCCTATCATATAAATGATTTTAATCCTAGAAACATGAGCAATCTAAAAGTGTTTTTAACCATATAAATATATCGAATGTGATGATTTAACATACTTGATGATAGAATGGCTAGGCTTGGCTCGACGACACCAGGCTTGGATTTCAAGCCCAGGCTTAGCCCTTGGGCAGAGTTTAGCGAACCAAGCCCTAGCCCGATTGAGATTAAGCAACCTATCTATTGCCACCCCTAGTTACTAATTTGATGGAAAAATAAAAATAAATCCTTAACGGTATTAATCACCAAATAAAAGCTTTTACATACTTCGATTGATCTCAACCGTTGAGACTTGACACATCTGTACTATTCCTTGATCAATCATGGCCATACAAATTATCTCTAACAAACGCATTAAGGTTAGTGTTGGATGATCCACCATCCTCTAATGCTTTTTTACAAGTTTCTTGAAGTTCTTCGGCTCTTCTCCTCATCTCTCTACTTTCATCACAGTCCAAGCTCATAGCCCATTGCACAATTCCAGCAATTTCATCTTCTTTAACCACACTTTCACTTCCCATTTCTCTCCTCACTCTCACACCAACTTTCCAATCTTCTACTATAAATTTCGCATTAGTGAATTGCTCCGCCGCTAATGGAAATGTAAGCATGATCACACCAGCATATATACTTTCCATTGTCGAATTCCACCCACAATGCGTCAAGAACGCCCCGATCGACCGGTGGCATAGAACTCTCAATTGATCACACCATGGCACCACTAGGCCCTTATCACCACTAACTTCTTGCAACCGTCGGCTGTCGTGCAACCCACAAGAAGTGGGCCCCACTAGCGCGCAACCCCATCGCAATCTCGCCCATCTGTGTGTTTGAGATCACCATGTAACTTCCTAGAGAGATGTATAGGACAGATCTTGATGGTTGGGAGTCTAGCCATTTGTAGTAGTTCATGATGGTGGGGTCCACAGGCTTGGTGGGCCTATCTTGGAGGTTCAAGTAAGGTATGCATGGGCCGAGAGTGTAGATGGGGATTGGGAGGAGGGCTCTTAGAGTATCTGTGACATGGGCTTCAAGCTCATAGAAGGATGCGAGCAGAAGGAATTGTGCTTTGGGCACCCACGAGAAGGCTTCACGAATTCTCCTTCTTACGATTTCACTATTTCCATGGAAAGTCATTGGGAGGTCCCTCAAACGTACGGATGAGATTCCAGGGATGTAGCAAACACATTCATCGCCTCTTTCTGCACATTAGATAACATATTTCAATGCTATTCATGCATAGTATAAAATTGGACAAAAAAAGAAAGAAGCAAAAGTGGACCAAAATTTATATTTTTGTGTACTACGATCGATGAGAAATAAGAAATGTGTATGTGTGAGAGTTATTTGACATTCTTGATACCAACGTACTTACTGTAATGTGTGTATTTTATCTACACCATTCATCCATCTTTTCAGCTCATTTTACCAGATGAGCTTAAAAATGAGGCAGATCCAAAGCTCAAGTGGACCACACCGTAGGAAACAATGGGGATTTAAAACCCACCATGTAGATTCTCCATGGGGGCTGTCGCGATGTATGTGTGCTAGCGTGGTGTGGATTTTCTATGGGATTGTCATGGTGTATGTGTTTATCTACGCTGCTATCTATGTATCTTTCAGCTCTTTTTAATGCATGAATTGAAAATTGAAGCATATCTGAAGCTCAAGTGAACCACATCAAAGAAAAAAAGTAGAGATAAATGATGTCAATTGTCGAAACCTTTCTAAGGCTAACAGTGATGTTTCCTTGTCATCCATTGTATTCATAAGGTCATATAGACCTTGATGAGTGGCAAACACAATACTTGATCATGTTGGGTGCTAAAACTTTTTAATGGGCGTAGAACCAACCCCAGAGAGAATCAAACATGTAATAGATAATGAAGAAAGGGGGTGAAAAAAACAAACAAATCATAGGGAATAGATAGATTTTTACATGAAAAACCCATGTGAGAAAAACTACGTCCCAAGTGACAATCAATCTAGTATATCAAAAGAATTATAAGAGATGAAACAACTTGTAGATGGAAAATTCTAAATCCCCTTTAAAACCTTATTTTCATGCTAAGCTCTCTTTTGTTAACCCTAATAATGATTACAAGCGTACGTATACACTTCCATATGCAATTAAAAATAAAACCCGCACTTATGTAGAATTTGTGTACATTGTCGACAAATTGACATGACTCAACAAACCATTGATTAGATCGATAACGTCCAAAAACATCTTATGAGCAAATTGAAATTTTGGGAATATTTCGATCGAATAGATAACCCTATTGATCGAATAAAAAATTCAACTTTAGTACTAGGATTGAAGGTACTCGATCAACAATCTTTACCGTGACTTCAATCCTCTATCTCCACTGCTCCAAGTTATTATCACCATCTCTAATGTTCAATAGCAACATCATCATTGTTGCTTCTTGTGCACACTCTATCTTCATCTCTTCTTTGCTAGGCTTAGAGAAGTTGAACAAAACTTGAACTTCTTTGTAAGAACAACCTTTGTAAGTATGTCCTTCAAATTATCACTAGCGTAAATCTCCTCAAGAGTGACACAACATTCCTCTTACATCGGTCAGATAAAATAATAACACACATTAATATGTTTAGTCTAGGATTGATACACAGAGGGAAGGCAACCACCCTTTTATTGGGGGGTTCGATGGGATAAGGTAGTCATAAAAATAAATTTAAAAAAAAAAAAAACAAAAAAAAAAAACATAACTACCTGCGAGTATATATGCATTTATTACATGTATACTTCTTAGTTTTTTTAAACGTCTACATATGCGTGAAATGGGGCCACCTTCATCAACATCAGTGATCAACACCATCCATCCGTTTATTCATGTCATTATATGTCATGAGAGAAAAACGGAGTAGATAAGATTAGTATGTTGGACACATGAAGTAGATAACTATAGATAATATTTTGACCATTAAACAAAATAATAGGATTTAATGCTCGTGTGGTCCACCTGATCATTTTTTTGTGGCCCAATTTTAGGTAAACTTTCACATAGTTCATTGCATTTGAATGGATGGCACGGATCATCAGAATAAAAAACTATGGGTCATTTATGACTTTAACCTACTGACTTGGCAACTTTAGAATTTATATCAGGTGTTTCTCGGTAACGATTTAGTAGTCGTGACTCTTACTTTTCGGTCAAACTTGATTTATTTTTAATATATCAATGCCTCTCATCCATTATTTTATGTCATTTTAGTTCCCAATACCAAAGATTCGGTAGATCCAAATCTCAGGTGGACCAATAAATATTTGTAAGTCACCATTGAAATTTTTTTTTAAAGGTCATGTGTTAGTTACACCTAATATCTGCATATATTTGCCTGTGTTTGGGGTAATGCTTTTAAATGACTTGTTCTAATTGATGGACATTGTTGATGCGTGGAACATACATCAGAGTGGGTCCCACAGTTAGGGATCCACCATCCAGTGATCCATCCAAAATCAGTTGTACGTGAATGTCCTTTCTCACGGGCGCTGCGAAAGCAGATTGCATTCGATTCTTGATTGGCCCACCGTGATGTATATGCATATCCACCTTGTCCATTTATTTTTCTCAAATCATTTTTATTCTTACGTGTATCCATTGTTTTCAACATTAAATCCCCATCATAAGAGCATGCAATTATTCTTGGCCATTAATCACAAACAAATATGTTAATATATTCTCAACGAATTGTTACACATTAAACTACTTTTTTTGTCAAAAGAAATTCAAAAAGTACAGAAAAATTGACCAAGTTCTTTTTGAATTTCAATATATTTAGTTAATTTCATTGAGTATAGTGATCATTTTCTCAAATTCTACTTAAAAAACCACATTCTTATTCTTAACAAATTGTTACACAAATTAAAGTTTAATGTTTTTGTCAAAGAAATTCAAAAGTACGGTAAAATTCACCAAGTTCTCTTTGAATTTCAATGTATTTGGTAAATTTCACTGATGAAATCCAAAGAGAACTCAATCAATTTCAATTTCACTGTACTTGTTGAAATTTATTGAATTCCCACTAATTACATCCTCTATTCACTTAATCTTACTGGTGAAAAAACACATTAACTCTTTGTTCTTATGGGCGCATATTCCCATAAAGCAATGCCACAGAAATATTTCTTTGAGGAGGTTTGCTGAGGCCACATGCGCGTGCAACCCTGCCCATCCATATATAGGGTCATGTTCCAATCTGACACATAAGCCTGAAATCCCAGCCTTCCAGTTGGGTGGGCACATTGATCAGATCAACATCCAATGTGTCTCATTCCTCCAGGTGGGACACAACGGATAAATAAACCGATGGTCGAAATAAATTTTGTATAGCCGTCCATTTGTCTTGTATTCAGTGGCCCACCTGATCTTCAGGAGTGAAAGATCCAAACCGTCTATCCCACCTCACGTAAAGCTCTGACCATACACACGTGCACCTGTGGTTAGGCAAGCTCCACCCGTGTGTGGGTTTGCCACACCTTTCCTATTCATTGGAATAGACTACACATCAACGGCGAACGAAGGATTACTATCCTTAGAAATTATGATGAGTAGACATCGGGTGCTATTATGCATTGGTGGGGCCCATTCTTTTTATGATGAGAAAACATGGGCTGCCATCATGCACCGCCGCTCTGGACCCCAAAGTCACACTACTATGTCAGTTTTGCACCATTCCAGAAATTAACTTGACAGCCGTACAGGTAGGATGGTTGTGCAGCAATCCGGACCATCCAAATCGTTGACCTAACTGAAAAAACTCCCTAAGAGTACTCAATATTTTACTTTATAACCATCGATTTGATAGCTATTGATTGGATGCTCTTGATAGTTTGATCATCATGAATTCATGGTTGTGATCCATCTATGATGGGACCCACAATTTGGATGGTCTGGATGGTTGTACATCAGTGCCAGATGTGGTCGATGAGTCGCAACCATTTTAAAAAATGGTGCTAAGCTAACAAAGGAATCTGGTCCACATCTTATTAGCATCTTCCGTTATGTGGTTCACCACCGTTTCAAAAGACGGTGATGACTCGTAAAGTGTATACATGGTAGTCAGGAACCGCTCAAATAGCGGAGCCCATTGTGGATAGATCATGCACCCACAATTCACTATGATCAAATAATCCTATCCATCCATTCAAAGCTCTTGAACGGATGGTGAAAAATAAAGCTCTCAACATCTCGAGTTCAATGGGTCAAAGAAGATGGCTAAAATTCTCTGGTCCATGTGATCTTTAGCTTAACCTCAATCAACAGTGGGGCCCATGATTCGACGGTCTAGATACCCGTATTGTATGCTACGTTTTATAATTGGTGAACCACTACCATTTAGAAATTAATGGGGCCTTCTTCTGTCAGCCGAGCATGAGTGGCTTCGCATGACGGTCCATCCAGTGGGCCATACATGAATTGGCATCCATTAGTAAATTACATTTCTTGAATAATTCTAAAAGCGTGTTTCAGCCATTTTTTCCATTTTACAAATCATGATTTTTGAAAATCTGTTGATTGACAGCCATTGGCAATTCACAGAATCCTTACCCCTTTCAAAAAACGTCCTATTTCAATGATTGTTATTTATGGTGCATTTGGCTTACCAAATATCGCAATGTTTGGTGCAACCAATCACACCTTACCAAATTTACAAAATCAGAGATTCCCTACTGGATGATAATCAGTCCAATGAGGGGCACTGTGGGGCCCATCATGAAGTATGGGTTCTATCCACACCGTCCATCCATTTATCCCGATCAATTTAGGATATTAACCCGAAAATGAGATAGATCTAAGGTTCAAGCGGACCACAAAGTGGGGACTGAATGCCCACCATTAAAAACATCTTGGGAGCCACGGAAGTTTTGGATCAATCCAATATTTCTTTTTCCCTTCTTCTAGGTTTATATGACCTTATCAACAGGTCAGATGGCAAATAAACATCACCGTGGCCCCTAGGAAGGTTTCAACAGTGGAGGTCATTACCACTGCTGCTTCCTGTAGTGTGGTCTACTTGAGCTTCAGAACTGCATCATTTTTGGTTTTCCACTCTAAAATGATCCTACAAAACGGATGGACGGTGTAGATAAAGTGGACCCCAAAGAGCCTTTGCCTGGATGGATTGTCGTCCGGGTAGGGCACGATGCAATCCCCTTCCTCTTAATTGCAAATTTATATTAGCTTAATTGCAAATAACAAACTTTAGGATTTGTTAAATCCAAATTAAGGTTAATCTCTGAAATTTTTAAATCATGGATTTGCCAAATCTATATTCCCATTTGCTAATCCCAAACATGCCGTAACTATCCATTAGAAGATTGCAAGTGATTAAGTATAATGATATTTTATATTTATAAGTTGCATCGGTTCAACGGCTTAGATTGTCCAATTTTTGTGAAGTGTTTGATAATTGCGTGCCCATAGTGAGACCCATGAGGAAGAAGGTGGGGTTATTTGACAGGTGATGTGGAATAGATCTATGTGGGTCCAACTTATCAAATGCATGATGATGGGAAATGATTTTCTTATGCATTTGTCAGTTTTATTTTATTGTATTTACAAGCTATGGCATACCACCATTTCTTTCCTCCAACATGTCATGTTCTTGAAGACCTAGACCTTGATAGCCCGGCTACTTAATTAGGGTTTGCCCAGTCCGGTCCTTTTCAGGTTTGGGTCTTGTTTTTGAAGACTTGGACCTATATCAGCTTGGTACCCATCAGGTCTTTTGATCTAGGGTTTCTAGTTAGGTTTAAGTTAAATAAGAGCATTTGGATAGTTGAGATAACGTAATGGGTGGATTAAATCACATACACATGTGCCTATGAAACATGCTTAGTGTGCAAAAGGTCTTCTTTACATGCATGTGGCTAGGAAACCTTATTTCGTTACTAGAATAATCCATACATATTTAATATATAATATTTCTATTAAAACTAAGGCTCAACCTATACCCAACTTGATTGAACCCAATCCATTTAAACCGGATCCAAGGTAATGAAGGAGACAAGCCTCAAATATTAACGGGTTCATGAAAGGTAAGATTCAAATCCATCCCGATTTCTTAAAGAATCTAGAAAGGTAGACTTGGACCCATTAAAATCCAGTCGAGTCCATTATATTGTCCAACTACTAAATTTGACATATACTTGTTTTGGTTTTAACCATCCAATGGTCATGCTTTTACTTTTATGGCCTATTTGGATTAGAAATCATATCAATAATACATTATAAAAGTACAATAATTATAAATTACAATACTTGGTCTCTTGAAAAGCAGTAATTCTAACAATTTTGATGCTTAATTAGTTTATGATGGTAAAATTATAATAATAATACTTTTACATTATTTCAACATTAGGTTTCAGTGAAAATGTTATAACTTGCTAAATTTTGATAGAAAATTTCCCACACTACAATAATATATATATATATATATATATATATATATATATATATATATATATATATATATATATATATATATATATATATATATATATATAACTATGTTAGGCTGATCAACCTAGACTCAAACTTAATTGAACCCAACCCATTTTAACTAGATCTAAGAGGTGATGAACTCGTCTAGCCTCAAACTTTAATGGGATCATAAAAGGTGAGACTCAAACCTTACCAATTTTTTAACGAATCTAAAAAGGTAGACTTGGACCCGTTAAAATCCAATCAAGTCCATCATTTGGTCCAACTACTATATTTGACATATACTTTTTTTTAAAAAACACATGTACACACCCCCGCACACTCACGCTGCAGTAGAATTTCACCACCTATGGGTACTCGAACCCTTGACCGGGTATATTTAACATATACTTATTTTTGTTTTGACCATCCATTTCGATGGTGATGCTTTCGATATTTATGGCCTATTTGGATTAGAAATCAAATAAATAATGCACTATAAAAGTGTGATGATTACAAATTATAGTACTTGTCTCTTGAAAAGAGGTAATTCATGTGACAATTTCGATGCTTACTTTATGATGGTAAAATCATAATAATGATACTTTTACATTATTTCAATGTTAGGTCATAAAGAAAATGCAATGACTTGGTAAATTTTGATAGAAAATTTCCTACACTACGGCATGAAATTTAATATATAATATTTCTATTAAAACTAGCTAGGCTCAACCTAGACCCAACTTGATTGAACCCAGCTCATTGTAACCAGATCTAAGGTGATGAACCTGACTAGCCTCAAATTTTAATGGTGTCGTGAAAGGCGAGACTCAGACCCAACCTGATTTCTTAGCGAATCTAGAAAGGTAGACTTGGATCCATTAAATTCAAGTCAAGTCCATCATATGATCTGTCACGACCTAGATTTTGGATAGTTGGGGTGTACGTTGGATCCGAGATCCTCTTCATAACTTGTATACTAAGTGTAATTAAATTAATTAATATACTTGCATAAAATCCACCTAGCTAGTACTACTACTATAGAGTCTAAGTTCCATTCATACTTAGCCACATTTCATGAATAAGAAATTAATAATCTATTTCGATCATTAGTTACTAACATATCTAGACCCTCCAATTCGGGGTTTTATGTAATAAAATAAATCTTGTCCAACAAACTTGAAAAAAAAAATAATAATCCAAGAACATTAAATGAAATTAAAATGATAATTATGGTTGGCCTAGGGCAACAAATTCTTCCTCATCAATTAGGGCCACATGTCCCTTGGATCCTTTTCTGGCTTAACCATGTCCTCATATTCTTGAGCCACTAGCATTCCCTCAACTATATCTATACTGTTTTACATCAATATAGGATAAGCTGATTAGGCCAAATGAAAAGTCCTGACATGGTTCTTTACATCAAATTAAATTAAAATAATAATAATTATATGCGATATAAGTTTAAAAGGAAATGTAAATGTTATGTAATGTGTGCATGAATGAACGCATCAAGTGGAAATCTGTCCACTTGCTTGTGTTAGAAATTCATTAACCCACATTCATCCCTTGACAGGATTCTACCACTACACCGAAACTACTGAGTAGGAACAGCCTAATCTTCAGTTTAGGAACATTTATAAGCCGTTCCTAATGGAACCGTTTTCACCCTTCTATAACTGAAGCCCTGCTCCAATCTTGTATGGGGCCACTGTGAAATTAGGGTTTTATCCACGCTGTTCATCACTTTTCTCATATAATTTCATGAGATTGTTTAGAAAAATGAGGTAAAAGTAAGACTTAGGTAGACCACAAAGGGATCAAACGCCCCACCATTAAAACCTTCTACAGAGGTGCAGTAGTTTTGGATTGTCTGTGCGGGGAGTAGGTCGCAAAATGCGGATTTCCTGCCAAAGCTTTTCGGAGAAAGTTTCTACACAAGGATGCTGGGTGGGGCCTAGTATAATGTATGTGAGAAATCCATATCGTCCATCTTTTTTACTAGTTCATTTTAGGAGGTTCGACTAAAGCTGAGATGGATACAAAACTATTTGGGCTCAACCTTGATGGTTATATGCTATCCAAACCGTTTATAAGGTCATTTCCAATGGGATGAAGGGAAAATACTAAAAAGATAGCCTGATACAAAAGTTTTATGGCCATAATAATGCTTCAACGGTGCTCACTAAATGTACAATGTTTCCTCTCATGTGGCCTACTTGAGAATTGGATACACCTAATTTTTGGTCTCACCTACTAAAATAAACTCATGGATGGACGGAATAGATTTATCACATACATCTCGGTGGGCCCCACCCAGCATCCCTGCGCAGGAACGCGATTGGCTTTCCGACACGAATGGCTCCCCTGTACACCCCAGACCTCCCGATGGTCTGGCGACAACGCCCGAAAATTCCCCAGCACTCGTTCCACTCATCACTGTCTGATTGCGTCGAGCTGCTGGCCATGGGTCCTCGCCCTCATTGCTATACTTTCTCTCTCTCATTCGATTCTCAAATAACCTGGAAATCATAATCTAGAACTCGAATTTATCCCTTTTAGCGATTCTCCATTAGATTCTCTCTGGAATGGTACGAATCCCACCTATTTCCACGAAAAATCTACTTTTCATGTAGTGATCTAGGGCATTTTCAGAAATCCCCATTGAATCCTCCTCCACCATTCCCGATCTAGGTAATTAAGTGTGGAATTTTGTTGTTTGGATTTTCTAGGGTTTCACATGAGGATATGGACGGGAGCTTCATGTCTTAGTGGCGTTTAGGGTTTTTATTTTTCTTTTGGGGTATGGAAGAGAAGCCAAGACTGTTGATAATGTACACTTCACAGACTAGAAATGCTTTGGATGCAGCAGAACGCGTTGGGCATGAGGCAGAGTGCTTGGGCTGTCGTGCCTTGGTCCTCTCCATGGATGAATTAGATGCTGTACGATTGGCAATCTCCTCTTCTTCTTCTTCCTTTTTTATTTTTTATTTTTATTTTTTTATTTTTAAAGTTAGTTGATTATCTGGCAAAGCATGACGATTTGCATGTGCAAATGACTCTATTGATCGAAACTATCCAAATTGTGGGCCCTATTATATATGGGGTGTAGCCCTATAACTGGATTGATTGGTAAAGTTATGATACAGTTGTTTATTCAATTTGGATCCCTGATTGTATCTTTGCTCCTCTTGATGGTCACCACTAGCCACTTTAGAATTATATGCTTGGTTTAAATTTTGGTCTGTGATCCTTCTTCTCAATGTGTTGCATGATTTGGATGGCTTGGATTCAATTACTTGCATGCCATGAGTATAGTGGCCCTGTGTGCATTCACATGGATGGTCCCTAGTTGCTATCTCGATGCCATATGTGTTTTTCAGCTGAATGATACATGTGTTTTTCAACTTTAAACCCCATTTGATTTTCAGGAAAAAAGTTGTGAGTCTGGATTCGTTGAGCATGAAATCGATGTAGAATTTCGTGTTTAGCTGCTGAGTTGAATGTTGTTAATTAGGGGTTGGTTCTTCTTCTTCTTATTCTTGAGAAACAATCCAGTGGTGTAGAATTTCGTGTTACCTGCGACATGTTCGACAAAATGCCGCAATAAAACAAGCTTTTGTTTTTGGGGGTATGCTGATCCACGATAGCACCTGGAAGATGATGGGTCCAGATCTCGTGCATATGTTCCATGTAACAGAGTGGAGGTTTGGATATCCAACTAAAACATAAGTGTAGAGGTCTGGATATCCAACTAAAATACAAGTGCCCAAATTGTATTTTTTCCCAATTATTAATATCTTTTAGTTCTGCACAGGCAGCGTGTCACATCTTGCCATGTCGTATTTTTCTTTCTTTTTCTAGGACTTCTAAGATAACCCAAATGGGGCCATTTGAAAGATCTGCATAGAGCCATCAAGATGTCAGAACCGGCTCGTGTCAGCAGACTTAAATGTTTAAGTATGATAGTATCCATGGACGATAGAAGATCATGAGCTCAAGTATGATAGTATGATAGTTCCACTTCATTGACCAGCTTGCATATGGTCTAGTCCACGGAGAAAACATGGAGCTGGGCTGCGATTCTGATGAAGGCCTTCAATGATGAAGAAAATCCTTATCTTCCAAAGGTATGATACTAATTAGACCAAATGACGTCCTATTGATTCCATAGCTTTCATCTGATATCATTGAATGACTGAATTTACAACGATCCAAGAAATGTTGGATATTTACAGGATGGTTCGACATGGAGAACGAATAAATTCACTGATAGTGCTTCGTATCCGATAGCTTCTTCATCTGAAATGCGAGTTTGGGAACGGCATCTTCATATGCATTGCCCTTTGTTTTAGTTGATGTCATTATTGTTTGGATTGCTAGGCTAATAATCCAATTTACTTCGTAGGAAAAGTAGACTTGTGCACCACGCCAACCATCATCATGATCATCATTGCCTTCTTTTGGAAATTTGGGGTCAGCCAGTAAATGGGTTCAACAGAGATCAACCTTCATCTTTTACTCAGGCTCAACTGCCCAACTAATACAGAGGATCCCAAAGTTCTGGCAACTAAAGGAAGGAGCGTTTTTCTTTCTTTCTTTCTTTCTTTCTTTCTTTCTTTCTTTCTTTCTTCTTCTTCTTCTTCTTTCTTTCTTTCTTTCCTTCTTTCTTTTTTTTTTTTTTTTCTTTTTTAAGTTTTCAGTTTTTGAGGTGACAATATAAAAATTGTCAAACAAGTTACTCTTGTACGTGGTGATATTTCTCAAATTGGGTATGACTTGGAAGCACCGCAGAAGATGGTCAGTGGGCTGGTGAGTTTTTGTTTTAGAGAAGATAAGTTCAATTTTTATAGTCCTACTTAGTGACATTGATAATTCATGTTAATTGCACTTCTCTTGTTTCAGGATGGAAAAAACAGTACCTAGGAAGACAAGCAGGTGAGCTGTGGCCTGGACTCTGTACTATGTATAAAATGATAGGATGAAACCAAAATCTTATTTGGTGCTTTATCTACAATGTGATATATTGCTTATTCTGTTTGCTTATACCAGTTGATGTTTATGAAGAAAATATGATTATTCACTGTTTGATACATGTACGGGTTCTAATCATGCATTTGCAAATGTGAATGCATGTACTGTGATTTCTTTGTGGATTCAAAGTGTGAAAACTTGCTAAATGAAGATGTCTGCTAATTACAAATTACAATTTAAAAGTATACATAGAGAATGATTAATGGTTGGATGAATTTGTTTCCCACGTGTAACTGTGTGGTAGCCTCAATCTGTATATTTGTGTATCCTTCTTGATAATTTTGGTTCCTTGTGATATTTGAATGCATAATGATATGGTTTTGCCTCTGTTTTGATTGGACTGTACTGTGGTTCTAGGATCCTAGCCTCATTATGGAATGGTAGTTGGTTCTACGCTACCTGAAAACTTTGTAAATAAGTGTCATACTTGCATTTAATCCTCATGACTTTTCTTGTCCTCGGCAAGGAAAAAGAGGAGAAACATTTTGTCTAAGCGCCCCTCGAGCATCATCAAGTGGAAGAAGCCGCCCCGAAATTGGGCCAAGCTAAATGTTGATGGTTCAGCTAGAGGCAATCCCGGGCTGTCGGGAGGTGGGGGCGTTTGCAGGAGAGAAGATGGGAGTGTTGTTTTCGCTTTCTCGAAGGGCTATGGCTTGGGGACAAACAATATGGCTGAATTGCGAGCCATTTATGATGGTCTGTCCCAGTGTCTGCAAAGAGGGCTCTCCAGAGTGGAGATTGAATCTGATTCCAAACTCCTGATTGACGTTCTCGAAGGGAAAGCTGATCCTCACTGGAAGTGGCAGCCGTGGATTAAGCGAATTCTCTCGCTTAAATCGTCAATTTCCTGTCACATTCAGCATACCCACCGCGAAGGGAATGGACCGGCCGACGTCTTCGCCAAAGAAGGAAACAGAAATCAGCGGGACGTGGAGTATGATCATCTCAGGGATATGCCTTCCCAGGCCCGAGGCCTCATCTTCCTCGACAAGATCGGTCTAGGCTATGTTACGCGATCTGTAGAGCCTTCTCCTGCCCTTCTCCTTGCTTTCTTTTCCTTTGCGTTGCTTTTCGATAGGCTCCTCGGATTCCTTTTTCTTCCTGGGGTTGCCCGAATACAGGGGTCTTTTGTACATTCCCTCTTCATATCAATGAAATGCTTCTTTCCTAAAAAAAAAAAAAAAGAGGAGAAACATTATCATTTCCTCATCTTTCTTCATATCGCCTAAACATGGTCACATACACACTCTTAACTATTTAAGCACGTTAGTTGTTCAGAAGTCCTAATGTCTTTATCAGAAGCTTGGTCCATTTTGGTGTTCAATTTTCAAGTGACATAGGCTGGTATTGTAACTCATGTTTCTGTTCAAATGGCAGGATGTGATTTTGTCTGCTAGTGGGCTCATTCATCAAATGGCAGGATGTGATTTTGTCGCCAATGGGAGTGAAGAAAAGAAATCTCTCCAAGGAAAGCACTCTAGGTGAAGCCGTGAAGAAGCCAAAGGAAAATAATGTTGGGAAAAACTACAAGGTGAATGGCCTGGATCCTGTATTCTCACTCAATTATTCCATATCCCATTAATAAGCTAATGTTCTGGACTGTTGTAGCATATGACAAATGCATGCTTGTGAGCGCCCATCCGCAAACACCAGATACAAGCACCCTGCCAATGTGGCACACAAGTGTGAAATCTGGGCTTTCCACAAGTCAGGTGGAAAATTCCATGGAAAGTTTTCTGCATATATTCATGATTTGGTTTATTACTTTCAAATTTTATTGAAATTTAGATGTGTGATGCTTTATTGCTTTATGTGGAAACCTGCATTGGAATGGTTTAGATATGAGTGAGTATGATTGGTTAGCATCATAGTATCATAAAGTTTGCAAACCAGTTTTTGACTCTTTTAGCAATTGCATTTCATTTGTTTGCATCACAATTTCATATAATTCATTCTTGACATGTTTGTTCTCTTAAACTTGTAGACGGAGACTTTGACGGCGACCGTTGCAGATGGGTACCAACGCTACTTGGTTGAAACGATATGTGGATAAAGAGACTGGAGATAGCTAGTTGTATTGGCCAAGCTAGGAGTGGACTGCATGGAGGCGCTTCTTGGTTGCAACGATATATGGATAAAGAGACTGGAGATAGCTAGCTGTATTGGCCAAGCTAGGAGTGAACCATGTGGAGGATTTTTCTTTTAATGTATTTGGACAATTTTTAACTTATTGTTATAAATATTATATATTTTTTATGTAAAGTTCTACAATATTTGTTTAATATTCATTTTTAATTGTATGGTTTCAAATATTAAAAAAAAATACAGGTTCCAATAGAAAAAAAATTTACTGCCTTTCCCAGTAGGTACATGGCTTTTACTGACCTTCCTAAATAAGGAAGGGTTCGTATATTAGGCTTCTGGTAATGATTCTATCAGATATACCATTTAGACAGGTTCCTAAAGAATTCAACATGTATTATGCATGCAAATGATGCATACGCAAGCATATTAAGTAATCGCGAATGATATATCATATGCTCATTCCTATTCTCAGATTTAAATCATTGTAGTTTAACTGATAATATCATCACAACCATCAATTTATAGTTATATCCATTCAATAAATCAGATCGCTATTTACAATCATACAGAAAATCAGATCATAAATTCCCTAATATAGTAAATCCGATCATTGGCTATACTAGCATATTGAACAAATCACATCATTAATAATACAACAATCAAAATTATACGTTCAATCAAATTAAATAAGAGATCATAATAACAAGGTTAAAGCATACTACGATATATCATAAATGAATATATTTTAACTTAATGGAAGGAAAACATATCGGGATCACTCACCTTGGTGCAGTAGAGATGATTTTGTAAAACAAATAGTTTGATTTGAATTAGAATTCCGTAAAATCACGTAAATGAAATTATTTTTTGATATCATTAGTTCATATGATGATGCCCACCTTTGATTAATGTAAATCCATTTAAATAATCTTATAATAAGATATCTCATTTAAATAAATTTATGGATTAAAAAACAATATTGCAAAAATTAACGTGACGTTAGAATTTAAAATCACATAAATGAAAATATTTTATAATCTCACTAGTTTACATGATGAGACCCACCTTTGATCGATCTAAATCCATTTAAATAATCTTTTAATAAGATTATAAATGGTGTGGGTCTGACTCCGTCTCGGGTCAGAGCCCTACCACCCTCTTTTATATAAGATGTAGGCTGGTCATTTAACGTGCCTAATCATGCAGGATATTGACAAAAATTCCCTTGAAACCTTAAATGGGCGGGGCTGACCGGCTATTAGATGCAGCCCAAGCCTGCCTAATTAATAAACTGGCTTAAATTTTGGCCTGGTCTGGCCATTGGGCCTAGTATTTCAGCCCAAGCCCCAACTCAGGCCAAGGCAACTCTAGTTACATCACTGGAAGGGCAATTGTTAGCCAATACATAGAAGCAAGCTTAATACCCATTTTTCTAGGGCTGATTTTGCTTTGTCATTGGCTTCTTGCAATACAAAATAAAATAAAATCTCTAGTTTGGATGCCAAATCTGAGACTCATTATTGAATGTGAATCTCCATGGTTCAGAATCCATAGATGAGGCCCTTTTCTTTTCTTTTTTTAAAAATAAAATAAAATAAATCTTTTCTTTTATTTTTCATTAGATCTTTTAAAGGAGGGGTGTGCCCAGCCCATGCATAGTGCAACACAGGGGCACCACGTAAGGGGCATGTTATCAAGCTACTATGGTAGGCCCTCCCCTATTGGAAATTAATTTAGTATCATGTGGACTGATGGCCCACATATCCTTAAACATCAATTTCAACTAATATCTTTGCACGTGCATTGGGTGGTGTCAGCTGCCATATTTAATTTATTTACTGGAAACCAAACATGGGGACAGGTCACAATGGACTGCTAAACAGAGGAAGCAGTGAGGCGGTTTACGTTGGTATCCAAAAATTCCATTGGTCCGTTTTCATTTGAAGTACATTGTAGGAAAGGGCATGACAGACCAAATTTGTCAAATAGGCATGTTAATCTCAGTTGGTGAACAGAAACAATGTTCAAGCATATTTTAGTCGAAATGACGATGAATGTGGTGTAAACCATTTTGAGAAGGGTTTTTGGTGTTTCACTTGCTTGTGAAACCGGTTATTCAACATGGAAGTTCATCCTCCAGTTATATCCTACGTTATTCTGTCTCTTGAATATTACTATCTATTTCGGCAAATATCCTCCAGTTATATTTGCTTTGTTCATTATAAATCTCATTTTGGTATTTCTCTTTTGTAAGGCTCAACTAATGACAATTCTCTCAAACCTTTTGGCACTCCTGCTTCAAGTGTATAACTTGAATTTTCATTTAGGATTGTGAAATACATTATAATACAAGCTATTGAAGTTTATTATGTTTATTTTGTCTCGTTTTGTATTCTTGTGGAGTCGATCCCATCATATGTAAATGATTTGAGAGGATTTTTTTTTTTTTTTTTTTTTTTTTTTTTTTTATTTCATCGATGGGGTGTCTAATACTTAAAATTGATCCGGAGGTCACTCACAATTTCTTTATTTCTTTCTTATGTTGCTTACAATTGTTTATTCTGTCTTATGTTGCTTACAATATTTTCTTCTGCAAAGTTGATTTGACTTTGTTTCTCAAATATTTGCAGATGACAATCAATTATATGAGTGGCAAGAATAACATACTTATGGAGAGAGATGGTTTTTTCATCGCCAACGGTCTGTTTCGAGCACATATCTTGATTCTAGAGCTGTTGGATGTTATATGTTATATAATATATGCATCTCTACCTCTTTCCCCTATTCTATAAATAATGCCTACATATGTACATATACACAAGGGATGGTTTGAATCAGACATCAGGTGTTTGACTCTATGCAAATATGCAGCCTGACTGATAAGCGGAGTGATCTAATTTTGCACCATTGATCTTCATGGTGGGCCCACCTTGTGCATGTCTAGAATGTCCTATAGGCATGTAGCCGTGTGTGAGAGGAGAATGCCAAAAGTTGTATTTGAGCACACTTGGCATTGCTCTATGACACAAGCGGTGGCTATACCAACTAGCTTCTACTGCATTATTGCCCGAGTTGCTGAACTTTTAGAAAGCAAGTTCAATTCTATAAGGATGCACTACCAGAAAAATGATCAATGCTGATGGCTGTATGGTGTTTTTAGTTGGCTAAAAGCCGTTGGGGTGGGTCATTGCCGACGGTTTTTAACCGTCGGTGTTTCCCTTTTTTTTGGCAGTGATATGAACTAATTGATTTCTTACTTCCAATAGACGACCATGGAAATTTTTGTTGTATATCCTAGATTGTGTGTCACTTTGATAGATGAAATCTTCTTATTTGTAAACAAGGAAGACACTGTTCTCCCCTATAAACATGGATTGTCTTGTTCAATAATCAAATACGAAAATGTTAAACACTGGACAACCAAGAAGGCACCTGCTGACAATAGGCTGGAGTGTGTTTGTAAGCTTCAAGAGACTGGTTGCAGTTGATGCATTCATCTTCCTATGACAAGTAGCTTTCTCATGCTTGGGTGATTCCATTAAGGTTTTCCCTAATACCGTTCCTACAATACAATTCAACACAATGGAATTTTCAATGAATTTGTACCATGGACAGGTGTTGTTAGTTGGGAAATTGCTCAATGGGGTTACTTGTATATTAGGTTATCAGGATGATTTTTAGTTTTTACCAACAAGAAAGAAATATGATCTCTAATTCATAATCATGATTAACTAAAATGAGATGAACTCATTTTTAAGTGACATCTAAACAGACCTATAAGTGTAGAGATACATGCATGTGAGTTTTTGCACTCTTACATGTTTGTGATCACATGGTTCATGCCCCTTCATTACACTCTAAGGAGTGTGCAACAAGCTGATATGCAGGGTCCCCAGCCTTAGTGTGTATGATTTTGCGATCTCACGCATATGCGGCCCATCGAATGAAGATCATGGGTTTGATGGGTACGTACCACTTCACTATTTGCTTAGTTTTCATTGAATGTTGACTAATGTTTGGCTCTTTTTTTTTTTTTTTTCTTTCTTAATTGTATAGGTGGGTTGATCATCTTCAAGCCTGATCATGGTGGCCCACTCCAGTTTGTAGGAGCTACGACACTTCTTAGTAAATTATACAAAGACTATCTTGGTATTATAAGGAGTTATGTAGGGAGTTGTGGTTCTTAGTTATTTTCCATGAAGTGTCGATTGTTGATAATGTGGGTTTAGAGCTCATCATGTTGTGTGCATGATATCCAATTTGTCCATCACATTCACCACCACATTTTCTTCTTATATCCCAAAACTCAGGCCCATTCAAGACTTAGAATTCAACTACATTAATCATTTTGATGGTTTAATCCAAACTGTCCAAAATTTATTTCTTGATTTAACTTTTCTTTACACTTTGGTTTGAATGTAATCATTATCTGAACTAAGCAAAGTGTGAACTAGCTTATATTTTGATAGATTTATGATTTAACTTTTCTTTACACTTTAGTTTGAATGTAATCATTATCTGAACTAAGCAAAGTGTGAACTACCATTCCTTTTTTTATGACATCGATGACATACTAGACGAGTGGACAACGGAATCCCTCCCATCACAGGACGATGAAGGTGATGAATCTCTTTCTTGCAATAAAAAGGTGCAGAACTTCCTTTCACCTTTTTCTTGTTTCGGTAACGTTGCATTTCGCCATAAACTTGCGAACAGAATAAAGGATACATGGGAAAGGTTAGAAGAGATTGATAAAGAAAAGAACAGATTTCAATTTAAAATGGGTAATGCAGAGATAACGGATGAAATCGAAGGGCGAGAAACAGGCTCCCAAGTAGACGAATCAGCCACTGTTGGAAGGGATGATGATAAAAATGAAATATTGAGGAGGTTGCTAAATGAAACTAGTGATGTGGTAAACGAGGTGCCTACCGTCATTTCTATCTTTGGAATGGGGGGGTTGGGCAAGACCACCCTTGCTCAACTCGCCTACAATGATGATGAAGTCGAGGGGCATTTCAATGTGAAAATGTGGGTGTGTGTTTCCGACGTTTTCGATGTAAAACGGATTACAAAATTAATGATAGAATCTGCCACAAAGTCTTCTCCTAGTGTTGAAAGCTTGGAGGCGTTGCAAAGTTGCCTCCGTGAAATGTTGCATGGAAAGCGATTCTTGCTTGTTCTCGACGACGTTTGGAGCAATGACAGCGAGAAGTGGGACAAGCTGAGAGTTCCCTTTCAAGCCGGTGCACCTGGGAGTCGAATCATCGTGACCACTCGTTCAGAAGATGTTGCATCAAGGATGGGAAGCTCTTACATACACAAACTGCTGGCCTTATCTGATGAAGAATGTTGGTCATTGTTCAACCGTAGAGCGCTCGAGCATCGGAGTGCAGAAGAGTGTTTGGTGCTAGAAGCGATTGGAAGGGAAATTGTAAAGAAGTGTGGAGGGGTGCCTCTAGCAGCAAAGACGATAGGGAGTGCCATGCGCTCAAGAAAGACAAGAAGTCAGTGGAATCTTGTATTGGGAAGTGATGTATGGAATTCAGGCGATGTCTTAGGAGGCATTTTACTAGCTTTGTTCCTAAGTTACCAAGACTTGTCTCCTGCTCTGAAGCAGTGCTTCGTGTATTGCTCTGTTTTTCCAAAAGATTGGATGATAGAGAAGGATAAGATAGTCAAGTTATGGGCAGCACAAGGTTTCATCCGTTCTGAGGAAGGTGGAGAGATCGAGGAGACTGGTGGGCTGTATTTTCATGATTTATTAAGACGCTCGTTGCTCCAAGATGCAGAACTCGACAGATACAAGAACATAGTCGGATGCAAGATGCATGATTTAGTTCATGATCTTGCACAATTTGTTTCAGGAAGTGACTGTTCAACGGTGGTGATCAGAAAACAAGCCTCTTCGAACCTAAACAAAATCCGCCATTCTTTTTTAATTTTCAGTGAAGAAGCTCGTGAAGTGGCTTCCATTTCGGCCACCTTGTATAAGGCCCAAAAGTTGCGGACGTTGCTACGACACTCAGGAATCTCCAGTGTTCCACAGATTTTATTTCATCATTTGAGATACCTTAGGGCATTGGACTTGAGTAAAACTCGCATTCAGAAATTGTCTGGAACAATAGGACAGTTGAAACACCTGAGATATCTTGATTTATCTCACACAGACATAGTGGAGCTGCCAGAGGAGGTGAGTGATTGCAGAAATTTACAGACCTTGAGACTCTGTGGCTGTCAAAAGCTAGAAAAACTTCCTAGAGGGTTGAGAAAAATGAATAGCCTGAGACATCTAGAAATAGAAGGCACTGAAATGCTGAAGTACTTACCGCAGGGTGTAGGGAGATTAACTGGCCTTCGGACATTAACAGAGTTCATTGTGGGAGGTGGTGACGAAGGATGGAATTGCAGAGAACTGAAATACCTCAATCATCTTCAAGGAAGTCTTGGAATTAAGAAAGTGGAAAAAGTCAGGAGCAGGGACGAAGCTAGGGAGGCAGAACTGGATAAGAAGCAGCACCTTCATGCTCTAACCTTGGAATACGGATATGATAGACCATTGAATGATGACGAGGACGTGCTTGAAATCCTCAAGCCCCACACAAACTTGAAAGAGTTTATAATACGTTTTTACAAAGGTTCCAAGCTTCCCAAGTGGATCGAGGATCCGGTGTTCTCTAATCTAGTCAAGGTGGAACTCATAGGCTGTGAGGGGTGTAAACAACTGCCAGGTCTTGGGAAACTACCGTCTCTTAAATATCTTCAAGTATGGTCAATGAAGGAGGTGAGATACATGGGTGGCGAGTTTAGTGGGGATGCTAACAATGATGGAAGTGGTGGTGTTGTCTCATTCCCCAAGCTGGAGACCCTTAAATTCTTAAACATGCCAAATTGGGAGGAGTGGGAATTGAGAGAGGGAGATGGACAGGTTATGCCATCACTTGTACAATTAAGCGTAACTAACTGCCCAAAGTTAAAGGCGTTGCCACACAACCTTCCACCTGATCTCCTCCAGAGGCTGAGTTTAGGCATAAGTAATGATGGGATGTCATCAGAAGCACCCTTACCCATCTTCCCCAACCTTAACCATTTGGAGATTTTGGGTAATGATGAGCTGACATCACTACCTGGTGGTTGGTTGGGACAACTCAAAGCCCTCCAAACGCTGGTAATATATGAGTGTAACCGGATGGAGTCTCTACCAGAGGAGTTGCAACACCTCACCAAGCTTCAACAATTGATGATCAGATCCTGTCGGGTCTTAGCAGAGCGCTATGGAGATGGAGGAGAAGATCGGGACAAGATTGCCAACATCCCGAGTATCGAAATTGGTTGGTAGATTTAGACGATTCACCCCAATAAAAGGAGGTGGAGAGGAAATAAACGACAGCTTATCTTTTTCATTTGTTTCCAGGAATTGGGTTGTTTCTGTGTGTAACTGTAACTGCTCTACTTTTTGAATTGTTTCGGAGGTCAGGTTCTTTGCCCCCTTCCATCCCATGTAATTTTTATTCAGTACGGATAGTTTGTGTTGAAGGCACTGGAAATTGCAGTGCCGTCCCTTGTCATGGTTCTACGTCATTTTTGATTACTCAAGCTAACAAGATACGCGCGATTTATCTCTGGAGAAATCGAGATGGCTAACTACACAACTTTTAAGGTGTGGGACTTCTCTAGATTCCACCATGATTTGGTCCATGGTGGTGGTGCGGGTTGCTCGCCCCATGGAGCTTTGGTCCATGCATGGACCCAATCGATTTCTTGGTTGGGCTTGGGCTCAAGTCTTTTTAGCCCGACTTAACCTGACTTTATATGTACATGTGTTATTTTCAACAAATATGCTACTTTAATCTTTGGTCATGCGATCATCTATCTTAAACACAAACTGTTGCTTTTATTCCTCTAATTTGTTGATTTCTTTGTAGATGTGTGGCCCATTTTATATCAACAGATGAGTTAGGAAATTTTAATTGTGAAATAGAGATAACTATTAATTTTAGGTCCGAGCTGGGTCTGTCCAAGGCCTAACAAACTTTTACAACTTAGGATTGGGCATGTTGGGCTCAGGCCGGGCCCAGGCCTAGCCTGGCACCCAAACTAGGCCCATTGACACCTTGCGTCCTTATTTAAGATATTTTTTTGTGTTACTACTTCATTGGATTGTATCATCCATGCAAGCAATCAGTTGCTGAAATGGACCTCCTTATCATGTGGTAGAAAGAAGAGAAGAAATGTTCAACTGCTTTTTGTATTACTACTTCATTGGATTGTATCATCCATGCAAGAAATTAGTAGCTGAAATGAGCCTCCTTATCATGGGGTAGAAAGAAGGGAAGAAACGCTTAACAGCATCCCAGCCATCGTTTTCCCACCAAAAGGTGCAAAAACACCAAGCTGCAGGCGGCTTGAGAGCCATCCAATGTATGCCCAAAGTACAATGCCTTGCACTCATGATGCAGGTGATGAGTCATCATCTGCCTTGGGGTGAAAACATTGAATCACAAGGCTATTCTTGATTCTTGAATTGACAGGAAAGAAAAGAAAATTCAAAATTTTATTACTCGATAATAATATTTGGATTCACAATTATATTACTTACATAGAAAAGCAAATTTTAAATAGGAATCCTAATATGACTAAATTAAAACTTATCCAAATTAGTTTAATTTACAAAAAATATAAAGTCCTAATTTAATTTTGTTAGATGATTCTTTGCATGATAAGAAGTAAATCCTTAGAAGACATCGTATACTAAATTCTTAGATGAATGAGATACGTCTAACCTAAAATTTATTAAAATTTATATTTTTTTAATAAAACTGTGATTTTAAATAGGGAGAAGTCGTTTTCTTGCAAAACAGAGCGACACAACACGCTTATGAGAGTTAGTTGGCCTTGGATCACCTGTTCCAGTCAAAATTCATAAGTCGCGCATCTCGTAATGATGAATGAACCAAAAGTTATGACTGTTTTATGGTTTGCACTTCAAACATTAATTTCTCTCTATCTGGAATGAATCTCTTTGATCCAGATGCGCATGCGGCCCAGTTATGTCATGCCTCATGTAGGATTGGGCCCGGACGTAACGAACCACATCTGCTTCTCTTTGGACTTCTTCTGGTCCATCTATGCAAAGAATAGGCTTGCATCTCTCTCTACATCAACTCACTTCCTTTTACAAGCTTGACACCCATGCAATGGACACCCTAAGAGCAACATTCCCACTCCCGAAATACCATGTGGGGCCACCATCCCATACATGTCCCTCCAAGAGACATCCCTGGATTGAAGGGAACGCAGCCATATGGACTACTTCAATTGGCTTGATTCTAAACTGAGTTGCTTTGTGTTGTATGTGTCATTAGGCAACTTTCTGCCCATCTCTTATCCACAGATGTATTTTGCTCAAGATTGTGCTCAAGTGGCAGAACACCAAAATCCCTATTCAAGAACGGTTCGATTTCGGAATGGTTTTCAACCATTCCTAAAATAGGGCATCGCAAAAGATTAGGGATGGTTAAAAACCGTTGCAAATATTCAATTTCAGCACACTGCAAATCCTTCTTAATTTTGGGGAACGGTATTTTTCCTTATTTAGGATTTTTTTTTTCATTTGAAACCTGTATTTTTTAAAATATTTGAAACTCAAAGAATGTTGCAATACAATTAAAAATTAGAAATGACTATAGAAATGTAAGATGCAAATATCAAATCTTTGTTAACCAAAAATATCCCAAATATCACAAATCATATAAGGTAAATCTATCAAAATATAAGCTAGTTCACAATCCTATTTTCAGAAAAAACCAACCTGCTACAAATGTGGTAAAATAGGCCATTTTGCAAAAAACTGCAGCCTAAAACATAAGATTAATGAACTAGAACTAAATGAGAACCTCAAACAAGGGTTATACAATATCTTAAAAGAACACTCATCCTCTGGCTCCTCTGAATCTTGCCAAACTGATTCAGAAGAACTAGAAAATAAGATCCAAAATATCAACGAAAATACAAGTAACATAGAAACAACAAACTCTGAACAAAAAGCAAGTTCTTCTTCTTCAGAAGAAGATAAACCAGAACAAGAAGAAAAGATTGGTACATGTTTAAAATGCTCAACAAAATCCATATGCACACTAACAAAAGAATAGAGAACTTTATTAGATTTTGCAGAACACTTACATGATCTAGATCTAAAACGAATGTATTTACAAAACTTACAAGAATCTCTATCTAAACCAGTAGAAATAAATAATTCAATGACATCATATAATATTACAGAAATTTTAGACAGATTCCAACCAATCCAAGAAAAAACTCCAACTTTGAATGATTTATATTCAGAAGTAAAAGAAAACAAAAGAGAAATACAAGATTTAAAAAGACAAATAAAAAACTTAGTAGAAAACCATAATAGTTCAAAAGAATAAGTCTACTTTTTAGAATCTAACAAAGAGTCACATATCGATAATACTACTGATAACCAACTAGATGCACTAAATATAATTACCAACATAAATTATCAAAAATGGTATGTCAACCTAACTATCATCATCAATAAAGAATTTCATATCCAAACAATTGCTTTAATAGATACCGGGGCAGACATGAATTGTATTCAAGAAGGTTTAGTACCTAGCAAATATTTTGAGAGAACTATAGAACAATTAACAACTGCTAGCGGATCAAAACTACGAATCAATTATAAATTATCCAAAGTAGAGGTATGTAATCAAGGAATATGTTTTAAAACAACTTTTCTATTGATTAAAGACTTAACACAACCTGTTATACTTGGGACACCATTTTTAGAATTAATAAAACCATTTAACGTAGATAACTTTGGAATAAAAACTAGCTTACTAGGACAAGACTTAACATTTGAATTTATCAGCCCTCCAAAAATTTGGGTTATAAACCAGTTAAAATCAATTTTGATAATAAAATCTATAAATTTAATAACACATAAAAAAGAACATAGTAAACAAGTTAAAAACCAAATTCAATATATTAAAATCAGTGAAGACCTGAAATTACTTGAAACAAAAAATCGAATCCAAGGTTTTGAAGCATTAGTAAAAAGAGAAGTATGTTCTGATCTACCAACAATATTTTGGACTAGAAAACGGCACATAGTCAAATTACCCTATGAACCAGACTTTCATGAATCACGAATACCTACAAAAGTCAGACCAATCCAAATGCCAAAAGAATTATTAGAGCACTGTAAAAAAGAGATAGACAAATTATTACAAAAAGGCTTGATACGACATAGTAAATCACCATGGAGCTGTTCTGAATTTTATGTTAACAAATCCGTTGAAATAGAAAGAGGAGTTCCAAGACTAGTAATAAACTACAAACCATTAAATAAAGTATTACAATGGATACGATATCCAATACCAAATAAAAAAGATTTATTGGGAAGATTATATTCAGCAAAAGTTTTCTCCAAATTCGATATGAAATCGGGATTTTGGCAAATACAAATCGCAGAAGAAGATAGATACAAAACTGCTTTCAATGTACCTTTTGGCCAATATGAATAGAATGTCATGCCCTTCGGATTAAAAAATGCACCATCAGAATTCCAAAATATTATGAATGATATTTTCAATCCCTATATTAACTTTGTTATAGTCTATATAGACGATGTATTAGTATTTTTTGACTCTTTAAAACAACATTGGAAACATTTAAGAATATTTCTAAATGTTATCAAGATAAACGGGTTGGCTGTTTCAGCAACCAAAATTAAATTATTTCAAACCAAAATTAGATTTCTAGGACATCATATATCTCAAGGCACAATCATACCTATAGAACGGAGCCTAGAATTTGCTGATAAATTTCTCAATGAAATTAAAAATAAGACACAATTACAAAGATTCCTTAGAAGCCTTAACTACATAGAAAAATTTTATCAAGACCTGCACAAAATATGTAAACCATTATATGAAAAATTAAAGAAGAACGCACCTCCATGGACCGACCACCACAGTAATATAGTAAAGACAATTAAACTCAAAATTAAACATTTACCATTATTACATATAGGCGATCCATCAGCCCCTAAAATTGTAGAAACTGATGCATCAGAATTAGGATACGGAGGAATCCTAAAACAAAAGAAGAATGAATCAGAACAATTGGTAAGATTTACTTCTGGCTCCTGGAATGACACCCAAACTATCAAAAAAGAAATTCTTTCCATTGTGTTATGTATCTCAAAATTCCAAAGTGATCTTTTAAACCAGTGTTTTCTTCTTCGAATAGACTGTAAAAGTGCAAAATATATTTTAGAAAAGTATGTTAAAAACCTAGCTCATAAACAGATTTTTGCCAGATGGCAAGCTATTTTATCAAGTTTTGAATTTATTAAAAGAGATTCCAATTCTTTACCAGATTTCTTGTCCAAAGAATATTTATAAGGTAACAATGACCGATAGATCGAAGCCTACAAGTAAACAAGATTATGCCATGACCTCTCCTACTCCAGCAACACCTTCTTCAGCAAAATCAAGATTGGGAAGTCCTCTTGGAGGACAATCAGGATCTCCTATAGGAACAAGATTAAGACCCACAATTCCTCTTTCCCCGAATCCTTTTAGTCCATTAACCTCTCTAACCTCTTCTTCTTCTACTCCCCAAACATTTGCAAGCAAGCTGGTTGATACTAACCCAGGTTTAACAGACTCCCCTTCTTTCCAATTAATCCCTCATTCTCTCCCATCACCTACCAATGTTTTTACTTTAGAACCACAGTATTTTTACAAACCAGAAGCTTATCCTATTATACCCATTGAAGCCGAATTCAAAAACAAGCCTATTCCCTTTGTTATTTAGCATTGTTTTCCCCCTTCGTGGCATTGGCCAGCAACCATCGGAAGTAAAATACAAAAGTACTATGAATTTATTCTAGTAGATACCGACTCCTACATTTTCACTCATGTACCAGATAAACAAGATAATTCCAAGATTGCTTATTCAAAATGCCAAATTTTAAAAGTCCTTACTTATTCAGACTGGGGGCCAAATCCCAATTCAGCACGACAATTTTCACAAGCATTTAGTCCACCAAGTTTTATATATTATGATTACCAAAAAGCATGGTTGTATGCATTTTTCTACCAAAACCCAAATCTTTCACATTCGTGGTTCTTCCATTTTCATCAAAAAATAAACTTAAACTTTCCTTTATGGTTTCATTCATTTTGAAATTATTTTGGACCTGATACAAGAATTTTACCTCCTCCAGTACAAGAAGGGTTTACTTACTTTTTAAACACCTACAAGTTTTCTGACCAACAAAACCAACTACCAAAATCTTTAGTATTTTTCTCATTATTCTCAATCGCATGGATTAGTACTTGGGAATATCATATCCAGAAAGTTTCTTTATCTCCTGTTTTATACTTAGTTAGAAGCTTTAAAAGCAAGTGGTGGAAACAACTTAAACAAGATAGATTTCTAAAACCAGCACTTCAAAAGTATTTTCAAGAAAATCTTCATTTTTCAAAAGTTGAAATAGTCTCTTCACAAGATCAGCAGTTCTTAGTTTCAAAGTCTTCCATTCAAGCAAAATTAGCAGCCGCCAAGACCAAAGCAGAATACATGGCAATACTAAATGAAGCAGCATCAGCCCTAAATCCAGAAAAAGATTCAGATGTTTCAAGTACACACTATTTGTAACCAAATGAAGATGATTGTTTTGGGATAGATGGCATACCTCAATTATAAGATAAGACAAAAATACAGCTGTAGCCATCATCATTACGACAACAAGAAAACAAGTTAACTGTAGCCATCATCATTACAACAACAAGAAGACAAGCGAAGTATCAGGACAAGTATATGTAGACATCATCATTACAGCAGCAACAGGACAAATTAAGCATCTTTTCAAAACTCTGGACTCCATTCTAGTTCAAATTTACAATATTGTACGAACGGATGCGAAATGTTATCAAATTTCTCGAAATTATAGATAAGCTTGCGGACTTCAAGACCATTCAAGTCCGCCGGACTTCAGACTCGTTCAAATCCGCCGGACTTCAAGATCATTCAAGTCTGTCGGATCTCAAGCCGTTTCAAATCCGTCGGACTTCAAGCATACAAGAATCTAGCGTCTATAAAAGAGTAGCTCGAAGATGTTTTGAAGCAGACTGAATCCCAGAGGAAAAACTCCATCATTCTCTTAACCATCTCCCAAGCCTCCTCTCTTTTCTATCCTAGCTAAGCTTTATAAATCAAAATAGTGAATCTCCAGCAGCTTGTAATAGTCGATTAAGTTTGTAAGTATTTCATATTGTATTTCCTTTTGAAAGCTTTTAGTAAGAAGAAGTTTTAGTCATTCAAGTTTAGCAATGCCTCTGTATATTCCTTTAATTATTTTACTTTGCATTTTCTTGGTTATATCTTATGGAATTTATTGTTTGTGTTTATGTTTTACAAAATAATAGTGTTTTAAAACTTTGCGTTTAACTATCCTTGGGTGGAATGGTATCAAGGTAGTAGATGCCTTAAGTCGTAAGTCGCAAGGAGTAGTCACTCACCCATGATTCAGTGGTGGAAGATGTTAGATATGTTGAAGGATTTTGATGTCCAATTGAATCCGCGAACGTCTATGGCTCATCTCTTTAACCTAGCCGTTCAACTCTCCTTAATTAGTAATGTTATAGAGGCTCAACAACAAGATTCATGGCTGCAAGCCAAGGTAATAGAAGCTGAAGAAGGTAGTAAGTCAGAATGAAAAGTTGGTATCAATGGTGGATTAAGGTTCCAAGGAAGATTACGTGTACCAAATATGATTAAATTAAAAAAAAAAAATTTATGGACGAGACACACCGCACTAAGTTCACAATCCACCCTAGGGTACGAAAAAATATCGGAATATGCATATACAATATTGTTAAAATAATATGAAGATGGAGATTGCTAATTATGTGGCCAAATATCTCACGTGTCAACAGGTGAAAGCAGAGAATCAGAAGCCATTAGCATTGTTACAGCCGTTATTGATTGCCGAGTGGAAGTGGGAGCACATATACATGGACTTCATTATGAGATTGCCGCAAACACGTAATAATCATGATGCAGTTTGGGTCATCGACAATCGATTAGCTAAGTCCGCACACTTTCTTCCTATACATGCTACTTATCTACTAGAAGAATTATGTAAGCTCTATATTAAAGAAATAATTAGAGTGCATGGAGTGTATGTATCTATCATATTTGATTAGGATTCCAGGTTCATGTATCATTTTTTGGAGGAGTTTACAGAAGGCATTAGGAACCACTCTTGAATTCAGCATTGCTTTCCACTCTTAGACTGGCAAGCAGACTGAACAAGTGAATCAAATATTTGAAGAGATGCTATGAGCTT
This sequence comes from Magnolia changhungtana, assembly GCA_030180095.1. NCBI lineage: Eukaryota > Viridiplantae > Streptophyta > Magnoliopsida > Magnoliales > Magnoliaceae > Magnolia > Magnolia changhungtana. Next base: position 258,452 of record JASAUF010000364.1, on the reverse strand, counting down.
GCATGCTTGATTTCAAAGGTGTGGTTCACCTAAGATTTGGGCATGGTTAAATTTTGGAATCATGCGCTAAAATGACCTTTCAAAATGGTTGGAGTGGATATATATATATATATATATATATATATATATATATATATATATATATATATATATATATATATATATATATATTGGAAACATGCGCTAAAATGACCTTTCAAAATGGTTGGAAGATCACTGCAAGCCCCACAGTCAGGGTTGTGATCCGGGGTCTCACCACATCCCTTTCCAATTTTTTAGTGCTGTGTGATTTACTGGATTCTACTTGTACCTTGACAAAAAGCGGCCATCTAGTTGCGTTGGGTAGCGCGTCTATTATTGCATCATGTGGCATCTTTTTCCTCTAGTGGGTCCGTCACCTTTGACTTTGCAGGTCACTCGCTCGCTCATGGGAGTGCATCATGGTATGTTCATGATCTTCGTAATTAGAATATTTGGAGATTCCAATCGATTAATCTGAACCGTTTACTGTGTTTGGATCACAAATTTTTTAAAGGATGCTATTAAAATTGATACTGAACAGATGGTTGAAGCATTCCTTAACTTTTCCCCCTCTAATATAGCCGTTTGTTTTCTAAACCGTGGATGGAATGGATAGGATTGAATGGTAAAAGGAGTGCTTTAAAAAATAAGCGATCCGTACAATATGAAATTAAACGCAAAGTTTAAAATTAAACGCAAAGTTTTAAAATTAAACACAAAGTTTTAAATTCAATGCAAAGTTTAAAATTAAACGCAAAGTTTGTAAGTATTTCAAAGTGTGAAATACAATATAGATTGTATAGGCTATGACCTTACCTTGTTGCATAAGCATACAACCTAACCCTCTATATGACGCATCACTGAAAATTACAAACTTTTCACCACTCGAAGGAATGGTGAAGACAGGCACAGTCGTCAATCAAATCTATAACTATAAAAATACTTGATCACAAGCATCATTCCCAAGTGAATTTCACACCTTTCCTGGTTAATTGAGTTAATGGTGAAACAATCTGAGAAAAGACTTTGATAAATCTTTGATAATACCCCACTAAACTAAGAAAATTATGTATTTCAATCACACTCGTAGGATGGGCCTACTTCAATATTGCTTCCACCTTTGATGGGTCTAATGACATGCCCTTCTTCAAAACTACATGGCCTAAAAATTTCTTTAATTTCCTCCTTTAAGAAGTCACACTTTTCAAATATAACTGGTGCTCCTTCAAGGTTTGAAGAGTAACTTTAAGATGTTGGTCATGCTCTTCCTGGGTCTTAGAATATATAAGAATATCATTTATGAATACTATGACAAACTGATCTAGGTGTGGCTTACATAAACTGTTTATCAAGTCTGTAAATATTACTATTGCATTTGTTAGCACAAACAACATTACAAGACACTCGTAGTGGCCATAATGAGTCTTAAAGGTCGTCTTCGGTATATCTTCTTCCTTAATTCTAAGCTGGTGGTATCCAGACTACAAATCTATTTTAGAAAAAAACTTGGCTTCCTTCAGCTGGTTGAAAAGGTCATCTATCCTATACAGTGGGTACTTGTTTTTAATGGTAAATTTGTTCAACTAGCGATAATCAATACATAATCTCATCAATCCATCATTCGTCTTCAAAAATAAGATTGGCGTACCCCACAACGACGTACTTGGCTCAATAAAACCCTGCTCCAATAACTTTTGAATTTACTCCTTTAGTTCCTTCAGCTCTACTGGTGACATACAGTACAGTGACATGGAGATTGATGAGATCCCAGTCATAGGATCTATATTGAAATCGTTCTCTCTTCTTGGAGGCAACCCCAATATGTCTCGAAATACGTTCAAAAATTTACATACGACTGGAATTTGATCGATACTCACTTTTTATGCTAAGAAATCGTATAACAGCCCATCCTTTTGCTTTCCAATAAACTGGAATCTCGGTCATCCAGGAATAGAGAAGGTCACAGTCTTCTCAAAATAATCCAACTTTGCATGGAATGAAGCCAACCAATCCATTCCCAGAATAACATTGAGCTCTTGCATCTCCAACACAATAAGGTTGGCTAACAATATGGAATCTTCAACTATGATGGGATAAGATCTACATATTTGATTTAACACTACAGAGATTCCAGTTGTTGTAGAAATTACTAAATTATTATCTATGAATTCAGGAGATAGACCCAATGTATGCACGAAAGGAGTCCAAATAAAAGAATAAATAACTCCTAAATCAAATAAAACTTGAGCGGGCGAGGAATAGATAATTACATTACCTTCCACAACTGCTCCATTAACATTTGCGTCTGGTGGTGCTATCGCAAACAAAGGACCCTGGGCTTATTATCGAGCACCCTGGCCTTCCGGCCTCGGCCAGTGCTATTTTTGTTGTGGGTGTTGTTGCTGATGAGGGGGTCTCTGCTGCGGAGGTTCTAATACTATTCCGGTGCTTAATGATATGGAGGTCTCTAGTATTGTGGTTTAACTACTTCATACTGTGGTTAAAGTCTCGGGTGCATCTGTTGAGGCACCTGATAATGTAACTATTGAGGCGGTCGTTTACAAAAACGAGTGGAGTGGCACTCCATTCCACAGTTATAACATTTACCTACAAATTAGTTCATTAGCTGAGATATAGCTAAGGTGTTTGTTACCATCATCTTCTGCTTCTTGGAAGCATCGCCTTATGCTTGAGATGTATTTAGTATAGCCCTATCATTACTCTTCGCTTCTCTCTTCTGGTTGTGAATTTTTCAGAATTCTTTGTTATCTCGCTCTATCATTAGAATTCGTTCTACTACATCGGCATAAAATCTAAGCTTAAGTGGGGTTAGCTTGTTAGTAATTGATCCTCTCAAACCATGCTCAAACTTCTTAGCTTTGCGAGCTTCATCCTAAATCATATATGGGGCAAAATGGGATAGTTTAACAAATTTGGATTCATACTGGCTTACGGTCATATCCTTCTGATCTAAGCTTATGAATTCCTCTCTTTCTGCTCCCATATGCACTCAGGAAAGTATTTTTCATTGAACTGCTCACAAAACATCTCCCACATCCATGTGGTCTTTTCTTCAATTATTATAGCAGTTGTCTCCCACCAGTGGTTGTCCTCTCTCTCTAACATGAAAACTACAAGTGTGACCTTCTGTTCCTCATCACATCCTAAAACTTCTCTTAAATTTCTCTACTAAGCTCCCAACACCATCCTACACAACTGGCATGGCTTCTTTATTATCACGACGAATGTGTTGTCCAAGAATAGTTGTCATGTGGCCTAAAGTACGGAAGACCCCATCAAGTGACTGGCCACTTTCGACGAACCCCAGTGTGGCCGCCACGGAACTGGTTTTACCTCTACCTCTATTTCCACACACATGCCCAGACGTGTTATAAATCAAACGATAAACTTCAGATGTCACAAAAAGGGTGGAACAAAAAGTTAAAAAAATTTCACAATTACTCATGTAAGGGATACATCATAATTTTCAAAGTGTCTATGTTTTCAAGCAAAACCTTAGGTCATCAATGATTTTAAACATAGTCTTCGATACCAATTTGTCACACTCTAAAATATGACACCTGGGTATATACGACCCCGATTTCGTACCCGAAGGCATGACTTATATTTTGTATCGCTACATTTCATAATCCACACATATATTGACAAAATCATTCTCATTTATAAGATATAACCATCCAAAAATTAAATAAATAAACATTTATTTAAAGAAAAAAATATCCAAGTCACGACTATTGAAATTATCACCAAACTCATGATTCAACGCATTTCATCACCATACTATCATACTAAATGTTCATTACAACTTATTCGAAAAATGTTAAAGAAATGAAAATAAATCTAAATATAAAAGTAAATCTCTTTTAGCGCCTCCACAAGATCCTGATCCTAAAATTTTAAAAATTTCAACAGGGTAATCTCAACACAGGTTTCAAAAATAACATCATACAATCTGAATAAAATGTACTAAAAGATACAATTAATACATTTTTTGTAAAGCAAACATATATATATATATATATATATGTTAATAAAGAAGATTTTTTTTTCAATATAAATTTTTTTAAAAAAAAACGAATGAATGAAATCAACATATGTTATAATCCATAATAATAAGTGCAATTTATTCTTTTTAACATCAGGGCCAATTTAAACCGGTTGGCCAAGACCCGACCAGTATAACACGTAGCCTGAAAATAGGAATCTTTTGCATGAAATGCTCACCTATCCAAAAGGCACTTGGTGAGGAACCCATTTGTACGTTAGCTGGTCAGACTACTACCATACCAAACCAAACAGTAGGAATCTTTTGAAATCCTAACATACTCACCCACCCAAAGGGTATGGTAAAGGTTCTAAGAGGTACCAATTGAGATTTTGGGATTTTCAACCTAAGGGTCTAAGTTGCCCCACCTATCTATGATTTGGGGATTTTCAACCTACAAGACTTAATCGCTCAACCTATTTTCTAGCGTTTCATAACTATTTCAATAATGCATGATTTTAATATTGCATGAATCAAATATTTCTAAAAATCTTCAATGGCCCACTATTCTTCAATCAATCCATAATAGTGATCTACATAATTTACCAAAAACAAAATTTCAAGTCAACGTAAATTATACATGATCAAAGTTCCACGTAGGAAATAAAAATGCAATACAATCCATTAAGTATGAGAGTTTGGAAAATTATATATATTAAACTAAAGATTCTTGCGATGATTTTTGTTATGGGTAAAAATGGATTGACTAAGGAAGAGAGGTCAACTTAGACCTCTGTGCCCATTGTAACTACAACCAGCACCAGTTATGACTAAGACCCCTCAATAGCCAGAGAGTGCCAACCCAATGCCGGGGAAAGAACTCTCCTCGAGCTCGACCCTCAGGAGATGGAGTATCTACATTTCCATTAGATGTAGAGCCATACCATGGTCACGTCCATTTCGAAGCTGCTGCTTGGAATGTCTCTTGGTGAGGACCCCCAAGGTACGACCTTGCACGAAGTAAGAGCTTGAGCTGCTACACTCAGGGAAACTCTGTCCCATGTGGCAAGGTGAAGAGGATGGTCATCCTCGATCCCACAAGGGAAGGAGCTCGGTATCAATGCCCGGACACGAACCCCATCAGCAGGTCAGCAGATTGGGCCAGATACCAAGGTAAAACTCGACCACAACTCACTAAAGAATCCAGGTCGGAAAACTCCTCTTCAGAATGGTCGTCACCTCGGACTTCTCGCTTCAGCCTCCTGCCACGTGCTTCTGTTGGTTCCGACTGACCCTACTCGAGATTCCAACCGAAGATCTCGGGAAACGACCGCAACGCGGATTTGCACGAGATCTTAGCCAAGGATCTCGAGAGATACCCAACATACTCGAGATTCGAATCCCTCTATCACATGTCCCTACTAAATAAGGAGATCACCCTCTACGCCACCCCTATCCCTCAACTATAAATAGGAGTGCCCCCAATGGAGAAAGGTACACACAATCTCACATAGAAAATATTCCCCGAAACCTTATGTTCTACTAGACCTATCTGACCTGTCAAACTTTGGCATCAGAGGGTCCCCTATTGTAGATAGGGTCTCCATCTGTCTTCTCTTGCAGGTTTCGAGTGGGTCTAAGGAGGACGTCCAGATTTCTGCATCAATAATTTTAGCAAAAAGAAATAAAAATGAATTGTTACTGCAAGATTAACAATCAACCAATTTTAAAGTCAAATTAAGGCATGTTAATAAAAACAACAAAAAAAATATATGTGTTAGATTATTTGATGGGTTTTTTTGACCCATCTTCGACCGGTCGAGAGCCCTGCTCGACTGGTCGAAGGCTGGTGGTCGACCAGTCGAAGGTTCGAGTCGTGACACGACTCAAAGTCCAGCGAGTTTTTTTTTTGTTGTTTTTTACTGTAGCTACGACTAGTCAAAGGAATGGCTCGACTGGTCAAAGGGGTCCTACGACCAGTCGAAGACTCGGCTCGACTAGTCAAAGGTTACACAGTTTGTTCTGCAATTTTGCGCGAAACTGCGGATTTGAGTCCTTTCACAACCGGGATGCGAAAGGAAAGTTTCTTAAACTATAAAAGGGTTGCCTTTAGGGTTTTCTAGGTATGACAAGAGGGTTTCCTAAAGTTTTACAAGGGATTTGCTAAAGGGTTTAGGGCTATCAAAAGGTGAGAGAGAGAGAGAAGAGAGAGAAAGCTTATAGAAGGAGGTTCTGCTCGTGGAGGTTATCTACTGTGCAATATATATCTCAAAGACTTCTATGTCCTCATAATTGGTTAGATCTCTCCATTTTCTCTATTTCTCTTATTGTTTATCCACTCCTGTGTGAGTGAAGAAGTTTGTAACGTTCTACTTCATAGTGGATTGTTGATCTGGACGAGGTCCCGTGGTTTTTACCTCTTTGAGGGTTTTCCACGTAAAAATCTCTTGTCTGATGTGTGATTGATGCATTGATTGTTTTCATTGCTTTATTATCCATAATTCTGGTTTGTTCTGGAGGGCTAGATCCTAAGGTTTTGTGCAAGGCCCCCAACATTATTCACATATTTAAAAGCATGGTAAGAAATTAAAACAAATAAAAAACTAATAATAATAATAATTACAACCAAGATGAGTAAATACATATATTAGATTATTCACATAATAATAATAGTAAATTTTTTATTTTAAACAAACCAAATAGAAATAAATTTTGAGAATGAATAAATAATTCAGTAAAATATAATATTAAAAAAAACAATTGAGAGAATACTCACATTTTAAAAAAAAAATCACTTTTCTTCTCTTTCTCTCTCTTCCTTTTTATTTTTCCTTTCCTTTCTCTTTTTTTTTTCTCTCCACCTTTTTCTTTCTTTCTTTCTTTTCTTCCCCTCTCTTTTTACGTTTACAACAGGTATCCTCTCTCTCTCTCTCTCTCTCTCTCTCTCTCTCTCTCTCTCTCTCTCTCTCCCCTCACCTCACACTCTTTTTTTATTTTGTTTTGTTTTGTTTTGTTTTTTTCACATGCTCAAATTCCAATGGCCACACTTGCCTTTCACATTCCACACACTTCACCGCACTTCTACACTGCTCTTTCTTTCTTGTTTTTTTTTTTTGGTTTGCATGCACCTTTACTCCTTATTTATAATTAGTTTTTTAGCATGTGCATTAGATGCAATGCCTTATGTTGCATTAGATGCAGCACCTTAAGCTTTCATGCTTTTGTTTCTCTTTCTTTCAATTACTTTTTCTTTTGTTTTAAAGCACTTGTTGTCTAGTGTGTGCAAGGTCGTGCACATGTGTGCCATACATTGCACATATGCGACGTGTTTGCCACATGTTTGTTGCCTGTACATGCCACATGTATGTGCATGAGAGGTGTTAATGTGTGCATGTGTATATGGTAGTGTATGTGGCATGTGGTTGCATGTGCTGTATAAAATGGTACATGGATGGATGATGTAAATGGATATGCATGTACCGGTGTATTGTTAGATGGACAGATAGATGTATGGTTAGATGAGTGGTGTGTGATCGGTGGCTAGATTCCTAGATGCATCTATAAATTGAAGGTAAAATGGATGGGTAGGATTGTGGGTGGCCATATGAATACGTGTTCTGACAATTTTCAGCATATGAACGGTTAGATGGTATTTCTTTGGGATGGATGGTCAAATGCATGGTTGAATTTATTAATTAATGGATGAATATTGAATTTGGATATTTTCAAATCAACGGTTGAGATTGGGTTGATCATGTAGATCAATGGTCATAGTGGATTAGTTTGGTACATAGATCAATGATTAAAATTGGACGGTCGAGATTAATTCGGGTTATTATAGTTTAAGACTGAATTAAAAGACTCAGCCGCCCTCTCAACCACCGGTTGTAACAACGATAGGTGATTTGTAGAAAGGTAGGGGTTAGTCATTCCAAATGGATTCTTTTTACCTTGTGTCTTAAGGACTTATTCTTTCACCAATAATTGTAGCCAATGTATTTCTCAATAACAACTAATAAGTGGTGGAAAAACTAGATAGTACCATATTCTTAATAGACAACATGTTATACCCATCCTAAATTCTAACTAATCATGCATCATATGAGGCTATAGTACTAATAAGTACACATATGCCTTTAGTGAAATTACGGTGACTCTTGCACGGTGCATCTCGTAAGTCCTAGATGAAATTCAATGTCAATTTTTCATTATCATAGGATACCTTAGAGAGTGGGGATATCTACAGTCAATCACACCAACCCACATGATTTTAAAAAAAAAAAAAAGAAAAAAGAAAAAGAAAAAAAGATAAAAGAAAAAGAACAATGATAATTGTAGAGTAGAACTAATGAGAAGCGAATCATGAAAAATATTAGATGAACAAGTATTAATTATCCACCTCAAATGAAGCGGATGGACGATTCGTAAAACAAGTAGATCACAAGGGTTGAACCCACCAAGACCAAGTCCTCTTTAAGCGTTACTCTACTCTTATTATACTATGTCTATGATGCCTTTTCACTCCTCTAGCTAATGCATGCTCGTCCTCTACTTCACTTTCTATCATGTTCCTTTTGACCTTATACACCAGCAATTTAGATTATACTAAGTACCATACCATGTGATTCATGAAAGGTGAGAGGAAAGACTCATTTCGGCATTGGCTTCCTGAATGAGTTGCTTACAGTAGATATGACACTTTACCTTAAAAGGCCCAACTTTTCATAATGACAGTGTCCCTTCTCATACATGCCCTTATCCTTCCACTTGTTTTTTTTTTTTCCATCAAGATGATGTCCAACCTCTTAAGGGTTGTTCTATTTACTTTGGTATATCAATTATCTCTTTCTCATCTTATAGACTTAAAAGATATCACCGATGGCTCATATAAAGGTTTTGGGTCGGGTTTAGCTGTAAAAGGTCCATGTATGACATGTATTTAGTACCCTATCTAAGGTGAGTGCTAACTCAAGCTTCTAGGACCAATTTCATAGACAGCTTCTCAGAACAAACAACTTTAGAAATCATGTTTAACTTTGACACGTGTAATGCCCTAGATTTTTGCCAACTTGGAGAATTGAATGTCCTTGGATGTTACCTTCAATTTCTCGATTTATGTGCATATCCGTGTGTGTATTCTCATGTGTTTGAAATCATAAGGACTGATTTTGGGCTGATAAAAACTATAAATTCCTAAAGAAAAAGGGGGTCCGGAAGTCAAAGGTCGATGAGGGTTGACCCCCAATTTAACAAAGGTCGAGAGTTAACCCCCAAAATTGAGTGTCGACCCCTATTTAGATAGCTCAGGTACACTGACTTCAAAAATACTTATCTTCTTTAATACAACTCCGATTGAGGTGATTGAAAAGCTAGATCAAAGCTTGATGAGTTTAGTTTTACAAGAAAAATTTTGAATTGGTTTTAGGATGTTTTAGAAACTGTATAAAAAATATTAGTTTTAGGCAATTGATACTTTTAGAATTTTAAGAATTTTGATGGAACTCGAAATGAAATGAAAATTTTTGGGGATAAAGTAGACTTGATGATTAGTTATCAAAAAAATTATAAAAATAATCTAGATGCGTGAAATGAGAGTGAATCCCTTCTGGATGTCCCAGATGTACTGGATTAGGATGCGTGAAATGAGAAAAGGAGGGAGCTATTTATAGCCTTCAAACCTAGTTTTCTGGTAATTTTTGGTAATCCTAGGGACAAAAAGTGGTTAAGGGCAAGGCTTGGAGATTTCCACATGGCATCATCTTATGGGTTAGATAAGATAGTAAAATAATAATTTTGGGCAATGATATGGGCATCGAAGTAAATACACCTCAACTGCACATTTAGGGTCTGAAAGATGAAGATCACACATGTTTGAGGGGGGCCAACCTAAAGACGGAGAGTGCCACGTGACCAGTGGCAAGTTGGCTGCCACCAGTCCCCACTTGGACTCCTTGCTTTGGTAGGCAACCTCCCCCAAGTGTGCGGAGGCTCTGTTGTGAAGACGTTGTGTTAAGGTTTTGCGTGGTACTCCGATTGGACTTGCTTTTGGGCTTTGGTTCAAACTTGGTTTTGAGCTTAATTAGGTGAGTTAACTGGGTTGTTGGGCTGGGTAAGCTGACCAGGTGCATTGACTAGGTGAGTTGACTTAATGCTCTATGTGGGGTTTAAGCTTGTAGGGTTGGGATTTATGATTAAGGTTTAATCGACCATCCATCAATTCAAACTCAATCAACTTATCAACCTAGGGTGGGGTGTCTATGGTGTCATGGTTGTCATGTGTTAAAAGTCTAGGTTGTCATACGTTAAGGGTTGTGAGGCCCACCATGGGATATGTGTCGAATCTACTCTATACATTAGATTCATAATTTAATTTAACATCATGAGCCAAAGAATGAGTTATATCTAGATATTTTGTGGCCCCCAGGTAGTTTTCCATGGTAGGTTTTCAATCTCATTGCTTTTTATGATATGGTCCATTTGAACATTTGATATTCCTCATTTTTGAGTTCATGCCCTAAAATAATATATCAATATATATATATATATATATATATATATATATATATATATATATATATATATATATATATATATATATATATATATATATATCATAGTGGACCCCATGGAGCACCTGACAGTCTGTTTGGGGTGGTACCAATTCCACCTCATATCCCTTTGCATGGACGCGGATTTCCAGCAAATGCCTTTCGCACAACGTTCCTGCCTTCCGAAGCTATGTTGGGCCCACTGTGATGTTTGTGAGAAATCCACTTCCACCATCCATTTATGCAGATCATGTTAAGACATGAGACAAAAAATTAGGCAGATCCAAAACTCAAATGGGTCATACCTTGGGAAACCTTGGAAAGGGATTGCCTACCATTCAAACCATTCCGGGCTCCACTGTGATGTTTATATGCAATCCAAACCATTCATAAAGTGGCCCAAATATTCATAAGGTCATTACCACTGGGATAACCTAAAAGAGCAAAACTATTAGCCTGATCCAAAGCTTCTGACGCCTCGAATGTTTCAACTATGGGTGTATAATATTCATTCTTTTCGATTGTGTGGCCCACTTGAGCGCTGCCTCATATTTGTGTTCATACCATATAATGATTTGGCAAAACATGTGGACGGAGTGGATTTCTCACAAATACCATAGCGTGCCCCACAGATTTTACCTAGTATGCACATTCTACTTCCCTCCCACTTCAATAGTCTGAGGGGCACAGCGCTCCTTGCATGGAGATATTTTCATCCATTTAAAATTTACAAAACCAGTAGGTCATGTAAGAAATATTTTAGAAAGACTTTTCTAATTTTAAAGCGTCCGGTCATACCACGGAACCATTTTCGTAAAAAAATATTCTTAATCCACCCACAAGGTGACTCAGCACACCGGTCTGGAGTGGCAAACCATGGCATCACATGTTAGAATCATCTTAACAACTAACAAGTCAAAATCAGACTGATCAAACAATTCCAGAAATCCAACCAATACCTTATAAAATGGGCAATGGAGATTGTCCTCACATAAATGTCTAATCGACAATATGAGCCATTCATTTAATTGCTAGAGACCATCATAGCTCCACTTGTTGTTTTAAATCACTCCTTTTATCAGGCAATCCATTCTGTGCAGGGCTTAAAAGATAAATGGTTATATAAGAGAAGGAAAACTTATTGAATTAGAGTAGAAATGCCAAATGAGCCCTAAATCTTAAGTTTTTTTTTTTTTTTTTTTTTTTTTTTTTATTATTATTTATGAGAGCTCAGATGTTGTACATGTACTAGCAGTAGTGTTACTTTGATTGAATCTGATAAATGGTTATGAATGATTCCACAACCAAACGTTGGTAGTCATGGTTTCCCCAAAAATGTATGTCCTGCTTAAAGATTAGAAGTCGTCAGTTGTTAACCCGTCTCTATTGCTCACGTTAGCAAGGGATCATTATGTTGGCAGTCGTTGGTTTTAATTATTATTATTATTTTCATGCAACGAACGGAGTATTCAATGCAAGTGGACGGCTACTGTTTTACAAAATGACAGATATCAGATAAGTGGAATCTCATGACTCACGCATCACTTAAGAATGGGAGCGGATTAAGTGAGACCTCGGATCCACCGAGGTGGGTCGGTCCCTGACAGTGGGGCCCACAGTGATGTATGTGGCATAAATACACACCGTCCAACCATTTTCAAAGCTCATTTTAGCATATGAACTAAAAATGAAGCATACCCAAATCTTAAGTGTACTGCACTACATGAAACAATCTTGATTGAATCGCCACCATTAAAAACTTCATGGACTCTACTGGAATGTTTATTTGTCATCCAATAGTTAATAAGGCTAAAAAACCTATATAAAGAAACCACACAAATATCATCCTGATCAGAAGCTTTCCTCGGCCATGAAATTTTTAATGGTCAATTATTATTGTTTCCTGTACTACGATACATCTGAGATTTGGATTTTCTTTATACCCTAAGTGGGCTCCACATTCAAGGGAGAGTCTTAGTTCAGTCCTCACTGCTCGAAGCAAGTTCACTTGCGGGCTGGCAGAATCTGCTCATGACATTGATGCAGTGGACTCAGAGGATCAGCTGGCGGTAGTTGATTATGTCGAAGACATACACAAATTTTACAGGCTTGTAGAGGTATTGTTTCATCAATGGCTGTACTAAATCTCGACTGTTCATCAATGGGCCCAGTTGCATATGTGTGCAATGGCAGACCTGGGGTCCACCTGATGAATGATCTGAATCTATCTCCATCTCTATATCTAATCTTCTCTTTGAACTAATGAATGTACTGAAAAATCCATGATGCAGAAAGACAGCGTGGGCCACGATTACATGGGGTCGCAGGTTGAGATCAACAGCAAGATGAGATCAATCCTCACAGACTGGTTGATTGAAGTCCATAACAAATTCGAACTCATGCCGGAGACCCTTTATCTTACGATCCATATCGTTGATCGATACCTCTCAATGAAAGCAGTGCTGAGGAAGGAATTACAGTTAGTAGGCATAACTGCCATGCTCATTGCTTGCAAATATGAGGAGATTTGGGCTCCAGAGGTATACTACATTTTATATCTTGATTGATGGTATACTACATTTTATATCTTGATTGATGATTCAGCTTGTTAAGGAGAGAGATTTGTGTCCACTGCCAGAAAAATGTGCCCCCACTACCAGAAATGCTGGAATTAGCGGCGTTTTTTTAATGTCTTGATCACAAATTTATTCTAAAAGTCCCAGTACCCGGCCGAGTCATTCCACTTCTCTTATTTTCTCTCTCATCTCCTCCCTAAAAAAACCCAGCGTCCGACCCTTTCTCCCTAAAAAAAACCCTATCTCTCATCGTCTCCCTAAAATACGCCCTGTCTCTCCCTTGTCTTCTCCTCAATCGATTGTCCCTCTCTTGCTCTCGATCTCTCTCCCTCTCTAGCTCTTGATTTTTCTCGCTTGCTCTCGATCTCTCTCCCTCTCTAGCTCTCGATTTTTTTTCGCTTGCTCTCGATCTCTCTCCCTCTCTCGCTCTCGATTTTCCTCTCTTGCTCTCGATCTCTCTCCTTCTCTTGCTCTCGATCTCTTTCGTTGAGGATGGTCAGTTTTGCGTCCACGCCGACATCAATGCTAATAGAGGCGAGTTTGGGGATGATCAGATCTCTAAGTTGAAGGAGGCATGTGGCATGTTTGACAAGGACGAAGCCACTCAGATCCCTTCGATCTTCACTTTTTCCCCCTTTTCTACCGGAAATCTGTTGATTTGATGATTTTTTTATAGCATTTTCATGGTTGAGGATTTTTTTTTTCTTTTTTAATTCGATTTGATGTTGATTTCATCAGATCTGATGGTTTACTTTTGAAATTCTTTGTTGCCGGGTTCTGTTCAAAGTCATGTGGTGAATTGAGAGGAATGTCTGACAGGATGGTCTCCTCCCTCGAGAACCTGAAGAATCCGGGCAACATCTCTTACATCTCTTAGAGAGAGGCTGCCGAGACTGACAAGATAGTCATGGGCCCTCTCGGCTTCAGTGTTGATCAGTTGATGGTTGGTTGTCCAGTTGCTTTGTGGTTCTTCATTGTCTTTGGTATTTTTTTAATGGCTCTGATTTACTTATGGGTTTGTGATTGCAAGAGCTGGCAGGCTTGAGCGTCGCAACATCAATAGTAGAGGTCCGGTCTATTTACATATTATCTGATTAATCACTTGCCATGATATTTTTGAGCACTTATTTGTTACTTTTCATTCTTCTTGAAGCTAACAATTTAGTGTAAAACAAAAAGAAAAAGAAAAAGAAAGAACAGAAAGCTAATAGTTCATTTTAGGGTGGTGGTGGGGGGAGTTGCCATCTCCACGATTTCTAAATCTTAGGATACAGTTACATATATTGGTATCCAATTCGCAAGATGCCTTTTATACTTGAGTGTTTGTTACTTAAAAACATTTGATTTTTTCCCCCCTTAAAAGTCTTGACTAATGAGAGTCCATTTGGTTTAAAAAAATATGGCCTACCGAATAGAAGTGGCGTTGTACCTATGATCATGTCTCCCATTCTTTTATAATCTTCCCTGTTTATTGATTTTTTTTATTTTTTTTGAAACGCATGAATTGTTTATTGGTCGGCATAAAAATCGTGGCATTATCATGTAAATCCGCTCCATTTTATTTTAATTTCATGATGCTGTCAGATAATGGTTTTCATGGGAGACTTTCTTGCTGGGAACTATTCAACAGGTGAGGAAACATCTCTTAAATCTATGTTTGTTTTCTATATTCCATCGCATGCACCACGTGGTGGAATTTTAAGACATTGTCGTGTTTCTTTCAGGTTTTTGTGCTGATGGTTGTGTTGCCATTGCTGATTCGGAACTTCCTTACTCACAGGCCCAATGGTATGTGTTATACCTTTTATTAACTAGTTAAATGAACATCTCAGGGTGTGTTTGGGTTCTCAAGGTAGATAAAATGCAATAGCATCAGGACTTTGAATTGTAAGAAGCACATCCCAGTCTTATCTTGACCATGTTTTCAGCATTAAAAAAAAAAAAAAAAAAAAAAAAAAAAAAAAAAAAAAAAAAAAAAAGGAAAAAAAAGTGGGAGAATGTTATTAAGTTGGATTTAGTTGGCTTGGGAAGCTCCACCAACCATGATTTGGTGGTACACCCAAACACTGCCTGAGAGCATGTTTGGATTAGAAGTGTATTTGATGAAGGGGGTCTTGCATTTGGAATTGAGAAAACATGGGCCTTGTTGATGATCCCATGATTGCAAAGGTCAAAGCCGACATGGTGATCCATGATAGTAGGAGAAATACCAAATTCGGCCAAACCATTCTTGTAAAATCATCTCATGGAATCCGAAAATAAATGACTTAAGAAGGTTGTGTTTGGTTGCACTTGATGATAGTTGGTGCAACCAAACACATCCTAAACCAAACATCCTGTGTAATGCTATTGGGTAAAACCAAAGTATTTGTGATTTGCTGGTTCTCCTTTGACTAATTTATTCAAGTGTTTGACTTCATGAAGTTTAGGGGCGATTCTTCAATTGTAGAAATAAATGTTGCCAATAAAAACTTAATGATGGATGGAGAATTTCAAATTGTTGGGCCTGAACAAGAGGTTTGTGTTCTGCCTCTCTCATAGTGCTTGGACATTTTCTTTGTTTGAATGTAGATTTCATTCATATTACGAGCACACAGTTAGGTTTGAGAGTGATGTTAAGCAAGCAGGTCGGTTATATTTACTCTGAGCCTTTCTATTCAGTCCATTTGACATGAGATCCTCATTTTTGCAATCCAATGATCTTCTAATCTTACGTGCACTCCATGTCAACAATGATAAGGCAAAAATGTTATTGAAACCGACAAGAGCTTTTTAAGAAGATCAGCAATATTGTATGTTCTTCAAAAATAAGCAGACTGCTACTCTGTCATTGCTTTGGAAGAGTTCCAATTGGCCTGTGCTAGAAATCCCATCTAAGTTCCCTCTATCTGATGGGTGAAGTTTATCAATTATAGGTAGCAGTTCATTTGCTGACAAAAGAAATAGACAAAGGACTGAGCAATTCGAACATGGTATATATGTAACTTTTGTCCAACTCGCAATGGGACAAAGATCTTCAAACGAATCAGATTCGGTATTTGGTTGCCTAATTGGTTTTTCTGCAACAAGTGAGATTACATCACTCAATTGGAATACAATTTCTTTCCTTTTTCTTGAAAGGCATGTTTCTGTTCATTTAGAAATTATACATGCGAGTGCAATTTGACTCAAATGTAATGAATAGATTGTGGAACCCATTATTTTTAAGTCACAGCCCCAAAATCAGAGTGGTCGAACAACCCTGATCCCTGATTCATGGACACTTTTTGTTGAAATTTCATTCTCAACCCTTCAACACTTTTCTTTTTTCTTTTATTTTTATTTTTATTTTTTAAAGATTGTTGTTTCTTAGATGCAAATAAATCGAGGTGGGTGAAGATCTCGATTCCATTTTTAGAAGGGAAAGTGGATGCTTGATTATCATGTCCAGCAGTGGTGCATATTGTCATGGACAAGCATCTCCATACCCCATCTCGTGGACTTACCAATTCTGTCTCTCCTTTTATACTATGAGGTTATGTACATAGAGTGTAGAGAATTCTAGAGAAGATTAGTGTATGGATCTCTAGAACATTCTTGAGTTCTCTAATGGCTTCTTATAGCTAGAATAGTGTAGAATAGTTTAGAAGATTTCTGAGTATTCTTAGCCATTGGATGATTGTCACATGGCACCATCCTAGCCATTCATATTCATATCGTGTGCAGTGAACATGAATGAGGACTATCAAAGAAAGAAGAACAAGTTTACGCCAAACATACATGCTTGGTACAATACCATTGATGTACGCAATCAGGATGCATGCAGAGTCACCATCTCAGTTTAGCTAATGAAGAGGTAGATTATGAAATACAACGATTGATGGGAGAATTCACATAGTTTTACTTCGCTACATGAGCAAATGTTTCTTGATAGTCCACTTGATACTGTTGGGTGAATTATTTGCCACTAGACTAGCTATGTATCTTGCAAACAGGCATCATGCTAGAATTATTGTAGCAGTACATTCTTTATGCCTTCTTTTCTCCCCTAATTATTGTAGCAGTACATTCTTTATGCCTTCTTTATGCTCTAGCATGATACTGTTTTCCCTTTTAACAATGATTTGTATTATTGTGATAACTGATAACATGCATTTAAACTTTGTGCCAATGCCTTTCCACTTGGTTTTTTTTTTTTTCTTTTTTTAATATTAGAGTGCAATTAAATTGAGAGTTGTTGTAGATGCTAATAGATTCTCAAGTTTCTAAATCTGTTCCTTTACTACTATTATTGTGATCATTATGTAGAAGATTCTTGCTTAGATTCTCAACACATCTTAGATACCATCCAGTTTCAAATAACCATGAAGCATATTGGAGTAGTCTTCCAAAGTGTGTTAAAATTTTAGAGAGGCTTGCTAGGAACCAGGATGTTCCACAAGAATACACCTACTACAGGATCCCATCACCATGTCTTCAAGTTTGAATTCCTTTTGGAAGGCAATTTTTTTTTATGTTTTTTATTTTTTATAAATTTCTTCCTAATTGTTTACTCAAAAACATGTAAGCATGTAGTAACAAACCATGATTAGCAAGTTTTTCCATGGTAGTAACAAACCATGATTTGCAGTCTGGATTGGTATGCATCTTTGCCCATTTATTGTGGATGAGTTCCCAGAATTTGGTGAATTTCTGGTAACACGGGATGCGGTCCCACAATGCATAAATTCTTAACATCTGAGCCTAAAAACTGGGGCGATCTTCTATAGGATGTTTTCTCAATCTACTTCTTTACTCGATGAAAAAAGAATGTTATATTTGTGATGTGATAAAGCACTTCAGCTGTACAAGGGAGAATGAATATTCCAAGTCGAATGACAATGTTAAAACATGTTACACTCTAGGTAACACAAATTTCAAGATATGTTAAAAAATGGTGGAAGTGGAAGTTGTTTTACTCTCGGAGGAACATGGTTATTGTTATATTTAGTGAATTTAAGATTCTCTCGTATTTTTGCAGCTTCCAGGGATTTATACAATGTCTTCTACTTTTGCTTTTCTTTTTCATGTATACTTCTAAAAGAAACCCTTCACGATGAATTGCGAAAGCGCACAAGCAATTTGTCATCGGTGGCGTGTTGACGGAAGCAATTTGTCATCGGTGGCGTGTTGATGGAAGCTGAGTTTTGGGCCACAAGAAAGGTCAGTTATCTCTCTGCCTGGATTTATTATTTACATGGTTGTATATTAGTACATTGTTAATGATTTTTAAACTTTGTTAGATGCTTAAGTTTCTAGCTCAGGCTTCTTTCATGAGTAGAGTGTACTCTCATTTTCACATTTTCTTCTAGGGATGCCAAAAGGTTACAATTTAGTTTGTGACAGGAATACTTTTCATGATCTATTTTCATGCAGAATTTGCTTGATGTTGATGCCCATAGAACGTCAAAGCAACAAGTGGGTTTCAAAAGTACTATGCTTGCTGATGTCGCCATTGACTGATGGTCGGGTACAAAATGCAACTTCTATAGTTTTCTTTATTATTTATTTATTTATATCCATGTTGGTTTAATGGAAGTTGAAACCTTGAAAATGTTGGTATAGCCATTGCAATCAAAATCCACATTCGTGATGACATAATGCTTGATTGAGCTTGTGCATCCCACATTATGCATGCTCTAATGTCCCACACCTGCCGGGTTGGCATGTTTTCTGTGTTTATGGGGCTAGCAAGCCTCTTTACATTTATGTCTGTCTATCTCATATGTATTAATCTTGCCAAGATGGTTCCACTAAGGAGGTTGTGTAATGTGTGTTAAATGGTGTTGGTTTCAGTTAATGTGCGGGGAGAAAATGAATCTCTTCCTAGCGAGCAATTGCTAGGTTCAGAGGATGGGAAAAGATCTTATACATTGTTTCGGTCATGTTGGGCCTGTTTATTCAACTACGTTTAGTCATCTTGGGGACTTTATTCTTTCTTCTTCTTCGGACTCAACAAGTATGTTTCTTCTCCTGTCATCTTACTTTCTTTTCATCAATTGGGTCCCTAATACAATGCTTGCTGCTTTCTGATTCGATTGTGGAGCACCAAGTTGAATGCAAATCTTGTGTGCTACAAGGTTCATAATTACCCAGTTTGGGATGTTCATGTAAACATTCGACATTCGCAATGAGCTTTTCTGAATGCAATTGATATGTGATGCCCTTTGATATTAATGAGTATTGTCTTGACATTCAAGGATGTTAGACTTGTTTAATGCCTTCATCCATGATCTGCATTTCATTTAAAAAAAAAAAAAAAAAAAAAAAAGAATTTCATGTGATTCTAGCGTAGAGTCCAAAGGGGTTTACTACATACCCGTGGTTGAATGGGCTTCTTGTGCCTGGTTAATGCACCCGGTGTTTGGGCTACATGGAAACCGGAATGTTTTTGTGTGTTTTTCTCCTAAAATTGTTGTTGACATGAGAACAAGATGTTCCCGTTCTTGAGATTAGGCTATGAATGCAACAGGATGGTCCCGTTCGGAGATTTGGTTATGAATGTATTAAGTTCATGTCTTATGTATGATACCGTTTGAAAAGTGCTGATTTTGAGCTGAGTCATCAGAAACTCGGTCCCGATATGTACTCGGTTCCAACTCGATCAACTCGACATGACTTCAGCAGTGACTCAATCTGAGTCAATTGGTTTGTGAAGGGGTTTGAATTGTAAAAAAGAAAAAAAAAGAAAAAAAAAAAAAGAAGAAGAAATGTAAATGGGATTTCAAACACAGAACCTGCAGGTAAAAAAAACAAAGGCCTTCACCAATGCGCACGCACACACACACACACACACACACACACACACACTCTCTCTCTCTCTCTCTCTCTCTCTCTCTCTCTCTCTCTCTCTCTCTCTCTCTCTCTCTCTCTCGGACACACACACATAATGGTCTCCTACATGCGAATGGCCGAGACACATCCCGAAATTAGTATTGAGAAAGAAAGAGAGTTGCTTGTGCTGTAGACACATCAAAACTCTCACTCGCTATCATATGAGTGAAGCAGACCACGGAACTACATAACCATGAAAACAACGAGCCCATGAACAAAATATTACAAACGGACCACACCTTAATTACCACACACCACTCCATCTACCATTCATAGAAAAATACATCCAGATCCACAAAGCATAAACAACAACCATCCGAATCGCCACCTCGGACCAAGTATGAATCTCACCGTTTTGCAACAGGAAGACATCAGAAGTAGGCCTATACACGATCATCTGTAATAAAATTCTACTCACCGCATAACATAGAAAAGCTTCGCATCATCTAGAAAAATAAATTACACCAACATCTGCAATATATCTTCTCATACAATCTTCTGAAAAGTAAGGAAGAGCAAACAAGAACCTATACTACAACTATAAAGAAGACTAAATCTACAAATAGAAGTACCAAGAAATCTGTTTGAGAGTGCTTCTTCTTAGCTCCACAATCAGCCAAATGCACTTCAATTCACCTGAAACTTGCAAACTAAAACAATCAATGATTATACCGTCATAGCTTACACTATAGTAAAAAATTTGAACATGCATTGGTTGATTATCATGAAGTCCCCAAGAACAAAAGAAATTGTCAGTCTCATTCAAAATGCATTTATTTTCAAAAATGAAATTTCTTCCAATTGTAAGAAATTCTATCATTCAAACTTCACAAATACAAGGTCCTAAATCTTCTAAATTAATAAGTCGTCTTCATCTATTGTGTAAACATCACATTGTGGAAAGCATTTTAATCGATTTATGCTAAAGTTTTTTCCAATTCGAATGATTCCATGCAATTCAAGCTGATTCAAATCCCGTTTTTCTTTTTTTTTTTTCTTATTTTCTATTTTCTTAATTAGAATTTGAACTTGTTTCATAGTCTTTAATTCATGGAAGAAACCTTATTTGGGGACAATTACAAATTTCCATGTTTGCTACTGATAATTTCCAACTCTCCATGGCCCAACATTACCAATTTGTGGCCTGCAAAGAGATAAAAATATGACACTAATCTATATTCAACTGAGAAAGTCCCAAAATTAGTGCCCAGGAACTTCAAACGTTTTTAGTCCATGATGGTTCTTGATAAGAAAATTTGGGAGTTGAAATACCAAAATCCCCTAGTAGGCAAAATCTCTAATTAGGGATTTTGCCATAGCAAAAATGTGTCCCCAAACAGGGATTTAATTAAATTAGGAAAATTTCCTAAATGGGGTGAAACCCCATGTTAGGAAAATCCACAATTACATTTTTTGATTCAGAACCATGAATTTAGTGAGCCTTTTTTTTTTTTTTTTTTTTTTTTTTTTTTTTTTTTGTTTTGTTTAAGTGAGGACAAAAATACCTCCAAAATTTTCAAAACTAGAGTTGGTGTTCTTGTCACTTTCTTCTTTTTGTTAAGCGTCATGCCTTACAAATGCTAAAAAAGAAAAAAAAAAAATGGTAAACGGTGAGAGATATGGACAAAGAAAGGAGGGTGCGAGAGGGAGGTGGCAAGAGAGAAAGAGGGGGAGAGAGTGAATTGTCTTTCGATCTTGCAATTTTGATTAACTCGAAGAGATCAATGTATCCCTAGATAGATTATTGTCTTTCTTGAAGGTTAGAAGCCATATTGTTTGCCTTTGGGTATGGCCACAAAGCGGTGAACTCATGCTACCACTTCCTATGATCTGTACTAATGCTCAAAATTTGGCCTAGTTATTTGTTGGTTTTTAAGCGAAGAAGCATGAAAAAAAAATAAAAATTAAAAGCAATTTGCAGATTGTGAAATAATATCCTAAACCCAACAATATTTTCAATTTGTGGGAGGTTAGAGTAAACTAGGAAGGATTAGTTTTACCCCAACATGAGTGTGTGTGTGTGTGTGTAACTGTGTTGTAAGCTGTGGGTATTTTGATTGCAATAATTAAGTTGCAACATGATATTTTAGTTAGCGTACTTCATTTCAGTTTACCAAATAATGTTTGCACCTTTTTCATCAATTTACCAAATAACAATTAGAGCAACCACTTCATGTCTGCATGTGTCTCATTTTACATTTGGTGATTTAGAAGTTTGACAAATTAGATATTTTTAATTTGTTTATTTATTTGCTGTTTCATTTTGTATTTCTTGACTAAATCACCTCTAATATGTATGAACAATTCCTACAGAGTGTTGAAAGTGCCACTTTATTTTTATTTTTTATGAAAATATATTATCTCAAATACACAAAGTCAAAATTGGGAATCTGTGTGAAATTGGGTTGGCACATTGGGGGGCCCGCTTCTAATTGAATTCCCATGATCTGCCTTCAATTCAACAAAGGGGTAGCTTTGATGCATTCAGATTCTAATTGTCAAACATTGTTTATTGAATATTGTTTTTTCTTTTTTTTATTTAGTGGTTGCCAACCGATCTTTTTTCCAAGTGTAGGTATCTGAGTCACAATTCATATAGAGATGCATAGCTAGAGAACTTCCTTGATTGGTTGCCTTGTATAAAACAATGCTTTTATGGATCCTTTCATGATATTCCAGCTATTGTGACAAATTTCAATATTGTTAGTTATCTAGGAGGTTTCAATTTTAGTAACCCTGTGATCTTATTGCCCTTCATAGTTAACCATCATGTCATGTGTAGATTCCTAGTATTTCTTTTAATTGTGTTGCTGACTCTATTGGAAAGGAAAAAGTTGAGGTTTGCTAAATTCACATGGCAGCCCTGCCATCCACATGCAGTTGTCCGAGTAATAGAGAGTAATTCTATTACTAGAAAGTGTTGAGATGCGAAAGAACGTGATTAAGATAGTGATGTTGGAGACTGGTTGTTGGATTTTATCATTTTACTTGGATGGTTTGTTATTATTTTGATGTGAATGTTTGGATGTGTTGTCAAAACAAATTGCAATTATTTGTACTTATAAACTGAAATGACCAAATTGTAATTTCCTTGCTTCTAAATATACACTTCAAGTCATGATGTATTGTTTGGGTGTTGATTATGTCAGAAAAATGAATTTAAAACATTGACTTTTGTTTTCTTAAATTGCAGATTTAGTTGCATAAGCAGGCAATATAAGTACCTTTTTCTGGAAAGAAAATCTGCATGTATCGGTATGCAATAGATAAATCTGGATATATCTTCCAAACAAATTCACATGAATATGAGGAAACTATGAACAAACCCACCATATCCTGTAAGCTTTTATGACACATCTTGTTTATTTTCTATTCAGTGTAAACATTGGCCTAATTCTTTGAAAATTTTTGTATCAGGAAACATTGCAAAGGAAGTTTGGACTGTAAGCATGATTTTCACCATACTAATGTATAATGCTTCAAAGCTTCGGTGAGTTGGTCTACCACTATTCTTGTCATTTCTTCTAGGTTTCTCATAATGATGGAGAGCCTTTCCCTGATCCATATGAGTATCGTAGTATAATTGGGGCCTTAAGTATTTTACTCTCACTCAAGTTTATGAATGTAACGTGCTAGTTTATACATTAGCCTACTTTCTCCTGTTTCCATATTGTAATCAATATTCTTCAAGAATCACAATGTTTACGTGTATGGATGCATCTTATTAGGCCGCTCTACTTGCATTAGCTGCTCATGCTTCTGACCCTAGTGAAGCTGAACGTTTGAGATTTCTCGCGTCTCCTGCTGGAAAGGTTAGGAATAGTCTCTGGAACTCTAGCATCTTTACTGCTTTTCTAAATGATCTCCTTTTAATATGGAACCTTCTTCTTGATGCAGGATGAATCAAGAAGCCTTCTAGAAGTCATGGCCGAATTTCCTTCAGCAAGCCCTCTTGGAGTTTTCTTTGCAGCGATAGCCCCTCGCTTGTAGCCAAGATATTATTCGATCTCTTCCTCTCTAAAGTGAGCAATATTTCAAATTTGACCAATCAAATTTCCAGTTATTATTCATTATTGTTGTCATTGTCATTTTTCTAGTGAATGGTTGTTGTTAGATTTTGTTTTATTAATCATGGAAACCATTGTAAATCAGAGTAATACTGAGAGCTCTTTGATTTCATAAAGTGTTGATTTCATTTTTGCTTTTCATTCTTTCTGCAACCATGATCAATTAGGACAATCCAAGTTCATCAATTTCTTATTTTTTTCTTCTCTTAATTTTTATTTTTATTTTTCAATTTTAACCATCTGATACTTGTCCACCAATTGGCTAGTTTGGTAATCAATTCAAGGTAATTTTTGGATTATGATGCATCTAAGTTGGTGCTGACAGATTAATTTGAGTTACTTGTATGCCACATATATCAACCATCACATCTTGCCAAAGTTGTTATACCTAAAAGCTACCTCTGTGAAATACTTTACAGAGTAAATATATTCCTTGAATTTGTGGATGATGTGATTATGACAATATATCTCATGATTTACAAGATAAGCCTATATTTTCCTCATAAAATGACGTATGGTCCAATTTGACAAATTGTCTTTTACTATTTTCTCTGTGTAATTTTGTGTTTAGATAAACTTTCATATCTAAAAGGAAAAGTGTCTTCCTTGATAGGAATTCCAACATCAGTTGCCCTGCCCTTTGGAGTTTTTGAGAAGGTTTTGTTAGATGATTCAAACCAGGTTTGTCTCATCTCATTTCATGTCACTTAAGTGTATCCAACATCAATAGAATGCTAATTCTAACATATCGACCTTTAAAACCTTTCCAAAATTATCAGAAATGACATAGGTGATTATCAAGCAAATGCTAGATGTGTATGCCTAGATGAAGGCTTCACTTGGTGAGGCATGCATTTCGTGACAAAGAGGCATGCATAACAAATGATTTCTTGTTTAGAAGCCTGAAATATAACTTCATGTAAGCCATGCACTATCTGTTCATTCCCTCACATTTATGTAACATAGTTTGTTATTCCTCTAACTGATAGCGTTTGCATTTGAGTAGTTTGTTATTCCTCTAACTGATAATGTCTGCATTTGATTATCTTAATATTGGGTCATGTTGTTTGCTTGCAGTCGATCACAATGCATCATCAACATGAGAGATGCATCGGAGTGGACTTCCTTTTTCTCTATCCAGGGTCCATGTACACTGGAGTAGACTTCTACAAGAAGTTGTGTGGAGTGTCTATTATTCAAAGGTGAGCTTTTATGCAAGTATTGAATTTGGATTTTTGGCATTAAAAACTAAGCGAGTATTTTGAGATAAATATGAGATTTTCACTACCTATTCTAATAATAAATGCAAATCCTCTAGCACTAAAATTGTTGGAAAGACTTTTGGCATTTGTACAACAGCCCCTTCTTCACAGGTATGTATTTGCTATTGTGTTTCCAACTGTCTATAAAGAATTGAAATGCTTCCTTAACTCTTGTTAATATGAAAATGGGGAAAGGATAACCTCACCTTTTAATCAATTGTGCTTGAATTTAGTCCTACAAGCACTCACCTTTTAACGCCACTCGTGATAGAGTAGACCATATAGAGGATTTGTTTTTATTTATTTATTTATTCGAGACCATTTTTAATTTATCATTTGGCTCGACTTTATGCAGGGGTGAATCCTTGATTGTCCAAGCTCGAGCAACATAAACCTGAAGTTTCTGTTATGTTTCTGACATGGTATGTTGTAGATGTTTTCTTTGTCACAGAGAGGAATGAGAGCACTAATCACTTGATAGTTTTTTGACTTTTTAAGGACAAAGGATTGATTGTTTTCCATGCATCAATTTGTTGAACGCTACTTTTTGACTCTTTTTTTTTTTTTTTTTTTTTGCCATGTGTACAGGTGCTAGGAGTATACCATATAGAGGATTTGTTTGTTTATTTATTTATAATTCGAGACCATTTTCAATTTATTGTAATAAATATTATATATTTTTTTATCATATAGTAATATAAATTGTGTAATATTCAGTTTTAATTATATTGCAACATTTTTTGTTTCCAAATATTAAAAAAAATGCAGGTTTCGATAGAATTATATATAATAATATAAAAAAATTACTGGGCCCTATTAAACCTGGGCTAAGAGTTTTAGCGGCGCTTTTCTCGGCGCTTCTCCCAGAAACTGCAGAGCTCAGCAAAAGCGTCGCTGAAGCCATAGAGAGCGCCGCCAATGTTCTATGTTCCGCGGCGCTCGTACAAGGGCCGCTAAATCACCTAAGCGCCGCTAGCTTTTAGCGACATACTCTTCCGGCGGCGCTTGACTAGCGCCGCAAAAATATTGGCAGCGGTTTTGGCCGCCGGTAAAAGTATATTAATCTTGTAGTGCCCACCATATAAAAATAAATTGGATAAAAAGGTGTGGGTCCCACATGTTCGGTTTGTTGGGGCTGAGCAAATGTTCGATTGAATATAATAAGTATTCATGTTAGATTTTGATTTCCACTTAATGGATCGGATGGTAATTTGCAGATCAAAGACTTCATCTGCATATCGGACAGGGCTTATAGCAGAGAACAGATATTGGTGATGGAGAAAAAAATGCTGAACAAGCTCGAATGGAGCTTAACGGTCCCCACACCGTATGTATTCCTCGTGCGGTTTTTGAAGGCTGCTCTATCTGATAAAGAGGTAAATACTGAATTTCTTTTGTTTCTGTTTCTGAATTGATCTCTATCTTCAATGGTCAGGATCTCATGAACTTTTTCTTTCTCCTCTCTTCCCTCTAAATTGCAGATGGAACATATGGTTTTCTTTTTCGCTGAGTTAGCTCTTACACAGTATTGCATGATAATGCGTTGCCCATCGATGATTGCGGCTTCTGCGGTGTATGCGGCACGATGCACCTTACAGAAGAGTCCCCTCTGGAACGAGACGCTCAAGCGATACACTGGGTTTGCTGAGACGGAGCTTGTGTAAGCTGCTCTGCTTGCCCTTTTTTCCTTGTGTAGAGAGTTTTGCTGATTGAGCTACATGAGCCAATGTGGGGTGTGGTGTGAGTGAGAGATTGGGCCAATGTGGCGCGAGATCAGTTCATAAGTTGGGCCCCACCCTTGTGGCTGAAAAATATCGATGTGGTTCCAGTCATCCGGGTGGGCTAATTTGAATGCGGAATGGGGTCGTCCTTGTCCGCTTCTGCAACTGATGACTGATGATCAGACCTAACCAGTGGGGCCCACAAGGGCTAAAAAATCAATGGTAGGATCCAGTCATCTGAATGCAGAATGTGGTCTCCTATTCTAAACTAATCATATGCAAATGGGTGAGGTCTAGTCATTTCAGTTGGGCCTCACAAGGGCTAAAAAAATCAATGGTAGGATCCAGTCATCTGAATGCAGTGTCATCTGCCTATTCTAAAATGGGGTCCCGTTTAATTATGGTGGGCCACACTTGTGGCTATTCCACATCAATGTTTGAAGGCAGCCACTAACATTTGTGTAATTATGCTGTTCTTGATTCTCAGGGACTGCACAAAGCTCCTGGTGAACTTCCATTCTTCTGCAGTGGATAGTAAGCTGAAGGTGGTCCACCGGAAGTACTCTAATCCTCTACGTCGAGCTGTCGCTTTACTCCCTCCATCATCGAAATTCTTAAAGGAGTCGAAGGACGCTGCCTCCACCTGACTGCTGACTGGTTTGGGTTGTGTTTTTCCCCCAAGCATGTACAGCCACTGACCACTGGGTGCGGGTGTGTTTATGTTTTTTCCATTTGATTTATCATCTCTGGTTGAAGTAGAGTTTTTGTTTTTTGGCGTGAAGATTCATCTCTCTGATGATCTCTCTCTATTAATAACTCTTTCCTCGGGAGTGGTGTGTTTATGACATGTTTAAGAATATGCAGAAACAGCTTCAAATTTCAATTAGGAATGAATGGTCTGTTTAAGTATGTTCTGTTTTTTTTTTTTTGAAAGGCGTGTAAGAAATTATTCTTTCTTTGCTCATGAAATTCTTTCTTTGCTCATAATATATTGGCTTGTTCCAATAATAGGGGTGGTGGTCTATCAGGTGAGCCCCCAGCATGTTCTATTTGATGATGTTGCTACCTGATGTATGGACAGGGCAGTCCTGTTTCAAAGAATGTGGAAACTGCTTCAAAATTCAGATGAGATTCCTGAAGTGGTTCTTCATTATTATTTCTTGTTCATAAAATTCAATCAGAAATTACCTGGGCTGGTCCATTCATCAGGTGGACCACATATTTTTGCCACCTGATGAGTGGAGCTGGTCCTTCAATGAAGGTGGAAAACAGCTTCAGTTTTTGTTTCTGGTTGTATTAATGGGGGCTGAGCCATTTGGATTTGGGTTCATAGCCTAAAATGAGCCAGCAAAACGAATGGACGGCCTGGATTAAACACATACACAATCGTGGGCCTCACGAAATGCATCCCTGGCCTGGATTTTTTGACATTGTGTCCTCCTCATCAATTGGATAAGCCTGATTTTTGTACTCATGGTGTGGCCCACCGTTTACATGGATTGGATAATCTACAAATGTGACAGGTTGACGGGAAAGAAATGGTTGTAGGTGCAGTTTTCTTTAAGAGGGAAAAAAGCCAAAAAAAAAAAGAAGAGAAAAAAAAGAAAGAACAAAAGAAAAAATAAAAGGAGGCTCAAGACCTCCGTGTGAGTATATAAATTATATCAACGAACGATCTTAACGGGACCTAAATGGACGGCCACGATATTTGGATCAGCACTATTTTTAAGGTGTGTTGTACGAACGGGACCCGATGGACAGCCACGATAGGCGATATGGATGCCAAGGAGGAGTTCAAATACTGCAACTAGGTGTATGGAAACATGTACATCATTTCTCTACCTCCCTTGGGGCTGAAAGTTGGGTGACCGACCCGACATTGGGTTGGGCTTGGGCATGATATTTCGGGTCCGATCTTAACCTTGGGCTATACAAACACCAACCCAAAACTTGGGTTGAGCCCGGGTTGAGGTCTCGGGTTGCTCGACCCAACTCGAACCCGATCAATATATAAGTTACTTATAAATTATAATTGAGTGTGGATCGTTTGTGTCGAAGGCACACTAGTGATGTCGAGTCTCATTTGTCCACGTCATTTCCAAGGACTCAAGCTAACAACATATGCCAGATTTCTCTCTCCCAAATAAACTTCATGCTATGCTACATGACTTCTAAAGGAGTAGTTGTGTTATATTTTAGCTTGTTTTTTAAAGAAAAAAATGAAGTTATTTATAATAATGAATAATCACATATATAATTAATAAAATTATAGATACAAAAAATAAGTCTTATATTGAAATATAATAAATAATGTAATAATGAAAATATTAGCATGTAGATACCTGACCAACCCGATCAACCTGACCGAGCCTGCTTGGGTTGGGCTTGGGTTGAGAATTCCCGACCTGAGATTGGGTTGGGTTGGGTTAGGGTTGAGGGGAGGAACCTTGGGTTGGGTTAGGGTTGAGCACCAACCCGCCCGACTTTCAGCCCTAACCTCCCTACCCACGAGTTCCCATAGAGAGAGAACGTGGCTGAAGTGTGGGAAGATCTGGAATGCTCGTTCGGCGGGCCCCACCGTTGATTGCCATTGCAGAAAAAAATAATGTCAGTTGTGGTCCATTGCAATGCCCAAGCGTGCATATGGCAGACTGGTCCACCTGAAATTAGATCTTCTTAAGAAATAATGTCAGTTGTGGTCCATTGCAATGCCCAATCCGTGAAAAAAGTGGGCCATACCAGCACACCAAGTCATACAAATCGGCTGCGAGTCTTCCGATGAGTGGATGGCCCTGCCCAGATTTGCATACCAAGAGACCATGACGGTGTGGTCCACCATAATAGAATAGGGCTGGGTTTCTCGAGGAAGAAATGATCAGATTTCCTATTCTTTCCTTCGTTTCTTTCTTACAATAGGTGGCCCCTTCTAATTGAAAACTTGCCAGGGCCACGGAAGGCTTTGATCAAGCTGATATTTGTATTTAACTTCATCCTGGTATGTGTGATCTTATGAATAGGTCAGATGGAAAATAAGCCTCATGGTTGGATATAGGAAATTTTGAACGGTAGTTTGTACAATTCCCACTACTTTATTATGGCGTGATCCATTTGATCTTTGGATGTACCTCAGTTTTGCGCTCATTTCCCTTAGAATTACCTGAAAAAAATTGGTAGACGGTGTAGATCTAACACAAAAATCATGTTGGAATCCAGAAAAATTCCACACCTTAAAAGAAATGACGTAGAACAATGACAAGGGACGGCACTGCAATTTCCAGTGCCTTCAACACAAACAATCCGTACTGAATAAAAATTACATGGGATGGAGGGGGGCAAAGAACCTGACCTCCGAAACAATTCAAAAAGTAGAGCAGTTACACACAGAAACAACCCAATTCCTGGAAACAAATGAAAAAGATAAGCTGTCGTTTATTGAGTGAATCACCGAAATCACCAAATGTTGATACTTGGGATGTTGGCAATCTTGTCCCGATCTTCTCCTCCATCTCCATAGCGCTCTTCTAAGACTGGACACCATCCCATCGTCAATTGTTGAAGCTTGGTGAGGTGTTGCAACTCCTCCGGTAGAGACTCCATCCGGTAACAATGGTAGATTCCCAGAGCTTCAAGGGCTTTGAGTTTTCCCAACCAAACACCAGGTAGTGATGTCAGCTCATCATTACCAATAATCGCCAAAAGGTTAAGGTTGGGGAAGATGGGTAAGGGTGCTTCTGATGACATCCCATCATTACTTATGCCTAACCTCAACCTCTGGAGGAGATCAGATGGAAGGTTGTGTGGCAACGCCTTCAACTTTGGGCACATAGTTACTGTTAATTTTACTAGTGATGGCATAACCCGTCCATCTCCCTCTCTCAATTCCCACTCCTCCCAATTTGGCATGTCTTCGAAGATGAGGCTCTCCAGCTTGGGGAATGAGACAACACCACCACTTCCATCATTGTTAGCATCCCCACTAAACTCGCCACCCACCTTTCTCACCTCCTTCATTGACTCTACTTGAAGGTATTTAAGGGACGGTAGTTTCCCAAGACCTGGCAGTTGTTTACACCCCTCGCAGCCCATGAGTTCCACCTTCACTAGATTAGAGAACAGCGGATCCTCTATCCACTTGGGAAGCTTGGAACCTTTGTAAGACCATATTATAAACTCTTTCAAGTTTGTGTGGGGCTTGAGGATTTCAAGCATGTCCTCATCATCATCCAATCGTCCATCATTTCCGTATTTCAAGGTTAGAGCATGAAGGTGCTGCTTCTTATCCAGTTCTGCCTCCCTAGCTTCGTCCCTGCTCCTGACTTTTTCCACGTCTTTAATTTTAAGACTTCCTTGAAGATGATTGAGGTATTTCAATTCTCTGCAATTCCATCCTTCGTCACCACCTCCCACAGTGAACTCTGTTAATGTCCGAAGGCCAGTTAATCTCCCTATACCCTGCGGTAAGTACTTCAGCTCGTCAGTGCCTTCTATTTCCAGATGTCTCAGGCTAATCATTTTTCTCAACCCTCTAGGAAGTTTTTCTAGCTTTGTACAGTCACTGAGTCTCAAGGTTTGTAAATTTCTGCAATTACTCACCTCCTCTGGCAGCTCCACTATGTCTGTTTCAGATAAATCAAGATATCTCAGGTGTTTCAACTGTCCAATTGTTCGAGACAATTTCTGAATGCCACTGTAACTCAAGTCCAATGCCCTAAGGTATCTCAAATGATGACATAAATTCTGTGGAACACTGGAGATTCTTGGGTGTCGTAGCAACGTCCGCAACTTTTGGGCCTTATATAAGGTGGCCGAAATGGAAGCCAGTTCACGAGCTTCTTCACTGAAAGTTAAAAAAGAATGGCGGATATTGTGTAGGTTCGAAGAGGCTTGTTTTCTGATCACCACCGTTGAACAGTCACTTCCTGAAACAAATTGTGCAAGATCATGAACTAAATCATGCATCTTGCAACTGACTGTGTTCTTGTAATCGTCGAGTTCTGCATCTTGGAGCAACGAGCATCTTAATAAATCATCAAAATACCGCCCACCAATCTTCTCGATCTCTCCACCTTCCTCAGAACGGATGAAACCTTGTGCTGCCCATAACTTGACTATCATATCCTTCTTTATCTCCCAATCTTTCGGAAAAACAGAGCAATACACGAAGCACTGCTTCAAAGCAGGAGGCAAGTCTTGGTAGCTTAGCCACAAAGCTGGTAAAATGCCTTCTGAGTTCCATATCTCGCTATCCATGACATCCTCCCACTCCGTTCTAGTCCTTCTCAAGCGCATGACACTCCCTATCGTCTTTGCTGCGAGAGGCACCCCTCCACAATTCTTTACAATTTCCCTTCCAATCGCTTCTAGCTCCAAACGCTCTTCTGCACTCCGATGCTTGAGCGCTCTACGGTTGAACAATGACCAACATTCTTCATCAGATAAGGCCTGCAGTTCATGCCTGTGAGTGCTTCCCATTGTCGATGCAACATCTTCTGAACGAGTGGTCACGAAGATTCGACTCCCAGGTGCACCAGCTTGAAAGGGAACTCTCAGCTTGTCCCACTTCTCGCTGTCATTGCTCCAAACGTCATCGAGAACAAGCAAGAATTTCTTTGCTTGCAACATACCTTGAAGGCGATCCTGCAATGGGTCCAAGGCTAATGACTCGCAACCAAGCCCAGTTGCAGATTCTATGATTGATTTCGTAATTTGTTTCACATCAAAATCGTCGGAAACACACACCCACATCCTCATGTCGAAATGCCTCTTCACATCCTCATCGTTGTAGGCGAGCTGAGCAAGGGTGGTCTTGCCCAACCCCCCCATTCCAACGATAGAAATGACGATGGGCACCTCGTTTACCGCATCACTAGTTTCATTTAGCAACATCCTCCGTATTCCATTTTTATCATCTTCTCTTCCAACAATGGCTGACTCGTCCACTTTTGAGCTTGTTTCTCGATCTTCGATTTGATGCATTCTCTCTGCATTACCCATTTTAAATTGAAATCTGTTCTTTTCCTTATCAATCTCTTCTAACCTTTCCCATGTGTCCTTTATTCTGTTCGCAAGTTTATGGCGAAATGCAATGTGACCGAAACAAGAACAAGGCGAAAGGAAGTTCCGCACCTTTTTATTGCAAGAAAGAGATTCATCACCTTCATCGTCTTGTGATGGGAGGGATTCTGTCGTCCACTCGTCTAGTATGTCATCGATGTCATAAGCCACATCTTTGAGCTTCTTTAGCCAATCTTTCACAGATTGTTCTTTCAGACGTCGAGTCTCGGCATCTTCAAGGACAGCCTTGATGGAGGTGAATGCACTGGAAAGCTTTCTGAGCTCTTTGGTGACACCAAGCAGTGAAGCCACCTCATCTTCAAGAATTTTGTCCAATTTCTCTATTGCAAATGAGACCAGTGAATCAGCCATTTTTTCTTTCTTTCTTTCTAATTTTGGGATGTATGGATGGGAAGAAGGGAGGGCTTTTGGTTCTTGATTTCTCCTTTTGGGATGGATTTTGGTTCTTGCTTTCTTCTTATGGGATGTATGGATGGGATGAAGGGAGAGATTTTGGTTCTTGCTTTCTCTTTTGGGATGTATGGATGGGAAGAAGGGAGGGATTTTGGTTCTTGCTTTCTCTTTTTGGGTTTTGTGGATGGAATGGAGGGAGGGATTTTGGTTCTTGATTTCTCCTTTTGGGATGTATGGACGGAAGAAGGGAGGGATTTGATATGTGAGAGATCGCTGGGAGGCTTGGAAATATGCAATGGTATCAGGAAGGGAGGGATTTGATAAGTGAGAGAGCGCTGGGAGGCTTGGAAATATGCAATGGTATCAGGAAGGGAGGATAGAGAAGCAGAGAATGCTCGGACTATCTGGACTACTGGTCTGACGGTGTATACGTATAAAAAAAAATAATAGTGTACAGTGACATACATTTGTACCTGTAACCGTTGAAATGATTTTAGGTGTAATCCAAGCTCTCACTGTGGATTACAAACCCCCTCAAAGAGGGGATTGCAAACCCCCTGGATTGGCAATCCCCAGTTGCTTTATGCTGCCAAACAACCAAGGGGATTTAAAACCCCCTCTAATCTCCTCCAATCCCCTCCAATCTAAGGTGCCAAACGACCCCTTAGGCTCACCATGATGTTTGTTAGAAGTAGACACTGTCCAAATTAAGACTTTTTGAGCCCACGGTGAGCTAGCAGGCAAGGTGGACGGAACAGATCACCTATTATAAGCTCCAAACTTTATTATTTAAAAATAAGCAAATTATTAATTACATCAACTTACAAACCGACCGTCGACCTGGCCCTCAACAATGGAACTATTTTAGTATTAAAATAAATAATAATAAAGAATTTCTTAATCCACCCACAACGATGACTCGGCACACCATCTGGAGTGGCAAACCATGCATCACATGGTAGAATCATCTTACCAAGTCAAAATTAGACTAATCAAACAATTCCATGATAAATCCTACCAATACCTTATAAAATGGGCAATGGAGATTGTCCTCACATAAATATGTCTAATCAACAATCTGAGCCATTCATTTGGTAGAGGCCATCATGGATCACTTGTTGTTTTAAATCACTCCTTGTGTCAGGCAATTGATTCTGTCAGGGCTTATAAGATAAATGGTTATATAAGAGAAGGAAAACTTATGGAATGCTTCAACCATTTGCTCAGTGTTAATTTTATTTGTAAACCTTAAAAACTGAGTTCTAGGCCCCGTGAACGATTCAGATTGAAAGATTGAAATCACCATAATCCCATTTCTAACAATAACGAAATCATCACGGTAAATTCCATGCAAAACAGCCACAAAAAGTGATTAAGGCAATCGGGACCCACCAAACGACAAAGATGCCTATGTGGTGTAATTGAAATATTATCATATGGTCAGTGGACGGTTACGTTTTTACAAAGATACAGTCACATGAATTTCATGAGCAGCACTCAAAACTCAATTCAAGCAGAGTAACTCGATGACTCAGCCTGGTGGGCCCACTGTACATGTGCCCAATCACGAGAATTTGTACCTGATGAGTAATGAGGTTGGCCCACCAAGGCCTGGAAACAGACGCTTGAAACTAAGGGCCCGTTTGGACGGGTGGATTAGAAGGGATTGAATGGTATTAGGGTGGATGGCATGGATTTCAAGGCAATGATGGTGTTGTCAGTGGATTGTCTTGAGATCAATGGGATTGCCATATGCCGAGATTGCTATATCGAGTCTGTTTGGCACGCCCAGCCAATCCCCGGATTAAACCTTCCCATCTCTTCCCATCCATCGAACTAAATACATCCCAGGCAAATTTGAACGGATTAGGGTGAATTGGATGAGATTTAAAGGTAATGACGGTGTTGTCAGTGGATTGTCTTAAGATCCATGGGATTGCTATCTATCGGGATCAGATCACCCAGTCTGTTTGGCACACCCGGCCAATCCCGGGATTTAACTTCCAATCCCTTCCAATACCATCCCATCCCTTCCAATCCGCTCGGCCAAACGGGCCCTAAGATGGATAGTTGGTCCATTGGATTCTCACACTGTGTTACTTGGTCATGTTGCATTTGAGAGGGGCCCATTAGATGATCTGATTGTAAGCCAACGGTTCAGATGGTTGTGTTTGTTGCATTTCAACAATATGAAAGAGTTCGGCCGTGGTCCACCCATAGCATGGCTCAACAGACCACTGGTCTGGAGTAGCGAACCATGGGCTGGCTTGTTAGAACCAACCGCCGGGCTATTCAGGACAGTTCAATTGATCAGCCCGTGCCTTCTGTTAGCTTTGAAGGACATCCTTAAGTTACAAAGCAAAAATGCATGACATTAATCAGACAATTGTAGGCATGCAATCAGCACCTTATAAAATGAGCGGTTGAGATTGTTTGCACAGAAATAAGTCCAATCAACAATCTTACTCATCTATTTGCCCGAGACCATCGTGGACTGCTTATTGTTTTAAAGCAATCCTTTTACCGTGCAATCCTGTCCATTCCATCCATGGTTTAGAAACCAAACGGCTATGTTAGAGGGAGGAAAGTTAAGGAACGCTTAAACCATCCGTTCAGTATCAATTTCAATACCTATCCCTTAGAAAGATTGTGATCCAGATACAGTAAACGGTTCAGATTGATCGATTGGAATCTCCAAATATTCCAATTACGAAGATCATGAACATACCACGATACACTCCCATGAGCGAGCGAATAGCAAAGGTGATAAATGCAATGGGACCCACCAAAGGAAAATAGATGCCTAAACGTTGCAATAGACACGGCATCTAATACAAGTGTATGGCTACTTTTTTTTTGTCAAGATGACATAGACATCAGACAAGTGGAATCGTATGATTCACGCAGCACTAAAAATGGAAGGGGATTTGGTGAGACTCCGGATCACCGAAGTGGGTGGGACTCTGACTGTAGGGATCACAGTGATGTATTATGTATATGCCTTATATCCACACCAACCAACCATTTTCAAAGCTTATTTTAGTGCATGATCTCAAAACTTAAGCATGCCCAAATCTTAGGTGGCCCATACCACAGGAAACGGTTGTGAAGGAATCCCCACCATAAAAAACTTACGCACTCCACCGGAATGTCTATTTGTCATTCAATTAGTTGATAAGGTGACAAAAGCCTATACGAAATAACCACACAAATATCATCCTTATACAAAGTTTTTGCGAGCCACAAGACATTTCTAATGGTCAATTACTATTGTCTCCGGTACAACTGTCCATTTGGATCTACCTCCTGTTTTAGATCATGCGCTAAAACTAAGTTTCAATGCAGGGGATGGGATGGTAGTATGTAGTCATATGCATCAAGTTAGGCTCCACATTCAGGTCCCACTCACCTCAGTGGATCAAGGGATCCATCGAATTCGTGCTCCTAAAAATCAACTCATGCATTTATCTTCTTGGACAAGCCCACTGTGGATCTACCCTTCCACGGGAGTTTGTACCTGATGAGTAATCAAGTTGGTCCATTAGATTGTCCAACTATATTACTAAGATCATGTTTCATTTCCATGACATCCAATGCTTGCGCAATTTAATCAAACATGAAACCACACCTGTTAGTCAGGGTCCGCATTTGGTTAATGTATAGGGTTAGGATGGTGTGGGTGTGCCAGAGTTACATCATGTCTCTTCGCATGGATGCAGATTTTCCCCAAATGCTTTTCGACATAAAGTTCTTACCTTCAGAAGCTATGCTGGGCCATTGTGATGTTTGTGAGAAATCCACTTTCGCCATTCATTTGTTCAGATCATCTTAATACATGAGACAAAAAATGGGGTGCATCTGAAACTCAAGTGGGCCATACCATAGGAAACCTTGGAAAGGGATTGCCTACCATTCAAATCTTTTTGGGCTCCACCGTGGTGTTTATATGCAATCCAAACCATTCATAAATTGGCCCAAGTGTTCATAAGGTCATTACCAACCTGATAACTTGAAAGAATAAAAGTATTAGCTTGATCCAAAGCTTCTATGGCCTACAAATGTTTCAATTGTGGGCGTATAATATTCATTGTTTTCTATTGTGTGGCCCAATAGGGCTCATAGCATATAATGATTTGGCAAAACATGTGGACGGAGTGGATTTCTCACTAACACCATAATGGGCCATATAGATTTTACCCTTATATGCACAATCTACTTCCCTCCCAGTTCAATGGTCTGACTAGCTCAACGCTTCCTGCATAAGGGTAGTTTCGTTCCTTTAAATTTTAAAAAGGCATAAGAAATATTTTAAAAGTACTTTCCTTTTAAAGAGTGTGGCCCCATGGAGCCATTTTGGTAATAAAAAAATTTCTTAATCCATGCACCCGCAAGGATGACTTAGCACACCATCTGGATTGGCAAACCATGGCACCACATGTTAGAATCATCTTACCAAAGAACTGTCAGAATCATCTTACCAAAGAACTGTCAGAATAATCAAACAATTCCATAAATCCAACCAATACCTCATAAAATAGGCAATGGAGATTGCCTGCTCATAAATATGTTTAATCAACAATCTGAGCCATTCATTTGGGAGAGACAATCATGGATCACTTGTTGTTTTAAATCACCCTTTCTGTCAGGCAATTGATTCTGTCCATGGCTTAGAAGATAAATGATTATATAAGAGAAGGAAAACTAATAGCATGCTTCAACCATCTGCTCAGTGTCAATTTTATTTCTAAATCTTAAAAAATATGTTCCGGGCCTCTCAATTCTGACAGTAACGAAGGCATCACTGTACACTCCATACAAGCAGCCACCAAAGTTATAAAGGCAATCAGGACCCACGGAAGGACAAAGATAACTTATATGGGTGTAATAGAAATATTATATATCCTATGGTAAGTGGACGGCTAATTTTACAAAGGTATCATACACATGGAATCTCGTGAGTAGTACTGAAAAATCAACTCAAAGAATAGTAACTTGATGACTCAGCCTGGTGGCCCAACATACATGTGCCCAGTCATGAAAGTTTGTACATGATGAGTGATGAGGTTGGCCCACCAAGGCCTGAAAACGGACGAGTGAAACTAAGACGGATAATTGGTCCATTGGATTCTCAAACTGTTACTTGGTTATGTTTGCAAGGGGCGCATTAGATGAATTGCAACTAAAAACATCACCAGGACTGTAGCAAGCCTCTGATTGCAAGCCAATGGTGCAGATGATTGTGTTGGATGCGTTTGAACAATATGAAAGAGTTCAGGTCATGGTCCACCCATAGCATGGCTCAACAGACCACTGGTCCGGAGTAGCGAACCATGGGGCCCGTGTGTTAGAACCAATGGCTGGGCCATTCAGGACTGTTCAATCGATTAGCCTCGGCTGTCTGTTAGCTCTGAAGGACATCCTATAAGTTAGGAAGCAAAAATGCATGACATTAATCAATTGTAGGCATATAATCAGCAATTTATAAAATGGGCGGTTGAGATTGTTTGCACATAAATAAATCCAATCAACAATCTTACCCATTCATTTGTCAGGGCCGTGGATTGTGGATTGCTTATTATTTTAAAGCAAACCTTTTACCAAGCAATCCTACCCATTCCATATACGGCCTAGAAAACAAACGGTTATGTTAGATGGGAAAAAAAGTTAAGAAACACTTCAACCATATGCTTAGTATCAATTTTAATAAGCATCCCTTAAAAATATTGTGATCCAGACAGAGTGAACGGTTCAGATTGATTAATTAGAATCTCCGAATATTCTAATTATTAAGACCATGAACATACCACGTTATACTCCCGTGAGCCAGCGACCACCAAAGATGATAAATATGATGGAACCATCATTGGAATAAAATGCATATATGATGTCATAGATGCGGTCTCCAATGCAAGTGGATGGCTACTTTTTGTCAAGATGACAAAGACATCAGACAAGCGGAATTATTAAAAAAATATAATTAATAGTAATTAAAAGTTTCAAAAATTTTACAAACAATAAGCCTATTGAAGCTGAAAATTTCTATAATCGCACGTTGTCGATAGACTGCATATATGTTTTTCATCTTAAAGTTTTTATATTTGGTTTCTTCTTAAGCATTGCTTAAAAGCATACTAGAAATCATCCTATATAATTAAATTATGATTTTATATTTTAAGTATATTTTACTAATTCAGGTAGTTTCTAGTATAGTTAAATTAAGTTTTTGATTAGGGTGATTAGAGCTGAATAATCATTTTCTCTAATTATGAATAGGTCGTGCTAAGAACTTAGTTAAATCAAACTCTAGTTATTGTGCACAAGAAATCTCGTCGTCCAGTTCATTTCAGAAATGCTTGATTAATGAAACTAGCTTTATACCGCTCGTTAGTGGGTTACTATACTTGAAACTATAGAAAGACATTCGTCTTAGAAGGCTTAACGTCTATCACGGAACATCGAGGCGATATCGCGTATCAAATCACTTAACTTGGACTCGCAAAGCTAGTGTGTGATGTTCACGACCCCAAGTATAGGGTCGCGATGTAGTAATAATTTAGGTAAGACTTAGGTCGAATCCATAGGGACTGAAACTTGTACGAATTTTGAAAGTAATTAGAACTAGAATAGAAGAAGATGTGAATCTAATACTGAAGTAATTGAGAAAGTAATTGTGACTAAAGTAATTAAAACTTAAGAATTCAAGGTGGGAACTAGGGTTTCCAAGGATCCACTTGTAGAGATCAAGGAGATCTATGCTTAATTCAAGGACATAACTAGAATCAGAGTCCCATCTTATCAAATTGGAAGATATTTCAGTAAAACCAAATCTGAACTTCCTTTGACCTAATTCTCAATGGATGAGAGGTGTGAGAACTGGAAGTGATTCCATCACAAAACCATGCCCAGGAGACAATGAGTCATAATAGGATATACCAATTAACAACCAATGAGAGAACTATGAAGATTAGGAGAGATTCCGTCACCCAACCATGCCCATGAGACGATGGTGAACAATAGGATTTTCTAATTTCAAAATCTCAATACATGAAAAGAAGATACTCAAAGCTATTGCAGATTTACTGTATTTTGAGTCATAATAAACCATTAAAAACTGAAAGTAATTCTTAAGAATCAAACTAGAATAAAAGAAGGTTCAAAATATATATGAATCGAAGCAATAGAAAACATCCCATCACACTACAAGCTTCACCTCTTAGCCCTATCTAAGAGGTTTAGCCAACCATAGACATGATTGAACTAAAATCTCTTAAGAAAAGCATAAAAACAACTAATAAAAATGAAGAAAAACTCTTGGCGATAGCTTCTTCATGCTTTTACTCCACTCCTCAAATCCTAGATATCCCCAAAAGTTCATAGGAAACCCATATTTATAGCCTTGTCCGCATAGATTTGCAAAATTGCCTTAAATTTGCGCAGTTTCTCAAAATAGACTTTACTCTGTACAACTACACAGAATGACACAGAGTTTCAGAATATACTTCTTCAGGACACTTTCAGTAATATGTTTGTTTTTAGGACAATTTCAAGATTTGATGCAGGGATGAACGTGATGAGGTTGATCACTGTCTTCCTCAAGAGGATAACTACTCCGAATCCACGGAGCTTCTCTGGACTCCTCACATAGACTTCTCGAATCCACGAGGAAAGAAAATAGAAAATAGAAATAAATTCTAATAAATTTGAAATTGATTTAATGAATCTCAATAAACGAGTTCACAACCCTTTAAATAGGGATACCAAGCAATGAGAGAGAAATCAGAAGCAAACTACAACTAAAACTCCTAGAATTTGCGACTTACTATAAATAGTAAACTTATTATTTATAGACGATCGTGATGTCTACTAGTGCGCAAGGTTTTCGGCCAAAAATAGTAAGTGTCCTATTTAGCTTCATCAAACCGTTCTCCTAATTATTCTAAGCTCTTTTCATGTTGGACGCAATTCTTAAAGCCCGACGGATGAAGAGTTATAATCAAACTAAAACTTACTATTTATAGTAAAAATGAAATTAAAATAGGGAAACGACCGTCAATCCAGGGGTATTTCGCAAATCCAGTTTGCGTAACCCGGCATAGCGGGGTTGGTTGGCTAAAGTAGCTCGTTCTACCCTAAAATCATATATTTTACACTCGATAATTCATTATGGATTGTGAGATGCACCGAATTTAAGGTCCGACGGTCCGGATCACTTCTGTCGTTGACTGATCCTTTTTTTATCCATCTTAGCCATGAAACTATCCGCGACCCGCTCTACATCAGTCCCCTCCACTTCAAAAGAACCCGTCCTCGAGTTCTCATCCTATTTTGGTTCATGATACTTGGTCAGGTTCGAGACGTTGAAAGTCCGTGAGATCGTCATGTCATCTGGAAGATCAACAACATAAGCGTTGTCATTGATCTTTCGAATGATTGGGACGGGTTCAATCTTCTTATTTTTCAACTTGTTGTACGTCCTGGTCGGAAATCTCTTTTTACGCAGATGGACCATAACGCGGTCACCTACCTCGAACACTTTTTATCGTCAGTGTTTGTTCGCTTGCTCCTTATACTTCTCGTTCAAGGCATGTAGCTTGGTCTGCACTTCCACATGGATGTCCATGATTTTTTCTACCATATTTTCTGCTGTAATGCTCATGCCTGGGTGCTTGGGCAGAGGTGCCAAGTCAAGTATGTGGCGAGACACTCATCCGTAGATAATTTGGAACGGTGATTTTCGTATTGAGCGGTTCACCATGTTGTTGAATGCAAAATCTTCTTGAGACAAGGTCAAATCCTACTGCTTCGGTTTTTCTCTTGAAATACAGCGAAGGAGGTTTCTCAACGTGCAATTCCCAACTTCGGTCTACCCATCAGTCTGTGGGTGGTAAGCACTGCCGAATTAAAGTCGTGTATCGAATCGAGTCCACAAAGTCAATCAAAAGTGGCTAATGAACGTCGTCTCACGATTAGAAGTAATGGTCTTGGGACCTCGTGTGGCCGTACGACCTCTCTGAAGAATAGATTCGCCACGTTTGTTACATCAAGGGTCTTCTTGCATGGGATAAAGTGCGTTATCTTGGAGAAACGATCTACCACCACGAACACCGAATCCATGCCACGTTGTGTTCGTAGGAGACCAAACACGAAGTCCATTGATAAATCCTCCCAAGGACCGTTAGGCATAGGTAACGGGGTGTAGAGGCCCGTATTCTGAGATTACCCCTTGGAGGTCTGACAAACATGACAACGTTGTACAGATTTTCCCACATCACGTACTAATTGCGGCCAGTAATACTGCTCTTCCACAAGAGCTCACTCTTGTCTTACCCAAGGTGTCCACCGAGGCCACCTCCATGTAGCTCCTGAATAATCTGCTCCCTCAAAGAACTTTGGGGTATGCATAATCGATTTCCTTTGAAGAGAAAATCGTCCTATATATGAAGGTCACTGGGGTGACCTTCTTGGCACTTCATCTAAGAATCTTTGAAGTCTTCATCCTTGGCATACAGCTCCTTGAGACAGTCGAAGCTGACCACCTCGTTGCTCATCGTAACAAGTAGTGATGCACGATGGCTAAGTGCATCAGCCACCTTGTTCTGCTGCCCTGACTCATGCTTCAAAACGAACGTAAATTTCTGTAAAACCGCAACCCATCTAGCATGCACACGATTCATGTTAGTATGACTAACTTTAATGCTTGATGGTCGGTGTACAAAACAAACTCTCTTTGAACAGGATAATGCCGCCAATGTCGTAGCGCCTGAACAACTGCGTATAACTCAAGCTCATAAATTGACCACTTCTTTTGGGCTTCGCTGAGCTTCTCGCTGTAGAAGGCTATCGGCTTGCTTTCCTGTGATAATACTCCTCCGATTCCGACGTATGAAGCGTCACAGTCAACCTCAAACGATTGTCGAAATTAGGAAGCCCCAAGACCGGTGTTGTAGACAAACGATGCTTGATCTCATGAAAGGTCTTGTCAGCTTTATCAGTCCACTGGAACGGTCATTTTTTCATACAATCTGTTATAGGGCACGACTATAGTGCTAAAATCTCGCACAAATCGATGATAAAAAATCGCCAACCCGTGAAAACTCCTCACCTCATGTATGTTTGTCGGGATCAGCCATTCTCTAATGGCTCGTACCATTTTATCGTCTACACGGATGCCTATGGACGTTACAACAAATCCTAGAAACAACAGGCTGTCAGTTAAAAAACTACACTTCTTCAAGTTGAGGTACAACTTGCTAATTTGTAGGACCTGCAGCACTTTCCTAAGATATTTTCTGTGCTCTTCCTCATCCTGGCTATATATCGATATGTCATCAAAATATATTACCATAAATCAGCCAGTGAACGGTTTTAGAACTTGATTCATCAAACGCATAAAAGTACTTAGTGCATTCGATAGGCCGAAGGGCATAACCATCAACTCATACAACCCTTCCTTGGTCTTGAATATCGTTTTCCACTCATCACCGAGTTAGATATGAATCTGATGGTACCCGCTCCTTAGATCTAGTTTAGAGAACACTTTGGCTCCTTCTAGCATATCGAGCATGTCGTCCAACCGTGGTATTGTGAACCGATATTTGATGATAATTTTGTTGATTACCCAGCTGTCGACACACATGCGTCGGCTTCTATCTTTTTTTACTGTTAATAATGCTGGTACGACACATGGGCTCATGCCCCTGAAGTATCAATTCTGGCTCACGCCCCTGAACACTTCTCAAGAGACTCTTAAGGATCAATTCCTCCACTTGCCCCTGAAGTATCTCACACTCCTTTGGACTCATCTGATAATGAGGGCGGTTGGGCAGGCTAGCCCCAGGGACAAGGTCTATGTAACGTTAGATGTCCCTCATGGGGGGAAATCCATCAGGTAAATCTTCAGGCCAGACTTCTTTTAATTCGTTTAGCAACAGTCTTAAACTTGGAGGGATGTTTGAGGGTTCCTCTTCCTCGCCCCTCACCACTATGGCATATACCTCGCCGGTTTCCTTGGATTCCTCCATGAAATCCCGAATGGTCAAGAGGGAACTCTCCTTCACTTTAGAGGCTTCGGGGTGGTTCTCTGGTGCCATTAAGGCAAGAATTATTTTTCGACTATCCTTGACGAATATGTAAACATTGTCTCGTCCCCGATAGGC
The DNA here is from genome assembly GCA_030180095.1 of Magnolia changhungtana. Taxonomy (NCBI): domain Eukaryota; kingdom Viridiplantae; phylum Streptophyta; class Magnoliopsida; order Magnoliales; family Magnoliaceae; genus Magnolia; species Magnolia changhungtana. The sequence goes on along the minus strand of JASAUF010000364.1, from coordinate 213,775 downwards.
CGCATCGCAGTCCGACTGTTAGGGTCGATTGAGTAGCATGTGCCAAGCTTCCATGTCGACCATGTCACAAAGTATCTGCTCCTTATAATTTTTGTCAATTTAAAACAAGATAGTGCATTGTTCAGTTATCTTGGTCTCATTCACCTTTTTTATCCAGCCAATTAAGTACGGGGAAAGATGTTTCGTCATTGGTAGGTGCAACTTGTCCACCATCACTCTTAAGACGATGTTCTCACTACTACCACTGTCTACAAAATATATTGTGTCACTGTGGATGTAATTCCTTTAGTGGGGTACACAGTAATCGCCTCACGACTAGAAATTCGTCACGATCCTCACCTGTCACTTCATCGTCACCTGCTATTTCTTCTGTAGTTTGTTCATATTCATCAAAGTCATGGTCTTCTTCTGCGGCCTCATCTTCAATGCCCCCTTCGTTTATAGTCAAGTGTGCTGCGGGACGCTGATGACAAGTGTTTGATAAGTGGCCTGGTTGGCCACAGTGATAACAATTATTCGACCTTGGCCGAGTATAAAGATTTGAAATCCTACTCGGGCCTGCTGTTGTGGGTGCTGCACGTTGAGGTCTGGATGAGCTGCTCCCCGTATCACGGTTTGCGATTGTAGGAGGTTGAGGACTTTCTTCTACTGGATCTTTTCCTCGTGGCAGTACTGGATTCTGTGTGGGACCCGTCATGGGGGGTTGAGTTGAAGGATAGGGACAAGCAGGAGCTCATGAAGTTGTATTTCTGCCCTACCAGCCAATTGACCTGCTTCATCCACAGTCCCGACTGGGCACATCTGAACTCGGTCCTGAATTATCAGTCGCAACTCACCTATAAATCGTGCCACCTTCTGTAACTTAGATTCTAACAGATCTTTCGTGTAGCCAACCACTGGAATTCTTCAGTATAATCTGTGACGGTTCGATTTCCATGTCGGTAATTTTGTTATTGTTAGAATAATATCTGCTCGTAATCACTGGAGAGAAATCGTGATCGAAGAAGACGTCTCATTTGTGGCCATGATGAGATGAGCGCCTTGTTCTGGCGGGCTCGTGAGAGTTGTAATTGTTCCTACCATACAGAAGCCCCAGATTTTAATTTAAACGCTACCAATTTTACCATTTTATGATTTAGCACGTCCATATAATTAAAATATCTCTCTACTTCGACTAGCCAATCGAGAAAATCTTCTATATATAATAAACCATTAAAACTAGGAAGTTCAGCCTTACCTCGATAGTCTCTTTCAGCACGATCTAGATGATCGCATCTATGGATTGGTTGTCGGGTAAAACCCTCATTAAGGTCCTCGTCGCTAGAATTTGAATCATCTAGTGTATGCCTATAGTTTGCTACTGGTAGTGCTCTACGAAAATCGGGGTTGTATCGTATAGCAACCACGGGTGGTGGAGCACCGCCTAGGGTTCGGGGCGTAAGTAGCGCATCCGCAAGACGGTCGAGAGTTACCTGCAGCCCTTCATGGTCAACTGATTCTCTCGGTGGAAAGCTTTCATTCTTTCCAAAAGATAACGAATCCTGGATCACCGTCCACAGGATTTTGATTTATACCTTCATTGTTTGCCATCGGCCCGAGGGGAATACTCGCTTTGATACCAATTGACGTAGGGATGAACGTAATGAGGTCGATCACCGTCTTCCTCAAGAGGATAACTACTCCGAATCCACAGAGCTTCTCTGGACTCCTCATAGAGACTTCTCGAATCCACGAGAAAAGAAAGCAGGAAATACAAATAAATTCTAATAATTTCGAAATTGATTTAATGAATCCCAATAAACAAGTTCACAACCCCTTTAAATAGGGATATCAAGCAATGGGAGAGAAATTAAAAACAAACTACAACTAAAACTCCTAGAATTCGCGACTTACTATAAATAGTAAACTTACTATTTATAGACGGTCATGATGTCTACTAGTGCGCAAGGTTTTCGGCCAAAAATAGTTAGTATCCTATTTGGCTTCACCAAACCATTCTCCTAATTATTCTAAGCTCTTTTCATGTTGGACGCAACTCCTAAAGCCCGACAGATGAAGAGTTATAATCAAACTAAAACTTATTATTTATAGTAAAAATGAAATTAAAACAGGGAAACGACCGTCGATCTAGGGGTATTTCGCAAATCCGGCTTGCGCAACCTAGCATACGGGGTTAATTGGCTAAAGTAGCTCGTTCTACCCTAAAATCATATATTTTACGCCTGATAATTTATTTCAGATTGTTAGATACGCCCGATCTAAGGTCCGACGGTCCGGATCACTTCTGTCGTCGACTGGGCCTTTTCTAATCCTTCTTGGCCATGAAATTGTCCACGACCCGCTTTACATCAGGATTCCTTTTATTCACTTCAAATATTTGATTCTCTTCATTCCTCACTTGGTTTTCTTAGATCTTTAGCATGTGAATTATTCAATCTTGATCTCCTAAGATCCATCCCTTGCCTTGGTGATTCTTGAGCATCAAATCCATGCTTTTAGCACCTTTTCAATCCAAGCTCTTAAATTCACCTTGCAACACAAACATGAGTAAAATAGAACATTAAACATTATCATGTTCATAAAACGAAGATATAAATGAGGGATAATATGCAATATTTGACCCTCAACATAATTCCCAACCAACATTTTGCTAGTCCTGAGCAAAGTATGCAAAAAATGAACTTAATGCGCAATGTTCCAACCTTTTTCAAAAAACAATCTTTTGTGAAAAAAAAAAAAAAATAGATGAATTGAGTGGATAAGAAACATGCATTTATATCCTCAAAGTAGTGAATTAAGTTACTTGTGCACAATCCACCTTCTCGAGAGTATGGTAGGGTGACTTTAGGCCAGTTCAATGATCAAGAAGTCCTTACTATTCCTAGACCTTAAACCCTAAACCCTAAAGCATTCAATGTGGTGTGTCAATGACATCCAACTTGTCCAATATTTATTGATGTATTTATAAATCAATATTTATAAATACCCTTTTCACATTTGATGATATTTGAGATAATAAATGACCACAATGCCCTTATTATACAGGGAAAGGGGAAAGTACTTCACGTTGGGTGGGACAGCTCATGCAAGAGATTGAGGCCGGCCGGTGCATATATCACGCCTGCCAAAAAGATTTCACCCCACAAAGTAGGGTACATCCTAGAAGTTCAGGACATTTTGGTCATTTTTTTTTACATAAAAAAAATACCTGATTAATATAAAACTAACACTTCTGATTAGTTGATGTATTTATAATTCTACTGTATTCAATTACATTTCTTTAGGCCTGTTTGGATTTCCATGTACTGACTGTGGCTGTCAATGTATTTTCGCATGTGTTTGGATAAAGATGTAAATTGCTGAACTTTCTATCTATTTGACTAATCATATGTTTGAAAGGGAGTTAATTAGGCATGCGAGGTCCACATTAACGGATGAACGGCTTAAACATACAGCGCACGCATCAAGTTGGACCCCACGATCAGGGTGTTATATATCACATTGCTTGTTCCGGGTATCAACCAAGTGGCATTGTAGTGAGACTGAAGTATTCCCTATGCGATATTTTTTATTACACAGACATAATGTTAAGTTTGAAATTTTATTTCTTTATTTTTGTCAAACAAATTTAAGGGTCATTTGAAACCATGAATTTGGGGGAATTTCAAATCTCCTGGGTTGTTTGGCACCATAAAGTGACGAGGGGTTTCAAATCCCCTCAACCAGGGGTTTGAAATCCAAGGTGAGACCTTGGATTATGTCTAAAATCATTCACATGGTTGCATGTCCTAGAATTATTAGATTATCAATTGCATAACTATAATTACTTTAATATGATGATCAACATCATTCAAACATTGTCCATGGAAATCAAGGGTTAAAAATCATTAGTTAGTCACTCGAACACGATCTTGTGCTTGTGGCCCATCTCAGACTTGGAATTTCTTCATTTTTTGGCAAAGTATATATTTCAGCAGGCTTATTACAACTATTGTGTCAAAAATTACATAAGTTCACTAATTAGAGATATTAAAGTTGATTTAGTAATTAAATTCAAACACCTGCAAATATACTATGAATAACTCCTTTTGGATTAAAGTTGATTCTCAATCTAGGGTGCCAAACACAGCGAAAGGATTTCAAATCCCTGGATTTGAAATCCACGTTCCAGAGAGGCCCTTAAGATAAGATGAAGGATCAAAATTTCAATAATCATGTCCAAACAAGTCCTTAATGACCTGTTTGGTGGGCTTGTGAGTAAATGATTGACTACTTGGGCGGGCCCACTCTACTGTTTATGTAAAATTCACCCAAACCACTATGTGCGTTACCTCATAATAAGCCAACCACCCAAAAATCACTCCAATCCGTGATTCAGGTTGATCACATGATTGAAAAAACAGTGTAGTAACTTTCACCTTCCATGATGTTTCCCTTGGTATGACCCATTTGAATCATGTAAGTGCTTTATTGTTAGCACCTAGGCTTAAAATTTTAATATAGCATAAAACGGCTTGAGTGATTGGTGGGCAACATAAAAAATCAAAGGTGGACATCTCTCTCTCAATTATTTCCTTTGGTGTGGCCCACCTGAGTCATGAGTTAGTCTAAATTTGCTAATCTGATCCTAAAGTGGGATTATATACTTAATATTGGGGTGGATTTCATATGTACATCCCAATAGTTATAGCACAAAATTAAGTCTCAACATCCCTCTTCAAATGTAAATTAGAGATTTTAGTAATAAAAAAATTGATACCCATCTTGATTTTGATGGCCCACTGTGATGTTTATGTAAGATTCAATTCAATCATTATATATTTGTCAGAAATTCGAGGTTCGTTATCTGGAAAAGGGACCCGGATTTCCAGCGATTCCGAAGCTAGGCAGAGCCCACTATGCCATTTGTGAGAAATCCACTCCATCTATCCGTTTGCCACCTCATTTAGGATGAGATTTCCAGAAGTACGCAGATTCAAAACTCAAGTGGGCCACATGACAAGAAACAGTGGGAATTGGATGGCCACTGTTGAAACACTCATGGGGCCGCAGAAGTTTTCGATCAGGTCAATATATTTATGCTTTCGTTTCATCCAAGTGAGAATGACCTTATCAATGGTTTGGATGGCATATGAACATCACGTTAGAACCTTAGAAAGGTTTCAACGGTAGCCATTTCTCTTCCCACTGTTTCCTGCTGTGTAGCCCACTTAAGTCTTGGATATGCCTCATTTTTAGTCTCATGTCTTAAAATGAGGTGGAAAAATGGATGGACGGGTGGATTTATTACAAACATCACGTGGCCCCACCTATCTTTCGACCGCAGTGGGGATCCGCTTCCCTCGAACAGCACGTGTAGCATGCCGTCACACGTGTGGTAAGGATAGGCACAACTACTGTATACATGAGGAAACCATTGAAGAGGCAGGATCCAAACCGTTCATCATATGGGCCACCCGGTTGACATGCTCTGGACCAAAGATCAGGCCAAGAGGACCAAATAACATAGACCACAGTCATTTTCTTCCTAACCATCCATTCTTCTCCTGCACATGGCCCACTTGATCAGTCAACTAACCTAATTTCAGCCCATGACATGTTCCTCTGGCCCACCTGTTGAATGGCCTGAAATTACCTAACTTTCTCTCCATTAGATGGCGATACATAAAATGTTTTTTTTTTTTTTTTTTAATGCGTATCTGATACATCAGGTGGAGGATGGAGATTGGCTCTGCATCGAAGGTGTCTATGGCCGAGATCAGACGCTGGAAATGCAAGCTTTCGAATGAGGTGGGAGGGGGTGGAGTTGATGAAGAGAGGGTGGCGTGCTGGTCTCTCTTATAGGGTCGGCTAAGCCCATATACGTGCAAAACCCCACTAAGCTACGCACGTGTACAGAGTTGAGTATTTCATCAGTTGGGCCACACTATTTAGATCCTCTGGCCTAGATGGTTGCCTGTTTTTCTCTCAATGGGCCACATTGCTAAGACAAATGGATGGTGTTTTAACGGTCTGTTGTTGTCGGATTCTTGCCAACACATGAAATCCACGTAGGAATGCCATCTGATGGACCTATAAAAGCCAGAAAAGATGTGAACGGTCCGATGACCAGCTGTGGACCATCCGATGCCTAAGTTAGGCTTGTAGATGATAAGCTAGGGTTTATATGTTACCCCATTTATCTGGGTTTGAGCAGCCATATATATAGGGTTATAGAGGTTCCACACCTCCGTCTCTTAATGTACCACCCTGGAGCCTACTTGATCGTTGGATCTGCTTCATTTTCATACTTATGTTTTAAAATGATACGAGAGAAGGGATGGACAGTGTGGATAACCAGATACATCACAGTGGGTCCACCCACAAAATTATCCATTCATGGCTAGAGACATGCGGGGTCGGATGCGATCCCCGTCTGTTACATACAGAGAGTTTCCATGATTTTAGAGTTTGGATGCACGACTGTGATTGAATCACAATTGAATTTGGTACTAGTTGATTGGTCCGTTGGTTGTCTTCGACGTGGGCCAAGTATACTTTTAGTTTAACCTGTTTGGATTTTAAATAATTTCTAGGTCGGTAAATAATTTATTGAAATCAAATTCAAGCTTAAATGTCCTCGTTTTAACTTGGATTTAGGATACATATCAAGTTGGGCCTCATGGTAACGGTCATTTCCTACGTGAAAAGGAAGAGACGGGGACGCCTACATATGCTTGCCAAAGATTCAAATCATACCGCGAGTACGGTACATCCGAAAAGTGGAAGGCACTTTAGTCATTTCCCTCATACGTATGATGAAATCAAGGTTGTAGCAAACACTCTCATCTCATCTTTCTACACATTTGAGAGCACACGTCTCAATGTTACTCATACAAAATGGACCCAAATTTATATTACCACAGAAAATTTACACATTTTGTATATTAACTCAAAATAAATTAACTAAATTGTCCAGCCTAGCCAGAAGCTAGGTTAACCAGTAGCCCGGTTCAACCCAAGAGCCAAACAAAGTTCACCAACCTGGTCAACTATATATGGACCCACTCGGGACCAGTAGATAAATTCACACCATAGTAAGCTATGAATGGAGCTCAGATTAGCTAATAGCAAAGGCAGCAATAATGGACTGGGCTAGGGCCCCGCCAGGATTAGCCATTTTGTTGTTGAGGTCCTGCTCGAATTGTATTTCCTGTGGAGTTGCTTCCCTTATAATTTCATGTAAAGTTGCTTCATCTGAAATATATTTATAATCTTCCAACAAAAAAAACAAAAAAAAAAAAAAAAAAAAAAAAAAAAAAAAAAAAAAAAAGAAGAAGAAGAAAAGGCTGGCTAGGCTTAGTTCTCTAAGTGTTGCCCTTAGCCAGCCCTGAGCCTAATCTGACGGGTGGGGCTGCGCAAGAATTCTCATGATTAAAGGATTTAGATAGTTTTGAGTTTAAGAATTTTCATGCAGTTTTTTTTTTTTTTTTTCATGATACATCCTATCATATAAATGATTTTAATCATAGAAACATGAGCAATCTAAAAGTGTTTTTAACCATATAAATATATCGAATGTGATGATTTAACATACTTGATGATAGAATGGCAAGGCTTGGCTCGACAACACCAGGCTTGGATTTCAAGCCCAGGCTTAGCCCTTGGGCAGAGTTTAGCGAACCAAGCCCTAGCCCGATTAAGATTAAGCAACCTATCCATTGCCACCCCTAGTTACTAATTTGATGGAAAAATAAAAATAAATCCTTAACGGTATTAATCACCAAATAAAAGCTTTTACATACTTCGATTGATCTCAACCGTTGAGACTTGACACATCTGTACTATTCCTTGATCAATCATGGCCATACAAATTATCTCTAACAAACGCATTAAGGTTAGTGTTGGATGATCCACCATCCTCTAATGCTTTTTTACAAGTTTCTTGAAGTTCTTCAGCTCTTCTCCTCATCTCTCTACTTTCATCACAGTCTGAGTTCATAGCCCATTGCACAATCCCAGCAATTTCATCTCCTTTAACCACACTTTCACTTCCCATTTTCTCTCCTCACTCTCACACCAACTTTCCAATCTTCTACTATAAATTTCGCATTAGTGAATTGCTCCGCCGCTAATGGAAATGTAAGCATGATCACACCAGCATATATACTTTCCATCGTCGAATTCCACCCACAATGCGTCAAGAACGCCCCAACCGACCGGTGGCATAGAACTCTCAATTGGTCACACCATGGCACCACTAGGCCCTTATCACCACTAACTTCTTGCAACCGTTGGCTGTCGTGCAACCCACAAGAAGTGGGCCCCACTAGCGCGCAGCCCCATCGCAATCTCGCCCATCCGTGTGTTTGAGATCACCATGTAACTTCCTAGAGAGATGTATAGGACAGATCTTGATGGTTAGGAGTCTAGCCATTTGTAGTAGTTCGTGATGGTGGGGTCCACAGGCTTGGTGGGCCTATCTTGGAGGTTCAAGTAAGGTATGCATGGGCCGAGAGTGTAGATGGGGATTGGGAGGAGGGCTCTTAGAGTATCTGTGACATGGGCTTCAAGCTCATAGAAGGATGCGAGCAGAAGGAATTGTGCTTTGGGCACCCACGAGAAGGCTTCACGAATTCTCCTTCGTACGATTTCACTATTTCCATGGAAAGTCATTGGGAGGTCCCTCAAACGTACGGATGAGATTCCAAGGATGTAGCAAACACATGTTGGGATGCCTTGCACAAACCTTAGGATCTAGCCTCCCGAAACAAACCAGAATTATGGATAAAGCAATGAAATAAATCAAAGCATCAATCACACACCACACAAGAGATTTTTACGTGGAAAACCCTCAAAGAGGTAAAAACCACGGGACCTCGTCCAGATCAACAATCCACTATGAAGTAGAACGTTACAATCTTCTTCACTCACGCGAGTGGATAAACAATAAGAGAAATAGAGAAAACGGAGAGATCTAACCGATTACGAGGACATAGAAGCGGCCGAGATGTAGATTGCAAAGTAGAGAACCTCCACGAGCGAACCTCCCTTCTATAAGCTTCCTCTCTCTTTTCTCCCTCTCTCTCACCTTTGATAGCCCTAAACCCTTTAGCAAATCCCTTGCAAATCTTTAGGAAACCCTCTTGCTATTTTGTGATACCTAGAAAAACCCTAGGCAACCCCTTTTATAGTTTTGGGAAACTCTTTTTCGCATCCCAGTTGCGAAAGGACTCAAATCCGCAGTTTCGCGCAAAATCGCGGAACAAACTGCGTAACCTACGACTAGTCCTAGAAATTCCAGGACTGGTCTTAGCCTCCTACGACTGTGGTAGCTCGCATACGACTGGTCGTAGACCACCTACGACCGGTCGTGGGTCACCTACGACCGGTCGAGAACCCCGGAGAAAAATAGTCCGAACTCGCTGGACTTTGAGTCGAGCTACGACTTGACTCCCACGACTGGTCGTACCAGACCCTCGACCGGTCGAGCAGGGCTCACGACCGGTCGAGCACGGGGCAAAAAACCCCATCAAATCTCCCCCTTTTTGACCGGGAGGGATCCACCTTCTTCAAGCCAGCCAGGTTTCTACAAACCTCGAACTTGCCTTTGAGCAAAGCCTTGGTCATCATGTCTGACCCATTATCGTCCGTGTGGACCTTCTCAAGCCGTAACACCTTTTGTTCCAAAGTATCCCTGATCCAAGTGATACTAGAATCTCTATGTGCTTCGACTTGGAATGCTTGATTTGGATTCTTGCTCAAGTGTATAGCACTCGACTATCATTGATAGACCACGTGCTCATCACCTTTCGGGCTAAGTTCTGTAGGAACCTCTTCATCCAAAGCATCTCTTTACATGCTTCGTGGACTCGCAATGTATTCGACCTCCGTCGTCGTCGACAATGCTACGACCTTCAGTAGCTTGCTCGCAAGAAACCGCTCCCCACAAAACGTGAACATGAACCACGATGTAAACTTCACTGAGTCTATGTCACCGCCATATTTGCATACGTAGCCCTCTAACACGGGTTTTCCGTCACCATAGCATAGGCTCAACTGGATGAGCCTCTTAGATCTGCCGTAGTATCCATTTCACCGCCGCCTTGAATGCTCTTTGCCGAGGGGATTGGCAAGGTGCCGGCCGACAACACCAACCGCATATGCTATGTCCGAGTGTGTACACACCATAGCATACATCAAACTTCCTCTGTGACGCGTAGGGTATTTTCTCTGCATCTCTTCCACCTCTTCCTTCGTCTTGGGACAACGCACTGTCGCTCAATCAAGTGACCATCCGGAGTGAGTCTTGGCCAGACTTCATTGCATTCATATTGAATCGCTTTAGGACTTTCTCATTATACCGCTCTTGTGATGACCCAAGCTTCCTGTTCGCCTGCATCACGGGTTATCTCCATTCCTAGGATCTGTTTAGCCGGGCCCTAAGTCTTTCATCGCAAAAGACTTGCCCAACTCTGTTTCACAGTCAATCTTCTTGATGTCTTTTCCCATGATGAGCATGTCATCAACGTATAATAGCAGAACTAAGAAATCACCATGCGAGAACTTGCGCGTGAACACACGGTGGTCCGACTCGTTCTGTCATACCCATGTTTCAACATAAACGAGTCGAACTTCTTGTACCATTGCTTGTGGAACTTGTTTCACCCATACAAGCTCTTCCTCGGCCTACACACCATATGTTCCTTGCCCTTGACTTGAACCCCTCTGGTTGGTGCATGTAGATCTCTTCTTCCAGTCACCATGGAGAAAGGCGGTTTAACATCTAACTGCTCTATCTCCAGGATCCATGCTAGCCGCCAACCCAAGCAACACCGTATGGATGTCATCTTCACCACTTGGTGAGAATATCTCCTTGAAGTCTATGCCTTTTCTCGACCAAACCCTTTCACCACAAGTCGGCCTTGAACCTCGTCCGTGAATTCTTCGCTCAATCTTCTTTTTGAACACCCACTTGTTGCTCGAGCTTTCTTGCCCTTAGGCGGTTTCACCATATCATAGGTGTGGTTCTTATGCAAGGATTCCATCTCCTCTTGCATAGCTTTCAACCACTCCCCTTATGCTCGTCGGCTAGGGCCTCGAATAATCTTCGGCTCTCCCCCATCGGTTAGCATAATGTACTCATGCGGCGAGTACCTCTTGGACGGTACATGTCATCCCTAGATGACCTCCTCACACAGTGGCTCAACAGGTGGATCAAGTGAAATTTGCTCCCCAGGTCCATCTTCTCGAAGGAACTCCCTCGTCCTCTCGCACCTTCTTTGTACTCCCCCATCATCGGGCACCACTGGAGGAGTAATCGGATCCATGTCCTCTAGCTCACCGAACTAGGTTTGGTTCTTCTCTCTGGCTTACCAATGTCTTCGATACACGATCTTCAAAGAAAACCACATCTCTGCTCTGACGAGCTTCTTCTCGGTCGGATCCCATAACACCGAAACCGAATTTTTCATCACCGTACCCTAAGAACACACATTTGCTGATCTTCATATCAAGCTTGGACCTCTCGTCCTTTGGTATGTGAACGGATGCCCTGCATCCAAACACCCTGAGATGACTGTACGATGGATCATGTCCAGTCTACACCTTCTCAGGCACTTCTCCATTCAACGGGGCTGATGGAGACCTGTTTATCAAATACACTACCGTGCGCATTGCTTCTCCCCAGAACGTCTTGGGCAACTTCGCATGGGATAACATGCATCTGATTCTCTCAACAATGGTGCGATTCATTCGCTCAGCTACACCATTATGCTGGGGGGTCTTGGGAACCGTCTGTTCATGCCATATACCTTGGGACTTGCAGTACTCGTGAAAGTCGCCAATGTATTCACCACCATTGTCAGTGCGGATGCACTTCAATGATCTACCTGTCTCTCTCTCGACCATAGCATGAAACAATTTAAACACACCAAAGACCTCGTCCTTAGATTTCAAAGCATAAACCCAAACCCTCCTAGATGCATCATCTATAAAAGTAACAAAATACAATGCCCCACCCAAGGTTTTTGTCCTCATAGGACCACAAACATCAGAATAAACCAAATCTAATGCATGCACTTTATTAACATGAGAAGGAGTTTTAATGAATGAAACTCTATGTTGTTTCCCTGATAAACAATCAAGACAGGTTTTGAGAGGCATACCTATCACGTCTGGAAGGAGCTGCTTCCTTGCTAGTAGCTGAAGCCCTTTTTCACTCATGTGGCCTGGACGCTTTTGTGCCACATGTCAATAGGCCGAATCTTCTGTGCGTTCAATCCACCCTTGCACATACTGACACTTGCCTTGTACAGGGTGCAACACTTCTTTCCTCTAGCCACGATTAATGAACCATTGATGAGCTTCCATCGCCCACCAGCAAACCGGCTTTCATAGCCATCATCATCCAGCCTTCCCATCGACAACAAGTTGAGGCGAAGGTTTGGGATATGCCTCACATCCCTGAGAACCAATGTGCAGCCCACATCGGTCTTCACACAAATATCACCGACTCCCACGATCTTTGATACGCCAGAATTTCCCATCTTCACAGTCCCATAGTCACCTGACTTGTAGCTTGTGAAGGAGTCCCTGTGTGGAGTCGCATGAAAAGAAGCTCCCGAGTCTATCACCCAGTTGGTGCCCTGACTCGTAGCTGTGAGACATACATCGTAATCTGTAGAAAGAATAACTACCATGTCGCCATCTGAAGCGACTGCAGTGGAATCAGATTCATCTTCCTTCCCTTTTCCTTTCTTGTCGTTCTTCTTACCACGACATTCATGCTTATAGTGGCCCTTCTTGCCACAATTCCAGTATTCAACCTCTTTTCTGTTACTCGACTTGCCTCTTGATTTATCTCGGGCCTTCCCGCCCTTCCTGTTCTTTCCTTTCCCCCGTTCCTGTGTCACAAGAGCCTCTTGCTGTGTAGACCCCTGAGACTTCCTCCTTGTCTCCTCATTGAAGAGACAAGCGGTTACTGTTCCATGGATATCTTTCCGTCTGGCGCGGAGTTACTTAGAGACACCACCAATGTCTCCCAACTGTCAGGCAATGAACTAAGCAATAGTAAAGCCTGCAATTCATCATCCAGGACCATCTTCATAGAGGTGAGTTGGTTCACTATATTGCTGACCTCATTCATATGCTCGGCCACAGAACCACCATCCTTGAACTTGAGATTCACAAGTCGCCTTATCAGAAATATCTTATTACCGGTTGTCTTCCTCTCATACAGCCCTTGTAATTTTAGCCATAGGCTTTCGGCTGAGGTTTCCGTAGACACATGGTGGAACACAGAATCATCCAACCATTGTCTAATAAACCCCACCGCCTTTCGATTGTCCATCTTCTTCCAATCATCATCGGTCATATCCTTGGATTTTGGTGATATGCACGAGATTGGAGAATATAGGTCCTTGCAATAAAGCAAGTCCTCCATCTTAGCCTTCCATATGGTCCAAGTAGAACCATTGAGGTGATCATCCTTGAGCCACCTTCCATAATTCAAACCGATCCTACCCGTTCAATGAACTTAGCTCGATACCACTTTGTTGGGATGCCTTGCACAAACCTTAGGATCTAGCCTCCCGAAACAAATTCGAATTATGGATAAAGCAATGAAATAAATCAAAGCATCAATCACACACCACACAAGAGATTTTTACGTGGAAAACTCTCAAAGAGGTAAAAACCACGGGACCTCGTCCAGATCAACAATCCACTATGAAGTAGAACGTTACAATCTTCTTCACTCACGCAGGAGTGGATAAACAATAAGAGAAATAGAGAAAACGGAGAGATCTAACCGATTACGAGGACATAGAAGCGCTGAGATGTAGATTGCAAAGTAGAGAACCTCCACAAGCAGAACCTCCCTTCTATAAGCTTCCTCTCTCTCTTTCTCCTCTCTCTCACCTTTGATAGCCCTAAACCCTTTAGCAAATCCTTGCAAAGCTTTAGGAAACCCTCTTGCTATTGTGATACCTAGAAAACCCTAGGCAACCCCTTTTATAGTTTTGGGAAACTCCTTTTCGCATCCCGGTTGCGAAAGGACTCAAATCCACAGTTTCGCGTAAAATCGCGGAACAAACTGCGTAACCTTCGACTAGTCTGGAAATTCCAGGACTGGTCTTAGCCTCCTACGACTGGTCGTAGCTCACCTACGGCCCGGTCGTAGACCACCTACGACTGGTCGTGGGTCACCTACGACCGGTCGAGAACCCCGGAGAAAAATAGTCCGAACTCGCTGGACTTTGAGTCGAGCTACGACTCGACTCCCACGACTGGTCGTACCAGCCCTCGACCGGTCGAGCAGGGCTCACGACTGGTCGAGCAAGGGGCAAAAAACCCCATCAACACATTCGTCGCCTCTTTCTGCACATTAGATAACATATTTCAATGCTATTCATGCATAGCATAAAATTGGACCAAAAAAAAGAAAGAAGCAAAAGTGGACCAAAATTTATATTTTTGTGTACTACGATCGATGAGAAATAAGAAATGTGTATGTGTGAGAGTTATTTGACACTCTTGATACTAACGTACTTACTGTAATGTGTGTATTTTATTTACACCATTCATCCATCTTTTCAGCTCATTTTACTAGATGAGATTAAAAATGAAGCAGATCCAAAGCTCAAGTGGACCACACCGTAGGAAACAATGGGGATTTAAAACCCACCATGTAGATTCTCCATGGGGGCTGTCGCGATGTATGTGTGCTAGCTTGGTGTGGATTTTCTATGGGATTGTCATGGTGTATGTGTTTATCTACGCTGCTGTCTATGTATCTTTCAGCTCTTTTTAATGCATGAATTGAAAATTGAAGCATATCTAAAGCTCAAGTGAACCACATCAAAGAAAAAAGTTGGGATAAATGATGTCAATTGTCGAAACCTTTCTAAGGCTAACAGTGATGTTTCCTTGTCATCCATTGTATTCATAAGGTCATATAGACCTTGATGAGTGGCAAACACAATACTTGATCATGTTGGGTGCTAAAACTTTTTAATGAGCATAGAAGCAACCCCAGACAGAATCAAACATGTAATAGATAATGAAGAAAGGAGGGGATAAAAAAAACAAATCATAGAGAATAGATAGATTTTTACATGAAAAACCCATGTGAGAAAAACTACGTCCAAAGTGACAATCAATCTACTATATCAAAAGAATTATAAGAGATGAAACAACTTGTAGATGGAAAATTCTAGATCCCCTTTAAAACCTTATTTTCATGCTAAGCTCTCTTTCGTTAACCATAATAATGATTACAAGTGTACTTATACACTTCCATATGCAATTAAAAATAAAACCCGCACTTATGTAGAATTTGTTCACACTGTCGATCGAATTGACATGACTCAACAAACCATTGATTAGATCGATAACATCCAAAAACATCTTACGAGCAAACTGATATTTTGGGAATATTTCGATCGAATAAATAACTCTATTTGATCGAATAAAAAATTCAACTTTAGCACTAGGATTGAAGGTACTTGATTAACAATCTTTACTGTGGCTTCAATCCTCTATCTCCACTACTCCAAGTTATTATCACCATCTCTAATGTTCAATAGCAACATCATCATTGTTACTTCTTGTGCACACTTCATCTTCATCTCTTCTTTGCTAGGCTTAGAGAAGTTGAACAAAACTTGAACTTCTTTGTAAGAACAACCTTTGTAAGTATGTCCGTCAAATTATCACTAGCGTGAATCTCCTCAAGAGTGACACAACCTTCCACTTACATCTGTCGGATAAAATAATAACACACATTAATATGTTTAGTTCGGGATTGATGCACGAAGGAAAGGCGGCCACCCTTTCATTGGGGAGTTCGGTAGGATAAGGTAGTCATAAAAATAATTTTTTTTTTTTTAAAAAAAAAAAACATAACTACCTGCAAGTATATATGCATTTATTACATGTATACTTCTTACTTTTTTTTAAACATCTACATATGCGTGAAATGGGGCCACCTTCATCAACATCAGTGATCAACACCATCCATCCGTTTATTCATGTCATTATATGTCATGAGAGAAAAACTGAGTAGATAAGATTAGTATGTTGGACACATGAAGTAGATAACTATAGATAATATTTTGACCATTAAACAAAATAATAGGATTTAATGCTCGTGTGGTTCACCTAATCATTTTTTGTGGCCCAGTTTTAGGTAAACTTGCACATAGTTCATTGTATTTGAATGGACGGCCCGGATCATCGGAATAAAAAACTATGGGTCATATATGACTTTAACCTACTGACTTGGCTACTTTAGAAATTATATCCGGTGTTTCTCGGTAACGATTTAGTAGTCGTGACTCTTACTTTTCGGTCAAACTTGATTTATTTTTAATATATGGATGCCTCTCATCCGTTATTTCATGTCATTTTAGTTCCCAATACCAAAGATTCGGTAGATCCAAAATCTCCGGTGGACCAATAAATATTTGTAAGTCACCATTGAAAGGTTTTTTTTTAAGGTCATGTGTTAGTTACACCTAATATCTGCATTTGCGTGTGTTTGGGGTAATGCTTTTAAATGACTTGTTCTAATTGATGGACATTGTTGATGCGTCGAACATACATCAGAGTGGGTCCCACAGTTAGGGATCCACCATCCAGTGATCCATCCAAAATCAGTTGTACGTGAATGTCCTTTCTCACAGGCGCTGCGAAAGCGGATTGCATTCGATTCTCGATTGGCCCACCGTGATGTATATGCATATCCACGTTATCCATTTATTTTTCTCAAATCATTTTTATTCTCACGTGTATCCATTGTTTTCAACATTAAATCCCCATCATAAGAGCATGCAATTATTCTTGGCCATTAATCACAAACAAATATGTTAATATATTCTTAACGAATGGTTGCACATTAAATTTTTTTGTCAAAAGAAATTCAAAAAGTACAGTGAAATTGACCAAGTTCTTTTTGAATTTCAATATATTTAGTTAATTTCATTAAGTATAGTGATCATTTTCTCAAATTCTACTTAAAAAAACACATTCATTATTCTTAGCAAATTGTTACACAAATTAAAGTTTAATGTTTTTGTCAAAGAAATTCAAAAGTATGGTAAAATTGACCGAGTTCTCTTTAAATTTCAATGTATTTGGTAAATTTCACTGATGAAATCTAAAGAGAACTCAATCAATTTCAATTTCACTGTACTTGTTGAAATTTATTGAGTTCCCACTAATTACATCCTTTATTCCCTTAATCTTACTGGCGAAAAAACACATTAACTCTTCGTTCTTATGGGCGCATATTCCCATGAAGCAATGCCACAGAAATATTTGTTTGCGGAGGTTTGCTGAGGCCACATGCGTGTGCAATCCTGCCCATCCATATATAGGGTCATGTTCCAATCTGACACATGAGCCTGAAATCCCAGCCTTCCACTTGGGTGGGCACAATGATGAGATCAACATCCAATGTGTCTCATTCCTCCAGGTGGGACACAACGGATAAATAAACTGATGGTCGAAACAAATTTTATATAGCCGTCCATTTGTCTTGTATTCAGTGGCCCAGCTGATCTTCAGGAGTGAAAGATCCAAACCGTCTATCCCACCTCACGTAAAGCTCTGACCATACACACGTGCACCTGTGGTTAGGCAAGCTCCACCCGTGTGTGGGTTTGCCACACCTTTCGTATTCATTAGAATAGACTACACATCAACGGCCGAACGAACGATTACTACCCTTAGAAAGTATGATGAGTAGAGATCGGGTGCTATTATGCATTGGTGGGGTCCATTCTTTTTATGATGAGAAAACATGGGCTGCCATCATGCACTGCCGCTGTGGACCCCAAAGTCACACTACTATGTCAGTTTTGCACCATTTTAGAAAATGACTCGACAGCCGTACAGGTAGGATGGTTGTGCAGCAATCCGGACCATCCAAATCGCTGACCTAACTGAAAAAACTCCTAAGAGTACAATACTAGCCATCTGATTTTTCCTGTTGAATTTGGACCACTCAATATTTTACTTTATAACCATCGATTTGATAGCTATTGATTGGATGCTCTTGATAGTTTGATCATCACGAATTCATGGTTGTGATCCATCTATGATGGGACCCACAATTTGGATGGCCTGGATGGTTGTACATCAGTGCCAGATGTGGTTGATGAGTCACCACCATTTTAAAAAATGGTGCTAAGCTAACAAAGGAATCTGGGCCACATCTTATTAGCTTCTTCCCTTATGCGGTTCACCACCGTTTCAAAAGACGGTGATGACTCGTAAAGTGTATACATGTTAGTCAGGAACCGTTCAAATAGTGGAGCCCATTGTGGATAGATCATGCACCCACAAATCACTATGATCAAATAATCCTATCCATCCATTCGAAGCTCTTGAACGGATGGTGAAAAATAAAGCTCTCAACATCTCGAGTTCAATGGGTCAAAGAAGATGGCTAAAATTCTTTGGTCCATGTGATCTTTAGCTTAACCTCAATCAACAGTGGGGCCCATGATTCGACGGTCTAGATACCCGTATTGTATGCTACGTTTTATAATTGGTGAACCACTACCATTTAGAAAATGGGGCCTTCTTCTGTCAGCCGAGCATGGGTGGCTTTGCATGACGGTCCATCCAGTGGGCCATACATGAATTAGCATCCATTAGTAAATTACATTTCTTGAATAATTCTAAGAGCGTGTTTCAGCCATTTTTTCCATTTTACAAATCATGAATTTTGAAAATCTGTTGATTGACGGCCATTGGCAATCACAAGATCCTTACCCTTTCCAAAAAAGTCCTATTTCAATGATTGTTATTTATGGTGCATTTGGCTTACCAAATATCGCAATGTTTGGTGCAACCAATCACACCTTGCCAAATTTACAAAATCAGAGATTCCCTACTGGATGATAATCAGTCCAGTGAGGGGCACTGTGGGGCCCATCATGAAGTATGGGTTCTATCCACACCGTCCATCCATTTATCCAGATCAATTTAGGATATTAATCCAAAAATGAGATAGATCTAAGGTTCAAGTGGACCACAAAGTGGGGACTGAATGCCCACCATTAAAAACATCTTGGGAGCCACCGAAGTTTTGGATAAATCTGATATTTCTTTTTCCCTTCTTCTAGGTATATATGACCTTATCAACAGGTCAGATGGCAAATAAACATCACCGTTGCCCCTAGGAAGGTTTCAACAGTGGACGTCATTACCACTGCTGCTTCCTGTAGTGTGGTCTACTTGAGCTTCAGAACTGCATCATTTTTGATTTTCCACTCTAAAATGATCCTACAAAACGGATGGATGGTGTAGATAAAGTGGACCCCAAAGAGCCTTGCCTGGATGGATTGTCGTCCGGGTAGGGCACGATGCAATCCCCTTCCTCTTAATTGCAAATTTATATTAGCTTAATTGCAAATAACAAACTTTAGGATTTGTTAAATCCAAATTAAGGTTAATCTCTGGAATTTTCAAATCATGGATTTGCCAAATCTATATTCCCATTTGCTAATCCCAAACATGCCGTAACTATCCATTAGAAGATTGCAAGTGATTAAGTATAATGATATTTTATATTTATAAGTTGCATCGGTTCAACGGCTTAGATTGTCCAATTTTTGTGAATTGTTTGATATTTGGGTGCCCATAGTGAGACCCATGAGAAAGAAGGTGGGGTTATTTGACAGGTGATGTGAATAGATCTATGTGGGTCCAACTTATCAAATGCATGATGATGGGAAATGATTTTCTTATGCATTTGTTAGTTTTATTTTATTGTATTTACAAGCTATGGCATACCACCATTTCTTTCCTCCAACATGTCATGTTCTTGAAGACCTGGACCTTGATAGCCAGGCTACTTAGGGTTTGCCCAGTCCGGTCCTTTTCAGGTTTGGGTCTTGTTTTTGAAGACCTGGACCTATATCAGCTTGGTACCCATCAGGTCTTTTGATCTAGGTTTCTAGTTAGGTTTAAGTCAAATAAGAGCATTTGGATAGTTGAGATAATGAAATGGGTGGATTAAATCACATACACATGTGCCTATGAAACATGCTTAGTGTGCAAACGGTCTTCTTTACATGCATGTGGCTAGGAAACCTTATTTCGTTACTAGAATAATCCATACATATTTAATATATAATATTTCTATTAAAACTAAGGCTCAACCTATACCCAACTTGATTGAACCCAATCCATTTAAACTGGATCCAAGGTAATGAAGGCGACAAGCCTCAAATATTTACGGGTTCATGAAAGGTAAGATTCAAATCCGTCCCGATTTCTTAAAGAATCTAGAAAGGTAGACTTGGACCCATTAAAATCCAGTCGAGTCCATTATGTTGTCCAACTACTAAATTTGACATATACTTGTTTTTGTTTTAACCATCCAATGGTCATGCTTTTACTTTTATGGCCTATTTGGATTAGAAATCATATCAATAATACATTATAAAAGTACAATAATTATAAATTACAATACTTGGTCTCTTCAAAAGCAGTAATTCTAACAATTCTGATGCTTAATTAGTTTATGATGGTAAAATTATAATAATAATACTTTTACATTATTTCAGCATTAGGTTTCAGTGAAAATGTTATGACTTGCTAAATTTTGATAGAAAATTTCCCACACTACAATAATATATATATATATATATATATGTTGAGGTCAAAATCTGGTCAGCCCTCTTCCCCTCTGAATAGGCGACGGACCTAAAATCCTGCACACAAACCACAAGCAATGGAGACCCTGGCTAAGCCGGGGGACCCTCCGATGCCTAAGTCAGGACAATAGAATCTGGGTCTAAGTTTAGGAGAAAGGGAAGAGTGTCAGATGTTGCGTACCTGTTCTCATGGGGTGATGTAATATCTATACCTTTTCATTGTTCGATTCGCATCCGATAATCTCGGCACGATCAGTGGGGTTCGTGGATCATGGAGATATTGCTCAGAATCCGAAGATCGTGTCCTATTACGTGTGTATCTGCGGGCGAGATAATAGCGCACACCTATACATGGCAGTTTCTCCATTTAACGTGTGGGACATTTGTCCTCGGAAATGTCTCTGCTCGGCCAGTCCGAAGGCGAAGATATCACTCCGAGCTGATGGTTGGTTATGATAGCTCGAGCCGATCCTTGATCCGTTCACAAGTAATGCAGCTACCCCTTCTCAGAGCCATGACGGGTGCCTGTTTGGAGTTGGTTGTACAACTCGAATATTTTCTCTTCCGACTGTTCTCGGAAAGAAAGTGATCAAGAATAAGAGCTTCGTTCATCTTAACCCGTTCTCCTAGTATGATGCTGAGGCTCGGACTCTCTGCTCGGAGTAACGAACCGTCGATCCTTCCGATTGTAATCGGCTCGGATCTTCCCATAACAGAAGCCCCCTACTCTCTGAGGTCATTCATGAGCTCGGAGAGTAACTAACTAGAAGATCAGTCGCCTCAGTTCTTCGGTGCATTTATGGTCCTCGTGTGAAACATCTCGTACTCGGGATTTAGCGGCTTCGAGCTAACCATGAGCGAACACGTGGCGACGGTTGGGATTCCGAATCGTCACCGACTTGTGAACGACCGCCACGTGCACTCGAGGCGCCGTATTGAGCGTTCTTTTCTGCGCTCGGGTACTGTGCGGATTAACTCACACAACAATCGAGGAGGATATCGTTACCTTTACCATGTTTTGAACTAATGACATGACACCACGTCGGACTCGGAGTCGGCAAGCAATGATTCCGACGTAGCCATTATTACAGGCCATTTAATGCAGGGCTTCTTCAGTCTATAAAAGGCACGTCAGGGGTCTTCATTCGACTGCTATCGTTTGCATCTGAGTTGCTTTAACGGAGAAGGCGATTTCCGGCAGAAGTAGTTTCCGACATTGTTCTCACGCTCTCTGAAGCCATCTCCGGCGATTGTCTGGTGAGTTTGATCTCCAACATCACTGTTTTGAGATGTCTTCCGATAGAGAAATGGCCGGAAGTTACAATGACGACTCCGAGACGGGGGGCTCTGGGAATGGAAGAGAGACCTCCGAAGGTCCTTTTGAGGCTGTGCCTTTATATCCCCGGCCCCAGAAGCGGACGGTGGCGAGAGCTCACACTCGCCAAGTTAGCAAGAAGGCCAGCAAGAAAGGGGTAGCACGAGCCCCCAGAGCTGCAGTCGTCGATGTGCCAGAGATGCCCCCTGGTGGACGGGCGTCGGAACTGGTTCTAGGGGGTTCCGTAATAACGGAGTCTCAAATGGAATGGATCCGTACGGAGTTTGACATACCTCGCTCCGTTCGGATCAGAGCCCCCGAGCCCACTGATGCTGCTGGCAATCCCGCGGTCGAGGAGATAGCCATATTTTTGTGTGGCCTATTGTGCGGACTCCGACTCCCGATGCACCCCTTCATCCGAGCTCTAACCGCTTACTTAGGGCTCGCGCCTGGGCAGTTTGCGCCTAATGCTTGGAGAGTGCTAATTTCCGCTTACATTATCTGGCACCAAGTAGGGAACTCGGCGTTGACACCAGCCGAGCTGATGAACTTGTACCTGGTCAAGCACGAAGGCAATGATCCATGGTACTACTTCGCGACCAGAGGTAGCAAGGGGTCAGGGCTCGTCTTGGGTCTTTCGTCCTCGAATAAGGACTGGAAGAACAAGTGGTTTTGGGCTGTAGGCGAGTGGGAGGCGCCGGCAGCGGAGGTTGGGGCTTTATCGACTCGGGTTCCTGTTCGCTTCACAATGCCAGGTCGGATCGAGATTTCCTTCATGTGTTGCTTTTTACTTCAGCTCCGCTTGAAAGAGATTTTTTTTTGTTTTGCAGGTTTTGCGAGGGGCGTGCCCTTTATCACCTCGGACCAGAAGAACCAGATAGCCAAAGCGAGGACATATTCGGAGGAGCATCGCCGTTGGTCGGATCTGATCACAGCCGCTAACCTTTACCGGTCGGGGCTTTGCAAGACGAGACCGCTCCCTACCTCGCTCAGTGAGTATCCTTGTCTTTAGCCGATTTATTTTTATTGGTCCGAGGTAACGTTTTCTTAATCATTCCCCTGCATAGGTATGGCCGAGTCGTCTGGTTCTCGAAGGAGGAAAGTTGCGCTATCTGCTGAGGAGATGCTAAGGGCCGAGCCCCCGGCGAAAGTAGTTCGGAGGAAGAAGGTCGTTCAAGGAGTTCGTCCTTCAGGTTCTGCCTCAGGGGTCGCGGCTCAGAGGGTGGCGCTTCCTCCCCTTATCCCGAACATCTCGGTTCGGGATACAGCTCCATTTCCTGCCTCAGCACCCTTGGTTGAGGGACCATCTGCATCTGCGATTGTGTCCCCAATTCCAATACTACCGGGCGCAGTCGCATCTGCAATTGTGTCCCCAATTCCAATACTACCGGGTGTAGCCACGGAGGCCCCGGTCGGTGTTGAGATGGTCGCGCCCTTATGCGGCCCTAACCTCGGCTCTGCTCCAGCAACGGGGGCAATTCCTCCTCCATCCATCGCCGCTCCTCCCAGCGAAGGAGCGAGGTTAAAACCTCCGTTGATAGCCGTTCCATCATCTTCCGAACGAGAAGAAGCTGTTCGGATGGCCGATGCCATGATTACCCAACCGGGTAATGAGGGGGAGGCTGTACGCGATGCCGAGGGTGAGGCTCAACCCTCGGCTGGTAGTCGGACGGGAGCCGGAGAGGAGACGGGCTCGGCTCAAGTTGGCACGAGCAGAGGAAGGTTCGAGCCGGGTTATCACATGTCTTGTCTGACAGACTGGGCGGCGAAACACGTTACGAAGGAATCCATTTCGCGCCTTCTTGATAAACCGGACGACTGCTTCCTGGAAGACTTGGCTGGAGTCTTCTATCGGGTATTTTCTGCCCCTTTGAAAAAGTTGTAGCTATTTTTTGTATTATTATTTCTTTCTCATTTCTTTGCTTTGGACTAGTCTGTTCCGAGGATCCTCCTATGCTGGGAGAGGGTCCGAGAGCGTCGGAAAGTTGACGCCGAAGTCGAAGCCCTCAGGAGCGAGGTGGGGGCCCTCCGGGCGAAGACGGAGGTTCTCAGGGCGGAAGCGGGAGTCTTACGGGACAATGCTTCTATCCTTCAGCTGGAGCGGAGTGATCTGTGGCATCAGCTTGAAGGTAGCAGGTCTGAACTGCTCCAGCTTCAGAGGGTCGCGAAGGACTTTGAGGCACGTCATGACGCGGCCGTGGCTGAGCTGGGTCACGCCAAGGTCCGCGCTGACACCCTGGCTGGTGAGGTCGCCCGATTGCATGAGGACCAGGAGAAGATCAAGGCCGAAGCTGCAAAAGAGAAAAGCAGAGCCGTTGCCGCGGTTCTGGAGATTCAGAAGGCCGAGGCTGAGGCTTCCTTGGCAGTGGCAGTTGCTGCGGTAATAGATTCCTACAAGACCTCGAAGGAGAGGGATACCGAGGCCGCCAAGTTTTACGACCGCGGCTTTGACGAGTGTCATGTCGAGGTCCAGAAACTGTACCCGGACCTTGACCTCGATCCCCTTCTGCCTGAGGACCCTGCTGATATTGCTGCCGAGGCGACCAACCAAGATTAAGCCCCCGGTTCCCAAGCTCCTCCGACCTCTTGAAGACTCCGCATTCTTTACTTGTATTTTGTCTCCCTCCTTTTTTTTTACTATGTACTTCGCTTTTATAATCATTTAATGAGAGAGTCAATTTTAGATCCCTTCTTCTTTTTATTGGTTGTTCTTGCTTACTAGGTAGTGCAGTTGAGCCGAGTCCTTGATTTGTTCGGGTGCGATTTGGGCCTCGGTCTGATCCTTAAAAGGATCAACTCGTTTCGCTTTTCAGCGAAGGGCCTTCCGTGTAGGTGGGACCGACTCCCTTACTGGGGGGTCGGGTTTACCCACTGGCTTTGCCCTCCCGGTTAAGGGAGGATGCCTTTGTAGAAATTGGTCCGACTTCCTTAGTGGGAAGTCAGATCGCCTCGTAGCTTCCTCTCCTCAGTTAGGAGGAGACGTCTTTGTAGAATTTATTCCTTTTGTTGATGACAAGAATAAGCCGATAGGATGTATTTTTATTCATAGCCTTAAAGGCTTGTCGCTCGGAAGCATACATTTATTGAATAACCTTAAAGGTCAATAAGCTGCTCGGAGTGCCTCATCAAGGATAGTAAATTTTCAGATGCTCTGCATTCCACGGGTGGGGGAGTTGACGGCTTTCGAGATCTTCCAAGTGGTAGGATCCGGGCTTAGTTGATCGGACCACTCGGTATGGTCCTTCCTGGGCCAGGACCGAGTGCCCGGTGGCTCTCACCAGACTCGAAAGACTCGTCGAAGAACTAGGTCCCCTGGTCAAAATCGCCTAACCTTCACTTTAGAATTGTAGAATCTGGCTACCTGTTGATGTCGGGCAGCGGCACGGAGCTTTGAAACTTCTCGGTTCTCTTCCAAAAGATCCAAATTGGCAGTGATTTGGTCAGTATTTTGACTCTCATTGTAATTATCCACTCGAGCCGTAGGGAGGCCAATTTCAACGGGCACTATTGCCTCCGACCCATACGAAAGAGAGAACGGAGTTTCTCCAGTGGAGGATTGGGCTGTGGTTCTGTACGCCCAGAGGACGAATGAAAGTTCTTCCGGCCAGTTACCCTTTGCTTTTTCCAGCTTCTTCTTGAGGTGGTGCTTGATGACCTTGTTTACTGCCTCCACTTGTCCATTGGACTGCGGATGCAGAGGCGAGGCGTAAGCGTTCTTGATACCGAGCCCTTTACACATACCCCTGAATTTGTCGTTGTCGAACTGCTTGCCATTGTCTGAGACGATAGTATTCGGAACTCCGAATCTACAGACTATGTTCTTCCAGACGAAGTCAATTATTTTCTGTTCGGTAATCTTTGCGACGGGCTCGGCCTCAGCCCACTTTGTGAAGTAGTCGACAGCGACGATGACAAACTTGACTTGTCCTTTTCCGGTCGGCAGAGGGCCGATGATGTTGATTCCCCACTGAGCGAAAGGCCACGGACCGCTCATGGGAGTCATTTCTTCCGCCGGTTGCCTAGGCACGGCCGCAAAGCGTTGACATTTGTCACATTTTCTAACATACCTCTTGGCATCTTCTTTGAGAGTCGGCCAGAAGTATCCTTGCCGAAGGACCTTTAAAGCCAGGGCTTGACTGCCAGAATGGTTTCCGCAGATCCCTTCGTGAATTTTCCGGATGACATATTCCGCCTCTTCGGGTCGGAGGCACCTGAGATATGGCTGCGAATACCCCTTCTTATATAGAGTTCCATTCAAGATAACGTATCTTGCTGCTCGGACTCTCAGGCGTCTGGCTTCCTGTTTGTCTGAGGGAACCTCCCTCGACTTGAGGTAGCCAAAGATCGGGTCCATCCAGCTTGGACTATTATCGACCGGGTTAACCGCCTTTTTCTCCATTCGATCGATACTGGGATGTTCAATGAACTCTACTGGGACGATCCGCAGAATCTTTCCCTCCGCGGCTGACGCTAACTTCGCCAGGGCATCAGCCCATGCGTTCTCCGTCCTCGGAATCTGGTGAACCGTACAGTTCCAAAACTTCTCGATCAACTTTCTAGCCTCGTCTAGGTAAGCAATCATTCTATTTTCTTTGGCTTCATAATCGGCGGAGATGTGATTTACGACCAGCTGAGAGTCGCATCGAACTTGCAGCGATTGGACCCCGAGGCTGGCCGCCAACCTGAGCCCGGCTAACAATGCCTCGTACTCCGCTTCATTGTTGGAAGCTTTGAAGCCGAGTCGAATGGCATATTGGATAATTGTTGAGTCAGGAGCGATCAAGACGACCCCTGCCCCGGCTCGTTTTGAGTTAGATGATCCATCCACGTAGAGGATCCATCCGGCTTCTGGAATAACCTGTGAGTTATTTGGGAGGTCAGGCGGAGTCACTTCACCCTCGTCGTTGATCTGCCCTTCTTCTGGGACGGTGAATTCTGCGATGAAATCAGCCACTGCTTGGCCTTTCTTTGCTGTCCTCGGCCGGAACGTAATGTCAAATTCTCCAAGTTCAATCGCCCACTTGGTCAATCGACCTGAGACCTCTGGCCTTTGGAGAATCTGCCGGAGGGGGGAGTCGGTTAACACGATGATCGAATGAGCTTGGAAATATGGACGCAACCTCCGAGCCGAAACGACCAAGCCGAGTGCAAGCTTCTCTAGAGCGGGGTATCTTGTTTCTGCCGGTACCATGGCTTTGCTCACATAATATACCGGGTGCTGTTTGTTCCCCACTTCCCTGATCAGAGTCGAGCTGACTGCTGAGGCTGAGACTGCGAGGTATAAGAATAAAGATTCGCCTTCCTCCGGTTTTGATAGCAGAGGTGGTGAGCCCAGATATTGTTTTAGCTGCTGGAAAGCTTGCTCGCATTCGGGCGTCCACTCGGCCTTCTTATGACCCTTCAATTGCTGGAAGAAGGGGAGGCATTTATCAGTGGCACGGGATATGAAGCGTCCGAGCGCTGCTACTCGTCCAGTGAGGCATTATATTTCCTTGACGGTCCGAAGTGAACTCATGTCGAGGAGTGCTTTAATCTTATCGGGGTTAGCCTCAATGCCTCTCTGGCTGACTTGGAATCCGAGGAACCTTCCCGAGCCGACTCCGAAAACGCACTTTGCTGGGTTCAGTTTCATTTGATATTCTCGGAGGACTTCGAAGGTTTCTCTGAGGTTCGCCAAGTGATCGGATGCTTTGACACTTTTCACTAATATGTCATCAACGTAAACTTCCATCGTGTGCCCGATCTGTCTTGCGAACATCTGGTTGACTAGCCTCTGGTATGTGGCTCCAGCGTTTTTCAGGCCAAATGGCATGACCCGGTAACAGTAGAGCCCCCTGTCTGTGACAAAGGTAGTCTTCTGCCTATCTGGGGGATGCATCGCGATCTGATTGTAACCAGAGTAGGCATCCAGGAAGGAAAGTAGTTCGTGTCTTGCAGTACTGTCCACTAGTTGATCGATCCGAGGTAACGGGAAGTTGTCTTTTGGACATGCTTTGTTCAGGTCTGAATAATCCACGCAAACTCTCCATTTGCCATTTGCCTTTTTGACCAACACCACATTTGCGATCCATTCTGGGTAATATACTTCTTCTATGAAGCCAGCATTCAACAGGACCGAGACTTCTTCCGCAATGGCTTCACACCGCTCGGCATCAAACGGTCTCCTCTTTTGTTTCACAGGCTTGTGGTCCGGATCCACGTTCAGCCTATGGACCAAGACGTCCGGAGAGATTCCTGGCATATTCGCGTGCGACCAGGCGAATACGTCCCTGTGTCGTCGCAGGAAAGTTAACAACTCGGAGCGTTGCTCAGGCGTGAGTGATGTTCCGAGCTGAACCGTCTTGCTAGGATCGGCCTCGTCGAGTGGTACCTTCTCCAAATCTTCAATTGACTTATTCTCGGAGGGTCCGCGCGGGTCCAAGATGTTGACAGTGAGTGTTTGCTTTACAGACCCTTTTTAAACCGCAATAGCATAACATCTCCGAGCCTCACGTTGATCGCCTCGGAGGTAACCTGTTTCGCCTTCGACGGGAAACTTCATCATCAGGTGATAAGTAGACACGACCGCCCGCATTGCATTGAGGGAGGGCCTGCCCATAATCACATTATGCACTGATGGCACATTAACAATAAGGAAGTCCACCATTAAGGTGACTTGATGTTG
This sequence comes from Magnolia changhungtana, assembly GCA_030180095.1. Taxonomy (NCBI): domain Eukaryota; kingdom Viridiplantae; phylum Streptophyta; class Magnoliopsida; order Magnoliales; family Magnoliaceae; genus Magnolia; species Magnolia changhungtana. Next base: position 185,148 of record JASAUF010000364.1, on the reverse strand, counting down.
TCCCTCTCCCGCAGTCACTGGGAGGGAAATAGCTCCTTCGGAGATTACTCTCTCTCCGGCAAAGCCGTGTAAGGGGTCTTCACAGGTCTGAGCCGAGACTGTGGTATCCCCATCCTTTCGAAGGCCTCAGAGTAGATCACGTCGGCTGAACTTCCAGTATCAACAAGAACCCGGTACACCTTATGATTGGCTATAGTCATAGTAATTACCAAGGCGTCATCGTGTGGGTGTTGGATCCCCCGAGCGTCATCTTCTGTGAAGGTGAGGTTACAGGGACTGACTCGTGGTTCTTTGTTAGGCCGCTCGGTGAGATTGACGTAATGCTCTGGGCTCCTTCGGGAGTGAGCTTTTCGAGCTCTTTTTGAGTCTCCTCCACCTGATGTACCTCCGAAGATGGTGCGGATCTCCACAGGTTCTTCGGTCGGATTTTTGGGGCGTTCTCGTGCTCGTTCCTCTTTCCGAGTAGTTTTCTCTTGCTTGGTATACCGGCGTAAGTGTCCCTTCCGAATGAGGGATTCAATTTCATCCTTGAGATCTACACACTCGTCGGTATTGTGGCCATGATCACGATGGAAGCGACAATACTTGCGCTTGTCGCGGAGTTCTGGATCTGCCCGCATACAAACTGGCCAATTGAGAAGCTTCTCGCCGCGGATATCTAGTAAGATCTGCTCGGCGGTAGTGTTGAGAGGTGTATAGGAATGGAATCTCCCTTCTGGCTTTCTGCTTGGTCGGCGATCACGAGAAGAATGGTCGTCCGAGTTTTTCCTCGGGGCCTGGGGTTCTTCGTTCCTTGGCCTCTTTCCTTTTCCATTCGGCTCGGTTATTTGGATACTCTTGCGAGTAGCGGAGAACTCCTCGGCACGGACATATTTCTGGGCTCTAGCGATGAGCTCGGCTAATGTCTTTGCCTGGTTCTTCCCTATAGAGAAGGCAAACCTTCCTTCCCTCAAGCCGCTGCATACTGCGGCGAGAGCCATCTTGTCGTTATAGTCTTCCACCTTCAACGCTTCCTCATTGAATCGGGCAATGTAATCCTTTAAGGATTCTTTCGACCCTTGTTTGATGGTGAGCAGGTGGGTATTGGGCTTTCGGCTTCTCTTACCACTTATGAACTGGGTAAGGAATGACCGAGATAACTCTTCAAATGAAGATATGGACCCAGGCTTGAGTTGTCGATACCAATTCCGAGCGGATCCGGCCAGAGTGATCGAGAATCCTCTGCACATCATTGCATCAGTTGCAGTCTGTATCTGCATCCACGAACGATAAGCTTCCACATGTTCTGATGGGTCGCCGGACCCGGAGTATTGGATGACAGGCGGAATCCGAAATCTCTGAGGCATCACTTCGTTCATGATTTCTGCGGTGAACGGAAGCTTCTGTTGCTTCTGTAACATCAAGACTTGATTATTCAGGTCTGCGAATCGTGACTCCCAGGGATCCCTGTTTTCCGCCACTTCTTCCTGAGTGTTCTCCGGCTCAGGCATCCTTCTTTCCCTTCTCCTTTCCAGAGTGTGACGAAGGTCCGTTGGAGCCAAAGCCGAGGCGGCTGGGACATCCGTCGGGTCCCGAGTCGTCACATTCCTGGTAGGAGATCGGGGTGGGTTTTGAGCCGGCACTGGTGCTCGGATGGATTGTTGCGGAGATGTCCCGCGCCTCGGGCTTCTTGTCGCTGAATGGGCTTGAACGGTTGGTCCGACTTTTTCTGGTACTGGACTTCTCCGCTCAGGTTGTTGCTGGGGCTCGCGCTCCTGCCTCATTCGTTGCAACTCATCGCGCAAGGCCTGCACTTCGCCTTGTAAAGCACGGTATTTATTGGAACGATTGCGAGAACGCTGAGATGGGCCCGGAGCAGACTCCGCATGAAGTAGTGATGAGGAGCGGGTCTGCTCCGGTTCCACCATCACAGCTTTCTTCTTCCCTCTAGCCATAGCTTTCAAGAATAGGAAACTGACTTTTTGTATCAGTTTCCCACAGATGGCGCCAAAAAATGTTGAGGTCAAAATCTGGTCAGCCCTCTTCCCACAGACGGCGCCAAAAAATATTGAGGTCAAAATCTGGTCAGCCCTCTTCCCCTCTGAACAGGCGACGGACCTAGAATCCTGCACACAAACCACAGCAATGGAGACCCTGGCTAAGCCGAGGGACCCTCCGATGCCTAAGTCAGGACAACAGAATCCGGGTCTAAGTTTAGGAGAAAGGGAAGAGTGTCAGATGTTGCGTACCTGTTCTCATGGGGTGATGTAATATTTATACCTTTTCATTGTTCGATTCGCATCCGATAATCTCGGCACGATCAGTGGGGTTCGTGGATCATGGAGATATTGCTCAGAATCCGAAGATCGTGTCCTATTACGTGTGTATCTGCGGGCGAGATAATAGCGCACACCTATACATGGCAGTTTCTCCATTTAACGTGTGGGACCTTTGTCCTCGGAGATGTCTCGGCTCGGCCAGTCCGAAGGCGAAGATATCACTCCGAGCTGATGGTTGGTTATGACAGCTCGAGCCGATCCTTGATCCGTTCGCAAGTAATACAGCTACCCCTTCTCAGAGCCATGACGGGTGCCTGTTCGGAGTTGGTTGTACAACTCGAATATTTTCTCTTCCGACTGTTCTCGGAAAGAAAGTGATCAAGAATAAGAGCTTCGTTCATCTTAACCCGTTCTCCTAGTATGATGCCGAGGCTCGGACTCTCTGCTCGGAGTAACGAACCGTCGATCCTTCCGATTGTAATCGGCTCGGATCTTCCCATAACATTATATATATATATATATATATATATATATATATAAACTATGTTAGGCTCAACCTAGACTCAACTTAATTGAACCCAACCCATTTTAACTAGATCCAACGTGATGAACTTGTCTAGCCTCAAACTTTAATGGGATCATAAAAGGTTAGACTTAAACCTGACCAATTTTTTAACGAATCTAAAAAGGTAGACTTGGACCCATTAAAATCCAATTAAGTCCATCATTTGGTCCAACTACTATATTTGACATATACTTTTTTTAAAAAAAACACATGTACACACCCCCACACACTCACGCTGCAGTGGAATTTCACCACCTATGGGTACTCGAACCCTTGACCGGGTATATTTAACATATACTTATTTTTGTTTTAACCATCCATTTCGATGGTGATGCTTTCGATATTTATGGCCTATTTGGATTAGAAATCAAATAAATGATGCACTATAAAAGTGTGATGATTACAAATTACAGTACTTGTCTCTTGAAAAGAGGTAATTCATGTGACAATTTCAATGCTTACTTTACGATGGTAAAATCATAATAATGATACTTTTACATTATTTCAATGTTAGGTCACAAAGCAAATGCAATGACTTGTTAAATTTTGATAGAAAATTTCCTACACTACAGTGTGAATTTAATATATAATATTTCTATTAAAACTAGCTAGGCTCAACCTAGACCCAACTTGATTGAACCCAACCCATTGTAACCAGATCTAAGGTAATGAACCTGACTAGCCTCAAATTTTAATGGTGTCATGAAAGGCGAGACTCAAACCCAACCAGATTTCTTAGCGAATCTAGAAAGGTAGACTTGGATCCATTAAAATCAAGTCAAGTCCATATGATCTGTCACGACCTAGATTTCGAATACTTGGGGTGTACTTTAGATCCGAGATCCTCTTCATAACTTATATACTAAGAATAATTAAATTAATTAATATACTTGCATAAAATCCACCTAGCTAGTAGTACTACTATAGAATCTAAGTTCCATTCATACTTAGCCACATTTCATGAATAAGAAATTAATAATCTATTTCGATCATTAGTTATTAACATATCTAGACCCTCCAATTCGGGGTCTTATGTAATAAAATAAATCTTGTCCAACAAACTTGAAAAAAATAATAATAATCCAAGAACATTAAATGAAATTAAAATGATAATCATGGTTGGCCTAGGGCAACAAATTCTTCCTCATCAATTAGGGCCACATGTCCCTGGGATCCTTTTCTGGCTTAACTACGTCTTCATATTCTTGAGCCACTAGCATACCCTCAACTATATCTATACGGTTTTACATCAATACAGGATAAGCTGATTAGGCCAAATGAAAAGTCATGATATAGTTCTTTACATCAAATTAAAATAAAATAATAATAATTATATGCAATATAAGTTTAAAAGGAAATGTAAATGTTATGTAATGCATGCATGAATGAACGCATCAAGTGAAAATCTATCCACTTGCTTGTGTTGGAAACTCATCAACCCACATCCGTCCCTTGACGGGATTCTACTACCACTACATGGAAACTACTGATTAGGAACAGCCTAATCTTTAGTTTAGGAACATTTATAAGCCGTTCCTAATGGCACCGGTTTTCCACTATAACTGATACCCTGCTCCCATCTTGTATGGGGCCCACTGTGAAATTAGGGTTTTATCCACGCCGTTCATCACTTTTCTCATATAATTTTATGGGATGTTTAAAAAAAATGAGGTAAAACTAAGACTTAAGCAGACCACAAAGTAGGGATTAAACGCCCCACCATTAAAACCATCTTCAGAGGTGCGGTAGTTTTGGATTGTCTGGGCGGGGAGTAGGACGCAAGATGCGGATTTCCTGCCAAAGCTTTTCCGAGCAAGTCTTCGCACAAGGATGCTGGGTGGGGCCTCGTATAATGTATGTGAGAAATCCATATCGTCCATCGTTTTTTACTAGTTAATTTTAGGAGGTGCGACCAAAGCTGAGATGGATACAAAACTAAGTGGGTCACACGAGAGGGAAAATTGAGGAAAGAAATTTCTACCGTTGAAACCTGTTTGGGCTCAACCTTGATGGTTATACGCTATCCAAACCGTTTATAGGTAATTTCCAATGGGATAAAGTGAAAATACTAAAAAGATAGCCTGATACAAAAGTTTTATGGACATAATAATGCTTCAACGGTGCTCACTAAATGCCCAATGTTTCCTCTCGTGTGGCCTACTTGAGTATTGGATACACCTAATATTTGGTCGCACCTCCTAAAATGAACTCGAAAAATGGATGGACGGAATAGATTTCTCACATACATCTCGGTGGGGCCCACCCAGCATCCTTGCGCAGGAACGCGAATGGCTTTCAGACGCAAGGGTCCGCTCCCCTGTACACCCCAGACCTCCCGATGGTCTGGCGACAACGCCCGAAAATGCCCCAGCACTCGTTCCACTCATCACCGTCTGATTGCGTCGAGCTGCTGGCCATGGGTCCTCGCCCTCATTCCTATCTCTCTCTCTCTCTCTCTCTCTCTCTCTCTCTCTCTCTCATTCGATTCTCAAATAACCTGGAAATCATAATCCAGAACTCGAATTTATCCCTTTTAGCGATTCTCCATTAGATTCTCTCTGGAATGGTACGAATCCCACCTATTTCCACGAAAAATCCACTTTCCATGTAGTGATCTAGGGCATTTTCAGAAATCCCCATTGAATCCTCCTCCACCATTCCCGATCTAGGTAATTAAGTGTGGAATTTTGTTGTTTGGATTTTCTAGGGTTTCACATGAGGATATGGACGGGAGTTTCATGTCTTAATGGCGTTTAGGGTTTTTATTTTTCTTTTGGGGTATGGAAGAGAAGCCAAGACTGTTGATAATGTACACTTCACAGACTAGAAATGCTTTGGATGCAGCAGAACGCGTTGGGCATGAGGCAGAGTGCTTGGGCTGTCGTGCCTTGGTCCTCCCCATGGATGAATTAGATGCTGTCAGATTGGCAATCTCCTCCTCTTCTTCTTCTTCTTCTTCTTCTTCTTCTTCTTCTTCTTTTTTTTTTTTTTTTTTTTTTTTTTTTTTTAAGTTAGTTGATTATCTGGCAAAGCATGACGATTTGCATGTGCAAATGACTCTATTGATCCAAACTATCCAAATTGTGGGCCCTATTATATATGGGGTGTAGCCTTATAACTGGATTGATTGGTAAAGTTATGATACAGTTGTTTATTCAATTTGGATCCCTGATTGTATCTTTGCTCCTCTTGATGGTCACCACTAGCCACTTTAGAATTATATGCTTGGTTTAAATTTTGGTCTGTGATCCATCTTCTCAATGTGTTGCATGATTTGGATGGCTTGGATTCAATTACTTGCATGCCACGAGTATAGTGGCTCTGTGTGCATTCACATGGATGGTCCCTAGTTGCTATCTCGATGCCATGTGTGTTTTTCAGCTGAATGATACATGTGTTTTTCAACTTTAAACCCCATTTGATTTACAGGAAAAAAGTTGTGTGTCTGGATTCGCTGAGCATGAAATCGATGTAGAATTTCATGTTTAGTTGCTGAGTTGAATGTTGTTAATTAGGGGTTGGTTCTTCTTTTTCTTCTTATTCTTGAGAAACAATCCAGTGGTGTAGAATTTCATGTTACCTGTGACATGTTCGACAAAATGCCGCAATAAAACAAGCTTTTGTTTTTGGGGGTATGCTGATCCACGATAGCACCTGGATGATGATGGGTCCAGATCTCGTGCATATGTTTCCATGTAACAGAGTAGAGGTTTGGATATCCAACTAAAACATAAGTGTAGAGGTCTGGATATCCAACTAAAATACAAGTGCCCAAACTGTATTTTTTCTCAATTATTAATATCTTTTAGTTAAGTTCTGCACAGGCAGCGTGTCACATCTTGCCATGTCATATTTTTCTTTCTTTTTCTAGGACTTCTAAGATAACCCAAATGGGGCCATTTGAAAGATCTGCATAGAGCCATCAAGATGTCAGAACCGGCTCTTGTGTCAGCAGACTTAAATGTTTAAGTATGATAGTATCCATGGACAATAGAAGATCATGAGCTCAAGTATGATAGTATGATAGTTCCACTTCATTTACCAGCTTGCATATGGTCTAGTCCACGGAGAAAACATGGAGCTGGGCCGCGATTCTGATGAAGGCCTTCAACGATGAAGAAAATCCTTATCTTCCAAAGGTATGATACTAATTAGACCAAATGATGTCCTATAGATTCCATAGCTTTCATCTGATATCATTGAATGACTGAATTTACAACAATCCAAGTAATGTTGGATATTTACAGGATGGTTCGACATGGAGAACGAATAAATTCACTGATAGTGCTTCGTATCCGATAGCTTCTTCATCTGAAATGCGAGTTTGGGAACGGCGTCTTCATATGCATTGCCCTTTTAGTTGATGTCATTATTGTTTGGATTGCTAGGCTAATAACCCAATTTACTTCGTAGGAAAAGTAGACTTGTGCACTGCGCCAACCATCATCATGATCATCATCACCTTCTTTCGGAAATTTGGGGTCGGCCAGTAAATGGGTTCAACAACCTTCATCTTTTACTCAGGCTCAACCGCCCAACTAATATAGAGGATTCCAAAGTTTTTTTTTTTTTTTTTTTTTTTTTTTGTGTGTGTGTGTGTGTGTGTGTGTATTCAGTTTTTGAGGTGACAATATAAAAAATTGTCAAACAAGTTACTCTTGTACGTGGTGATATTTCTCAAATTGGGTATGACTTGGAAGCACCGCAGAAGATGGTCAGTGGGCTGGTGAGTTTTTGTTTTGGAGAAGATAATTCATGTTAATTGCACTCCTCTTGTTTCAGGATGGAAAAATCGGTACTTTGGAGCAGGTGAGCTGTGGCCTGGACTCTGTACTCTGTATAAAATGATAGGATGAAACCAAAATCTTTTTTGGTGCTTTATCTACAATGTGATATATTGCTTATTCTGTTTGCATATACCAGTTGATGTTTATGAAGAAAATATGATTATTCACTGTTTGATACATGTACGGCTTCTAATCATGCATTTGCAAATGTGAATGCACGTACTGTGATTTCTTTGTGGATTCAAAGTGTGAAAACTTGCTAAATGAAGATGTCTGCTAATTACAAATTACAATTTAAAAGTATACATAGAGAATGATTAATGGCTGGATGAATTTGTTTCCCACGTGTAACTGTGTGGTAGCCTCAATCTGTATATTTGTGTATCCTTCTTGAAAATTTTGGTTCCTTGTGATATTTGAATGCATAATGTTATGGTTTTGCCTCTGTTTTGATTGGACTGTACTGTGGTTCTAGGATCCTAGCCTCATTAGGGAATGGTAGTTGGTTCTACGCTACCTGAAAACTTTGTAAATAAGTGTCATACTTGCATTTAATCCTTATGACTTTTCTTGTCCTCGGCAAGGAAAAAGAGGAGAAACATTATCATTTCCTCTCTTTCTTCATATCGCTAAAACATGGTCACATACACAAGCTTAACTATTTAAGCACGTGAGTTGTTCAGAAGTCCTAATGTCTTTATCAGAAGCTTGGTCCATTTTGGTGTTCAATTTTCAAGTGCCATGGGCTGGTATTGTAACTCATGTTTCTGTTCAAATGGCAGGATGTGATTTTGTCGGCAATGGGAGTGAAGAAAAGAAATCTCTCCAAGGAAAGCACTCTAGGTGAAGCCGTGAAGAAGCCAAAGGAAAATAATGTTGGGAAAAACCACAAGGTAAATGGCCTGGATCCTGTATTCTCACTCAATTATTCCATATCCCATTAATAAGCTAATGTTCTGGACTGTTGTAGCATATGACAAATGCATGCTTGTGAGCGCCCATTCGCAAACACCAGATACAAGCACCCTGCCAATGTGGCACACAAGTGTGAAATCTGGGCTTTCCACAAGTCAGGTGGAAAATCCCATGGAAAATTTTCTGCATATATTCATGATTTGGTTTATTACTTCCGAATTTTATTGAAATTTAGATGTGATGCTTTACTGCTTTATGTGGAAACATGCATTGGAATTGTTTAGATATGAGTGAGTATGATTAGTTAGCATCATAGTATCATTAAGTTTGTAAACCAGTTTTTGACTCTTATAGCAACTGCATTTCATTTGTTTGCATCACAATTTCATATAATTCATTCTTGACATGTTTGTTCTCTTAAACTTGTTGACGGAGACTTTGACAGCGACCGTTGCAGATGGGTACCAACGCTACTTGGTTGAAACGATATGTGGATAAAGAGACTGGAGATAGCTAGTTGTATTGGCCAAGCTAGGAGTAGACCGCATGGAGGTGCTACCTGGTTGCAACAATATATGGACAGAGATTAGAGATAGCTAGCTGTAGCTAGGAGTGAACCACCTGGAGGATTTTTCTTTTAATGTATTCGGACAATTTTTGACTTATTGTTATAAATATTATATATTTTTTATGTAGTCCTACAATATCTGTTTAATATTCATTTTTAATTGTGTGGTTTCAAATATTAAAAAAAAAATACAGGTTCCAATAGAAAAAAAGAAAAATTACTGCCTTTGCTAGTAGGTACGTGGCTTTTACTAACCTTCCTAAATAAGGAAGGGTTCAAAACTGTACCTAAATAAGGAAAAATACTGTTTATAAATTAGCAAATTAAAAATTTTGATTCCTCAATAGAAAATTTGCAACGGTTTTCAACCGTCCCTATTTTTCTGCGACGATCTATTTAACCATGGTTGGAAACCATTTCTAAATGGTTTAGAAAAACCATTCCTAAATATGAATTTTGGTGTAGTGTACTGGGTAAGTATGGTCAAGGCCCACATCTACTCCTCGAGTAGACTTCCACTAGTATAGTGGGCTTCTGGTAACGATTCTATCAGAAATACCATTTAGATAGGTTCCTAAAGAATTCAACACGTATTATGCATGCAAATGATGCATACGCAAGCATATTAAGTAATTGTGAATGATATATCATATGCTCATTCCTATTCTTAGATTTAAATCATTGTAGTTTTCATACTAACTGATAATATCATCACAACCATCAATTTATAGTTATATCCATTCAACAAATCAGATCACTATTTACAATTATACAGAAAATCAGATCATAAATTCCCTAATATAATAAATCCGATCATTGGCTATACTAGCATATTGAACAAATCACATCATTAATAATACAACAATCAAAATTATACGTTCAATCAAATTAAATAAGAGATCATAATAACGAGTTTAAAGCATACTGCAATATATCATAAATGAATATATTTTAACTTAATGGAGGAAAACACATCGAAATCACTCACCTTGGTGCAGTATAGATGATTTTGTAAAACAAATGGTTTGATTTGAATTAGAATTCCGTAAAATCACGTAAATGAAATTATTTTTTGATATCATTAGTTCATATGATGATGCCCACCTTTGATCGATGTAAATCCATTTAAATAATCTTATAATATGATATCTCATTTAAATGAATTTATGGATTAAAAAATAATATTGCAAAATTTAAGGTAATGTTAGAATTTAAAATCACGTAAATGAAATTATTTTATAATCTCACTCGTTTACATGACGAGGCCCACCTTTGATCGATATAAATCCATTTAAATAATTTTTCAATAAAATTATAAATGGTGTGGCTCTGAGTCCGTCCCAGGCTAGAGCCCTGCCACCCTCTTTTATACAAGATGTAGGCTGGTCATTTGACGTGACCAATCAAGCATGATATTGACAAAAATTCCCTTGAAACCTTAAATGGGCAGGGCTGACGGACTATTAGATGCAGCCCAAGCCTGCCTGATTAATAAACTAGCTTAAATTTTTGGCCAGGTCTGGCCATTGGGCCTAGTATTTCAGACCAAGCCCCAACTCAGGCTAAGACAACTCTAGTTACATCATGGGAAGGGCAATTGTTAGCCAATACATAGAAGCAAGCTTAATACCCATTTTTCTAGGGCTGATTTTGCTTTGTCATTGGCTTCTTGCAATACATAATAGAATAAAATCTTTAGTTTGGATGCCAAATCTGAAACTCATTATTGAATGTGAATCTCCATGGTTCGGAATCCATAGATGAAGCCCTTTTCTTTTCTTTAAAATTAAAAAAAAAAAAATCTTTTCTTTTATTTTTTACTAGATCTTTTAAAGGAGGGGTGTGCCCAGCCCATGCAGTAGTGCAACACAGGGGCACCACTTAAGGGGCACGTTATCAAGCTACTATGGTAGGCCCTCCCCTATAGGAAATTAATTTAGTATCATGTGGACTGATGGCCCACATATCTTTAAACATCAATTTCAACTAATATCTTTGCACATGCATTAGGTGGTGTCAGCTGCCATATTTAATTTATTTACTGGAAACCAAACATGGGGACATGTCACAATGGACTGCTAAACAGAGGAAGCAGTGAGGCGGTTTACGTTGGTATCCAAAAATTCCATTGGTCTGTTTTCATTTGAAGTACATTATAGGAAAGGGCATGACAGACCAAATTTGTCAAATAGGCATGTTAATCTCAGTTGGTGAACAGAAACAATGTTCAAGCATATTTTAGTCGAGATGACGATGAATGTGGTGTAAACCATTTTGAGAAGGGTTTTTGGTGTTTCACTTGCTTGTGAAACCGGTTATTCACCATGGAAGTTCATCCTCCAGTTATATCCTACGTTATTCTGTCTCCTGAATATTACTGTCTTTTTCAGCAAATATCCTCTAGTTATATTTGCTTTGTTCATTATAAATCTCATTTTGGTATTTCTCTTTTGTAAGGCTCAACTAGTGACACAATTCTCTCAAACCTTTTGGCACTCACTGCTTCAAGTGTATAACTTGAATTTTCATTTAGGATTGTGAAATACATTATAATACAAGCTATTCAATTTTATTATGTTTATTTTGTCTCGTTTTGTATTCTCATGGAGTCAATCCCATCATATGTAAATGATTTGAGAGGATTTTTTTTTTTTTTTTTTCATCATCGATGGGGTGTCTAATACTTAAAATTGATCCGGAGGTTACTCACAATTTCTTTATTTCTTTCTTAGGTTGCTTGCAATTGTTTATTCTGTCGTATGTTGCTTACAATTGTTTATTCTGTAAAGTTGATTTGACTTTGTTTCTCAATTATTTGTGGATGACAATCAATTATATGAGTGGAAAGAAGAATAACATACTTATGGAGAGATATGGTTTTTCATCGCCAACGGTCTGTTTCGAGCACGTATCTTGATTCTAGAGCTGTTGGATGTTATATATTATATAATATATGCATCTCTACCTCTTTCCCCTGTTCTATAAATAATGCCTACATATGTACATATATGCAAGGGATGGTTTGAATCAGACATCGGGTGTTTGACTCTATGCAAATATGTGGCCTGGCTGATAAGCGGAGTGATCTGATTTTGCACCATTGATCTTCATGGTGGGCCCACCTTGTGCATGTCTAGAATGTCCTACAGGCATGTTGCCATGTATGAGAGGAGAATGCCAAAAGTTGTATTTGAGCACACTTGGCATTGCTCTATAACACATGCAGTGGCTATACCAACTAGTTTCTACTGCATTATTGCCCGAGTTGCTGAACTTTTAGAAAGTAAGTTCAATACCACAAGGATGTGAACTAATTGATTTCTTACTTCCAATAGAAGACCATGGAGATTTTTGTTGTATATCCTAGATGGTGTGTCACTTCGATAGATGAATTCTTCTTCTTTGTAAACAAGGAAGACACCGTTCTCCCCTACAAACATGGATTGTCTTGTTCAATAATCAAATACTAAAATGTTAAACACTGGACAATCAAGAAGGCACCTGCTGACAATAGGCTGGAGTGTGTTTGTAAGCTTCAAGAGACTGGTTGCTGGTGATGCATTCATCTTCCTATGACAAGTAGCTTTCTCATGCTGGGGTGATTCCATTGAGGTTTTCCCTAATACCGTTCCTACAATACAATTCAACACAATGGAATTTTCAATGAATTTGTACCATGGACGGGTGTTGTTAGTTGGGAAATTGCTCAATGGGGTTACTTGTATATTAGGTTATCAGGATGATTTTTAGTTCTTACCAACAAGAAGGAAATATGATCTCTAATTCATAATCATGATTAAATAAAATGAGATGAACTCATTTTTAAGTGGCATCTAAACAAACCTTCAAGTGTAAAGAGTTACATGTGAGTTTTTGCACTCTCACATGTTTGTGATCACATGGTTCATGCCCCTTCATTACACTAAGGAGTGTGCAACAAGCTGATATGCAGGGTCCCCTGCCTTAGCATGTATGATTTTGCGATCTCACGCATATGCGGCCCATCGAACGAAGATCATGGGTTTGATGGGTACCACTTCACTATTTGCTTAGTTTTCATTGAATGTTGACTAATGTTTGGTTTTTTTTTTTTTTTTTTCTTAATTGTATAGGTGGGTTGATCCTCTTCAGGCCTGATCATGGTGGCCCACTCCAGTTTGCAGGAGCTACGGCGTTTCTTAGTAAATTATATAAAGACTATCTTGGTATTATAAGGAGTTATGGAGGGAGTTGTGGTTCTCAATCATTTTCCATGAAGTGTCGTTTGTTGATAATGTGGGTTTAAAGCTCATCATGTTGTGTGCATGATATCCAATTTGTCCATCACATTCGCCACCACATCTTCTTCTTATATCCCAAAACTCAGGCCCATTCAAGACTTCGAATTCAACTACATTAATCATTTCGGTGGTTTAATCCAAACTGTCCAAAATTTATTTCTTGATTTAACTTTGCTTTACACTTTAGTTTGAATGTAATCGTTATCTGAACTAAGCAAAGTACGAACTAGCTTATATTTTGATAGATTTACCTTACATGATTTGTGATATTTGGGATATTTTTGGTTAACAAAGATTTGATTTTTGTATCTTACATTTATATAGTCATTTTTGATTTTTAATTGTATTGCAACATTATTTGAGTTTCAAATATTTTAAAAAATACAGGTTTCAAATGAGAAAAAAAAAATGCCGTTCCCCAAAATTAAGAAGGATTTGGGGGGTGCTGAAATTTAAAATTTGCAACGGTTTTTAACCGTCCCTCATCTTTTGCGATGCCTATTTTAGGAATGGTTGAAAACCGTTCCGAAATCGAACCATTCTTGAATAGAGATTTCAGTGTTGTGCCACTTGAGCACAATCCTTAGCAAAATTCATATGTGGATAAGAGATGGGCAGAAAATTGCCTCATGACACGTACAACACAAAGCATCTCAGTTTAGAATCAAGCCAATTGAAGTAGTCCATGTGGCTGCAATCCCTCCCATCCAGGGATCTCTTGGAGGGACATGTATGGGATGGTGGCCCCACATGGTATTTCGGGAGTGGTAATATTGCTCTTAGGGTGTCCATTGCATGAGTGTCAGCTTGTAAAAGGAAGTGAGCTGATGTAGAGAGAGATGTAAGCCTATTCTTTGCACAGATAGACTGGAAGAAGTCCAAAGAGAAGCAGATGTGCTTCGTTAGATCTGGGCCCAGTCCTACATGGGGCATGACATAATTGGGCCGCATGCGCATCTAGATCAAAGAGAATCATTCAAAATAGAGAGAAATTAACGTTTGAAGTGCGAAGCATAAAACAGTTCTAACTTTTGGTTCATTCATCATTACCAGCTGCACGACTTATGAATTTTGACTAGAACAGGTGATCCAAAGCCAACTAACTCTCATAAGCAGGTTGTGTCGCTCTCTTTTGCAAGAAAACGACTTCTCCTTATTCAAAATCACAGTTTTATAAAAACTTATAAATTTTAATAAGTTTTAGGTTAGACGTATCTCATTCGTCTAAGAATTTAGTATACGATGTCTTCTTAGGATTTACTTGATCTTATCATGCAAAGAATCATCTAACAAACTTAAATTAGGACTTTATGTTTTTAGTAAATTATACTAATTTAGATAAGTTTTAATTTAGTCATATTAGGACTCCTAATTAAAATTTGTTTTTCTTTATAAGTAATATAATCGTGAATCTAAATATTATTATCGATTAATAAAATTTTGAATTTTCTTTTCTTTCCTGTCAATTCAAGAATCAAGAATACCCTTGTGATTCAAGGTTTTCCACCCTGAGGCAGACGATGACTCATCACTTGCATCATGAGTGCAAGGCATTGTACTTCGGGCATACATTGGATGGCTCTCAAGCCGCATGCAGCTTGGTGTTTTTGCACCTTTTGGTGTGAAAACCATCCGCAAATCTCTTACTTAAATGGAAGCGATGGCTGGGATGCAGTTAAGTGTTTTTTCCCTTCTTTCTACTACCCCATGATAAGGAGGCTCATTTCAGCTACTAATTTCTTGCATGGATGATACAATCCAATGAAGTAGTAATACAAAAACGCAGTTGAACATTTCTTCTCTTCTTTCTACCACATGATAAAGAGGTCCATTTCACCAACTGATTGCTTGCATGGATGATACAATCCAATGAAGTAGCAACACAAAAAAATATCTTAAATAAGGACGCAAGGTGTCAATGGTTTAGTTTGGGTGCCAGGCTAGGCCTCGGCCTGGCCCAAGCCCAGCATGCCCAAGCCTAAGTTGTAAAAGTTTGTTAGACCTTGGACAGACCCAGCTCGGACCCAAAATTAATAGTTATCTCTATTTCACAATTAAAATTTCCTAACTCATCTGTTGATAAAGTGGGCCACACATCTACAAAGAAATCAACAAATTAGAGGAATAAAAGCAACAGTTTGTGTTTAAGATAGATGATCGCATGACTAAAGATTAAAGTAGCATATTTGTTGAAAATAACACATGTACATATAGTCAAGTTAAGTCGGGCTAAAAAGACTTGAGCCCAAGCCTAACCAAGAAATTGCTTGGGTCATGCATGGGACGGTCTAAGCTAGTAGGTCCAACAAGCCAATCATTCTACCCCAATTGAAAACCCAAGCCATAGCATGCGGGCTAGACTCCTACATTAGTATAGCATATTTAAAAAATGGCCGTGACTATGCATATGCATGGCAGAGTATGGTCCACTTATAATTGGATTTTCTTAATTTTTGGTATCATGATGTAATATGATCTGAAAAAATAGATGAACAGAGTGGATACCACGGTTAGGTATGCACCTTCTTGGATGAGGCCGGGGTATTACCTAATTTCCTTCCCTGCACCACATGGCAAGCAACGAATTTCTTGAGGTGGAAAATTTAGGTTGGCCTAACAATGATGTATTTCTAAAATCCACACTGACTATTCATTGTTTAAGATCATTCTAGGAAAAAAACCCAAAAATAATGCAGATCCAAAGCTAAAGTGGACCACACCACTGAAGACAGTAGGAATTAATGGTACCATTGAAAACTTGTTAGGGCCACATAAGGCTCTCATCAAGTTGATATTTGTATTTTAACTTCATACAGGTATGTGCAATCTTATGAAGAGGTGAGATGGGAAATAAGCCTCATGAAGGGTTCTAGAAAAGTTTCAACGGTAGTTTGTTCAATTTCTACTACTTTATGTGGTGTGATTAACTTGAGCTTTAGATCTGCCTCATTGGATCTAAAAAAAATCATGGTGGAATCTAGAAAAGTCCCACACCTTAAAAGTTGTGTTGTGTAGTTAGCCATCTCTATTTCGAAGAGATAAATCGCGCGTATCTTGTTAGCTTGAGTAATTAGAAATGACGTAGAACAATGACAAGGGACGGCACTGCAATTTCCACTGCCTTCAACACAAACTATCCGTACTGAATAAAAATTACATGGGATGGAGGGGGGCAAAGAACCTGACCTCCGAAACAATTCAAAAAGTAGAGCAGTTATACACATAAGCAACCCAATTCCTGGAAACAAATGAAAAAGATAAGGTGTCGTTTATTTCCTGGCCACCTCCTCTTATTGGGTGAATCACCGAAATCAACCAATTTCGATAATTGGGATGTTGGCAATCTTGTCCCGATTTTCTCCTCCATCTCCATAGCGCTCTTTTAAGACTTGACAGGATACGATCTTCAATTGTTGAAGCTTGGTGAGGTGTTGCAACTCCTCTGGTAGAGACTCCATCGGGTCACAATAGTAGATTTCCAGAGTTTGGAGGGCTTTGAGTTGTCCCAACCAACCACCAGGTAGTGATGTCAGCTGATGATTACCCCAAATCTCCAAATGGTTAAGGTTGGGGAAGATGGGTAAGGGTGCTTCTGATGACATCCCATCATTACTTATGCCTAAACTCAGCCTCTGGAGGAGAGGTGGAAGGTTGTGGGGCAATGCCTTTAACTTTGGGCACGATTTTACTCTTAATTCTACAAGTGATGGCATAATCTGTCCATCTCCCTCTCTCAATTCCCACTCCTCCCAATTTGGCATGTCTTGGAAGAAGAGGGTCTCCAGCTTGGGGAATGAGACAACACCACCACTTCCATCATTGTTAGCATCCCCACTAAGCTCGCCACCCACGTATGTCACCTCCGTCATTGCCCATACTACAAGATATTTAAGGGACAGTAGTTTCCCAAGACCTGGCAGTTGTTTACACCCCCCGCAGCCCATGAGTTCCACCTTGACTAGATTAGAGAACACCGGATCCTCTATCCACTTGGTAAGCTTGGAACCTTTGTAAAACCATATTATAAACTCTTTCAAGTTTGTGTGGGGCTTGAGGATTTCAAGCATGTCCTCATCATCATCCAATCGTCCATAATTTCCGTATTCCAAGGTTAGAGCATGAAGGTGCTGCTTCTTATCCAGTTCTGCCTCCCTAGCTTCGTCCCTGCTCCTGACTTTTTCCACATTTTTAATTCGAAGACTTCCTTGAAGATGATTGAGGTATTTCAGTTCTCTGCAATTCCATCCTTCGTCACCACCTCCCACAGTGAACTCTGTTAATGTCCGAAGGCCAGTTAATCTCCCTATACCCTGCGGTAAGTACTTCAGCATGTTAGTGCCTTCTATTTCTAGATGTCTGAGGTTATTCATTTTTCTTAATCCTCTAGGAAGTTTTTCTAGCCTGTAACAGTAACGGAGTCCCAAGGTCTGTAAATTTCTGCAATTACTCACCTCCTCTGGCAGCTCCACTATGTCTGTGAAAGATAAATCAAGATATCTCAGGTGTTTCAACTGTCCTATTGTTCGAGACAATTTCTGAATGCCAGTTAAACTCAAGTCCAATGCCCTAAGGTATCTCAAATGATGAAATAAATTCTGTGGAAAACCGGAGATTCTTGAGTGTAGTAGCAATGTCCGCAACTTGTGGGCCTTATGTAAGGTGGCCGGAATAGAAGCCAGTTCAAGAGCTTCATCACTGAAAATTAGAAAAGAATGGCGGATATTGTTTAGGTTCGAAGAGGCTTCCTTTCTGATCTCCACCGTTGAACAGTCACTTCCTGAAACAAATTGTGCAAGATCATGAACTAAATCATGCATCTTGCAACCGACTATGTTCTTGTAATTGTCAAATTCTGCATCTTGGAGCAAGGAGCGTCTTAATAAATCATCAAAATACCGCCCACCAATATCCTCGATCTCTTCACCTTCCTTAGCATGTATGAAACCTTGTACTGCCCATAACTTGACTATTATATCCTTCCTTATCCGCCAATCTTTCGGAAAAACAGAGCAATACCCGAAGCACTGCTTCAGAGCAGGAGGCAAGTCTTGGTAGCTTAGCCACAAAGCTGGTAAAATGCCTTCTGAGTTCCATATCTCGCTACCCAAGACAGCCTCCCACTCCTTCTTCTTGTACTTCTCAGGCGCATGGTGCTCCCTATTGTCTTTGCTGCGAGAGGCACCCCTCCACACTTCTTTACAATTTCCCTTCCAATCGCTTCTAGCTCCAAGCGCTCTTCTGCATTCCGATGCTTGAGTGCTCTACGGTTGAACAATGACCAGCATTCTTCATCAGATAAGGCCAGCAGTTTGTGTATGTAAGAGCTTCCCATCGTGGATGCAACATCTTCCAAACGAGTGGTCACGATGATTTGGCTCCCAGGTGCACCAGCTTGAAAGGGAACTCTCAGCTTGTCCCACTTCTCGCTGTCATTGCTCCAAACGTCGTCGAGAACAAGCAAGAATCGCTTTCCATGCAAGATTTCATGGAGGCAACTTTGCAACGGGTCCAAGCCTTCAAGATTACAAGGAGACTTTGTGGCAGATTCTATCATTAATTTTGTAATCCGTTTTACATCGAAAATGTCGGAAACACACACCCACATTTTCACATTGAAATGGCCCACGACTTCATCATCGTTGTATGCGAGTTGAGCAAGGGTAGTCTTGCCTAACCCCCCCATTCCAACGATAGAAATGACGATAGGCACCTTGTATACCACATCACTAGTTTCATTTAGCAACATCCTCAATATTTCATTTTTATCATCATCCCTTCCAACAGTGGCTGATTCGTCTACTTGGGAGCCTGTTTCTCGCCCTTCCATTTCGTCCCTTCTCTCTGCATTACCCATTTTAAATTCAAATCTGTTCTTTTCGCTGTCAATCTCTTCTAACCTTTCCCATGTATCCTTTATTCTGTTTGCAAGTTTATGGCGAAATGCAAGGTGACCGAAACAAGAAAAAGGTGAAAGGAAGTTCTGCACCTTTTTATTGCAAGAAAGAGATTCATCACCTTCATCGTCTTGTGATGGGAGGGATTCCGTGGTACAATCGTCTAGTATGTCATCGATGTCATAAGCCACATCTTTGAGCTTCTTTAGCCAATCTTTCACGGATTGTTCTTTCAGATGTCGAGTCTCGGCATCTTCAAGGACGGCCTTGATGGAGGTGAATGCACTGGAAAGCTTTCTGAGCTCTTTGGTGACACCAAGCAGTGAAGCCACCTCATCTTCAAGAACTTTGCCCAATTTTTCTATTGCGAATGAGACCAGTGAATCAGCCATTTTTTTTTCTTTCTAATTTTGGGATGTATGGATGGGAAGAAGGGAGGGATTTTGGTTCTTGATTTCTACTTTTGGGATGGATTTTGGTTCTTGCTTTCTCCTTTTGGGATGTATGGATGGGATGAAGAGAGAGATTTTGGTTCTTGCATGCTTTCTCTTTTGGGATGTATGGATGGGAAGAAGGGAGGGATTTTGGTTCTTGCTTTCTCTTTTTGGGATGTCAGCCGGATGGAATGAAGGGAGGGATTTTGGTTCTTGCTTTCTCCTTCTGGGATGTCTGGATGGGATGATGGGAGGGATTTTGGTTCTTGCTTTTTCTCTTGGGATGTATGGATGGGAAGAGGGATGGATTTTGGTTATTACTGTTTCCTTTTGAGATGTCTGGATGGGATGAAGGGAGTGATTTTGGTTCTTGCTTTCTCTTTTGGGATGTATGGATGAGATGAAGGGAGGGATTTTGGTTCTTGCTTTCTATTTTTGAGATGTATGGATGGAATGAAGGGAGGGATTTTGTTTCTCGATTTCTCCTTTTGGGATGTATGGACGGGAAGAAGGGAGGGATTTGACGTGTGTGAGAGAGCTCTAGCAGGCTTGGAAATATATAATGGAATCAGGTTGGGAGGTAGAGAAGCAAAGAATGCTCAGACCATCTGGACTAGTATTCTGACGGTGTCTACATACCAAAAAAAAAAAAAAAAAAAAAAAAAAAAAAAAAAAAAAATCTCCAATCGGATATTCCCAGCCCTTTGTCTGCAAGCTAATGGGGCACATGGTTAAAAATATGACTATAGCGACGACCCTTTGTCGAGACTACTAGCCCTGCATGACCCATGGTACGCTGTTTTTAGGTGTTTGGCCTCTTTTTATAATACCTTATTCTTTTGGCCCTTCCACATTCACTTGAAAAGTCAATGGATGAAAATGCCCTTGTTGGAGGTAGGGCTGAAAGTCGGGCGGGTTGGGCTAGGTTGGTTAACCCGATCCCAACCCAAGGTTCCTGTACCTCAACCTTAACCCAACCCAACCTCGGGTTGGGAATTCTCAACCCAAGCCCAACCCATGCGGGCTCGGTCGGGTTAGCTGGGTTGGTCAAGTGGATATATGCTAATATTTTCATTATTATATTAGTCTATTATATTTTCAATACAAGTCTTATTTTTTGTACTTGAAAGTTCTTTTTTTTTTTTCCCCAAACAAACAAGCTAAAATATAAGACTACTCATTTAAAAGTCTTGTTGTGTATGAAATCGGATTGCATACGGAGTACACAGTTCTCTCTTATCTTATTCTATTGAGTAAACTAGCCTTCCATCGATTTTTCCATATAATTTAAGGAGTTGAACCCAAAATTGAAGCATATCCAAAGATTGATTGGATCATACTACAGGAAACGGTGGGGAGAATGATTTCCAACGTTGAAACCTTTCTAGGCCCCACAGTGATGTTTATTTGCCATCCAACTTGTTCATAAGATTATAAAGAGAAGGATGAACAAAAAACACAAATATAAGATTGATCCAAAACTTTCGTGGCCCCAAAGAAAATTTCAACGGTAGAAGTTCAATTCGACTCTCCTGTGGTGTGACCCATTTAAGCATTTTATATGCTTCTTTTTTGGCTTCAAGCCCTAAAATTATCTAGGAAAATGGATGGACGAAGAAGATAAAAATACATAAATCATAGTGGACTTCACAAAGTTTACTCACTACGCAATCCGCTTCCTTGTATAGCATACAATCTATTTGGGAGAGAGAAATCCGGCATATCTTGTAAGCTCGAGTCATCGGAAATGACGTGGACCAATGAAAGCCGATGGCATTGGAATTTCTTATGCCTTCTACACAGACGATCCACAGTCAATTATTTATAAGGAACTTATATATCAATCGGGTTCGGGTTGGGTTGGGCAACTTGGGGCCTCAACCCGAACCCAACCCACCAAGTTCTATTGGGTTAGTGTTTGTATAGCCCAATCCCAAGACCGAACCCGATAAATCATGCTCAAGTCCAACCCAATGTCGGGTAGGTCATGGGTCGGTCGGGTTGAACCCACTCCACTTTCAGCCCTAGTTGGAGGCCAGCACCTGCATGGACATTGAGTGTGGGAGAAGCTTTAGGTACGTTGTAGCCACCTATTGGTCATTGTTCTTAGATCGAATCCATTCATTCCTTTCATGAGCCACCACTCATTTGGGAAGACACTGACATCACGTTGATACAAGCTCTTTATGGCTCATAAAACCCAACAATTGATAACGATTGCCCGTTCACTGTCAACTATTTTCTTCTAATACTTAGATACATAAATCTACTGTGATAGATGGTTATGTTGGGCTCATTGTGATTTTTGTGAGAAATCCACTCCATCCATCCATTTTGTCAGATCATGTTAAGATATGGCACAAAATATTAGATAGATCCAAAACTCAAGTGGGCTCCACTGTGATGTTTATATGCAATCCAACTAGTTAATAAAGTGGCCCAAATGTTCATAAGGTCATTACCACTTAATATTAGCCTGGTCCAAAGCTTTTGTAGGTCCATGAATGTTTCAACTATGGGTGTATAAAATCCATTGTTTTCTATTGTGTGGCCCACTTGATCTTTCAATCTACCTCATTTTTGGGCTCATACCATAAAATGATTTGGCAAAACATGTGAATAGGGTAGATTTCTCACTAACACTATAGTGGGCCTCACTGAGTTTACCCCATATGCGCAATCTGCTTCCCTTCCACTTCAATGGTCTAGGGGTGCCACGCTCCTTGACAGGGGCAGTTTTGTCCCTCTGAAAATTAAAAAAGACGTTCGGGTCATGTAAGAAATATTTTATAAAGTACCACGTAGCCATTTTGGTTATTAAAAAAAAAAAAAAAAAACATTTATTAGCCCACCCACAACATGACTGGCACACCCATGGCATCACATGTTAGGACCATCTTACCAAGGCAAAATCAGACTAATCAAACACTTCCATAAATCCAACCAATACCTTATAAAACGGGAAATGGAGATTGTCTGCACATAAATGTCTAATCACCAATCTGAGCCATTCATTTGCTAGAGACCACCATGGATCATGATCACCTGTTGTTTTAAGTCACTCTTTTTATCAGGCAATCGATTCTGTTCCCGGCCCATTAGATGAATGGCAACTAAGAACATTCGTATAAGGAATATAGCAAGCCTCTGATTGTAAGCCAATGGTGCCGATGGTTGTGTCGGTTGCGATTGAACAATATGAAAGAGTTTCGGGTCATGATCCATCCATAGCATGGCTTAACAGACCACCGGTCTGGAGTAGTAAACCATGGGGCCTACATCCATGTTATAACCAATGGCCGGGCCATTCAGGACTGTTCAATCGATTCTCTGTTAGCCCTGAAGGACATCCTATGTGTTAGGAAGCAAAAATGCATGATACTAATCAGACAATTGCGGGCATGCAATCAGCCCCTCATAAAATGTGCGGTTGAGATTGTTTGCATATAAATAAGTCCAATCGACAATCTTACTCATCTATTTTGTCAGAGACCATTACGGATCGCTTATTTTTTAAAGCACTCCTTTTACCGTTCAATCCTATCCATTCCATCCACGGTTTAGAAAACAAATGGCTATGTTAGAGGGGAAAAGTTAAGGAATGCTTCAACCGTCTGTTCAGTATCAATTTTAATAGCATCCTTTAAAAAATTTGTGATCCAAACACAGTAAACGGTTCAGATTAATCGATTGGAATCTCCTAATATTCCAATTACGAAGATCATGAACATACCACGATGCACTCCCTTGAGCGAGCGAGCGACCTGCAAAGTCAATAAAGGTGAAAGATGCCACATGATGCAATAATGACGCGGTACCCAACGCAAGTAGATGGATGCTACTTGTCAAGGGACAAGTAGAATCCAGTAAATCACGCAGTACTAAAAATTGGAAAGGGATGTGGTGAGACCCCGGATCACGACCCTGACTATGGGGCTTGCAATATATATATATATATATATATATATATATATATATATATATATATATATATATATATAGAAAACGCTCACCTGCGAACCAGTTCGATGGCGTACGAACTTTTTGAGACCCATCATACGTGATGAATCTCAAAATCTGAACCGTCACACATGAAGCGTTACTCATCTATTTTGAACCTCATGAAACCTCATAGTATAAAATTTTACTTTGATCCGAAATTTGGTGGACCGTGAAAAATGCAAACAGTTTCTTTCCTTGATTTGAATCTCTTTTGCTACGACGGTATGGATAAAAGTTTTAGATAAAAGTAAAACTTGGTCCTATAGGTGATGTTTCACATGAACGGTTCCCGGGATTTGTGAGATTCATCACGTATGATGGGTTCTCAAAAAAGTTCGTACGATCTGACGTACGAACTGGCGCTCTCTCTCTCTCTCTCTCTATATATATATATATATATATATATATATATATATATATATATATATATATATATATATATATATATATTAATCCACTCCAACCATTTTGAAAGGTCATTTTAGCACATGATTCCAAAATTTAAGCATGCCGAAATCTTAGGTGAACCACACCATTGAAATCAAGCATGCAAGCTTATAGCATCTCTTCAAATATCTGATTCACTCGTTCAGTCTGCTTGCCAATCTGAGAGTGGAAAGCAATGCTGAAATCAAGAGTGGTTCCTAATGCCTTCTGTAAACTCCTCCAAAAAATGATACATGAACCTGGAATCCTAATCAAATATGATAGATACATACACTCCATGCAGTCTAATTATTTCTTTAATATAGAGCTTACATAATTCCTCTAGTAGATAAGTAGCACGTATAGGAAGAAAGTGTGCGGACTTAGTTAATCGACTGCCGATGACCCAAACTGCATCATGATTATTACGTGTTTGTGGCAATCTCATAATGAAGTCCATGTATATGTGCTCTCACTTCCACTCGGCAATCAATAACGGCTGTAATAATGCTGACGGCTTTTGATTCTCTGCTTTCACCTGTTGACACGTGAGATATTTGGCCACATAATTAGCAATCTCCATCTTCATATTATTTTAACAATATTGTATATGCATATTGCGATATATTTCGTACCCTAGGGTGGATTGTAAACTTAGTGCGGTGTGTCTCATCCATAATTTTCTTTTTTAATTTTGCCATATTTGGTACGCGTAATCTTCCTTGGAACCTTAATCCACCATTGATACCAACTTTTCATTCCGACTTACTACCTTCTTCAGCTTATATTACCTTGGCTTGCAGCCATGAATCTTGTTGTTGAGCCTCTATAACATTACTAATTAAGGAGGGTTGAATGGCTAGGTTAAAGAGATGAGCTATAGACGTTCGTGGATGCAATTGGACATCAAAATCCTTCAACATATCTAACATCTTCCACCGCTGAATCATGGGTGAGTGACTACTCCTTGCGACTTAGGACTTAAGGCATCTACTACTACATTTATTTTACTTGGATGATGTTGGAGGGTGAAGTCATAGTTGTTTACTCCCCAAGTATAGGGTTGTGATGTAGTAATAAACTCGGTAAGACCGAGGTCGAACCCACAGGGACTGAAACCTGTACGTAATCTGAAACTAACTAAAACTAGAACTAGGATGAGATGAAATCTAAATCGAGTGTGATTTGAGGAATAATGGTGAAATATTTATCTAAAAATTTAGAGAATTAAATTAAAGGAAAACTAGGGTATTCGGAGGATCCACTTGTAGAGATCGCACAGACCTTATGCCCTCTTTGACAAATCATGGAAATTAACAAATTTTCACATTGATATAATTTTCAAGAGATGAAAGGTGTATGAATTAGAATGGATTCCATCACCAAACCATGCCCAGAGACAAAGCAAACAAATGAATTAATCTAATTACCAACCAATCAACATGGTGAAGGTTAGGAATCTGACATCCCACCATGCCTTCAGAGAAATGGTGAACAATACCCCGATGTCATAAACATAAAGAGGAAAAGAACATGCTCAAAGCCATTGCGTAGGATGGTCCATTGTAATTTCATCCACAGACCATTAAAGACTAAAAACACATTCCCATAATAAAACCCAAATCAACATCTTTTCCTCCTAAACAAAGACTCAAGCAAAGAAGCATCCCATCAAGCTTTGAAGAGTAACTTCACCTCTTAGCCCTAGCTTAAGAGGTTTAGAATATGGATAGGCTATACATCTTTTAAAAAAATAAATAAGGAAAACAAATAAGAAAATAAAATAAAATCTTAACTGTTTCTCTCTCTCTCTCTCTCTCTCTCTCTCTCTCTCTCTCTCTCTCGACGGATCCACGTCTAAGCCCCAAGCGGCAAACGCCTCAGTAGATCCTCTCTTCCTTCATCTTTGGTCCTCTCTCCCTTATATACGCACCAAGTGGGAAGAGCCACAATCTCCGTTTAGAAAAAAACTTGTGTCCTTGTTGAAAACTACTTCCTCAGATATGTACGCAACTTGCTTTAATGGTAGAGCAGTATTCATTCGCGATGATGATGATGGGCCCCAATTCACTATCTTCTTCTTCACAAATCCACACCACCATTGTCTGGACCTCAAAAAAACCACGCTCCAGAGTGACTTTGATTTCTGTTGGAGATGTTTACGCACTCCTCAAAACATAACCAAACGTGCGTAGGGAATTCGCATGAGATCATGTCGGATCTATATTCCACTCTTCTCTCACTTTACAAAAGGAAAACGTCCCAGAACATTTTTGAAAGACCTTCATGGTGGAATTTGATCGATATCTTTGTGCCGATCAACGGTGGTGGCCCATCAAGATCTCCCGTAATGCTCATTCCAAGAAAAAGCTGCAAATACTTCCCGCGTTAATGTCGTGAAAAGTCGTGGACTCCACCTTGATGTTTGTGAACAAATCCATTCCGTTCACCGTGATCTCCCCGAAAAACCGTTTAGAATGGGTCGGTTTGGATCAAAACGTGGTGGCCTACAATATTTCTTCTTCCACCGTCCATCCGCCTTCGAATCGGACAACACACATCTCATTCTGTTTTAAAAAAGTGCCATCTAGGCGTTGGTAAGAGGACCATGTGAGACTAATGGATGGCCCATGATCCTCGGAAGGTGGACCGTCATGTATGCCCACGAGATCGTCCGATCTCTCTGTTCAAATGGACGCGTGCCTTCGCACGGAGTCCGATAATTGTGTGATGGGGCCCACTTCCGACATTTTGAGAAATCCACGCCGTGGTACCAAATTCACTCGAAAAACCATTCAGAGTGGCCACTTTTGGAGCGTTGATCGCGCGGTCCACTGAACCTTTCTAGCCGTCGTTCATCCTGCGATTTACGGTGGATATTGCCTGAGTGCATGCATGGAACCAGAAGAGAACCTAGGTGAAGTTAATAACCCCTCTATGTACACAGTGAACGGTTCGGATTGGAGATCACGGATGATGGGTGGGGTCCACTACTCGAAAAAGGACGGACGGCCCTCCGTTCCACAGCTACTCATTTACGAGAAGAAACGGGTCATTAGCTAAGACCAGGCGACCATCCGGTGCGGCGCGGGTCAAGTCTAACCCATGTACATGCACCTTGTACATGCGGGGTCCATCGTGATGTTCGTGAGAAATATCATGCACTCTTATCCATCCTTTTCCCCATCCAATTTAAGATGCTTTGAAAATGAAATTGAAGTATATCTGGATATCATTAGAACTGCCCTACGGATGAGTGATTTGTTGGCTGATCTTCCGTTGGGCTACTTCCACAAGGATCCAACGGCCAAAATTCAACGTGTACTTAGTTAATTCATGGTCATCCTGAAGCCATGTATGGAGTTTTGAGCTAAGCGGATAGTGGGAACGCTGTGATCTTGCATTCTGGACAAATTTCGGGCCACTTGAGCTTCAGTTTCTCGATTTTCTCGGATCTCTGCTGTGTAAAATCGTCAATCCCAATCCCTAGGAGTCCGTCCCCTGCTTTTGTGACATCGGAGTGCCAAATTCATGCTTTTAATACCCAATTTTAGTTTAAGCTCCTGATTGCATCCTGCAACAAAACATAATTAAAACCGGGCGTTTAAACAGTATCATACCCGTAAATCCTGGTAATAAATGGAGTCTAATATGTAATATTTGACCCTCAACAATAGTCCTTCAAGAATTTCATCCATCGACGCTACCTCATATTCAACTCTTTCTGAGAGAAAAGATACTTCAAACATTTGTGGTCTGAAAAGAGCTCCAACTTCTCCCCATATAGATAATGCCTCCACACTTTGAGAGCGAAAACCATAACTGCCAACTCCAAATCATGAGTAGAGTAATTTTGCTCATGTACTTTCAGCTACCTAGAGGTATAGGCTATGACCTTACCTTATTGCATAAGCATACAACCTAACCCTCTATATGACGCATCACTGAAGATTACAAACTTTTCACTACTCGAAGGAAAGGTGAGGACAGGCACTGTTGTCAATCAAATCTATAACTATAAAAATACTTGATCACAAGCATCATTCCCAAGTGAATTTCACACCTTTCCTGGTTAATCGAGTTAATGGTGAAACAATCTGAGAAAAGACTTCGATAAATCTTTGATAATACCCCACTAAACTAAGAAAATTATGTATTTCAATCACACTTGTAGGATGGTCCTACTTCAATATTGCTTCCACCTTTGATGGGTCTAATGACATACCCTTCTTCAAAACTACATGGCCTAAAAATTTCTTTAATTTCCTCCTTTAAGAAGTCACACTTTTCAAATATAACTGGTGCTCCTTCAAGGTTTGAAGAGTAACTTTAAGATGTTGGTCATGCTCTTCCTGAGTCTTAGAATGTATAAGAATATCATTTATGAATACTATGACAAACTGATA
Organism: Magnolia changhungtana; assembly: GCA_030180095.1. Taxonomy (NCBI): domain Eukaryota; kingdom Viridiplantae; phylum Streptophyta; class Magnoliopsida; order Magnoliales; family Magnoliaceae; genus Magnolia; species Magnolia changhungtana. The sequence continues at coordinate 156,613 of JASAUF010000364.1, read as the reverse complement.
TAGGTGTGGCTTACATAAACTGTTTATCAAGTCTGTAAATATTACTGTTGCATTTGTTAGCCCAAACGGCATTACGAGAAACTCGTAGTGGCCATAATGAGTCTTAAAGGTCGTCTTTGGTATATCTTCTTCCTTAATTCTAAGCTGGTGGTATCCAGACTGCAAATCTATTTTAGAAAAAAACTTGGCTTCCTTCATCTAGTTGAAAAGGTCATCTATCCTAGACAGTGGGTACTTGTTTTTAATGGTAAACTTGTTCAACTAGCGATAATCAATACATAATCTCATCAATCCATCATTCTTCTTCACAAATAAGACTGGCGTACCCCACAACGACGTACTTGGCTCAATAAAACCCTGCTCCAATAACTTTTGAATTTACTCATTTAGTTCCTTCAGCTCTACTGGTGACATACAGTACAGTGACATAGAATTTGATGAGATCCCAATCATAGGATCTATACTGAAATCGTTCTCTCTTCTTGGAGGCAACCCCAATATGTCTCGAAATACGTTCAAAAATTTACATACGACTGGAATTTGATCGATACTCACTTTTTGTGCTAAGAAATCGTATAACAGCCCATCCTTTTGCTTTCCAAGAAACTGAAATCTCGGTCATCCAAGAATAGAGAAGGTCACAGTCTTCTTAAAATAATCCAACTTTGCATGGAACGAAGCCAACCAATCCATTCCCAGAATAACATCGAACTCTTGCATCTCCAACACAATCAGGTCGACTAACAATATGGAATCTTTGACTATGACGGGATAAGATCTACATATTTGATTTAACACTACAGAGATTCCAGTTGTTGTAGAAATTACTAAATTATTATCTGTGAATTCAGGAGATAGACCCAATGTATGCACGAAAGGAGTCCAAATAAAAGAATAAATAACTCCTAAATCAAATAAAACTTGAGCGGGCGAGGAATAGATAATTACAGTACCTTCCACAACTGCTCCATTAACATTTGCGTCTGGTGCTGCTATGGCAAACAAAGGACCCTGGGCTTGTTGTCGAGCACCACAGCCTTCGCTGCCTTAAAATCGGCAAAATTAAGCTGAACTTTGTTGTGGGTGTTGTTGCTGATGAGGGGGTCTCTGCTGCGGAGGTTCTAATACTATTCCGGTGCTTAATGATATGGAGGTCTCTAGTATTGTGGTTTAACTACTTCATACTGTGGTTAAGGTCTCGGGTGCATCTGTTGAGGCACCTGATAATGTAGCTGTTGAGGCGGTCGTTTACAAAAACAAGTGGAGTGGCCCTCCATTCCACAGTTATAACATTTACCTACAAATTAGTTCATTAGCTGAGATATAGTTGAGGTGTTTGTTACCATCATCTTCTGCTTCTTGGAAGCATTGCCTTATGCTTGAGATGTATTTAGTATAGCCTTGTCATTACTCTTCGCTTCTCTCTTCTGGTTGTGACTTTTTCAGAATTCTTTGTTATCTCGCTCTATCATTAGAACTCGTTCTACTACATCGGCATAAAATCTAAGCTTAAGTGGGGTTAGCTTGTTACTAATTGATCCTCTCAAACCATGCTCAAACTTCTTAGCTTTGCGAGCTTCATCCTAAATCATATATGGGGCAAAATGGGATAGTTTAACAAATTTGGACTCATACTGGCTTACGGTCATATCCTTCTAATTTAAGCTTATGAATTCCTCTCTTTCTGCTCCCATATGCACTCAGGAAAGTATTTTTCATTGAACTGCTCACAAAACATCTCCCACATCCATGTGGTCTTTTCTTCAATTATTATAGCAGTTGTCTCCCACCACATGGTTGTCCTCTCTCTCTAACATGAAAACTACAAGTGTGACCTTCTGTTCCTCATCACATCCTAAAACTTCTCTTAAATTTCTCTACTAAGCTCCCAACACCATCCTACACAACTGGCATGGCTTCTTTATTATTGCGACGAATGTGTTGTCCAAGAATAGTTGTCATGTGGCCTAAAGTACGGAAGACCCCATCAAGTAACTGGCCACTTTCGACGGACCCCAGTGTGGCCGCCACGGAACTGGTTTTACCTCTACCTCTATTTCCACGCACATGCCCAGACGTGTTATAAATCAAACGATAAACTTTAGATGTCACAAAAAGGGTGGAACAAAAAGTTAAAATTTTTTCACAATTACTTATGTAAGGGATACATCATAATTTTCAAAGTGTCTATGTTTTCAAGCAAAACCTTAGGTCATCAATGATTCTAAACATAGTCTTCAATATCAATTTGTCACACTCCAAAATATGACACCTGGGTATATACGACCCCGATTTCGTACCCGAAGGCATGACTTATATTTTGTCTCGTTACATTTCATAATCCACACATATATTGATAAAATCATTCTCATTTATAAGATATATATAACCATCCAAAAATTAAATAAATAAACATTTATTTAAAGAAAAAAAATCCAAGTCACGACTATTGAAATTATCACCAAACTCATGATTCAACGCATTTCATCACCATACTATCATACTAAATGTTCATTACAACTTATTCGAAAAATGTTAAAGAAATGAAAATAAATCCAAATATAAAAGTAAATCTCTTTTAACGCCGCCACAAGATCCTGATCCTAAAATTCTAAAAATTTCAACAGGGTAATCTCAACACAGGTTTCAAAAATAACATCATACAATCTGAATAAAATGTACTAAAAGATACAATTAATACATTTTATGTAAAGCAAACATATATATATATATATAGTTAATAAAGAAGATTTTTTTCAATGTAAATTTTTTAAAAAAAAAACGAATGAATGAAATCAACATATGTTATAATCCATAATAATAAGTGCAATTTATTCTTTTTTTTTTTTTTCGTAATTTTAAACCGGTTGGCCAAGACCCGACCAGTATAACACATAGCCTGAAAATAGGAATCTTTTGCATGAAATGTTGACCTATCCAAAAGGCACTTGGTGAGGAACTCATTTGTACGTTAGCTGGTCAGACTACTACCATACCGAACCAAACAGTAGGAACCTTTTGAAATCCTAACATGCTCACCCACCCAAAGGGTATGGTAAAGGTTCTAAGAGGTACCAATTGAGATTTTGGGATTTTCAACCTAAGGGTCTAAGTTGCCCCACCTGTTTATGATTTAGGGATTTTCAACCTACAAGACTTAATCGCTCAACCTATTTTCTAGCGTTTCATAACTATTTCAATAATGCATGATTTTAATATTGCATGAATCAAATATTTCTAAAAATCTTCAATGGCCCACTATTCTTCAATCAATCCATAATAGTGATCTACATAATTTACCAAAAACAAAATTTCAAGTCAACGTAAATTATACATGATCAAAGTTCCACGTAGGAAATAAAAATGCAATACAATCCATTAAGTATGAGAGTTTGGATAATTATATATATTAAACTAAAGATTCCTGTGATGATTTTTATTATGGGTAAAAATGGATTGACTAAGGAAGAGAGGTCAGCTTAGACCTTTGTGCCCATTGTAACTACTACCAGCACCAGTTACGACCAAGAGCCCCTCAATAGCCAGAGAGTGCCAACCCAATGCTGGGGAAACAACTCTCCTCGAGCTCGACCCTCAGGAGATGGAGTATCTACATTTCCATTAGACGTAGAGCCATACCATGGTCACGTCCATTTCGAAGCTGCTGCTTGGAATGTCTCTTGGTGAGGACCCCCAAGGTACGACCCTGCACGAAGTAAGAGCCTGAGCTGCTACACTTAGGGAAACTCTGTCCCATGTAGCAAGGTGAAGAGGATGGTCATCCTCGATCCTGTAAGGGAAGGAGCTCGGTATCAATGCCCGGACACGAACCTCATCGGTAGGTCAGCAGGTTGGGCCAGATACCAAGGTAAAACTCGACCACAACTCACTAAAGAATCCAGGTCGGAAAACTCCTCTTCAGAACGGCCGTCACCTCGGACTTCTCGCTTCAGCCTCCTACCACGTGCTTCTGCTGGTTCCGATCGACCCTACTCGAGATTCCAACCAAAGATCTCGGGAGACGACCGCAACGTGGATTTGCCCGAGATCTTAGCCAAGGATCTCGAGAGATACCCGACATACTCGAGATTCGAATCCCTCTATGACATGTCCCTACTAAATAAGAAGATCACCCTTTACGCCACCCCTATCCCTCAACTATAAATAGGAGTGCTCCCAATGGAGAAAGGTACACACAATCTCACATAGAAAATATTCCCCGAAACCTTATGTTCTACTAGACCTATCTGACCTATCTAACTTTGGCATCAGAGGGTCCCCTATTGTAGATAGGGTCTCCATCTGTCTTCTCTTGCAGGTTTCGAGTGGGTCTAAGGAGGACGTCCAGATTTCTGCATTAATAATTTTAGCAAAAAAAAAAAAAAATGAATTGTTACTGCAAGATTAACAATCAACTAATTTTAAAGTTAAATTAAGGCATGTTAATAAAAACAACAAAAAATATATGTGTTAAATTATTCACATATTTAAAAGCATGGTAAGTATTTAAAATAAATAAAACTACTACTAATAATAATAATTACAACCAAGATAAGCAATTTCATATATTAGATTATTCAGATAATAATAATAGTAATTTTTCTTTTAAACAAACCAAATAGAAATAAATTTTGAGAATCAATAAATGAATAAATACTTTAGTAAAATATAATATTAAAAAAAAAAAAAACAATTGAGAGAATACTCACATTAGAAAAAAAAAAAAAATTCACTTTTCTTCTCTCTCTCTCTTCCTTTTTATTTTTCCTTTCCTTTCTCTCTCTTTTTTTTTTTTTTTTTTTCTCTCTCACCTTTTTCTCTTTCTTTTTTTCTTCCTCTCTTTTTACGTTTACAACAGGTATCCTCTCTCTCTCTCTCTCTCTCTCTCTCTCTCTCTCTCTCTCTCTCTCTCTCTCTCTCTCTCTCTCTCTCTCTCTCTCTCTTCTCACCTCACACCCTTTTTTTTTTTTTTGTTTTGTTTTGTTTTTTTTTTTTTTTTCACATGCTCAAATTCCAATGGCCACACTTGCCTTTCACATTCCACACACTTCACCGCACTTCTACACTGCTCTTTCTTTCTTGTTTTTTTTGTTTTTTTTTGTTTTGCATGCTTACTCCTTATTTATAATTAGCTTTTTAGCATGTGCATTAGATGTAGTGCCTTATGTTGCATTAGATGCAGCACCTTAAGCTTTCATGCTTTTGTTTCTCTTTCTTTTAATTACTTTTTCTTTTGTTTTAAAGCACGTGTTGTCTAGTGTGTGCAAGGTCGTGCACATGTGTGCCATACATTGCACATATGCCACGTGTTTGCCACATGTTTGTTGCCTGTACATGCCACATGTATGTGCATGAGAGGTGTTTATGTGTGCATGTGTATATGGTAGTGTATGTGGCATGTGGTTGCATGTGCTGTTTAAAATGGTACATGGATGGATGATGTAAATGGATATGCATGTACCGGTGTATTGTTAGATGGACAGATAGATGTATGGTTAGATGAGTGGTGTGTGATCGGTGGCTAGATTCCTAGATGCATCTATAAATTGAAGGTAAAATGGACGGGTAGGATTGTGGGTGGTCATATGAATAAGTGTTCTGACAATTTTCAGCATATGAACGGTTAGATGATATTTCTTTGGGATGGATGGTCAAATGCATGGTTGAATTTATTAATTAATGGACGAATATTGAATTTGGATATTTTCAAATCAACGGTTGAGATTGGGTGGATCATGTAGATCAATGGTCATAGTGGATTAGTTTGGTACATCGATCAATGATTAAAATTGGACAGTCAAGATTAATTCAGGTTATTATAGTTTAAGACTGAATTAAAAGACTTAGCCGCCCTCTCAACCATCGGTTGTAACAACGATAGGTGATTTGTAGAAAGGTAGGGGTTAGTCATTCCAAATGGATTCTTTTTACCTTGTGTCTTAAGGACTTATTCTTTCACCAATAATTGCAGCCAATGTATTTCTCAATAACAGCTAATAAGTGGTGGAAAAACTAGATAGTACCATATCCTTAATAGACAACATGTTATACCCATCCTAAATTCCAACTAATCATGCATCATATGAGGCTATTGTACTAATAAGTACACATATGCCTTTAGTGAAATTACGGTGACTCTTGCACGGTGCCTCTCGTAAGTCCTAAATGAAATTCAATGTCAATTTTTCATTATCATAGGATACCTTAGAGAGTAGGGATATCTATAGTCAATCACACCAACCCACATGATTTTCAAAAAAGAAAAAGAAAAAAAAAAAAGAACAATGATAATTGTAGAGTAGAACTAATGAGAAGCGAATCATGAAAAATATTAGATGAACAAGTATCAATTATCCACCTCATATGAAGTGGATGGACGATTCATAAAACAAGTAGATGAAGACCCACCAAGACCAAGTCCTCTTTAAGCGTTACTCTACTCTTATTATATATACTATGTCTGTGATGCCTTTTCACTCCTGGCTAGCTAATGCATGCTCGTCCTCTACTTCACTTTCTATCATGTTCCTTTTGACCTTATACACCAGTAATTTAGATGATATACTAAGTACCATACCATGTGATTCATGGAAGGTGAGAGGAAAGACTCATTTCGGCATTGGCTTCCTGAATGAGTTGCTTATAGTAGATAAGACACTTTACCTTAAAAGGCCCAACTTTTCATAATGACAGTGTCCCTTCTCATACATGCCCTTATCCTTCCACTTGTTTTTATTTTTTTTTTCCATCAAGATGATGTCCAACCTCTTAAGGGTTGTTCTATTTACTTTGGTATATCAATTATCTCTTTCTCATCTTATAGACTTAAAAGATATCACCGTTCTATTTACTTTGGTATATCAATTATCTCTTTCTCATCTTATAGACTTAAAAGATATCACTGATGGCTCATATAAAGGTTTTGGGTCGGGTTTAGGTGGAAAAGGTCCATGTATGACATGTATTTAGTACCCTATCTAAGGTGAGTGCTAACTCGAGCTTCTAGGACCAATTTCATAGACAGCTTCTCAGAACAAACAACCTTAGAAATCATGTTTAACTTTGACACGTGTAATGCCTTAGATTTTTGCCAACTTGGAGAATTGAATGTCCTTGGATGTTACCTTCAATTTCTCGATTTATGTGCATATCCGTGTGTGTATTCTTATGTGTTTGAAATCATAAGGAGTGATTTTGGGCTGATAAAAACTATAAATTCCTAAAGAAAAAGGGGGTCTGGAAGTCAAAGGTCGATGAGGGTTGACCCCCAATTTAACAGAGGTCGAGAGTTAACCCCTAAAATTGAGTGTCGACCCCTATTTAGATAGCTCAGGTACACTGACTTCAAAAATACTTATCTTCTTTAATACAACTCCGATTGAGGTGATTGAAAAGCTAGATCAAAGCTTGATGAGTTTAGTTTTACAGGAAAAATTTTGAATTGGTTTTAGGATGTTTTAAAAACTGTATAAAAAATATTAGTTTTAGACAATTGGTACTTTTAGAATTTTAAGAATTTTTATGGAACTCGAAATGAAATGAAAATTTTTGGGGATAAAGTAGACTTGATGATTAGTTATCAAAAAAAATTATAAAAATAATCTAGATGCGTGAAATGAGAGTGAATCCCTTCTGGATGTACCAGATGTACTGGATTAGGATGTGTGAAATGAGAAAAGGAGGGAGCTCTTTATAGCCTTCAAACCTAGTTTTCTGGTAATTTTTGGTAATCCTAGGGACAAAAAGTGGTTAAGGGCAAGGGTTGGAGATTTCCACATGGCATCATCTTATGGGTTAGATAAGATAGTAAAATAATAATTTTGGGCAATGATATGGGCATCGAAGTAAATACACTTCAACTGCACATTTAGGGTCTGAAAGATGAATATCCCACATGTTTGAGGGGGGCCAACCTAAAGAGGGAGAGTGCCACGTGACCAGTGGCAAGTTGGCTACCACCAGTCCCCACTTGGGCTCCTTGCTTGGGTAGGCAACCTCCCCCAAGTGTGCGGAGGCTCTGCTGTGAAGACGTTGTGTTAAGGTTTTGCATGGTACTCCGATTAGACTTGCTTTTGGGCTTTGGTTCAAACTTGGTTTTGAGCTTAATTAGGTGAGTTAACTGGGTTGTTGGGCTACGTAGGCTGACCAGGTGCATTGGCTGGGTGAGTTGACTCAATGCTCTATGTGGGGTTTAAGCTTGTAGGGTTGGGGTTTATGATTATGCTTTGATTGACCATCCATCAATTCAAACTCAATCAACTTATCAACCTAGGGTGGGGTGTCTACGGTGTCATGGTTGTCATGTGTTAAAAGTCTAAGTTGTCATACGTTAAGGGTTGTGAGGCCCACCATGGGATATGTGTCAAATCTACTCTATACATTAGATTCATAATTAATTTAACATCATGAGCCAAAGAATGAGTTATATCTAGAGATTTTGTGGCCCCCAGGTAGTTTTCAATGGTAGGTTTTCAATCTCATTGCTTTTTATGGTATGGTCCACTTGAACATTTGATATTCCTCATTTTTGAGTTCATGCCCTAAAATAATATTTCAATATATATATATATATATCATAGTGGACCCCATAGAGCACCTGACAGGTCCTGCTGGGGTGGTACCAATTCCACCTCATGTCCCTTTGCATGGACGCAGTTTTCCAGCAAATGCCTTTCGCACAACTTTCCTGCCTTCCGAAGCTATCTTGGGCCCACTGTGATGTTTGTGAGAAATCCACTTCCACCATCCACTTATTCCAATCATGTTAAGACATGAGACAAAAAATTAGGCAGATCCAAAACTCAAGTGGGTCATACCTTGGGAAACCTTGGAAAGGGATTGCCTACCATTCAAACCATTTTGGGCTCCACTGTGATGTTTATATGCAATCCAAACCATTCATAAAGTGGCCCAAATATTCATAAGGTCATTACCACTGGGATAACCTAAAAGAGCAAAAATATTAGCCTGATCCAAAGCTTCTGATGCCATGAATGTTTCAACTATGGGTGTATAATAATCATTCTTTTCTATTGTGTGGCCCACTTGAGCGCTGCCTCATATTTGTGTTCATACCATATAATGATTTGGCAAAACATGTGGACGGAGTGGATTTCTCACAAATACCATAGCGGGCCCCACAGATTTTACCTAGTATGCACATTCTACTTCCCTCCCACTTCAATAGTCTGATGGGCACAGCGCTCCTTGCATGGAGATATTTTCATGTATTTAAAATTTAGGTCATGTAAGAAATACTTTAGAAAGACTTTTCTAATTTTAAAGCGTTTGGTCATACCATGGAACCATTTTCGTAAAAAAATATTCTTAATCCACCCACAACGTGACTCAGCACACCGGTCTGGAGTGGCAAACCATGGCATCACATGTTAGAATCATCTTAACAACTAACAAGTCAAAATCAGACTAATCAAACAATTCCAGAAATCCAACCAATACCTTATAAAATGGGCAATGGAGATTGTCCTCACATAAATGTCTAATCGACAATATGAGCCATTCATTTAATTGCTAGAGACCATCATAGCTCACTTGTTGTTTTAAATCACTCCTTTTATCAGGCAATCCATTCTGTGCAGGGCTTAAAAGATAAATGGTTATATAAGAGAAGGAAAACTTATTGAATTAGAGTAGAAATGCCAAATAAGCCCTAAATCTTGAGTTTTTTTTTTTTATGAGAGCTCAGATGTTGTACATGTACTAGCAGTAGTGTTACTTTGATTGAATCTGATAAATGGTTATGAATGATTCCACAACCAGACGTTGGTAGTGATGGTTTCCCCAAAAATGTATGTCCTGCTTAAAGATTAGTAGTCGTCGGTTGTTAACCCGTCTCTATTGCTCACGTTAGCAAGGGATCATTATGTTGGGAGTCGTCGGTTTTAATTATTATTATTATTTTCATGCAACGAACAGATTCAATGCAAGTGGACGGCTACTGTTTTACAAAATGACAAAGATATCAGATAAGTGGAATCTCATGACTCACGCATCACTTAAGAATGGGAGCGGATTAAGTGAGACCTCGGATCCACCGAGGTGGGTCGGTCCCTGACAGTGGGGCCCACAGTGATGTATGTGGCATAAATACACACCGTCCAACCATTTTCAAAGCTCATTTTAGCATATGAACTAAAAATGAAGCATACCCAAATCTTAAGTGTACTGCACTACTGGAATGTTTATTTGTCATCCAACCAGTTAATAAGGCTAAAAAACCTATATAAAGAAACCACACAAATATCATCCTGATCAGAAGCTTTCCTGGGCCACGAAATTTTTAATGGTCAATTATTATTGTTTTCTGTACTACGATACATCTGAGATTTGGATTTTCTTTATTTTTTAGATCATACCCTAAGTGGGCTCCATATTCAAGGGAGAGTCTTAGTTCAGTCCTCACTGCTCGAAGCAAGTTCGCTTGCGGGCTGGCAGAATCTGCTCATGACATTGATGCAGTGGACTCAGAGGATCAGCTGGCGGTAGTTGATTATGTCGAAGACATCTACAAATTTTACAGGCTTGCAGAGGTATTGTTTCATCAATGGCTGTACTAAATCTCGACTGTTCATCAATGGGCCCAGTTGCATATGTGTGCAATGGCACACCTGGGGTCCACCTGATGAATGATCTGAATCTATCTCCATCTCTATATCTAATCTTCTCTTTGAACTAATGAATGTACTGAAAAATCCATGATGCAGAAAGACAGCGTGGTCCACGATTACATGGGGTCGCAGGTTGAGATCAACAGCAAGATGAGATCAATCCTCACAGACTGGCTGATTGAAGTCCATAACAAATTCGAACTCATGCCGGAGACCCTTTATCTTACAATCCATATCGTTGATCGATACCTCTCAATGAAGGCAGTGCTGAGGAAGGAATTACAGTTAGTAGGCATAACTGCCATGCTCATTGCTTGCAAATATGAGGAGATTTGGGCTCCAGAGGTATACTACATTTTGTATCTTGATTGATGATTCAGCTTGTTAAGGAGAGAGATTCATGTGTCCACTGCCAGAAAAATGGGCCCCACCATATAAAAACAAATCGGATAAAAAGGTGTGGGTCCCACATGTTCGGTTTGTTGGGGCTGAGCAAATGTTCGATCAGGCGGTAATTTGCAGATCCACCACCCAATGGGCTCCACCACATGTTCAGCTTGTTGGGGCTGAGCAAATGTTCGATTGAATAATGTATGTATACAAGTATTCATCTTAGATTTTGATTTCCACTTAATGGATCGGATGGTAATTTGCAGATCAACGACTTCATCTGCATATCGGACAGGGCTTATAGCAGAGAACAGATATTGGTGATGGAGAAAAAAATGCTGAACAAGCTCGAATGGAGCTCAACGGTCCCCACACCGTATGTATTCCTTATGAGGTTTTTGAAGGCTGCTCTATCTGATAAAGAGGTAGATATATAGGTTTACTGAATTTCTTTTGTTTCTGTTTCTGAATTGATCTCTATTTTCAGGATCTCACGCTTTTTCTTTCTCCTCTCTTCCCTCTAAATTGCAGATGGAACATATGGTTTTCTTTTTCGCTGAGTTAGCTCTTACACAGTATTGCATGATAATGCGTTGCCCGTCGATGATTGCGGCTTCTGCGGTGTATGCGGCCCGATGCACCTTACAGAAGAGTCCCCTCTGGAACGAGACGCTCAAGCGATACACTGGGTTTGCTGAGACAGAGCTTGTGTAAGATGCTCTGCTTGCCCTTTTTTTCCTTGTGTAGAGAGTTTTGCTGATTGAACTACATGAGCCAATGTGGGGTGTGTCTGTGAGTGATCGGGCCAATGTGGCTGAAAAATATCAAGGTGTGGGTCCAGTCATCTGGGTGGGCTAATTTGAATGTGGAATGGGGTCGTCCGTGTCCGCTTATTTTAAAAGCAAATGGTGAGGTTGAACTGATGATCAGACCTAACCAGTGGGGCCCACAAGGGTTAAAAAATCAATGGTCATCTGAATGCAGACTGTGGTCATCCTGCCTATTCTAAACTAATCATATGCAAATGGGTGAGGTCCAATCATTTGAACAGTGGGCCCCACAAGGGCTAAAAATCAATTGTAAGGATTCAGTCATCTGAATGCAGCGGATAGTAACATTTGTGTTACTATCTAAAATGGGGTCCCATTTAAAATGGGGTCCCATTTAATCATGGTGGGCCACACTTGTGGCTATCCCACACTCATGTTTGAAGGTAGTCAATAACATTTGTGTAATTATGCTATTCTTGATTCTCAGGGACTGCACAAAGCTCTTGGTGAACTTCCATTCATCTGCAGCGGATAGTAAGCTGAAGGCGGTCCACCGGAAGTACTCTAATCCTCTACGTGGAGCTGTTGCTTTACTACCGCCATCATCGAAATTCTTGAAGGAGTCGAAGGATGCTGCCTCCACCTGACTGCTGACTGGTTTGGGTTGTGTTTTCCCCCAAACATGTACAGCCACTGACCACTGGGTGCGGGTGTTTATGTTTTTTCCATTTGATTTATCATCTTTGGTTGAAGTAGTGTTTGTTTTTTGGAGTGTCATCTCTCTGATGATATCTCTCTATAGTAACTCTTTCCTCGGGAGTGGTGTGTTTATGACATGTTTAAGAATGTGCACAAACAGCTTCAAATTTCAGTTGGGAATGAATGGTCTGTTTAAGTGTGTTCTGTTTTTTTTTTTTTTTTAAAAAAAAAAAAAATTTAGAAAAGCTGTGTAAGAAATTATTCGTTCTTGTTCCAATAATGGGGGTGTTCCATTCATCAGGTGAGCCCCTAGCATGTTCTGCTACCTGATGCATGGACAGGGCAGTCCTGTTTCAAAGAATGAACAGCTTCAAAATTCAGATGAGATTCTGAAGCGATGAGATTCTGATGAGATTCTTTCTTTGTTCATAAAATTCAATCAGAAATTACTTGGTTGTATGCCTAGATCCAATAACGGGGCTGGTCCATTCATCAGGTGGACCTCATGAGTAGAGCTGATGAGTAGAGCTGATGAGTAGAGCTGGTCGTGTTTCTCAAATGAAGGTGGAAAACAACTTCAGTTTCTGTTTGTATTAGGGGTCTTTTGGCACCGTGGATGGGAGGGGATTAGAGGGGATCGGAGAGGGTTTCAAATCCCCTTGGTTGTTTGGCGCATAAAGTAACTGGGGGTTGCAAATCCATGGGTTTCCAATCTCCTCTTTGAGGGGGTTTGCAATCCACGGTGAGACCTTGGATTACACCTAAAATCATTTCAATATCTACAGGTGTGACGTGTGTGTGTACACTATCATTCTATTGTCCAGCCCCGTCCAAACACTGTCCATGTAAATCAGTGCTGTCCAAACATTGTCCAACACCGTCCAAACAGTCCCTATGTGCTTGCCGTCCAAACAGCACCGCTGAAATCATTGGTTACACTCAGACATGATCTTGTGCCGGCGGTCCATCCGAGACTTGAAATTTCATCAATTTCAGGCAAAGCATATATTTCAGCGGGCTTATCACAACCATAGTGTTGAAAATTATATATCTCACTAATTAAAGATAAGTTGATTTAGTAATTAAATTGAAATGCCCACGAGTATACCATGCATAGGTATATTTGGATTAAAGTTGATTCACACTCCAGGGAGCCAATCACGCTATGAGATTTGCAAATCGAGGGGATTTCCAATCCTTGGGGGTTCCAAATCCACGCTTCCAAACAGGCCCTTAGTAATGGGGCTGAGCCTGTTTCAATGAAGGTGGAAACAGCTTCAGCTTCCGTTTGTAGTAATGGGGCTGAGCTTTTGGATTTGGGTTAATAGCCTAAAAATGACCTGGCAAAACGAATGGACGGCTTGGATTTAAAACACAATCGTGGGCCTCAGAATTCACTACTCATTTCCATTGATTTTGAGGGTGCGAATTAAATGCATCCCAGGCCTCATCTCTAAAATTATCTGGAAAAACGGATGGACGGAGTTGATATACAGCCTGATTTTTGTACCCAGTAGTCATCATGGTGCAGTTTTCTTTAAACCCTAAACCGTAAGAGGGCTAAGAGGGTTTAGGGTATCCAGTAGGGTTTTAGGGTTAAGAGGGAAACGCCAAAAATGAAAAAGAAAAAAAAAAAGAAAGAAAGAAAAGAAATAAAAAAGAATCAAGACCTCCGTGAGTACTGGGTACAATGAATGGCCACGATATTTTGGATCAGCTTTGGATCTTTAAGGTGTATTGTACCGACGGGACCTAATGGACGGCCACGATAGGCGATATGGATGCCAAGGAGTTCAAATGCTGCAACTAGGTGCTCGGTAATGTATACATACATCATTTCTCTACCGTGTATATATTTCACCTCCCTACCCACGACTTCCCATGGAGAGAGAACGTGGCTCAAGTGTGGAAGATCTAGAACGTTCGTTCGGAGGGACCCACTGTTGATTGTCATTGCAGAAAAAAATAATGTCAGTTGTGGTCCATTGCAAATGCCCAAGCGTGCGTGTAGAATATCCAATCCATGAAAAAAGTGGGCCATACCAGCACACCAAGTCATACCATCGGCTGCGAGTCTTCCAATGATTTGCATACCAAGAGATCCTGACGGTGTGGTCCACCATAACAGAATAGGGCTGGGTTTCTCCAGGAAGAAATGATCAGATTTTCCTTTTCTTTCCTTTGTTTCTTAGGATAGGTGGCCCCTTCTAATTTTGTTGATTGGGTTGCCCGAAATTAATATATACAATGAGGTTCCTTTTTTTTTAAAAAAAAAAAAAAAAAAAAAAAAGAGATTGTTTTATACATAATGTCCAATAAAAAAAATTTGGTTCATCCATTTTGTTGTGGCGATTATAGATTTTATTTCTAATTCAAAAGAATCACTTTTGCCGGGAAATCATTCTCATTCCAACCATGGCTTGGAAAAAAGAATGGTTTATATCAGTGACCCCAATTGAAAACTAAGTCATAGCATGCTAGCTAAACACCTACATTAGTTTCCCACATTTTATAAAAGCGGCCGTGACTATGCATATGGTAGGCTGGTCCACCTGATAATTAGATCTTCTTAATTTTTGGTATTATGATGTAAAATGATCTGAAAAAAAAAATAATGAACGGAGTGGATAAAGAAAAAAACACACCAAGGTTGGCCCCATAGTAAGGGATGCACCAACTTCTTGGGTGAGGCCGGGGTCTCTCCTAATCTGCTTCCATGCACGTAAGCAACGAATTTCTAACGTGTGAAATTTAAGTGGGCCTAACAATAATGTATTTATTATATCCACACCGTCCATTCATTGTTTCGGATCATTATAGGATTTAAACTTAAAAATAATGCAGATTGAAAGCTAAAGCAGACCACACCACTGAATATAGTAGGAATTGATGCTACCATTGAAAACTTGCCAGGGCCACGGAAGGCTTTGATCAAGCTGATATTTGTATTTTAACTTCATCCAGGTATGTGTGATCTTATGAATAGGTTAGATGGAAGATAAGCCTCATGGTTGGATCTAGGAAATTTTGAACGGTAGTTTGTTCAATTCCCACGAGTGATCCACTTGATCTTTGGATGTACCTTTTGGGCTCATTTCTCTAGAATTACCTGATAAAAATTGGTAGACGGTGTAGATCTAACACAAAAATCATGTTGGAATCCAGAAAAATTCCACACCTTAAAAGAAATGATGTGGAACAATGACAAGGGACGGCGGCACTGCAATTTCCAGGGACGGCGGCACTGCAATTTCCAGTGCCTTCAACACAAACTATCCGTACTGAATAAAAATTACATGGAATGGAGGGGGGCAAAGAACCTGACCTCCGAAACAATTCAGAGAGTAGAGCAGTTACACAAACAACTCAATTCCTGGAAACAAATGAAAAAGAAAAGCTGTCGTTTATTGAGTGAATCACCGAAATCAACGAATATCGATAATCGGGATGTGGGCAATCTTGTCCCGAGCTTCTCCTCCATCTCCATAGTGCTTTTTTAAGACTGGACACCGTACGATCTTCAATTGTTGAGGCTTGGTGAGGTGTTGCAACTCCTCTGGTAGAGACTCCATCCGGTCACAATACATGATTTCCAGAGTTTGGAGGGCTTTGAGTTGTCCCAACCAACCACCAGGTAGTGATGTCAGCTCATCACCCCTAATCTCCAAATAGTTAAGGTTGGGGAAGATGGGTAAGGGTGCTTCTGATGACATCCCATCATTACTTATTTCTAAACTCAGCCTCTGGAGGAGATCAAGTGGAAGGTTGTGTGGCAACGCCTTCAACTTTGGGCACACAAGTACTTTTAATTCTACAAGTGATGGCATAACCTGTCCATCTCCCTCTCTCAATTCCCACTCCTCCCAATTTGGCATATGATAGAAGATGAGGGTCTCCAGCTTGGGGAATGAGACAACACCACCACTTCCATCATTGTTAGCATCCCCACTAAACTGGCCACCCACCTTTCTCACCTCCGTCATTCCACGTACATGAAGATATTTAAGGGACGGAAGTTTCCCAAGACCTGGCAGTTGTTTACACCTCTCACAGAACAGGAGTTCCACCTTGACTAGATTAGAGAACGCTGGATCCTCTATCCACTTGGGAAGCCTGGAACCTGTGTAAAACCATGTTATAAACTCTTTCAAGTTTGTGTGGGGCTTGAGGATTTCAAGCACGTCCTCGTCATCATCCAATCGTCCATCACATAAGTAGTCCAAGGTTAGAGCATGAAGGTGCTGCTTCTTATCCAGTTCTGCCTCCCTAGCTTCGTCCCTGCTCCTGATTTTTTCCACGTTTTTAATTCGAAGACTTCCTTGAAGATGATTGAGGTATTTCAGTTCTCTGCAATTCCATCCTTCGTCACCACCTCCCACAGTGAACTCTGGTAATGTCCGAAGGCCAGTTAATCTCCCTATACCCTGCGGTAAGTATAGGGAGATTAGCTTGCCAGTGCCTTCTATTTCCAGATGTCTCAGGCTAATCATTTTTCTCAACCCTCTAGGAAGTTTTTCTAGCTTTCGACAGCCACCGAGTCTCAAGGTCTGTAAATTTCTGCAATTACTCACCTCCTCTGGCTGCTCCACTATGTCTGTGTGAGATAAATCAAGGTATCTCAGGTGTTTCAACTGTCCAATTGTTCGAGACAATTTCTGAATGCCTCTGTTACTCAAGTCCAATGCCCTAAGGTATCTCAAATGATGAAATAAATTCTGTGGAACACTGGAGATTCTTGAGTGTAGTAGCAACGTCCGCAACTTTTGGGCCTTATATAAGGTGGCCGAAATGGAAGCCACTTCACGAGCTTCTTCACTGAAAGTTAAAAAAGAATGGCGGATATTGTGTAGGTTCGAAGAGGCTTGTTTTCTGATCACCACCGTTGAACAGTCACTTCCTGAAACAAATTGTGCAAGATCATGAACTAAATCATGCATCTTGCAACTGACTGTGTTCTTGTAATCGTCGGGTTCTGCAAATTGGAGCAACGAGCGTCTTAATAAATCATCAAAATACCGCCCACCAATATCCTCGATCTCTTCACCTTCCTTAGAACGGATGAAACCTTGTGCTGCCCATAACTTGACCATCATATCCTTCTCTATCTCCCAATCTTTTGGAAAAACAGAGCAATATGCGAAGCACTGCTTCAGAGCAGGAGACAAGTCTTGGTAACTTAGCAACAAAGCTGGTAACGTGTCTCCTAAGACATCGCCTGAATTCCATATCTCACTACCCAAGACAACCTCCCACTCCCTTCTTGTCTTTCTTGAGCACATGGCACTCCCTATCGTCTTTGCTGCGAGAGGCACCCCTCCACATTTCTTTACAATATCCCTTCCAATCGGTTCTAGCTCCAAACGCTCTTCTGCACTCCGATGCTCGAGCGCTCTACGGTTGAACAGTGACCAGCATTCTTCATCAGATAAGGCCAGAAGTTTGTGTATGTAAGAGCTTCGCATCGTCGATGCAACATCTTCTGAACGAGTGGTCACGATGATTCGACTCCCAGGTGCACCAGCTTGAAAGGGAACTCTCAGCTGGTTCCACTTCTCGCTGTCATTGCTCCAAACGTCGTCGAGAACAAGCAAGAATTTCTTTGCTCGTAACATACCTTGAAGGCGATCCTGCAATGGGTCCAAGTCTAATGACTCGCAACCAGACCCAGTTGCAGATTCTATGATTGATTTGGTAATTTGTTTCACACCAAAATCGTCGGAAACACACACCCACATCCTCATGTCGAAATGCCTCTTCACATCCTCATCGTTGTAGGCGAGCTGAGCAAGGGTGGTCTTGCCCAACCCCCCCATTCCAACGATAGAAATGACGATGGGCACCTCGTTTACCGCATCACTAGTTTCATTTAGCAACATCCTCCGTATTCCATTTTTATCATCTTCTCTTCCAACAATGGCTGATTCGTCCACTTTTGAGCTTGTTTCTCGATCTTTGATTTGATGCATTCTCTCTGCATTACCCATTTTAAATTGAAATCTGTTCTTTTCCTTATCAATCTCTTCTAACCTTTCCCATGTATCCTTTATTCTGTTCGCAAGTTTATGGCGAAATGCAATGTGACCGAAACAAGAACAAGGTGAAAGGAAGTTCTGCACCTTTTTATTGCAAGAAAGAGATTCATCACCTTCATCGTCTTGTGATGGGAGGGATTCCGTCGTCCACTCGTCTAGTATGTCATCGATGTTATAAGCCACATCTTTGAGCTTCTTTAGCCAATCTTTCACGGATTGTTCTTTCAGACGTCGAGTCTCGGCATCTTCAAGGACAGCCTTGATGGAGGTGAATGCACTGGAAAGCTTTCTGAGTTCTTTGGTGACACCAAGCAGTAAAGCCACCTCATCTTCAAGAATTTTGTCCAATTTCTCTATTGCAAATGAGACCAGTGAATCAGCCATTTTTTTTTCTTTCTTTCTAATTTTGGGATGTATGGATGGGAAGAAGGGAGGGCTTTTGGTTCTTGATTTCTCCTTTTGGGATGGATTTTGGTTCTTGCTTTCTTCTTTTGGGATGTATGGATGGGATGAAGGGAGAGATTTTGGTTCTTGCTTTCTCTTTTGGGATGTATGGATGGGAAGAAGGGAGGGATTTTGGTTCTTGCTTTCTCTTTTTGGGTTTTGTGGATGGAATGGAGGGAGGGATTTTGGTTCTTGATTTCTCCTTTTGGATGTATGGACGGAAAGAAGGGAGGGATTTGATATGTGAGAGATGGCTGGGAGGCTTGGAAATATGCAATGGTATCAGGAAGGGAGGGATTTGATAAGTGAGAGAGCGCTGGGAGGCTTGGAAATATGCAATGGTATAGGAAGGGAGGATAGAGAAGCAGAGAATGCTCGGACTATCAGGACTACTGGTCTGACGGTGTATACGTATAAAAAAAATAAAATTCCAATAGAATATTCCCCACCTGCAAGCAACGAGGCACATGGGTAAAGATAAAAATAGGGATTTTGATCGTACTGCATTCGTTTCATGGTTAAATTCTCGAAAAGTGAGAAGTTTTTTTTTTTTTTTTTTTTTTAGAAAAAAACATTGGTCAAGGCTAAACTCACTGGCCAACATTGATGTCTGCGTATAATCCATGCTGCATATCCTTTTTTTCTATGCCGTTTTAGGGCTAGGGCCCAAATATCAGCTCGATCCACAACTGCTTGTGTGCACCACGTAATAGAAAACAATGATACTGGTGGAACTCACTATTAAAACTTTTTAGGCTTACTGTGATGTTTGTTAGAAGTAGACACTGTCCAAATCAAGACTTTTTGAACCCACGACGAGCTAGCAGGCAAGGTGGACGGAACAGATCACCCATTATAAGCTCCAAACTTTATTATTTAAAAATAAGCAAATTATTAATTACATCAACTTACAAACCGACCGTCGACCTAGCCCTCACCAATGGAACTATTTTAGTATTAAAAAAAATAATAATAAAGAATTTCTTAATCCACCCACAACGATGACTCGGCACACCATCTGGAGTGGCAAACCATGCATCACATGGTAGAATCATCTTACCAAGTCAAAATTAGACTAATCAAACAATTCCATGATAAATCCAACCAATACCTTATAAAATGGGCAATGGAGATTGTCCTCACATAAATATGTCTAATCAACAATCTGAGCCATTCATTTGGTAGAGGCCATCATGGATCAGTTGTTGTTTTAAATCACTCCTTGTGTCAGGCAATTGATTCTGTCAGGGCTTATAAGATAAATGGTTATATAAGAGAAGGAAAACTTATGGAATGCTTCAACCATTTGCTCAGTGTTAATTTTATTTGTAAACCTTAAAAACTGAGTTCTAGGCCCCATGAACGATTCAGATTGAAAGATTGAAATCACCATAATCCCATTTCTGACAATAACGAAATCATCACGGTAAATTCCATGCAAAACAGCCACAAAAAGTGATAAAGGCAATTGGGACCCACCAAACGACAAAGATGCCTATATGGTGTAATTGAAATATTATCATATGGTAAGTGGACGGGTACTTTTTATAAAGATACAGTCACATGAATTTCATGAGCAGCACTCAAAACTCAATTCAAGCAGGTTAACTTGATGACTCAGCCTGGTGGGCCCACTGTACATGTGCCCAGTCACGAGAATTTGTACCTGATGAGTGATGAGGTTGGCCCACCAAGGCCTGAAAACAGATGCTTGAAACTAAGGGTCTGTTTGGACAGGTGGATTGGAAGTTAAATCCTGGGATTAGCTCGGCGTGCCAAACAGACGGTGTGATTTGAACGTGGGATGTAGCAATCCCATGGATCTTAAGACAATCCACCGACAACACCATTATTACCTTTAAATCCCATCCAATCCACCCTAATCCATTCAAATTTGCATGAGACATGTTTGGTTGGAGGGATTGGAAGGGATGGAAAAGTTTAATCCCGGGATTGGTCTATCCAGGGATATATCAATCCCATGGATACACTCCCATTAGCGAGCGAATAGCAAAGGTGATAAATGCAATGGGACCCACCAAAGGAAAAAAGATGCCTATACATTGCAATAGACACGGCATATAATACAAGTGTATGGCTACTTTTTTTTGTCAAGATGACAGAGACATCAGACGAGTGGAATCGTATGATTCACGCAGCACTAAAAATGGAAGGGGATTTGGTGAGACTCCGGATCACCGAATCGGGTGGGACTCTGACTGTAGGGCTCACAGTGATGTATATGTCTTATATCCACACCGTCCAACCATTTTCAAAGCTTATTTTAGTGCATGATCTCAAAACTTAAGCATGCCCAAATCTTAGGTGGTCCATACCACAGGAAACGGTTGTGAAGGAATCCCCACCATAAAAAACTTATGCACTCCACCAGGATGTCTATTTGCCACTCAACTAGTTGATAAGGTGACAAAAGCCTATACGAAGTAACCACACAAATATCATCCTTATCCAAAGTGTTTGTGAGCCACAAGGCATTTCTAATGGTCAATTATTATTGTCTCCGGTACAACTGTCCATTCGGATCTACCTCCTGTTTTAGATCATGCCGTAAAACTAGGTTTCAATGCGAGAAAATGACCACTGTAGACAAAACCTTTTACCCAGCGGTTTTTACGAAGGAATACAGACTTAAGTTACCAACTTAGACTAGCACGTGCGGACAGCGACTTTGAGGATGAAACTACCCCTGCTTTTACGGAAACGGATCGGGTACTCCCCCTGCCACCAACCGGTGGGTGGTCTGTGGGCCCCACCATGATGTATGCTATTCATCCATGCCGTCCATATACTTTTTCATATCATTTTATGGTATGCGACCAAAAATGAGGTATATCCAAAACTCAAGTGTACCACATTACAGGAAACCGTGTTGAATGAGCGTCAACCATTAAAAACTTTTTGGGGGCCCACTGTGATGTTTGTGAGAAATCCTCCCTGTCTAAGTTCATTCGTAGGTCACAAAGACCTGGATGAAGAAGAAAAAGAAATTTCATAATGATCCAAAACTTCTATAACCCCTAAAAGGGTTTCAATGGTAGATGTTCAATTTTCCATTGCTTTTTAAAGTGTGGTCTACTTGATAGTTAGATCTATCTTATTTTTCATCTCAAGCCTGAATATGAGCTCCCCAATATAGATGGACGGTTTGGATATAACACAGACCTCATGATGGGACCCACAAAAGGTGGTGGGGATTACAACAGGAAAAAGCAAAAGAAAAAAAAAAACCATGAACTTATGGCTACAGTTTTTCTAATGCTACGGATTATAACCGTAGCTATAACCAAAGCCCGATGATCAATCACAACTCCCGCAATTCCACCACAAATCGATGGCTACGGATTATAACCTTAGCTATAACTGTATCCATATCATTTTTATTTTTTTTTACATGGAGAATTTTATTCTACCTACATTTTCTCTAACACACACACACACACACACACACACACACACACACACACACACATATATATAAGCATATAAAAAAAAATTTATCTCTTTTTTCTTTTCTTTCTTTATTCATATAACAAGAATATCTTCTAAACCAAAATTAGTTACTTGATGTACCATATATGATTTTAGGGCTAAAAGTTGGGCAAGCTCAACCCGACCAACCTATGACCAACCCGACATTGGGTTGGGCTTGGGCAGGGTGTATCAAGTTTGGTCTTGGGGTTGTGCCATACAAACACCAACCCGATAAAACTTGGGTTGGGCTCGGGTTGAGGTCTTGGGTTGCCTGACCCAACACGAACTTGATTAATATATAAGTTCCTAGAAATTGAGTGGGCAAATTGAAAATTGAGCAAGGCAAGGTAGAAATTGAGCGAGGGAACCTAGAAATTGAGAGAGACAAGGTAGGAATTTAGAGAGGGAAGTTAGAAATTGAGCGAGGGAAGCTAGAAATTGAGCGAGGGAACCTACGATTTGAGTTGGCAACCTAGGAATTGAGCGAGGGAAGTTAGAAATTGAGCGAGGGAAGCTAGAATTTGAGCGAGACAAACCTAGGATTTGAGCAAAGGAAGCTACACATTATGCGAGGGAACCTAGAAATTGAGCGAGGCAACCTAGGATTTGAGCGAGGCAACATAGGAATTGAGCGAGGGAACCTAGGAAATGAGCGAGACAATGTAGAAATTTAGTGAAGAATCCTAGGAATTGAGCGAGGGAAGCTAGAAATTGAGCGAGGGAACTTATAAATTGAGCGAGGCAGGATAGATACTCAGCGAGGAAACTTAGGATTTGAGCGAGTCAACCTAAGAATTGAGCAAGGGAAGTTAGAAATTGAGCGAGAGAAGCTAGAATTTGAGCAAGGGAACCTAGATATTCAGCGAGGCAACCTAGGATTTGAGCGAGGGAAGCTGCAAATTGTGCGAGGGAACCTAGAAATTCAGCGAGACAACCTAGGATTTGAGTGAGGCAACGTAGGAATTGAGCGAGGGAACCTAGGAAATGAACGAGGCAACGTAAAGATTCAGTGAGGAATCCTAGGAATTGAGCGAGGGAAGCTAGAAATTAAGCGAGGGAACCTAGAAATTCAGTGAGACAACCTAGGATTTGAGCGAGGGAAGCTAGAAATTGAGCGAGGGAACCTAGAAATTCAGCGAGACAACCTAGGATTTGAGCGAGGGAAGCTAGAAATTGAGTGAGGGAACCTATAAATTGAGTGAGGCAAGGTAGGAATTCAACGAGGCAACCTAGGAATTGAGCGAGGCAACATAGGAATTGCGCGAGGGAAGCTAGAAATTGAGCGAGGCAACCTAGGAATTGAGCGAGGGAACCTAGGAATTGAGTGAGGCAACCTAGGATTTGAGCGAGGCAACTTAGGAATTCAGCGAGGCAACGTAGGATTTGAGCGAGGCAACCAAGGGAACCTAGGAATTGAGCGAGGAAAACTACAAATTGAGCGAGGGAACCTAGAAATTGAGCGAGACAACCTATCAATTGAATGAGGCAACCAAGGAATTGATCGAGGAAAGCTAGAAATTGAGCGAGGGAAGGTAGAAATTCAACGAGGAAACCTAGGATTTGAGTAAGGCAACCTAGGAATTGAGCTAGGGAAGTTAGAAATTGAGCAAGGGAACCTCGAAATTCAGCGAGGCAATGTAGAAATTCAGCGAGGCAACCAACAGATTGAGCGCTAGTTAAATCATCAACAAAGATGAAAATGACTTTTTTTGAGAGACTATCTATCCTCTCATAGATAGAGGAATAAATAGAACAGAGCAAATCTCTATATCTTTCTTCATAGATATAATATAAAAGAGAGATCTCTCTCATTTTTTATCAGGAGAGAGATTTTTCTTCTCCGAGGGCTTTGGATTCAATGATTTTTAAGAGCAAGACAGAGAAAAGAAGCGTTGAGATAATACCTTTCATCCTAATCTCATCTAGTGGAAAAGGGGGCCCTCTTGATCACCTAAAGAGATTTGTAGGCAGAATTAGCATAATTATGACTGCGAGGATTGAGCTGCTAAATGAGATTATCCTCATTCCTCGGCTGGGGTTCTGGAAGATAAGATTTATGCAGTAAAAAAAGTCTTCTGAATTGAGCGATGGAAGCTAGAAATTGAGTGAGGCAACCTAGAAATTGAGCGAGGGAACCTAGGAATTGGGTAAGACAACGTATAAATTCAGCAAAACAACCTAGAAATTGAGCAAGGGAAACATGAATTTGAGAGAGGCAAGCTTGAAATTGGGTGAGGCTAACATGAATTGGAATGAACTTTAAATGTAATTGACCTAGCCTAACAATTTGCTCTTTGGTGAATTTGACCGAGCAGTTACTGTTGAGGGTCAAATATTGCATATTAGACCCCAGTTATTACCGGATTTATGAACATGCCACCGTTTAAAATCGTAATTTAATCGTGTTTGTGATGCAAGGTACATTTGCAAGTGGGGACTACAAAAAGGTGTTAAAAGTGTGTATTTGATGCTCTGAAATCACCACAGCAAGGGACGGACTCCAGAGGACCAAAATTGATGGATTTGTACGCCAGAGATCAGAGGAAATCAAGCCGTTCGCATTTAATGGGCCTGAAAGTCAGCCAGAATGCAAGATCACAAGGTTTCCACCATCCGTTCAGTTCGAAACTTCATATGTGGTCTGAGGACAATAAAATAACTGTACAAATCAAAAATCAGTCATTGGATCTCTCTAGAAGTGGCTCAATAAATAAATCAGCCCCTTAAATCCTTAAGTGGGGCCCACCTGCTATCCGGATATGCTTCAGATTTGGTCCCCACGGTTTAAATGAGGTGAGAAGATGAATGGACGGAACGGATTTCTCACGAACATCACGAAGGATCCCACATGTACGTTGCATGAACATGGAGAGCTTGTGCGCTTGAGTTGCACCAGACTATAAGGGACTTCCGCAGAAGCTCTGCTTCGCATAAGAAGCTGCGGTGATGATAAGTGGGCCACTACCGTCATCCAGAAGAGAGATCTGAACCAACTAACGTGATCAGGAGAGGATTTTGACCGATACCATGGTGTCCATATTCTGCCATGAACGCGCAAACAAGAAGATAACCTGCAACACAGGAAAGGACGGTAGAACACCATTCTCGGTGGGCCACACCAAAAAAAAGAAGAAAAACAGTCATGCCCTACCGTTTTTCCGTGCTGATCCCAGTGAACGGAGTGGATTTTCTAGTAGAGATCGTCTGTGGGGGCACTAATACATCAGCGTAAGTGATTCACGCAGGCCCTGTTGTGCGAACGACTGAAGTTCCGGACGTTTCAGAATCCTGTGGGTCACCACCTTTGTTCGGTTGGCAAATCCAAACCGTCCAAATGGAAGCCCAATCAGAGCAGATCCCATCCAAGGAAGAAAGAAACAGAGATTGAGACGTTTCTCATCTCAAAATCGCATATCAAACACACACAGTTGCGTGGTTCTCTCGCATGTAAGTTGGTTGCTGCGTAACTCCTTACGAAAACCATACTGCGGAGAATATTTTCCTTCTCCAACTCCAGCACTGACTCCACTTCGCTCGCCTGCTTATAAAAAGAGAAGAGGAGAAAGAGAAAAAAAGATCCAATTGGGTGGAGACGTGAAGGGAAGCAGAGAGAGAAAGAGTTTGGATTTTTTTTATTATTTTATTTCTTTTCTGTTTATGTTATTTTTTTCTATGAATTTGGATGGAGTTTAGCCTAATCATGTTTATGGGCTAAACCTCTTAGCTAGGGCTAAGAGGTGAAGCTTGTAGCGTGATGGGAGGATTTATACTTGTGCCTTTTATTTAGACTGAATGAATTTTTATTTAATGTTATTAAGGGAATGTTTTTAGTCTTTAATGGTCTGTTGTGACTGAAATTACAATGGGTCTGTGATGGCTTTGAGCATGTTCTTTTCCTCTTTATGTTTATGATGTCAGGAAGCCCTGTTGTTCACCATCGTCTCCTGGGCATGGTTGGATGTCGGTACTCTTCCTAACCTTCATAGCATGTTGATTGGTTGGTAATTAGTTTAATTCTATTGTTTACTTTGTCTATTAGGCATAGTTTGGTGATGGAATCCATTCTAATTCATATACCTCTCATCTCTTGAAATTTATATCAACGGCAGTTCAGTTAATTTCCCTGATTTTTAATCCAGGCATAAGATCTCCCTGATCTCTACAAGTGGATCCTCTGAATCCCTAGTTTCCCTTCTCTGATTTGTCCTAAGTTTTAGATAATTATTTCACCATTATTCCTTAATCATAATTGGTTTAGATTTCATCTTAGCCTAATTCTAGATCTGGTTATTTTCTGATAACGTACAGGTTTCAGTCCCTGTGGATTCGACCTCGGTCTTACCGAGTTTATTACTACATCACAACCCTATACTTGGGGAGTGAACAAGTTTTTGGCGCCGTTGCCGGGGATTGACGGCTACGATTCTCTGAAATTAATTAGTTTTAGAATTGGGTTAAGATTAGGATTTTACTAACTTTAGTTTTAGAATTATTTATTTATTTATTTGATTTTTAGAACTAACTTTCCTGTCTTGTAGGGTCGTTGATAGATCTTCTAACTTGGTAACTTCGTCCTAATTTCTTTACTTTCTTTATTTTTTTAGATTAGGTCTTATCCCCTAGATACTAACTTAGTTTGTTTTGTTTTTGCAGGGTAATAACATAGGAACTTCTAAATTGGTAACATCCTTCTCACTTCTCTTATGTTTACCCTCCATATTGCTGTATGAATTTTATTTTTTTCTAGGATTAGACTCAGAGTTAAGATTCTACCATGGAAGCGTGGGTACGTGCATATGCTGAGATGGATAGGAGATATTGGGGAATGCCTGAGCGTTGTGGAATTCAACGTATACCTCAAGATTTCTCTCCATCGAGAACAGACATTGAGAACTGACTAGAACGTTATGTTCCATTAGTTAATAGGGCCGTATACGATCGTAATTATGGGAATGAGGATTATTATCAAATATCATATTCTCCCATGTATGATCAGTATGACTATAACCAGTGGAATCATCAAAACTGGGAAGATGAACCAACAACATGTTGTAATAATTATTCTCTTGGATACCCTACCTTTGAGAACCAACCAGAAACGATCCAAGAGAACTCATTACAGTATAACATAGAGTGTCTTGTAAAAATTAGAAAAGTAATGGAAGCACTCAATTCGCGCCTCGAGAGGATAGAGGAAGCTCGCTCATCCCAACTACAATTCAATACAGAAATACAATGCGAGGAAAGTGATCATCACTCGCTTTTGATAAAATCTGAAATTTGGAATGAGGAGTTGGATTCCATTAATGAGCATACGGTTCAATTCCCTGATGAGTCGATCTCAATGACTGTTCAAAAGAATGATGGAGAAACCTGGGTGTCTTTCAAATACAGTGATGATGACACACTTTCCTTACATGATACACAGGATCTCAATGATGAGATAGAAGTTAGTTTATTCGAACCTCAACCGAATTTAGAATGTAAGGAAAGCGACCCTATTCCAAGTGTGCACTGCACAGAATTAGATAATGATGCGTATTGGGATGATGATCATAAACGTGCAGCCCAAATTCCCCTCGAATCAATTTCAAGATTGGTCCAGGTCAATGATCAAGACGAACATGAAGTGATCGGTCATAATGAGCCACTCCCCTCACCTGACATGTCTGATTTAAAGGTGGAGGACGAGCCCCTTACAGCCGACACTTCTAACTCTTGTGAAACATGTTTGGACCACTCCTCTGAATCGAATGATGATATGATTCGGGAGATGGACGAGCTACTCGATACGACTCTGGAATTTGAAACCACACAGTTGAGGTCACCATCTGAACTATCGAATTTTGACGATTCATCGCCTCTTCTGAGTAGTATCAATGAGCAGAGTCCGCACATCAATACTTCGTACACTGACCCTCAACCTGTCTGTGCAGGGCTGGAGCAAGAGAGCACACCTCCATTTACCTTTAAAGACGATGGGTTCCTTGGGCAGATCATCACGAGCTCTAATGTGAAACATAAGTCACACTCAACTGAATGTCCCAACTCTTTGGATGATTGCTTGACACACTTTGCAAATTCAAACGATCCCATGATAAGAGACATAGTAAATGCTTTGCAAGATGACATCTTGGTAGTCATTATTGACCGAGGGAACCCCTACCCTGAAGCCCCTTCTTCTACAGATCTTGAATGCTTACCATTAAGGGAGGAGGAGCTGAAAATTGAACCGAAGTCTGTTACTTCGGAATGTGTTGAGACTACATCACTTTCTGAGAATTTTTCTGAATTTCATCTGTGTAGTCTCTGATTCACCATGGGATACTAACGTTGAAACTTCTTCTGTTACAAGTGAATCGTATATACTATGGATACCTCTTATGAGGTACATAAGTTTCTCTGGAAAGTCATGCTCCAGGGCGTCCAAGCCTATTGTAAAAATGGCTTTTGGATGATCCTGTTAAGGAACTTACTGAGAAACTTATCAAGATATTGGCCGGAAGAGGAACATTGCGGCATGATCGAGTAGCTTTTCCCTGCTTTCTTAGGACTACGGTAGTTTCCTTTATGTTGTTTTAGGATAGACGGTAAACTTATCGCTCTTGGGAGGCAACCCAACTTTTTAATTCATTTCATTTTTCTAGTTAGTTAGCTCAATGTTTGTGGGTAACATTACTGCAAACCCTCACGAGACTACAACTCGTCCACTAGGGGCAACCTAGGGGTTTAAAGGCTTGTTGCATGTGCTAAATACAATCGAGAGCACCTGCGAAAGTGGTATAGGTGGGATTTTATCTTTTGTTATTTTTGTTTTACTTTCTCTCTCATGCTAACCGGCTTCCATGCTGCGATCTCTTGGAAAGTCTCTCACGATTCATCATCCAGGTACTATCTTCCCATCACTTCACATTTACTTTTATTGTCCCATGTGCATTGCATGCTCATATCTTTTACATTGAGGACAATGTAGATTTTAGGTTGGGGTGGGAGATTAGGCTTCCTAATCAGTCTTTTCTTGGTCCTAAAAAAAATAAAATTGTGAAAATTTAAAAAAAAAAAAAATTGAAAATTCTTGTGAATTTGAAGTGATTTTGACAACTATCTTTGATTTAGAATTACAGGATATGGAATGTTGGTGATTTACTACTCTTGGATTCAGTTGTCTAGTAGATTTCACAGTTAAGTTTGAATTATTAATCCATGATTAGAAGTTGTAAACATTGATTGAGTCATGATTTCACATGTCACATCTCGCTTACACATTGAGGTTTCAGCTCAATCTTGAAAGATTAACTTGGTAATCACTAAGCATAAAAGGAACCAGCCTGAAAATTTTTAGCATCGTTATAAAGAAGAACTGAAAGGGTTGGGCGAATAATCTTCACCATAGGTTTGCTCCCTATAGGTGTAAGTTTAATTCTCCATGGATGATATGTGAAAAGGTTTAGGTGTACGGTCTTCACCATAGGTTTGCTCCCTATAGGTGAGGATTGTATTCCTTTCTTGGCATTACTAAAAAAAAAATAAAAAAATAATAAAAAAATAAAATAAAAATATAATATCAAAGGTTGAAAGAAAGAAAAAGAATGATCTATGAGGGACGCTTTGGTTTAGGTTTTGGGTGTCCTGAATGCTCTTGTGGTTACCAACGTTATCTTGAAAAGATGAATTAAATCTTAATGTTGATAAGCCGAGATGTGACTGTACACTCATGGAACTTAATGTTTATAATTTTTCTAATTGATGGATTAATACTTTGAACTTGATTATGAAGTCTGTCATGAACTTGATTCCAGGAGAAAGTAATGCCCAATATTCATGAATCTTAGAATTCTATGATCTGAGTTGTTTTTCAAAGATCACTCGAGTTCATAGAAATTCTCTTGTAATTCTCAACTTATTTTTCGCATGCTTTGCTCTGGACTAGCAAAATGCTGGTTGAGGGTTGTGTTGAGGGTCAAATATTGCATATTAGACCCCAGTTATTACCGAATTTATGAACATGCCACCGTTTAAAATCCTAATTTAATCGTGTTTGTGATGCAAGATACATTTGCAAGTGGGGACTACAAAAAGGTACTAAAAGTGTGTATTTGATGCTCTGAAATCACCACAGCAAGGGACAGACTCCAGAGGACCAAAATTGATGGATTTGTATGCCAGAGATCAGAGGAAATCAAGCTGTTCGCATTTAACGGGCCTGAAAGTCAGCCAGAATGCAAGATCACAAGGTTTCCACCATCCGTTCAGTTCGAAACTTCATATGTGGTCTAAGGACAATAAAATAACCGTACAAATCAAAAATCATCCATTGAATCTCTCTAGAAGTGGCTCAACAAATAAATTATCCCCTTAAATCCTTAAGTGGGGCCCACCTGCTATCCGGATATGCTTCAGATTTGGTCCCCACGGTTTAAATGAGGTGAGAAGATGAATGGACGGAACGGATTTCTTATGAACATCACGAAGGATCTCACATGTACGTTGCATGAACATGGAGAGCTTATGCGCCTGAGTTGCACCAGACTATAAGAGACTTCCCCAGAAGCTCTGCTTCGCATAAGAAGCTGCGGTGATGATGAGTGGGCCACTACCGTCATCCAAAAGAGAGATCTGAACCAACCAACGTGATCAGGAGAGGATTTTGACCGATACCATGGTGTCCATATTCTGCCATGAACGCGCAAACAAGAGGATAACCTGCAACACAGGAAAGGACGGTAGAACACCATTCTCGGTGGGCCACACCAAAAAAAAGAAGAAAAACAGTCATGCCCTACCGTTTTTCCGTGCTGATCTCAGTGAACGGAGTGGATTTTCTAGTAGAGATCGTCTGTGGGGGCCACTAATACATCAGCGTAAGTGATTCACGCAGGACCTGTTGTGCGAACGACTGAAGTTCCGGACGTTTCGGAATCCTGTGGGTCACCACCTTTGTTCGGTTGGCAAATCCAAACCGTCCAGATGGAAGCCCAATCAGAGCAGATCCCATCCAAGGAAGAAAAAAACAGAGATTGAGACGTTTCTCATCTCAAAATCGCATATCAAACACACACAGTTGCGTGGTTCTCTCGCACGTAAGTTGGTTGCTGCGTAACTCCTTACGAAAACCATACTGCGGAGAATATTTTCCTTCTCCAACTCCAAAGATCGACTCCACTTCGCCTAATTTGCTATAAAAGAGAAGAGGAGAAAGAGAAAAAAAGATCTAATTGGGTGGAGACGTGAAGGGAAGCAGAGAGAGAAAGAGTTTGGATTTTTTTTATTATTTTATTTCTTTTCTGTTTATGTTATTTTTTTCTATAAATTTGGATGGAGTTTAGCCTAATCATGTTTATGGGCTAAACCTCTTAGCTAGGGCTAAGAGGTGAAGTTTGTAGCGTGATGGGAGGATTTATACTTGTGCCTTTTATTTAGACTGAATGAATTTTTATTTAATGTTATTAAGGGAATGTTTTTAGTCTTTAATGGTCTGTTGTGATTGAAATTACAATGGGTCTGTGATGGCTTTGAGCATGTTCTTTTCCTCTTTATGTTTATGATGTCAGGAAGCCCTGTTGTTCACCATCATCTCCTGGGCATGGTTGGATGTCGGTACTCTTCCTAACCTTCATAGCATGTTGATTGGTTGGTAATTAGTTTAATTCTGTTGTTTACTTTGTCTATTAGGCATAGTTTGGTGATGGAATCCATTCTAATTCATATACCTCTCATCTCTTGAAATTTATATCAACGGCAGTTCAGTTAATTTCCCTGATTTTTAATCCAGGCATAAGATCTCCCTGATCTCTACAAGTGGATCCTCTGAATCCCTAGTTTCCCTTCTCTGATTTTTTCTAAGTTTTAGATAATTATTTCACCATTATTCCTTAATCATAATTGGTTTAGATTTCATCTTAGCCTAATTCTAGATCTGGTTATTTTCAGATAACGTGCAGGTTTCAGTCCCTGTGGATTCGACCTCGGTCTTACCGAGTTTATTACTACATCACAATCCTATACTTGCGGAGTGAACAGTTACTGAAATTGATCGAGCTTTACATGAAATTCTCTTAAGTGAATTTGACCGAGCAATTAATGAAATTGACCAAGCTGTTCATAAAATTTTCCGTTACATTATATGAATCCGTGGAAGTTCCCCATCATATTTTTATGATATCTCCATCAAATTTATGAATTGCTCCGTTACAATTCCTATGTTGCCTCGCTTAATTCCTAACTTCCCTCGTTCAATTTATACATTGCCTCGCTGAATTTCTAGCTTCCCTCGCTTAATTGATAGGTCTTCCCTCAATCTATTCCTAGGTTGCCTCGCTCAATTCATAGGTTGCCTCGCTGAATATTTACGTTGCCTCGCTCAATTGTTAGGTTCCCTCGCTCAATTGTTAGGTTCCCTCGCTCAATTTATATGTTGCCTTGCTAAATTTCTAGTTTTCCTCACTCAATTCCTAAGTTGTCTCGCTCAATTCATAGGTTGTCTCGCTGAATTTCTGCGTTGCCTCGCTCGATTGCTAGGTTGCCTCTCTCAATTCCTAGGTTTCTTCGTTGAATTTCTAGCTTCCCTCGCTCAATTCTTAGGTTGCCTCGCTCAATTTCTAGCTTCTCTTTCTCAATTCCTAGGTTCCATCGCTCAATTCCTAGGTTTTCTCGTTCAATTTTTAGGTTGCCTCGCTGAATTTCTAGCTTCCTTCGCTCAATTTCTAGCTTCCCTCGCTTAATTCCTAGGCTGTCTGGCTCAATTCATAGGTTCCCTAGTTGAATTTCTAGCTTCCCTCACTCAATTTCTAGCTTCCCTCGCTCAATTTCTCGCTCAATTTCTACCTTCCCTCGCTCAAATCCTAGGTTGCCTCGCTTAATTTCTAGCTTCCCTCGCTCAATTCCTAGGATTCCTCGCTGAATTTCTACGTTGCCTCGCTCATTTCCTAGGTTCCCTTGCTCATTTCCTATGTTGCCTCGCTCAAATCCTACATTGCCTTGCTCAATTTCTAGGTTCCCTCGCATAATTTGTAGCTTCCCTCGCTCAAATCTTAGGTTGCCTCGCTGAATTTCTAAGTTCCCTTGCTCAAATTCTAGCTTCCCTCGCTCAATTTGTAACTTCTTTCGCTTAATTCCTAGGTTGCCTCGCTCAATTCCTAGGTTTCCTCGCTGAATTTCTACCTTGCCTCGCTCAATTTCTAGGTTCCTTCGCTGAATTTCTAGCTTCACTCGCTCAAATCTTAGGTTGCCTCGCTGAATTTCTAGCTTCCCTCGCTCAATTCTTAGGATTCCTCGCTGAATTTCTACATTGCCTCGCTCATTTCCTAGGTTCCCTCGCTCAATTCCTATGTTGCCTCGCTCAAATCCTAGGTTGCCTTGCTCAATTTCTACGTTCCCTTGCTCAATTTCTAACTTCCCTCGCTCAATTTCTAACTTCCCTCGCTCAATTCGTAGGTTCACTCGCTCATTTTCTACGTTGCCTTGCTCAATTTCTAGGTTGCCTTGCTCAATTGCTAGGTTGCCCCGCTCAATTTCTAGTTTGACCGTGAAGTGAATAAAATGTATTTTCGACCATCGACCTAATGGAATCTTGGAAAATAACTAGGTTGATTGGCTAAAGTAGCTTCTCCTACCCCAAAATCATGTGGTACGTCAAGTAACTAATTTTAGTTTAGAAGATATTCTTGTTAAGTGAATAAAGAAAGAAATGAAAAAAAAAAAGAGAGATTTTTTTTTTATATGCATATTGAGCGATGGACTCGCAAGCTTCCAAGAAATTTCACAAGCCATGCAGATTGAGTAATGAAAGATAAGCTTCATTATCCCAGTCTTTCACACCTAAATGTAAAATCTTGTTGAAGCTATGAATAAACCAATGGCTTATCACCGCAGATATAGTGTCCCATGCCGGACTAAATCTTTCGTAAGGATATCTTAGGATCACTAGAAGGACTGGCGTTTTGGATAGAAAACTAGTACTTGTCTTAAACAGAAAGAGGAAATCTCCATTCGTAGTTGTGCCCTCTGTAGTTGGAAATGGAAATAATCAACCATGGTCCATAATGATGTAAAGAAGCACACTGGCGTTCAATTCGCTTAACTTCGTGGTCATTTCCATGCATTTCACGGTCAATTCCGACGATTCCGTTTAAATTCACGGTCATTTCGATGCACTTCACGGTCAATTCCCTTCACTTCACGGTCATTTCCATCAGTCAATCCCGACGATTCCGTTTCCAAGTTTTATCGGGTTGGTGTTTGTATGGCCCAACCCCAAGACCAAACCCGATAGATCCTGCCCAAGCCCAACCCAATGTCAGGTGGGTCACAGGTTGGTCGGGTTAAACCCGCCCAACTTTCAGCCCCAAGTCATATATGGTACGTCAAGTAACTAATTTTGGTTTAGAAGATATTCTTGTTATATAAATAAAGAAAGAAATGAAAAAAGGAGAGAATTTTTTTTATTTTTTTTTTATGTTTATATATACATATTTATATAAATGTGTTAGAAAAAAATGTAAGTAGAATAAAATTTTAAATGTAAAAAAAAAAAAAAAAAAAAAAAAAAAAAAAAAAGTTAAATTTTCTTTTAAAGGAAAGAACATAGGATACGGCTATAGCTACGGTTATAATCTATAACCATAGCCTTTTTGTTTGAATCGGGGATCAATTGCGGATTCCGCAATCCATCCCCAAATCGTACAGTGAGTTGCGATGGAAACGTGGAATCCGCGGTTCACCGCACATTTTGTTTTTTTGTTTTGTTTTATTTTTTTTGTGAAATTTTCATTGCTTCTGTGGGCCCCACCATGAGGTCTGTGTTATATCCAAACCATCCATCTATTTGGCGAGCTCATATAAAGGATTGAGATGAAAAATAAGATAGATCTAACTATCAAGTGGACCACGCTGTAAAAGACAGTGGGGAATTGAACGTCTACCATTGAAACCCTTTTAGGGTTATAAAAGTTTTGGATCATTCTGAAATTTGTTTTTCTTCTTCATACAGGCCTTTGTGACCTTATGCATAGATTGGATGGAAAATAAATGTTATGGTGGGCCCTATAAAATTTTTAACCGTGAAAATCAATTTCCCCGCTGCTCTTTGTGGTGTGGTCCAGTTGATCTTTGGATATAAATTTTTTTTTTTTGGATAATGCTCCGAAATGATATTGAAATATGGATGAATGTTGTGGATATAATAAATATATAGCTGTGGGGCCATGTAACTTTGATCTCATTTGAGCCGTTCGCACAACTCTCAGTTGGAGTAGCGTCGGCGCTTGTCTTCGCAGTGAAAAGGAGAGGTAGTTTCGTCCTCAAAGTCGCTGTCCGCACGTGCTAGTCTAAGTTGGTAACTAAAGTTTGTATTCCTTCGTACAAACCGCTGGATAAAAGGCTTTATCGACAGTGGTCATTTTCTTGTTTCAGTGCAGAAGGATGGGATGGTAGTATGTAGTCATATGCACCGAGATGGGCTCTACATTCAAGGTCCCACTCGGTTTCAATGCAGAGGGACGGGATGGTAGGATATAGTCATATGCATGCATCAAGTTGGGCTCCACATTCAGGGTCCCACTCACCTCAGTGGATCTAGGGATCCATCCAATTCGTGCTCCTAAAAATCAACTCATGCATTCATCTTCTTGGACAAGCCCACTGTGGATCTACCCTACCACGGGAGTTTGTACTTGATGAGTAATATTCAAGTTGGTCCATTAGAGTGTCCAACTATATTACTAAGATCATGTTTCATTTCCATGACATCCAATGCTTGCGCAATTTAATCAAACATGAAACCACAAGTGTTAGTAAGGGTCCGCATTTGGTTAATGTATAGGGTTAGGATGGTGTTGGTGTGCCAGAGTTACATCATGTCTCTTCGCATGGATGCAGATTTTCCCAAATGCCTTTTGCATAAAGTTCCTACCTTCAGTGGCTATGTTGAGTCTGCTGTGATGTTTGTGAGAAATCCACATTAACCATTCATTTATTCAGATCATCTTAAGACATGAGTCAAAAATTGGGGTAGATCCAAAACTCAAGTGTGCCATACCATAGGAAACCTTGGAAAGGGATTCTACCATTCAAATCTTTTTGGGCTCCACTGTGTTGTTTATATGCAATCCAAACCATTCATAAATTGGCCCAAATGTTCATAAGGTCATTACCACCGTGATAAGTTGAAAGAATAAAATATTAGCTTGATCTAAAGCTCCTATGGCCTACAAATGTTTCACTTGCGGGCGTATAATATTCATTGCTTTCTATTGTGTGGCCCACTTGAGCTTTGGATCTGCCTCATTTTTGGGCTCATAACATATAATGATTTGGTAAAACATGTGGACGGAGTGGATTTCTCACTAACACCATAATGGGCCATATAGATTCTACCCTATATGCACAATCCACTTCCTTCCCAGTCCAATGGTCTGACTGGCTCAACGCTTCCTGCATAAGGGTAGTTTCGTTCCTTTAAATTTTAAAAAAGCATAAGAAATATTTTAAAAATACTTTCCTTCTAATGAGTGTGGCCATACCATGGAGCCATTTTGGTAATAAAAAAATTTCTTAATCCATGCACCCACCACGATGACCTGGCACACCATCTGGATTGGCAAACCATGGCAGCACATGTTAGAATCATCTTACCAAACAAAAGTCAGAATAATCAAACCATTCCAGAAATCCAACCAATACCTTATAAAATAGGCAATGGAGATTGCCAGCCCATAAATATGTTTAATCAACAATCTGAGCCATTCATATGGGAGAGACAATCATGGATCACTTGTTGTTTTAAATCACTCCTCCTATCAGGCAATTGATTCTGTCCACCGCTTAGAACATAAATGATTATATAAGAGAAGGAAAACTTATGGCATGCTTCAACCATCTGCTCAGCGTCAATTTTATTTCTAAATCTTAAAAAATATGTTCCGGGCCTCTCAATTCTGACAGTAACGAAGGCATCACCGTACACACCATACAAGCAGCCACCAAAATTATAAAGGCAATCAGGACCCACGGAAGGACAAAGATAACTTCTATGGGTGTAATAGAAATATTATATATCCTATGGTAAGTGGACGACTATTTTTACAATGATATCATACTCATGGAATCTCGTGAGTACTGAAAAATCAACTCAAAGAATAGTAACTCAATGACTCAGCCGGGTGGGCCCAACATACATGTGCCCAGTCATGAAAGTTTGTACCTGATGAGTGATGAGGTTAGCCCACCAAAGCCTGAAAACGGACGCGTGAAACTAAGATGGATAGTTGGTCCATTGGATTCTCACACTGTTACTTGGTTATGTTTGCAAGGGGTGCATTAGATGAATTGCAACTAAAAACATCACCATGACTGTAGCAAGCCTCTGATTGCAAGCCAATGGTGCAGATGATTGTGTTGGATGCGTTTGAACAATATGAAAGAGTTCGGGTCATGGTCCACCCATAGCATGGCTCAACAGACCACCGGACCAGAGTAGCGAACCATGGGCCCGTGTGTTAGAACCAATGGCTGGGCCATTCAGGACTGTTCAATCGATCAGCCTCGGCTGTCTGTTAACTCCGAAGGACATCCTATAAGTTAGGAAGCAAAAATGCATGACATTAATCAATTGTAGGCATATAATCAGCGATTTATAAAATGGGCGGTTGAGATTGTTTGCACATAAATAAATCCAATCAACAATCTTACCCATTCATTTGTCAAGGCCGTGGATTGTGGATTGCTTATTATTTTAAAGCAAACCTTCTACCAAGCAATCCTATCCATTCCATATATGGCCTAGAAAACAAAGGGCTATGTTAGATGGGAAAAAAAGTTAAGGAACACTTCAGCCATATGCTCAGTATCAATTTTAATAAGCATCCCTTAAAAATATTGTGATCCAGACAGAGTGAACGGTTCAGATTGATTAATTAGAATCTCCGAATATTCTAATTATTAAGACCATGAACATACCACGTTATACTCCCGTGAGCCAGCGACCACCAAAGGTGATAAATGTGATCCATCATTGGAAAAAAAATGCATATATGATGTCATAGATGCGGTATCCAATGCAAGTGGATGGCTACTTTTTGTCAAGATGACAAAGACATCAGACAAGCAGAATCCCATGACTCAGGCACCACCGAAACGTACCAACACGTTGCATTACAAGACTGGCTGATAAAGTGACTTCACTGATTCTTTAGCCCCCATATTATGATGCATGTATTGTATTCACCATGTACATATATTCGGAGAGATCATTTTAGGGCCTGATTCAAAGAATGAGTTAGACTTAAATTCAAAGGTCGAGTAGACCCACCACAAAAAAAGTAGCGAGTGATGCCTACCGTTGAAAGCTTCCTAGGCCCACCATGGTGTTTATGTGAGATTCAACTTGCGCACGAGTTAACACAGACATGAACCAAGGGAACACAAAAATATCAACTTGATCGAAAACATTTGTAGCCCCTAAAACTTTCTAACGGTAGGCGTAGTCTCCCCACTATTTTTGGTTGAGGTTTGGATCTGGCTCATTCTTTGATTCATGCCCTGAAAATATCTCTCTAAATAGATGAGCATTGTAGATACAATACATACATCATAAATCTTGATGGGCCCCACAAAACTTGGTGACATCACTTAAGCAGCCAGTATGGTTATTCAGCCGGTAAGTAGCTAATCCACGTCCTCACTAAAAATGGAACGGGATTGGGTGAGACACTGGACCACCTAGGTGGGTGAGACCCTGACTGTGGGCCTTACAGTGATGTATGTGCCTTAAATCCACACCGTTCAACCATTTTTAAAGCTCATTTTAGCGCATGATCCCAAAAAGTGAAGCATGCCGAGATATTAGGTGGACCACACCACAGGAAAAAGTCATGTTTGAATCTCCACCATTAAAACTAGGTTTTAAAGTATTCCTTTTACCATGCTATCCTATCCATTCCATCCACGGCCTAGAAAACAAACAGCGATGTTAGATGGGAAAAAGTTAAGGAACACTTGAACCATATACTCAGTATCAATTTTAATAGCATCCTTAAAAAGATTCTTATCCAGACATAGGCAGAGCGAACTGTCCATATTGATTCATTTGAATCTCCAAATATTTCAATTATTAAGATCACGAACACACCACGTTACACTCCCTTGAACAAGCGACCACCAAAGGTGATAAAGTGATGGGACCCATCATAGGAAAAAAATGCCTATATGATGTGATAGACGCAGTATCCAACGCAAGTGGACGGCCACTTTTTCTCAAGATGACAAAGACATCAAGCAAGTGGAATCCCGTGCCTCACGCACCACCACCAAATTCTTTGGCCCTTCTAATATTATGTATATATTTTATTCACTATGTACATGCATTTGGATCATTTTAAGGCATGATTCAGAGAACGAGTCATATCCGAAGCTTGAGTAGACCCACCATGCATAGAAAAAAGTGCTGAGTGACGCCCACCGTTGAAAGCTTCCTAAGCCCACCATGATGTTTATTTGAGATCCAACCTGTTCACGAGTTAACAAAGACATGAACCAAGGGAAAACACAAATATCAGCTTGATCGAAAACTTTTGTAGCCCCTCAAAACTTTCCAACGGTGGGCGTCATTCTCCCCACTATTTCCGAGTCCACTCGGATCTGACTCATTCTTTGGATCATGCCCTCAAAATATCTCTCTGCATAGATCCACGATGTAGATACAACAGATGCATCATCCATATTTGGGCCCAACAAAACTTGGCGACATCACTTAAGTAGCCAGTCTGGCTACTCAACCTGTAAGTAGCTAATTCCCGTCCCCCACTAAAAAATGGAAGGGGATCAGGTGAGACACCAGATCACTGAGGTGGGTGAGAACAAAGCTCATTTTAGTGCATGATCCCAAAAAATGAAGCATGTCAATATCTTGGGTGGACCACACAACAAGAAAAATGATCCCAAAAAATGAAGCATGTCGATATCTTGGGTGGACCACACAACAAGAAAAAGTCATGATTGAATCTCCACCATTAAAACTTCATAGACTTCCTTATTTTCCATCTAATCATTTGTTAAGGTCACAAAAACCTGTATGAAGAGACAACACAAATATCATCTTGATCTAAGGCTTTTATGGGCCGTAAGCAATTTTTAATGGTCAATTATTATTGTTTCCTGTATCACGGTCCATATGAGATTTTGATCCGCCTCATTTCCTAGATCATGTTCTAAAAGTAGGTTTTAATGTAGAGGGATGGCAAGGATGTACTCACATACATCAAGGTGGGCTCCACATTCAGGGTCCCACCCACCGAATCCGAGGATCCACTAAAGTGGCACTCCTCGAAGAAAATCAACTCCTGCATTCACCTTAGTGGGCGGCCCCACCGTGGATCTGGCCTTTCACTAGAGGTTTGTCCATTAGATTATTTAAATGTATTACTCATATCATGTTTCATTTCCATGGCACCTAATGCTTGCGCAATTCCATCAAACACGAAGCCACGTGTGTTAGTGAGGGCTAGCAGTTGGTTAATATGTGTGGTTAGGATGGTGCGTGTGTACTAGAGTTAGATTCGACTTAAGCTTGATTGAACATTGGTGCCCCTATGCTTAAGATTGACCATTTAAGACCCAATTCAAGGACTCAGTTATCCTCTTAACCGTGAACTATATAGATTGTTTTTTCCTTGTGTTTTAAGGATTTATTCTTTCGCCAATAATTACAGGCAATATATTTCTCAATAACAATGGATAAGTGGTGCAAAAACTAGATAGTGCCATATACCTAATAGAAAATATATTATACCCATACTAAATTCCAACTACTCATGCATCACATGAGGATATAGTACTAATAAGTACACATGCCTTTTGGGGAAAAAAAAAACATGGCACAACAATGAGTAATGCTATAATGCCTTAGATTTTTGCCAACTTAAGAATGGAACGTTCTTGTGTGTTACCTTTAATTTCTCGATTTGAGTGTACATATGTATGCGTATTTACACATGTTTAGAATCATAAGGGGTAATTTCGGGTCCACCAAAATTACAAATTTCAATATATAAAAATGGGTCTGAAAGTCAAAGGTCAACCCCTAAAATCGAGGGTCGACCCCCGATTGAACAGAGGTCAAGGGTTAACCCCCAAAATCGAGGATTAACCCCCATTTAAATTGCTTAAGACACTGACTTCAAAAATATGTATGTTCTTCGATATAACTCCAATTAAGTGATTCAAAAGCCACAGAGAAGATTGATAAGTCTAGTTTTATAGAAAAAAAAAAAAAAAATCAAAATTAAAATGGAGCTGGTTTTATGACATTTTAGAAACTGTATAGAAAATCATTGGTTTTCGGTAACTTATACTTCTAATATGTAATGAAATTTGATGGGGCTAAAGTCGACTTAATGATGAATTATTAAAAAATATATAAATAATAGTAATTAAAATTTTAAAATTTTTACAAGCAATAAGCCTATTGAAGCTGAAAATTTCTACAATCGCACGTTGTCGATGGACTGCATATATGTTTTTCATCTTAAAGTTTTTATATTTGGTTTCTTCTTAAGCATTGCTTATAAGCATACTAGAAATCATCCTATATAATTAAATTATGATTTTATATTTTAAGTATAGTTTACTAATTCAGGTAGTTTCTAGTATAGTTAAATTAAGTTCTTGATTAGGGTGATTAGAGCTGAATAATCATTTTTTCTAAATATGAATAGGTCGTGCTATGAACTTAGTTAAACCAAACTCTAGTTATTGTGCACAAGAAAACTCGTTGCCCAATTCATTTCAGAAATTACTTGATTAATGAAACTAGCTTTATACCGCTCGTTAGTGGGTTACTATACTTGAAACTATAGAAAGACATTCGTCTTAGAAGGCTTAATGTCTATCACGGAACATCGAGACGATATCACGTATCAAATCACTCAACTTGGACTCGCAAAGCTAGTGTGTGATGTTCACGATCCCAAGTATAGGGTCGCGATGTAGTAATAATCTAGGTAAGACTTAGGTCGAATCCATAGGGACTGAAACTTGTACGAATTCTGAAAGTAATTAGAACTAGAATAGAAGAAGATGTGAATCTAATACTGAAGTAATTGAGAAAGTAATTGTGATTAAAGTAATTAAAACTTAAGAATTCAAGGTGGGAATTAGGGTTTCCAAGGATCCACTTGTAGAGATCAGGGAGATCTATGGTTAATTCAAGGACACAACTAGAATCAGAGTCCCATCTTATCAAATTGGAAAATATTTCAGTAAAACCAAATCTAAACTTCCTTTGACCTAATTCTCAATAGATGAGAGGTGTGAGAACTGGAAGTGATTCCATCATAAAACCATGCCCAGGAGACAATGAGTCACAATAGGATATACCAATTAACAACCAACATGGGAGAGCTATGAAGATTAGGAGAGATTCCGTCACCCAACTATGCCCATGGGATGATGGTGAACAACAGGATTTTCTAATTTCAAAATCTCAATACATGAAAAGAATATACTCAAAGCTATTGCAGATCTACTGTATTTTGAGTCACAATAAACCATTAAAAACTGAAAGTATTTCTTAAGAATCAAACTAGAATCAAAGAAGGTTCAAAATATACATGAATCAAAGCAATAGAAAACATCCCATCAGGCTACAAGCTTCACCTCTTAGCCCTATCTAAGAGGTTTAGCCAACCATAGACATGATTGAACTAAAATCTCTTAAGAAAAGCATAAAACAACTAATAAAAATGAAGAAAAACTCTTGGCGATAGCTTCTTCATGCTTTTACTCCACTCCTCAAACCCTAGATATCCCCAAAAGTTCATAGGAAACCCATATTTATAGCCTTGTCCGCATAGATTCGCAAAATTGCCTTAAATTTGCGCAGTTTCTCAAAATAGACTTTACTCTATACAATTACACAGAATGACACAGAGTTTCAGAATATACTTCTTCAGGACACTTTCAGTAATATGTTTATTTTTAGGACAATTTCAGGATTTGATGCAGGGATGAACGTGATGAGGTTGATCACTGTCTTCCTCAAGAGGATAACTACTCTGAATCCACGGAGCTTCTCTGAACTCCTCACAGAGACTTCTCGAATCCACGAGGAAAGAAAATAGAAAATAGAAATAAATTCTAATAAATTTGAAATCGATTTAATGAATCTCAATAAATGAGTTCACAACCCTTTAAATAGGGATACCAAGCAACGGGAGAGAAATCAGAAGCAAACTACAA
The DNA here is from genome assembly GCA_030180095.1 of Magnolia changhungtana. NCBI lineage: Eukaryota > Viridiplantae > Streptophyta > Magnoliopsida > Magnoliales > Magnoliaceae > Magnolia > Magnolia changhungtana. The sequence goes on along the minus strand of JASAUF010000364.1, from coordinate 112,927 downwards.
CTAAAACTCCTATAATTTGCAACTTACTATAAACAGTAAACTTATTATTTATAGACGATCGTGATGTCTACTAGTGCGCAAGGTTTTCGGCCAAAAATAGTAAGTGTCCCATTTGGCTTCATCAAACCGTTCTCCTAATTATTCTAAGCTCTTTTCACGTTGGACGCAATTCTTAAAGCTCGACGGATGAAGAGTTATAATCAAACTAAAACTTACTATTTATAGTAAAAATGAAATTAAAATAGGGAAATGACAGTCGATCCAGGGGTATTTCGCAAATTCAGTTTGCGTAACCCGGCATAGCGAGGTTGGTTGGCTAAAGTAGCTTGTTCTACCCTAAAATCATATATTTTACGCCCGATAATTCATTCTGGATTGTGAGATGCACCGAATTTAAGGTCCGACGGTCCGGATCACTTCTGTCGTTGACCGATCCTTTTCTGATCCATCTTGGCCATGAAACTATCCATGACCCGCTCTACATCAGTCCCCTCCACTTCAAAAGAACTCGTCCTCGAGTTCTCATCCTGTTCTAGTTCATGATACTTGGTCAGGTCCGAGACGTTGAAAGTCCGTGAGATCGTCATGTCATCTGAAAAATCAACAACATAAGCGTTGTCATTGATCTTTCGAATGATTAGGACGGGTCCAATCTTCTTATTTTTCAACTTGTTGTAAGTCCTGGTCAGAAATCTCTTTTTACGCAGATGGACCATAATGTGGTCACCCACCTCGAACACTTTTTGTCGTCAGTGCTTGTTCGTTTGTTCCTTATACTTCTCGTTCAAGACATGTAGCTTGGTCTGCACTTTCACATGGATGTCCATGATTTTGTCTGCCATATTTTCTACTATAATGCTCGTGCCTGAGTTCTTGGGCAGAGGTGCCAAGTCAAGTATGTGGCAAGGCACTCGTCCGTAGATAATTTGGAACAGTGATTTTCCTATTGAGCGGTTCACCATGTTTTTGAATGCAAAATCTGCTTGAGACAAGGACAAATCCTACTGCTTCGATTTTTCTCTTGAAATACAGCGAAGGAGGTTTCTCAACGTGTGATTCACAACTTCGGTCTGCCCATCAGTTTGTGGGTGGTAAGCACTGCCGAATTGAGGTCGTGTATCGAATCGAGTCCACAAAGTTAATCAAAAGTGGTTAATGAACTTCGTCTCACGATCAGAAGTAATGGTCTTGGGACCCCGTGTAGCCGTACGACCTCCTTGAAGAATAGATTCGCTACGTGTGTTACATCGAGGGTCTTATTGCATGGGATAAAATGCGTTATCTTGGAGAAACGATCCACCACCACGAACACCGAATCCATGCCACGTTGTGTCCGTAGGAGACCAAACATGAAGTTCATTGATAAGTCCTCCCAAGGACCATCAGGCATAGGTAACGGGGTGTAGAGGCCTGTATTCTGAAATTACCCCTTAGAGGTCTGACAAACATGACAACGTTGTACGGATTTTCCCACATCACGTACTAATTGCGGCCTGTAATACTGCTCTTCCACAAGAGCTCACTCTTGTCTTGCCCAAGGTTCCACGGAGGCCACCTCCATGTAGCTCCTAAATAATCTGCTCCCTCAAAGAACTTTGGGGGATGCATAATCGATTTCATTTGAAGAGAAAATCGTCCTATATATGAAGGTCACTGGGGTGACCTTCTTGGCACTTCATCCAAGAATCTTTGAAGTCCTCATCCTCGGCATACAGCTCCTTGAGACAGTCGAAGCTGACCACCTCGTTGCTCATTGTAACAAGTAGTGATGCACGATGGCTAAGTGCATCAGCCACCTTGTTCTGCTGCCCTGACTCATGCTTCAAAACGAATGTGAATTTCTGTAAAACCGCAACCCATCTAGCATGCACACGATTCATGTTAGTATGACTAACTTTAATGCTTGATGGTCGGTGTACAAAACAAACTCTCTTTGAATCAGATAATGCCGCCAATGTCGTAGCGCCTGAACAACTGCGTACAACTCAAGCTCATAAATTGACCACTTCTTTTGGGCTCGCTGAGCTTCTCGTTGTAGAAGGCTACCGGCCTGCTTTCCTGTGATAATACTCCTCCAATTCTGACGTATGAAGCGTCACAGTCAACCTCAAATAATTTGTCAGAATTAGGAAGCACCAAGACCGGTGTTGTAGACAAACGATACTTGATCTCATGAAAGCTCTTGTCAGCTTTATCGGTCCACTGGAACGGTCATTTTTTCATGCAATCTGTTATAGGGCACGACTATAGTGCTAAAATCTCGCACAAATCGACGATAGAAAATCGTCAACCCGTGAAAACTCCTCACCTCATGAATGTTTGTCGGGATCAGTCATTCTCTAATGGCTCGCACCTTTTCATCGTCCACACGGATGCCTATGGACGTTACAACAAATCTTAGAAACAACAGGCTGTCAGTTAAAAAACTACACTTCTTCAAGTTGAGGTACAACTTGTTAATTTGTAGGACCTGTAGCACCTTCTTGAGATATTTCCTGTGCTCTGCCTCATCCTGGCTATATATCGATATGTCATCAAAATATATTACCACAAATCAGCCAGTGAACGGTTTTAGAACTTGATTCATCAAACGCATAAAAGTACTTGGTGCATTCGATAGGCCGAAAGGCATAACCATCAACTCATACAACCCTTCCTTGGTCTTGAATATCGTTTTCCACTCATCACTGAGTCAGATATGAATCTGATGGTACCCGCTCCTTAGATCTAGTTTAGAGAACACTTTGGCTCCTTCTAGTATATCGAGCATGTCGTCCAACCTTGGTATTGCGAATCGATATTTGATGATAATTTTGTTCAGTGCCCAGCTGTCGACACACATGCGTCGGCCTCCATCTTTTTTTACTGTTAATAATGCTGGTACGACACATGGGCTCATGCTCTCTCTCAAGAAACTCTTAAGGATCAATTCCTCCACTTGCCCCTGAAGTATCTTACACTCCTTTGGACTCATCCGATAATGAGGGCGGTTGGGCAGGGTAGCCTCAGGGACGAGGTCTATGTAACGTTAGATATCCCTCATGGGAGGCAATCCATCAGGTAAATCTTCAGGCCAGACTTCTTTTAATTCGTTTAACAACAGTCTTAAACTTGGAGGGATGTTTGGGGGTTCCTCTTCCTCACCCTTCACCACTACGGCATATACCTCGCCGGTTTCCTTGAATTCCTCCATGAAATCCCGAATGGTCAAGAGGGAACTCTCCTTCACTTTAGAGGCTTCAGGGTGGTTCTCTGGTGCCATTAGGGTAAGAATTATTTTTCGACTATCCTTAACGAATATGTAGAAGTTGTCTCGTCCCTGATGAGTCGCATCACGGTCCAACTGTTAGGGTCGATTGAGTAGCATGTGCTAAGCTTCCATGTCGACCATGTCACAAAGTATCTGATCCTTATAATTTTTGTCAATTGAAAATGAGATAGTGCATTGTTTAGTTACCTTGGTCTCATTCACCTTTTTTATCCAGCCAATTGAGTACGGGGAAGGATGTTTAGTCGTTGGTAGTTGCAACTTGTCCACCATCACTCTTAAGACGATGTTCTCACTACTACCACTGTTTACAAAATATATTGTGTCGCTGTGGATGTAATTCCTTTCGTGGGGTATACAGTAATCGCCTCACAACTAGAAATTTGTCACGATCCTCACCTGTAACTTCATCGCCACCTGCTATTTCTTCTTTAGTTTGTTCATATTCATCAAAGTCATGGTCTTCTTATGCGGCCTCATCTTCAATGCCCCCTTCGTTTATAGTCAAGTGTGTTGCGGGACGCTGATGACAAGTGTTTGATAAGTGGCCTGGTTGGCCATAGTGATAACAATTGTTCGACCTTGACCGAGTATAAGGATTTGAAATCCTACTCGGGCCCGCTGTTGTAGATGCTGCATATTGAGATCTGGATGAGCTGCTCCCCGTATCACGATTTGCGATTGTAGGAGGTTGAGGACTTTCTCCGACTGAATCTTTTCCTCGTGGCGACCCGTCATGGAGGGTTGAGTTGAAGGATAAGGACAAGTAGAAGCTCTTGCAAGTTGTATTTCTGCCCTACCAGCCAATTGAACTGCTTCATCCACAGTCCCGATTGGGTACATCTGAACTCGATCTTGAATTATCAGTCATAACTCACCTATAAATCGTGCCACTTTCTGTAATTTAGATTTTGACAGATCTTTCGTGTAGCCAACCACTAGAATTCTTCAGTATAATTTGTGATGGTTCAATTTCCTTGTCGGTAATTTTGTTATTGTTGGAATAATATCTGCTCATAATCACTGGAGAGAAATTGTGATTGAAGAAGACTTCTCATCTGTAGCCATGATGAGATGAGCGCCTTGTTCTGATGGGCTCGTGAGAGTTGTAATTGTTCCTACCATATAGAAGCCCCAGATTTTAATTTAAACGCTACCAATTTTACCCATTTATGATTTAGCATGTCCATATAATCAAAATATCTCTCTGCTTCGACTAGCCAATCGAGAAAATCTTCTATACATAATAAACCATTAAAACTAGGAAGTTCAGCCTTACCTCGATAGTCTCTTTCAGCACGATCTAGATGATCGCCTCTATGGATTGGTCGATCGGGTAAAACCCTTATTAAGGTCCTCGTCGCTAGAACTTGAATCATCTAGTGTAGCCCTATGGTTTGCTACTGGTAGTGCTCTACGAAAATTGGGGTTGTATCGTATAACAACCACGGGTGGTGGAGCAACCATAGGTGGTGGAGTACCGCCTAGGATTCGGGACGGAAGTAGCGCATCCGCAAGACGGTCGAGAGTTACCTGCAGCCCTTGCATGGTCAACTGATTCTCTCGGTGGAAAGCTTTCATTTTTTCCAAAAGATAACGAATCCCTGGATTACCGTCCACAGGATTTTGATTCATACCTTCATTGTTTGTCATCGGCCCGAGGGGAATACTCGCTTTGATACCAATTGACGTAGGGATGAACTGATGAGGTTGATCACCGTCTTCCTCAAGAGGATAACTACTCTGAATCCACGGAGCTTCTCTGGACTCCTCATAGAGACTTCTCGAATCCACGAGGAAATAAAGCAGGAAATACAAATAAATTCTAATAATTTTGAAATTGATTTAATAAATCCCAATAAACGAGTTCACAACCCTTTAAATAGGGATATCAAGCAATGGGAGAGAAATTAAAAACAAACTACAACTAAAACTCCTAGAATTCGCGACTTACTATAAATAGTAAACTTACCATTTATAGACGGTCATGATGTCTACTAGTGCGCAAGGTTTTCGGCCAAAAATAGATAGTGTCCTATTTGGCTTCACCAAACCGTTCTCCTAATTATTCTAAGCTCTTTTCATGTTGGACGCAACTCCTAAAGCTCGACAGATGAAGAGTTATAATCAAACTAAAACTTATTATTTATAGTAAAAATGAAATTAAAACAGGGAAACGACCGTCGATCTAGGGGTATTTCACAAATCTGGCTTGCGCGACCTAACATACGGGGTTAATTGGCTAAAGTAGCTCATTCTACCCCAAAATCATATATTTTACACCCGATAATTCATTTCAGATTGTTAGATACGCCCGATCTAAGGTTCGACGGTCCGGATCACTTCTGTCGTCGACTGAGCCTTTTCTAATCCTTCTTGGCTATGAAATTGTCCGCGACCCGCTCTACATCAGGATTCCTTTTATTTACTTCAAATATTTGATTCTCTTCATTCCTCACTTAGTTTTCTTAGATCTTTCGCATGTGAATTATTCAATCTTAGTCTTCTAAGATCCATCCCTTGCCTTGGTGATTCTTGAGCATCAAATCCATACTTTTAGCACCATTTTCAATCCAAGCTCTTAAATTCACCTTGCAACACAAACATGAGTAAAATAGAACATTAAGCATTATCATGTTCATAAAACGAAGATATAAATAAGGGATAATATGCAATATTTGACCTTCGACATAATTCCCAATCAACATTTTGCTAGTCCTGAGCAAAATATGCAAAAAATGAACTTAATGTGCAATGTTCCAACCTTTTTCAAAAAACAATCTTTTGTGAAAAAAAAAAAAAAAAAAAGAAGATGAATTGAGTGGATAAGAAACACGCATTTATATCCTCAAAGTAGTGAATTAACTTGTGCACAATCCACCTTCTCGAGAGTATGGTAGGGTGACTTTAGGTCAGTTCAATGATCAAGAAGTCCTTACTATTCCTAAACGTTAAACCCTAAACCCTAAAACATTCAATGTGGTGTATCAATGACATTCAACTTGTCCAATATTTATTGATGTATTTATAAATCAATATTTATAAATACCCTTTTCACATTTGATGATATTTGAGATAATAAATGACCACAATACCCTTATTATACAGGGAAAGAGGAAAGTACTTCACGTTGGGTGGACCAGCTCATGTAAGAGATTGAGGCCGGCCGGTGCATATATCACGCCTGCCAAAAAGATTTCACCCCACAAAGTAGGGTACATCCTAGAAGTTGAGGACATTTTAGTCATTTTTTTTTACATAAAAAAAATACCTGATTAATATAAAACTAACACTTCTGATTAGTTGATGTATTTATAATTTTACTGTATTCAATTACATTTCTTTAGGCCTGTTTGGATTTCCATGTACTGACTGTGGCTGTCAATGTATTTTCACTAATTATTGCATGTGTTTGGATAAAGATGTAAATTGCTGAACTTTCTATCTATTTGACTAATCATATGTTTGAAAGGGAGGTAATTAGGCACGCGAGGTCCACATTAACGGATGAACGGCTTAAACATACAGCGCACGCATCAAGTTGGACCCCACGATCAGGGTGGTATATATCACATTGCTTGTTCCGGGTATCAACCAAGTGGCATTGTAGTAGTGAGACCGAAGTATTCCCTGTGCGATATTTTTTATTACACAGACATAATGTTAAGTTTGAAATTTTATTTCTTTATTTTTGCCAAACAAATTTAAGGGTCATTTGAAACCATGAATTTGGGGGAATTTCAAATCTCCTGGGTTGTTTGGCACCATAAAGTAACGAGGGGTTTCAAATCCTCTCAACTGGGGGTTTGAAATCCAAGGTGAGACCTTGGATTATGTTTAAAATCATTCACATGGTTGCATGTCCTAAAATTATTAGATTATCAATTGCATAACTATAATTACTTTAATATGATGATCAACATCATTCAAACATTGTCCATGGAAATCAACGGTTAAAAATCATTAGTTAGTCACTCGAACACGATCTTGTGCTTGTGGCCCATCTGAGACTTAGAATTTCATCACTTTTTGGCAAAGTATATATTTCAGCAGGCTTATTACAACTATTGTGTTAAAAATTACATAAATTCACTAATTAGAGATTAAAGTTGATTTAGTAATTAAATTCAAACACTTGCAAATATACTATGAATAACTCCTTTTGGATTAGAGTTGATTCTCAATCTAGGGTGCCAAACATAGCGAAAGGATTTCAAATCCCTGGATTTGAAATCCACATTCCCAGAGAGGCCCTTAAGACAAGATGAAGGATCAAAATTTCAATAATCATGTCCAAACAAGTCCTTAATGACCTGTTTGTTTGGTGGGCTTGTGAGTAAATGATTGAGTACTTGGGTGGGCCCACTCTACTGTTTATGTAAAATTCACCCAAACCACTAGGTGCGTTATCTCATAATAAGCCAACCACCCAAAAATCACTCCAATCTGTGATTCAGGTTGATCACATGATTGAAAAAACAGTGTGGTAACTTTCACCCTCCATGATGTTTCCCTTGGTATGACCCATTTGAATCATATAGGTGCTTTATTGTTAGCACCTATGCTTAAAATTTTAATATAGCATAAAACGGCTTGAGTGATTGGTGGGCAACATAAAAAATCAAAGGTAGACATCTCTCTCTCAATTATTTCCTTTGGTGTGGCCCACCTGAGTCATGAGTTAGTCTAAATTTGCTAATCTGATCCTAAAGTGGGATTATATATCTAATATTGGAATGGATTTCATATATACATCCCAATAGTTTTACATCTCTATTCAAATGTAAATTAGAGATTTTAGTAATAAAAAAAATTGATACCCATCTTGATTTTGATGGCCCACTGTGATGTTTATGTAAGATTCAATTCAATCATTAAATATTTTTGAGAAATTCGAGGTTCGTTATCTGGAACAGGGACCCGGATTTCCAGCGAATCCGAAGCTAGGCAGAGCCCACTATGCCATTTGTGAGAAATCCACTCCATCTATCCGTTTGCCACCTCATTTAGGATGAGATTTCTAGAACTACGCAGATTCAAAACTCAAGTGGGCCACATGACAAGAAACAGTGGGAATTGGATGGCCACTGTTGAAACATTCATGGGGCCGCAGAAGTTTTCGATCAGGTCAATATATTTATGCTTTCGGTTTATCCAAGTGAGAATGACCTTACTAACGGTTTGGATGGCATATGAACATCACGTTAGACCCTTTGAAAGGTTTCAACGGTAGCCATTTCTCTTCCCACTGTTTCCTGCTGTGTGGCCCACTTAAGTCTTGGATATGCCTCATTTTTAGTCTCATGTCTTAAAATGAGGTGGAAAAATGGATGGACGGGTGGATTTATTACAAACATCACGGTGGCCCCCACCTATCTTTGGACGGCAGTGGGGATCCGCTTCCCTCGAACAGCACGTGTAGCATGCCGTCACACGGGTGGTAAGGATAGGCACAACTACTGTATGCATGAGGAAACCATTGAAGAGGCAGGATCCAAACCGTTCATCATATGGGCCACGCGGTTGACATGATCTGGACCAAAGATCAGGCCAAGTGGACCAAATAACATAGACCACAGTCATTTTCTTCCTAACCATCCATTCTTCTCTTGCACATGGCCCACTTGATCAGTCAACTAACCTAATTTCAGCCCATGACATGTTCCTCTGGCCCACCTGATGAATGGCCTGAAATTACCTAACTTTCTCTCCATTAGATGGTGATACATAAAATGTTTTTTTTTTTTTTAATGCGTATCTGATACATCAGGTGGAGGATGGAGATTGGCTCTGCATCGAAGGTGTCTATGGCCGAGATCAGACGCTGGAAATGCAAGCTTTCGAATGAGGTGGGAGGGGGTGGAGTTGATGAAGAGAGAGTGGCGTGCTGGTCTCTCTTACAGGGTCAGCTAAGCCCATACACGTGCAAAACCCCACTAAGCTACGCCCGTGTAACAGAGTTGAGTATTTCATCAGTTGGGCCACACTATTTAGATCCTCTGGCCTAGACGGTTGCCTGTTTTTCTCTCAATGGGCCACATTGCTAAAACAAATGGATGGTGTTTTAACGGTCTGTTGTTGTCGGATTCTTGCCAACACATGAAATCCACGTAGGAATGCCATCTGATGGACCTATAAAAGCCAGAAAAGATGTGAACGGTCCGATGACCAGCTGTGGACCATCTGATGCCTAAGTTAGGCTCGTAGATGATAAGCTAGGGTTTATATGTTACCCCATTTATCTGGGTTTGAGCAGTCATATATATAGGGTTATGCATGAGGTTCCACACCTCTGTCTCTTAATGTACCACCCTGGAGCCTACTTGATCGTTGGATCTGCCTCATTTTCATACTTATGTTTTAAAATGATATGAGAGAAGGGATGGAAAGCGTGGGTAACCAGATATATCACAGCGGGCCCACCCACAAAATTGTCCATTCATGGCTAGAGACATGCGGGGTCGGACACAATCCCCCTCTGTTACATACAGAGAGTTTCCATGATTTTAGAGTTTGGATGCACGAATGTGATTGAATCGCAATTGGATTTAGTACTAGTTATTTGATCCGTTGGTTGTCTTCGACGTGGGCCAAGTATACTTTTAGTTTAACCTGTTTGGATTTTAAATAATTTCTAGGTCGGTAAATAATTTATTGAAATCATATTCAAGCTTAAGTGTCCTCGTTTTAACTTGGATTTATGATACATATCAAGTTGGGCCTCATGGTAACGGTCATTTCCCACGTGAAAAGGAAGAGACAGGGACGCCTACATATGCTTGCCAAAGATTCAAATCATACCGCGAGTACGGTACATCCGAAAAGTGGAAGGCACTTTAGTCATTTCCCTCATACGTATGATGAAATCAAGGTTGTAGCAAACACTCTCATCTCATCTTTCTACACATTTGAGAGCACACGTCTCAATGTTACTCATACAAAATGGACCCAAATTTCTATTTTTTGATATTACCACAGAAAATTTACACATTTCGTATATTAACTCAAAATAAATTAACTAAATTGTCCAGCCTAGCCAGAAGCTAGGTTAACCAGTAGCCCGGTTCAACCCAAGAGCCAAACAAAGTTCACCAACCTGGTCAACTATATATGGACCCACTTGGGACCAATAGATAAATTCACACCATAGTAAGCTATGAATGGAGCTCAGATTAGCTAATAGCAAAGGCAGCAATAATGGATTGGGCTAGGACCCTTCCAGGATTAGCCATTTTGTTGTTGAGGTCCAGCCCGAATTGTATTTCCTGTGGAGTTGCTTCCCTTAGAATTTCATGTAAAGTTGCTTCATCTGAAATATATTTATAATCTTCCAACAAAAAAAAAAAAAAACAATAAAAAAAGAAGAAGAAAAGGCTGGCTAGGCTTAGTTCTCTAAGTCTTGCCCTTAGCCAGCCCTGAGCCTAATCTCACGGGTGGGGCTGCGCAGGAATTCTCATGATTAAAGGATTTAGATAGTTTTGAGTTTAAGAATTTTCATGCAGTTTTTTTTTTTTTTTTTTGTCATGATACATCCTATCATATAAATGATTTTAATCATAGAAACGTGAGCAATCTAAAAGTGTTTTTAACCATATAAATATATCGAATGTGATGATTTAACATACTTGATGATAGAATGGCTAGGCTTGGCTCGACGACACCAGGCTTGGATTTCAAGCCCAGGCTTAGCCCTTGGGCAGAGTTTAGCGAACCAAGCCCTAGCCCAATTAAGATTAAGCAACCTATCCATTGCCACCCCTAGTTACTAATTTGATGGAAAAATAAAAATAAATCCTTAACGGTATTAATCACCAAATAAAAGCTTTTACATACTTCGATTGATCTCAACCGTTGAGACTTGACACATCTGTACTATTCCTTGATCAATCATGGCCATACAAATTATCTCTAACAAACGCATTAAGGTTAGTGTTGGATGATCCACCATCCTCTAATGCTTTTTTACAAGTTTCTTGAAGTTCTTCAGCTGTTCTCCTCATCTCTCTACTTTCATCACAGTCCAAGTTCATAGCCCATTGCACAATCCCAGCAATTTCATCTCCTTTAACCACACTTTCACTTCCCATTTCTCTCCTCACTCTCACACCAACTTTCCAATCTTCTACTATAAATTTCGCATTAGTGAATTGCTCCGCTGCTAATGGAAATGTAAGCATGATCACAGCAGCATATATACTTTCCATCGTCGAATTCCACCCACAATGCTTCAAGAACACCCCGATCAACCGGTGGCATAGAACTCTCAATTGGTCACACCATGGCACCACTAGGCCCTTATCACCACTAACTTCTTGCAACCGTCAGCTGTCGTGCAACCCACAAGAAGTGGGCCCCACTAGTGCGCAACCCCATCGCAATCTCGCCCATCTGTGTGTTTGAGATCACCATGTAACTTCCTAGAGAGATGTATAGGACAGATATTGATGGTTGGGAGTCTAGCCATTTGTAGTAGTTCGTGATGGTGGGGTCCACAGGCTTGGTGGGCCTATCTTGGAGGTTCAAGTAAGGTATGCATGGGCCAAGAGTGTAGATGGGGATTGGGAGGAGGGCTCTTAGAGTATCTGTGACATGGGCTTCAAGCTCATAGAAGGATGCAAGCAGAAGGAATTGTGCTTTGGGCACCCATGAGAAGGCTGAATTCGTACGCTTTCACTATTTCCATGGAAAGTCATTGGGAGGTCCCTCAAACGTACGGATGAGATTCCAGGGATGTAGCAAACACATTCATCGCCTCTTTCTGCACATTAGATAACATATTTCAATGCTATTCATGCATAGTATAAAATTGGACCAAAAAAAGAAAGAAGCAAAAGTGGACCAAAATTTATATTTTTGTGTACTACGATCGATGAGAAATAAGAAATGTGTGTGTGTGAGAGCTATTTGACACTCTTGATACCAACGTACTTACTGTAATGTGTGTATTTTATCTACACCATTCATCCATCTTTTCAGCTCATTTTACTAAAAATGAGGCAGATCCAAAGCTCAAGTGGACCACACAGTAGGAAACAATGAGGATTTAAAACCCACCATGTAGATTCTCCATGGGGGCTGTCGCGATGTATGTGTGCTAGCGTGGTGTGGATTTTCTATGGGATTGTCATGGTGTATGTGTTTATCTACGCTGCTGTCTATGTATCTCTAAGCTCATTTTAATGCATGAATTGAAAATTGAAGCATATCTAAAGCTCAAGTGAACCACATCAAAGAAAAAAGTTGGGATAAATGATGTCAATTGTCGAAACCTTTCTAAGGCTAACACTGATCCATTGTATTCATAAGGTCATGTAGACCTTGATGAGTGGAAAACACAATACTTGATCATGTTGGGTGCTAAAACTTTTTAATGCGTGTAGAAGCAACCCTAGACAGAATCAAACATGTAATAGATAATGAAGAAAGGGAAAAAAAAAAAAAAAAACAAATCATAGAGAATAGGTAGATTTTTACATGAAAAACCCATGTGGGAAAAACTATGTCGAAAGTGACAATCAATCTACTATATCAAAAGAATTATAAGAGATGAAACAACTTATAGATGAAAAATTCTAAATACCCTTTAAAACCTTGTTTTCATGCTAAGCTCTCTTTTGTTAACCCTAATAATGATTACAAGCGTACTTATATACTTCCATGTGCAATTAAAAATAAAACCCGCACTTATGTAGAATTTGTGCACACCGTCGATCGAATTGACATGACTCAACAAACCATTGATTAGATCGATAACATCCAAAAACATCTTATGAGCAAACTGAAATTTTGGGGAATATTTTGATCGAATAAATAACCCTATTGATCGAATAAAAAATTCAACTTTAGCACTAGGATTAAAGGTAATCGATCAACAATCTTTACCGTGGCTTCAATCCTCTATCTCCACTGCTCCAAGTTATTATCACCATCTCTAATATTCAATAGCAACATCATCATTGTTGCTTCTTGTGCACACTCCATCTTCATCTTTTCTTTACTAGGCTTAGAGAAGTTGAACAAAACTTGAACTTCTTTGTAAGAACAACCTTTGTAAGTATGTCTGTCAAATTATCACTAGCGTGAATCTCCTCAAGAGTGACACAATCTTCCTCTTACATCTGTCGGATAAAATAATAACACACATTAATATGTTTAGTCCGGGATTGATGCACAAAGGGAAGGTGGCCACCCTTTCATTGGGGAGTTCGGTAGGTTAAGGTAGTCATAAAAAAAAAATTTTTAAAAAAAAAACAACAACTACCTGCGAGTATATATGCATTTATTACATGTATACTTCTTAATTTTTTTAAACGTCTACATATGCGTGAAATGGGGCCACCTTCATCAACATCAGTGATCAACACCGTTCATCCATTTATTCATGTCATTATACGTCATGAGAGAAAAACTGAGTAGATAAGATTAGTATGTTGGACACATGAAGTAGATAACTATAGATAATATTTTGACCATTAAACAAAATAATAGGATTTAATGCTCGTGTGGTCCACCTGATCATTTTTGGTGGCCCAGTTTCAGGTAAACTTGCACATAGTTCATTGTATTTGAATGGACGACACGGATCATCAGAATAAAAAACTATGGGTCATATATGACTTTAACCTACTGACTTGGCTACTTTAGAAATTTTATCCGGTGTTTCTCGGTAACGATTTTGTAGTCGTGACTCTCACTTTTTGGTCAAACTTGATTTATTTTTAATATATCGATGCCTCTCATCCGTTATTTCATGTCATATTAGTTCCCAATACCAAAGATTCGGTAGATCCAAATCTCAGGTGGACCAATAAATATTTGTAAGTCACCATTAAAATATATATATATATATATATATATATATATATATATATATATATATTTTTTTTAAGGTCATGTGTTAGTTACACCTTATATTTGCATTTGCCTGTGTTTGGGGTAATGCTTTTAAATGACTTGTTCTAATTGATGGACATTGTTGATGCGTGGAACATACATCAGAGGGGGTCCCACAGTTAGGGATCCACCATCCAGTGATCCATCCAAAATCAGTTGTACGTGAGTGTCCTTTCTCACCGGCTCTGCGAAAGCGGATTGCATGCGATTCTCGATTGGCCCACCGTGATGTATATGCATATCCACGTTGTCCATTTATTTTTCTCAAATCATTTTTATTCTTACCTGTATCCATTGTTTTCAACATTAAATCCCCATCATAAGAGCATGCAATTATTCTTGGCCATTAATCACAAACAAATATGTTAATATATTCTTAACGAATTGTTACACATTAAATTTTTTTGTCAAAAGAAATTCAAAAAGAACAGTGAAATTGACCAAGTTCTTTTTGAATTTCAATATATTTAGTTAATTTTATTGAGTATAATGATCATTTTCTCAAATTCTACTTAAAAAAACACGTACATTATTCTTAGCAAATTGTTACACAAATTAAAGTTTAATCTTTTGTCAAAGAAATTCAAAAGTATAGTAAAATTGGCCGAGTTCTCTTTGAATTTCAATATATTTGGTAAATTTTACTGATGAAATTCAAAGAGTACTCAATCAATTTCAATTTCACAGTCCTTGTTGAAATTTATTGAGTTCCCACTAATTACATCCTCTATTCCCTTAATCTTACTGGTGAAAAAACACATTAACACTTCGTTCTTACGGGCGCATATTCCCATAAAGCAATGCCACAGAGATATTTCTTTGCGGAGGTTTGCTGAGGCCACATGCGCGTGCAACCCTGCCCATCCATATATAGGGTCATGTTCCAATCTGACACATGAGCCTGAAATCCCAGCCTTCCACTTGGGTGGGCACAATGATCAGATCAACATCCAATGTGTTTCATTCCTCCAGGTGGGACACAACGGATAAATAAACCGATGGTCGAAATAAATTTTGTATAGCCGTCCATTTGTCTTGTATTCAGTGGCCCACCTGATCTTCAGGAGTGGAAGATCCAAACCGTCTATCCCACCTCACGTAAAGCTCTGACCATACACACGTGCACCTGTGGTTAGGCAAGCTCCACCCGTGTGTGGGTTTGCCACACCTTTCCTATTCATTGGAATAGACTACACATCAACGGCGAACGGATGATTACCATCCTTAGAAATTATGATGAGTAGACATCGGGTGCTATTATGCATTGGTGGGGCCCATTCTTTTTATGATGAGAAAACATGGGCTGCCATCATGCACTGCCGCTGTGGACCTCAAAGTCACACTGCTATGTCAGTTTTGCACCATTTCAGAAAATGACTCGACAGCCGTACAGGTAGGATGGTTGTGCAGCAATCCGGACCATCCAAATCGCTGACCTAACTGAAAAAACTCCCTAAGAGTACAATACTAGCCATCTGATTTTTCCTTTTGAATTTGGACCACTCAATATTTTACTTTATAACCATCGATTTGATAGCTATTGATTGGATGCTCTTGATAGTTTGATCATCATGAATTCATGGTTGTGATCCATCTATGATGGGACCCACAATTTGGATGGTCTGGATGGTTGTACATCAGTGCCAGATGTGGTTGATGAGTCACCACCATTTTTAAAAATGGTGCTAAGCTAACAAAGGAATCTCGGCCACATCTTATTAGCTTCTTCCCTTATGCGGTTCACCACCGTTTCAAAAGACGGTGATGACTCGTAAAGTGTATACATGCTAGTCAGGAACCGTTCAAATAGTGGAGCCCATTGTGGATAGATCATGCACCCACAATTCACTATGATCAAATAATCCTATCCATCCATTCCAAGCTCTTGAACGGATGGTGAACAATAAAGCTCTCAACATCTCGAGTTCAATGGGTCAAAGAAGATGGCTAAAATTCTCTGGTCCATGTGATCTTTAGCTTAACCTCAATCAACAGTGGGGCCCATGATTCGACGGTCTAGATACCCGTATTGTATGCTACGTTTTATAATTGGTGAACCACTACCATTTAGAAAATGGGGCCTTCTTCTGTCAGCCGAGCATGAGTGGCTTCGCATGACAGTCCACCCAGTGGGCCATACATGAATTGGCATCCATTAGTCAATTACATTTCTTGAATAATTCTAAGAGCGTGTTTCAGCCATTTTTTCCATTTTACAAATCATGATTTTTGAAAATCTGTTGATTGACAGCCATTGGCAATTCACAGAATCCATACCCCTTTCAAAAAAAGTTCTATTTCAATGATTGTTATTTATGGTGCATTTGGCTTACCAAATATCGCAATGTTTGGTGCAACCAATCACACCTTACCAAATTTACAAAATCAGAGATTCCCTACTGGATGATAATCAGTCCAGTGAGGGGCACTGTGGGGCCCATCATGAAGTATGGGTTCTATCCACACCGTCCATCCATTTATCCAGATCAATTTAGGATATTAACCCGAAAATGAGATAGATCTAAGGTTCAAGTGGACCACAAAGTGGGGACTGAAAGCCCACCATTAAAAACATCTTGGGAGCCACGGAAGTTTTGGATCAATCCGATATTTCTTTTTCCCTTCTTCTAGGTTTATATGACCTTATCAACAGGTCAGATGGCAAATAAACATCACCGTGGCCCCTAGGAAGGTTTCAACAGTGGACGTCATTACCACTGCTGCTTCCTGTAGTGTGGTCTACTTGAGCTTCAGAACTGCATCATTTTTGGTTTTCCACTCGAAAATGATCCTACAAAACGATGGATGGTGTAGATAAAGTGGACCCAAAAAGCATTGCCTGGATGGATTATCGTCCGGGTAGGGCAGGATGCAATCCCCTTCCTCTTAATTGCAAATTTTTATTAGTTTAATTCTAAATAACAAACTTTAGGATTTGTTAAATCCAAATTAAGGTTAATATCTGAATTTGTCAAATCATGGATTTGCCAAATCTATATTCCCATTGTGCTAATCTCAAACATGCCTTAACTATCCATTAGAAGATTGCAAGTGATTAAGTATAAGGATATTTTATATTTATAAGTTGCATCGGTTCAATGGCTTAGATTGTCCAATTTTCGTGAATTGTTTGATAATTGCGTGCCCATAGTGAGACCCATGAGAAAGAAGGTGGGGTTATTTGACAGGTGATGTGGAATAGATCTATGTGGGTCCAACTTATCAAATGCATGATGATGGGAAATGATTTTCTTATGCATTTGTTAGTTTTATTTTATTGTATTTACAAGCTATGGCATACCACCATTTCTTTCCTCCAACATGTCATGTTCTTGAAGACCTGGACCTTGATAGCCAGGCTACTTAGGGTTTGCCCAGTCCGGTCCTTTTCAGGTTTGGGTCTTGTTTTTGAAGACTTGGACCTATATCAGCTTGGTACCCATCAGGTCTTTTGATCTAGGTTTCTAGTTAGGTTTAAGTCAAATAAGAGCATTTGGATAGTTGAGATAACGTAATGGGTGGATTAAATCACATACACATGTGCCTATGAAACATGCTTAGTGTGCAAACGGTCTTCTTTACATGCATGTGGCTAGGAAACCTTATTTCGTTACTAGAATAATCCATACATATTTAATATATAATATTTCTATTAAAACTTAAGGCTCAAGCTATACCCAACTTGATTGAACCCAATCCATTTAAATTGGATCCAAGGTAATGAAGGACACAAGCCTCAAATATTAACGGGTTCATGAAAGGTAAGATTCAAATCCGATCCGATTTCTTAAAGAATCTAGAAAGGTAGACTTGGACCATTAAAATCCCATCAAGTCCATCATATTGTCCAACTACTAAATTTGACGTATACTTGCTTTTGTTTTAACCATCCAATGGTCATGCTTTTACATTTATGGCCTATTTGAATTAGAAATCATATCAATAATATATTATAAAAGTACAATAATTATAAATTACAATACTTGTCTCTTGAAAAGCAGTAATTCTAACAATTCCGATGCTTAATTAGTTTATGATGGTAAAATTATAATAATAATACTTTTACATTATTTCAACATTAGGTTTCAGTGAAAATGTAATAACTAGCCGAATTTTGATAGAAAATTTCCCACACTACAATGATATATATATATATATATATATATATATATATATATATATATATATATATATATATATATATATATATATATATATAGGGAGATGGTCACATACCTTTTCACGTGAGCACCAATGAGTTACCTTTGCACACGTGTCATGTGCACAAAATACGAACGGTCCAAGTGATGCAAGCACTTGCTTGAAATACCATAGGCCCAATTTTCACTGATACAAAACTGGTGGGTCATGGCAAAAGGAAACAGCTTCTCCTTGATTTGCATTTCTCTTTGCTGTGGCTCACCAGAGTCATGGAGCAGGCTGAAAATTGGGCCTATTACATTTCAAGGGGTGCGGCATCACTTGGACCATTCAGATTTTGTGCACATGACACGTGTGCAAAGGTGCTCATTGGTGCTCACGTGAAAAGGTGCGCAGGTGACCATCTCCCTATATATATATATAAGGCTAAACCTAAACTCAACTTAATTGAACCCAACCCATTTTAACTAGATCCCAAGGTGATGAACTCGTCTAGCCTCAAACTTTAATGGGATCATAAAAGGTGAGACTCAAACCTGACCAATTTTTTAACAAATCTAAAAAGGTCGACTTGGACCCATTAAAATCCAATCAAGTCCATCATTTGGTCCAACTACTATATTTGACATATACTTTTTTTAAAAAAAAAAACACACGTACACACCCCCACACACTCATGTCGCAGTGGAATTTCACCACCTATGGGTACTCGAACCCTTGACAGGGTATATTTAACATATACTTATTTTTATTTTAACCATCCATTTTGATGGTGATGCTTTCGATATTTATGGCCTATTTGGATTAGAAATCAAATTAATAATGCACTATAAAAGTGTGATGATTACAAATTATAGTACTTGTCTCTTGAAAAGAGGTAATTCATGTGACAATTTTGATGCTTACTTTATGATGGTAAAATCATAATAATGATACTGTTACATTATTTTAATGTTAGGTCACAAAGAAAATGCAATGACTTGTTAAATTTTGATAGAAAATTTCCTACACTATAGTGTGAAATTTAATATATAATATTTCTATTAAAACTAGCTAGGCTCAACCTAGACCCAACTTGATTGAACCCAACCCATTGTAACCAGATCTAAGGTGATGAACCTGACTAGCCTGAAATTTTAACGGGGTCATGAAAGGCAAGACTCAAACCCAACCTAATTTCTTAGCGAATCTAGAAAGGTAGACTTGGATCCAATAAAATCAAGTCAAGTCCATCATATGATCTGTCACGACCTAGATTTTGGACACTTGGGGTGTACTTTGGATCCGAGATTCTCTTCATGACTTGTATACTAAGTGTAATTAAATTAATTAATATACTTGCATAAAATCCACCTAGCTAGTAGTACTACTGCAGAATCTAAGTTCATACTTAGCCACATTTCATGAATAAGAAATCAATAATCTATTTCGATCATTAGTTATTAACATATCTAGACCCTCCAATTCGGGGTCTTATGTAATCAAATAAATCTTGCCCAACAAACTTGAAAAAAAATAATAATAATCCAAGAACATTAAATGAAATTAAAATGATAATCTTGGTTGCCCTAGGGCAGCAAATTCTTCCTCATCAATTAGGGTCACATGTCCCTTGGATCCTTTTCTGGCTTAACCACGTCCTCATATTCTTGAGCCACTGTCATACCCTCAACTATATTTATACGGTTTTACATCAATACATGATAAGCTGACTAGGCCAAATGAAAAGTCATGACATGGTTCTTTACATGAAATTAAAATAAAATAATAATAATTATATGCAATATAAGTTTAAGAGGAAATATAAATGTTATGTAATGCATGCATGAATGAACGCATCAAGTGAAAATCTGTACACTTGCTTGTGTTGGAAACTCATCAACCCACATCCGTCCCCTGATGGGATTCTACTACCAGTACACTGAAACTACTGATCAGGAACAGCCTAATCTTTGGTTTAGGAACATTTATAAGCCGTTCCTAATGGGACCGGTTTTCAACCCTACACTTGGAACACAAGCCCTGCTCATATCTTGTATGGGGTCCACTGTGAAATTAGGGTTTTATCAACGCCGTTCGTCACTTTTCTCGTATAATTTTATAGCAAGTTTAAAAAAATGAGGTAAAACTAAGACTTAAGTAGACCACAGAGTAGGGATTAAACGCCCCACCATTAAAACCTTCTTCAGAAGTGCGGTAGTTTTGGATTGTCTGGGCGGGGAGTAAGACGCAAGAAGCGGAGTTCCTGCCAAAGCTTTTCCAAGAAAATTTCCCCACAAGGATGCTGGGTGGGGCCTAGTATAATGTATATGGGAAATCCATATCGTCCATCTTTTTTACTTAGTTCATTTTAGGATGTGCGACTAAAGCTGAGATGGATACAAAACTAAGTGGGTCACACGAGAGGGAAAACTGAGGAAAGAAATTTTTACCGTTGAAACCTATTTGGGCTCAACCTTAATGGTTATATGCTATCCAAACCGTTTATAAGGTCATTTCCGATGGGATGAAGTTAAAATACTAAAAAGATAGCCTGATACAAAAGTTTTATGGATATAATAATGCTTCAACAGTGCTCACTAAATGCCCAATGTTTCCTCTCGTGTGGCCTAATTGAGTATTGGATACACCTAATTGAGTATTGGATACACCTAAATGCTCAAACCGTTTATAAGGTCATTTTCAGAAATCCCCATTGAATCCTCCTCCGCCATTCCCGATCTAGGTAATTAAGTGTGGAATTTTGTTGTTTGGATTTTCTAGGGTTTCACATGAGGATATGGACGGGAGTTTCATGTCTTAGTGGCGTTTAGGGTTTTTATTTTTCTTTTGGGGTATGGAAGAGAAGCCAAGACTGTTGATAATGTACACTTTACAGACTAGAAATGCTTTGGATGCAGCAGAACGCGTTGGGCATGAGGCAGAGTGCTTGGGCTGTCGTGCCTTGGTCCTCTCCATGGATGAATTACATGCTGTAAGATTGGCAATCTCCTCCTCTTCTTCTTCTTCTTCTTTTATTTATTTATTTTTTTTTTTATTTTTTTTATTTTTAAGTTAGTTGATTATCTGGCAAAGCATGACGATTTGCATGTGCAAATGACTCTATTGATCCAAACTATCCAAATTGTGGGCCCTATTATATATGGGGTGTAGCCTTATAACTGGATTGATTGGTAAAGTTATGATACAGTTGTTTATTCAATTTGGATCCCTGATTGTATCTTTGCTCCTCTTGATGGTCACCACTAGCCACTTTAGAATTATATGCTTGGTTTAAATTTTGGTCTGTGATCCATCTTCTCAATGTGTTGCATGATTTGGATGGCTTGGATTCAATTACTTGCATGCCACGAGTATAGTGGCTCTGTGTGCATTCACATGCACTACAAGAAAAAGATGCAGAGCCGACGGTTGGGGTTACCCTTCGCCGGCCGCCAGTTTTACCGGCCGCAGGTAAAGGGGCCGATAAAAAGAAAAAAGGGACACCCTGATTCATTTGGCTCCCCGATCGACTCTCTCTCTCTCTCTATTTTAAAATGAAGAGAAAAGGACTCTCTCTCGTTCTCTCTCGTTCTCTCTCGATTGCAGAATCACAGAATAACAACAGTCAAAAACAGTAAACCTAACCCTTGAAATCTCTCTCCACACACACACACACTCTCTCTCTCTCTCTCTCTCTCTCTCTCTCTCTCTCTCTCTCTCTCAACCCTAATTCTTTCAAAATCGTGGTTCTCGAAGACTAGGGTTTTTGGATGTGAGATCGTTCGGATCCATCATGGCCAATCTTCCCGGCGACGCAATGCGGCAGCAGCAGGGCTTCTCCCAGGCGCTAAAGCAATGGTCGTACGGATGCGCCGCCGCTGACGGTGTCGGGATCGTTCAAGGGTCGAGGAGGCGGACATCAGTCCGGCCGAGCCTCGACGCAGATGAGATCATTTAGTTTGTTTAGATTTCAAAGGGATGTTGGGATTCCGCCTGGATCCAATTTTGAGCCAAATCCAACCTTTGTAGTTCCTTGGCTGATCGATTTCAGGTGGAATTTCTCCAGAGATCTAATTATGGCTCAAATTCAACAAAGCCAAGTTGGTAAGTCAACCGATTGAGGCAGGTATGCTTCCATAGATGCGATTCCTTCCCATGTACAAACTCTTGAGATTGGTTGAAAGATTGCTTGATTGTTTCGGGAATTAGGATGTCGAGATGTTAGGATTTGTTGGAATAAAATCAGCTTCCTTTTTATACTTTGTTTTTTTTTTTTTTTTCCTTTTTAGGATCTGTTGGAATAAAATCTGTTCCTTTTTATATTTTAAATGAGTTTTTGTCAAGATCTTTTGGAATAAAATCAGCTATTTCTCCTCTTTTTTTTTTTTTTTTTTTTTTTCTCCCTTAAATTGGAATATGATTCTTTTCTTAATTGAATGGCCACAAACGTTGCATTGGAAATTCTTTTTAATGCATTTTCTTTTTTTTTTCATTTCCCTTGTATTCTTGCAAATAAAGGCCACAACAGTTGAAGTGCTACGCCACCATTCACAAGAAGAAAAGTCGAAAAAGTGTTAAAGGGAAAATTGGGCCCTCTTTCTTGTCATTGAAAAATACGAAGGGCCGATTTTGTCATTTCAGAGCACCCTCTTTCCCGTTGGAAGAGAAGATGTCAAAAGCACATGGATGTTCTTCTCATGTCGTCATGTTGGAAAGGAAGCTGACAATTGACTTTATGTTCTTTTTTTTCCTAATGACAACATGCATTGGTTGACGAATCTTTCTCCAATCAAACGTTACACACTCTAGTTTTGTTCCACCTCTGATTTACGCATGCATGGGGAGTTCGCGCCACATTGCCATCGGGACCAGTAGCATTTGGTATGGAGTTTTGTACATCACGGGGTATGAAAATCTACTGAAAACGATCATATTGATAGTGTTTAAAAGCTTGGATTTGAGATGGAAACCAACCAAAACTAGTAACCATGATAAGTCAATTAGGTTGTCCAATGACTTAGTCAAGCCAAAACTAAATTTCCCTGACCCGATCGATTAAGCTAATGAGTTTAGAAGTACAGATTGTTGTCATTTTTCCTCACTGATTGTTTTCTTTTACTACATTCGCAGTGGAATTGGTAGACAATCCTCATAGGATCAGTCTTCTTGGTTTTCCTTCTAGTTACCAAATACATTGTAAGTTTTTTCTCTTTGCTTCATATTCCTTGGACTCCATGCTTGTGGAAGGTTTCCTTCTTACATGACTCGAAATTGTCACAGGGGAAGAAGAAGAAGAGCCTTTTCTGGGTGCCCATCTCTGTTATTCTCTCAACCTTTTTCGTGTATATTACACATGCAGAAAAGCATAGTGTTAAAATTGGAAGTTTCCGAACTTTGTAGAGTTAGCATCTCTATTATATCTAATATTACTCAACTAATAGCGCTGCAAATATCTGAAAGGTGAAAGACATACAAAGGGGTATAATCACATCCTTGAACCAAATTGTTTCAGGTGGTGAATTTGTCATTGCAAAGGGTTTCGAGAATTGGTGCAATGGTACGTATGATAGCATTAACGGTATGCCTACTCCACACACTCAAAGAATCCTAATTTTTAAGACATGTGCTTGCAAACATCCATCTGCAAATGCAAGACAAGCAATCACACACATGTGAGATTCGGGCCCTTCATAAGGTAGGCCCCAAGGTGAATGCCCCTATTCCAAAAATCAGGCCAACATGCGCCATAGGCCAATAGGCATAGGAGTGCGAGGGTCTTGCAGATACTTTCATATTACTTGGCATGCCATTTGATTCACTGGAGGTGATTGCAAGTTTCCAAGAGGTTATTTAATATCTCGTTATTGATTGAACTAGTCGGAATGCTTTGATCAGTTTTGGGTTCGTGCAGGCTCAGGAGCTTAACAAAGACATTTTTGAGACTATCTACTACCATGCTCTGAAAGCTTCTTCTGAGCTTGCTTGCAAAAGAAGGCCCTTATGAGACATATCATGGGAGTCCTGTGAGCAAGGTTTGTGTTGAAATTGTTAATCATGAGAACACCAATTTTGCTCACTCTTATAGACCAATTTTGTTAATCATGAGAACACCAATTTTGCTCACTCTTAATCATGAAATTGTTAATCATGAGAACACCATCTGCTCCTTCCCCTTCAATCATTATGAAAGCTTTTAATGGAGGAATATTCACCTTCTCCCGAAAATTTTCGATTTCGAATCAAACCCAATTCACATTTGAGTGCATCATTGATATCTGTTTTGCTGGATGATCCTAAATCTGATTAATGGATATCTGTTTGTTGAATCTAGTACCTTGGCTATTTTTCATTTTAACCATTTGTTGATGGTTGCCAATTGGATAGTTAGGATCATCACTACAGTTTTGAAGTTTGGGTTGTGACTCAGTATCTTGGTTGTGAGCATCCGTGTGGTCTGTCTTACCCTTTTATTGTTCAAATCTCTTCTTGAGATTGTGTTTGATCTGGTGCTTTTATCATGACAGAATATTCTACTCTCTACTCGCCGATGACAAGTTGATTCTGGGAACTCCATATTCGGGTTTTCAAAGCTAATCGTATAACTGGCGTAGTCTCTAGACCAGGTAATGGTTAGCCGCATTACTACACCTATCCGAGTGTGGAAGTTCCCTGACATTTTCTGATGTGCATGATGGTTAACTGCTTTTTTTTTTTTTCCTATCTACTCATCCGACAATTCAGGGCACTTCAGTTTGTAAACATTTGGAACTTGTCTTTTTCTCGCAAAATTTCCCTTTTTGCTGTGACACTATTGAAGATTTCTCTATTTTCATTAAATAGACAAGGTGAGAAGGATTGATAGCTTCCACATACACATGTTGCAGGAACCACTTCCTATATCAACTAGGAAAGTTGGGTTCCAAACCCATCCCATGTTTACTCCACAATTTATTTGTAAAATCTAAGTCAAAATCTGCCCAATGACAAAAGTCAACTAGCATATGTCATACATGAGTTTCTCGGGAATGTCTCACCCGCAACTAGTCGTAGATGAGAAAACCATGCAACTGGCTGCGTATGGGGCCCATGGTGTGTGCAAGGGCATTTAACCCATTGAGTGGAGTTCCCCCACCATGAAAATGGGGTACCCCAGAAATCGGCCCATCCAGGCCATCGGTGGGCGACCACATGAATTTTGAGGATTTTCGGGTGGTTGTCCATTTGGTGTGGCCAACCCAATGATTGGATTGGCCTGATTTTTTGAGACGCCTCATTTTCATAGTGGTATGACCATGTTGGACAGATTGGCTTCTCACACGCACACCATGTTGGGCTCCACATGCTTGCTAGTTGCCCAGCTTTCTCATCTACAAGTAGCCGCTTCGAGAAGTTCAATAAATTCGATCTTCCTTGTGATCTTGCAACAATGTGTGGGATGTGTTGATGGTCCGGTTTCACCAGGCCATCTACATCGATGCCCACCGATGCATTCTTTGGGAGTGCATTTGGCTAGGCAAAGGGAGTGTTTGAAATCCAAAGTGATAACCAAGACTTTTGTTTTTGATGTTTGCAGAAGTGCTCCACGCACGTGGGTGTTCTCTGTTGCGGGGGCTCGATGGCGATTCCAAAGCAGGGGATACGGCGAAGTCATTGGCACCCCTTGTATTCTACGGCACTACGGCCCTATGATTGATATTATCATAGGCATAAGCGCTTGCAAAGAGAACACGCGGAGCATCAAATGAAGCTTTTGGATGCGCAGAATCTCACAAACGATGCTGTAGTGGAGACCGAAAGCGAACATCAACAATAATGGCTCTCTATTCAGTTTGTCCCGTGCAATCTCATATCCCTATTCACGCATCTCATTGTACAAAAGCAGAAGGAATCACACTTCTATTGCCCTGGATACCTCGATCCCTTCTTTCCTTTGCTTTTGCCTAATCTGATTTACTTTAAATTGGGTGCCTTTCTCAATGCTTGAATTTCTTAGAGCCTGTTTGGAATCTTTGGACCTACCCCAAATTAGGAATGCGGTCTAATGCAATTGAGCCCATCGGCATTTTTGCGGGAACAGAAATGGTTGTTGCTGCTGCTGTTTAAATGGCCTGCATTTAGTCACTTGCCGGAAAGGCGGGATGGCGGAGCTGGAGTTTTTTTTTACACACACACACACCCCCACACACTCACACCACACGCACACACACTCCACACACGCACACCGTGGGATTTCGCCACCATGGGTACTCGAACCCTTGACCCGGTGTTGAAACTCTAGGGAGTCTACCACCCGGGTAAGAGTAAGGACCCAGGCGGAGCTGGAGTTGAAGTGAGAGGATTTTCAGCATTTGGCTGTCTTGATGATTTCTATCGTGAATGCTAACATATTGAAAGGATTGTTGTGGCCAATTATCAGGATTTGCTGGTAAGTCTCTGTATTTTTCTATCAATATATGTAGCTTGAAAAATGATCTAGTGGGCTAGGGCCCAAGAGTAAGGAAACCTTCCCATCCGTCTAATTGCATTTGTATTTGCCGGTAAGCTCATAAATTTTCAATAGTGTCACTCTTGATATTGCTTGGTAAGCTCATAACTTGATATTTGGCCACCGACTGATTGTTTTTTAATTAAAGATGATGTGGTTTAAGTGAAAGGAACAAGTCTATCAGATGGTTGCTGGGACTTCTTTTTCTTTTCTTTAGTTGGTGGAAATGTTAGGAACTTTTAGTTAGAAGCCTCTTCTCCAAAATGCCTGAAAGCTTTTTATTATACTGAAAATGGATGAATTATCATTCCATTCAAATGAAGAGAAGATTGAAAAAAATTGCAATTTTTGGAAATGAATAAAATGCCCGTCTATCGAGTTTCAAACCTCCAAACTAGACTCGAATGATTTGATGAATGCGAAGTCGAAATAACACTACAAAACGTGGGTGGACCTCAGATTGAGTGATTTGAGTATAAAAGTCCATTTTCTATACTGATTTTTGTTTTTCTAGAGTTCAAGTACCTGTTTTATTCCAAATACAGATCATGCTTTATATCCTTTATTATAATTTTATCAAAATTTCAACATTTAAGTTATTAAGTTGGCAATTTGGTTATAATTTGTTCATTCAATTACTATCACCTTCATTAATCTCATTCTCTTGTGCATGATTCATGGTCTAAGTACACAAACGTTGGATGTGTTTGGCTCTAATTTTAATTGTTCTGATTTTTATAGGCTTTGCTAAGATTTCTATGCTTGCATCCTTCTGAGATTGTATTTCTTATGAGGCTTTGCTAAGATATGATTCACTGGTGTTGTTTGTTGTGGTGAGAAAAGAATGTGTGCAGTAGAAACTGAGACATCTGGTTTGGTGGGAGGAGAAACAATAAGAAAGACATGGGAGAACCTTATGGAAAATTGCGTGGAAATGAAGGAACTTGTTTCTGGTTCATATTTGCGGGAGATGTGTTTCCCTTTTTGCTTTCTCTACCTTTGAATTTCTCTCACAATCACATGTTCAGGAACTGATATAAATTCATTTACCATTCATTCGAAATCTGTGTGAGGTGTGAGCGCTGAATTGGTTTGTAAAATCCATGATAATTTTTTTCAGTGGAAATGTTTGAAAGCTTCTATTTTTTACTCAAACATAAGAAATCACATGTTATTTTATTTTGTTTTATATTTTGTTTGCATTTATGGACAACTCATGAGTTTTTCCCTTTGTTCTTTATTTTGTTCAGAGGCAGATCAGTCAAAATGTATACCGCGAGGAGGAAAATTCATAAAGATAAGGATGTTGAACCTACTGAGTTTGAGGAGTCGGTTGCACAGATTTAAATATTCTTGACTTAACACTTGCAAGCTTTTGGCTTTATTTTCTCCTCTGATTTTGTTGCCTTTGCAGCCATTCTTTGATTCGAAGAACACCAATCAGGAACTTAAAAGTGGTTTTTGATTATCGTGTGCTGCTTTGATTTGCAACAGGAACTTACAATTATTTTACTCACACTTCTTCCAGTGGCTTGCATTAACAACGACAACAATGAGAATTCGGATTTTTCAGTGGGCTTGAAGGTACTGCATCCTTGATAACTGTTTAGCTCATGTCAAAATGCTAAATGTATTCTTGAAATATGCATGTCTTTTTTCCCTCTCCTTGATAATCCTTGATAAATGCATGTGAAATTAAATATTCTAAGTGGCTTTATCATCATATGGGTAAAACAATCCAACATTTAAGAGAAATCAACCAACGATCTAAGTTCATTCTACACATGTTAACCCACTAGATGCATGATCAGATCAACCTGATTTTCAGACCAATCTAGGCAATCAGAATCGCCAGATGATGGGCTCTGATCTTGTACATGTGTGCCTTGTGTACACGCACGAGGCTAGTAGAAAATTAACTCAGCTGTCATCACATCTACATATATGCTCCTTAAACTTCATTTTTAACTAATTTTTCACAAGTGATCACACACCTTGGTCTTATATGCACTGGTCTAATCTGATCACCCAATTGCTGGGCCCCACAAAATATGGTCATTACGTGCTGAAAACTTCATTTCTAACTCTATTTTTTTTTCACAAGTGATTACACTCATGAATGCTTTCATGCACAAACGCTGGGCCCAAAAAAAATAATAAATAAAAAAATTAAAAAGATTACACACGATGGTTTCATGCACAAATGTAAGTGGTCTAATCTCCAGATTGACCACACAATCGGTGGGCCCCACAAAAGACATGGTAGTAGCTATGTGCTGAAAACTTCATATTTAACTCTCTCTCTCTCTCTCTCTCATTTGTTGGACAAGTGATTAGACAATGGTTTGAGGCTGAAATCTAAGGGGTCAAATCTCGAAGATGATGACCACTAAATTGTTGGGCCCCACAAAGAGATGATGATGGGCCCATTGAAAGCAACTCCATCCACCATTTGCACTGTCAAATGGTCAAAGAGTAGAAATATTTAAACGGTAAAGGCCAGTTTTCTTGTAGTGTCTTCAATTATTCAAAGAGTAGAAATATTTAAACGGTTAGGATGATCTGATCAATGCAATATTGTCATTGTGTCCCAGAGGCTAGCTAAGCCCCCATCAGTATAAAGCTCTGCCCAATGCCTACACAAGCACACGTGCGAACATGGTAAACTTGTGTTAGGCACTTTTCCTTTGAACATATCCAAGGGTTGAAATATTTTCATCTTTTTTCCTTTTCTGGTATTTTCCATACACGGTGTGGCCAAGCTATAAACGGTTTGGATCATTGAAAACAAGGGTGTAAATATTACTCGTATAAGATTTTTTTTCTCCTTTCCTTTTTTTTTTTTTTTTTTTTTTTTTTTTTTTTTTTAATAATAATCAGCTTTACAATCATATGAAAATACTGGACAAGATCTTATGGTAATTTTGCAAATTTTAAAATGGTCAGAGGAGATGATATTAGCCATCTGATTTTCCTTTCAAATTTGACCACAAACTATGTTATTTTTAACCGTCCATTCAATAGACATTTATCAATTTCCATGGGTAAAATTTCAATTTCCATGGGTTGTTAGAAGGGTTGGAGATTGGGGAAAATGAGGATTTTGGTGATGAAGGATCTGAGGATGAAAAGGAAGATAAACCCATATTAGCTGAAGCTTACATTTGATTTTTTTTTTTTTTTTTTTTTGTTGTTGTTGTTGTTGTTTTGGATGTACAAATATATTTTCATCTGTAATAGAAGTTATTCAATGGTTTTTTTTTTTCTTTTTTAAACGAAGTGAATGAAACAACTGGACAAGCTTGTACGGCATTTTAACATCACGGTGGGCCAGGAAAGTTAATGGTGGGCATTTCCATCACTACTGTTTCCAGTGGTGTGGCCCACTTGAATTTTTAATGGGTTTTTTTAAAAGAAATTCACTCGTAAAATGATGGAAGGAAGAAAATTGATACTCTAGCAAAGTGTCATGGATGATACACATGCAACTAATGGATAGGATATCTACAGGCATCAGGGTAGGCCCACAATTTTTGTAGGAAATTCACATTTAATGGGTTTTTTAAGAAATTCACTCTTAAACTGTCAGTACATGGGATCAACATATGGAAGGAAGAAAATTGATACTCTGGCAAAATGTCATGGATGATACACATGCATTGAGAAACTATGTACTTGGATTGTAAAAGAAATTCAAATTGAACCATACAAATTATGGGTCCACGGTTCAAATGTAGAATAAAAAGACACTTATATCATGGTCTTAACTATCGTTTGGTCAAAATATCCAACGATCCTATTTTCTTAAACGAGTATCATTTTATTGGATGGTTGGATGAAAAATATCCACCTATCCTAATTTAGTAAACTAAAGTACCCACGGATCAGAGGATAGGATCATTCAATCAACTTGATTTTGGGATTTTAACTTTGCTTCAGTGATTCCACAATCTATACGGTTTAATTGAAATTAGTTTGCCCAATATGCCCCGTATCTGAGTGCTTGCCTGTCAATCATCTGCAGCCGGAGTATCAAATGAACCATGAGAAAATCAATCTCCTTTGTGAAATTTTCTTCTTCCAAGTGGCTATTCGTTGTAGGCTCTTGAATGGAAATCAATTATCAGGTTCTTTGCCCGATGAGCTTGGTTTTCTTCCTAAGCTGGACAGAATACAAATAGATCAGAACCATATATCGGGACCAATACCAAAATCATTTGCAAAGTTGGAGAAATTAAAGCATTTGTGAGTGGGCTTTGATTTGTAATGCCGCTTTTATTTGGCACAAAAGTTTAACCTTTTGATATAATAATCTGCTTTCTTTGGCAGGCACATGAACAATAATTCAATCAGTGGGGAAATTCCACCTGAGCTTTCCATATTACCAATTCTTGTTCACTTGTAAGTTAAGCTAATGGTTTTTTTTTTTTTTTTTCTGTTTGTATTACATTCAAGGTATTGGAAAATGAATCTTTGCAGCCTTCTGGACAATAACAACTTATCTGGGAGCCTTCCACCAGAGTTATCTCAATTGCCGAACTTGCACATACTGTATGTTCTTTCTAGCTTTTCTGAAGTGTAACTTTTAATTTGGTTTCTTGACTTTCACTGATTAATTGATGCTTGTTTCCCTTCCAGATTCATGCATATCATCTTTTTTTAGTTTTGTTTTTGTTTTTATCTTTGTATCCAACTTTCTGAACCCCACTCAGCAGGTTATGCATTTACTGTGGCTACGGTACCAATGGCTACGGTTTTACTGTGGGGCTAGTCATATTTAGCTACGGCTTTTATCCGTAGCTTTTGACCATTTTTCAACAAAAACTGATGATTTACCGGCGTCCAGCACAACTGTCAGTAAAGGTCCTGGCCGCCGGTAAAGCCTTTACCGACTGAGGCTTTACCGGCTGTTAGATAGCCGCGGGCAA
Organism: Magnolia changhungtana; assembly: GCA_030180095.1. Lineage (NCBI taxonomy): Eukaryota > Viridiplantae > Streptophyta > Magnoliopsida > Magnoliales > Magnoliaceae > Magnolia > Magnolia changhungtana. The sequence continues at coordinate 81,210 of JASAUF010000364.1, read as the reverse complement.
AGGCTTTGCCTGCGGTTTTCTTGGCCTTTGCCGGCGGTTTTGACCGCCGGTAAAGGCCAGGTTTCTTGTAGTGATGGATGGTCCCTAGTTGCTATCTCGATGCCATTTGTGTTTTCAAGCTGAATGATACATCTGTTTTTCAACTTTAAACCCCATTTGATTTACAGGAAAAAGTTGTGAGTCTGGATTTGTTGAGCATGAAATCGATGTAGAATTTCGTGTTTAGTTGCTGAGTTGAATGTTGTTAATTAGGGGTTGGTTCTTCTTCTTCTTATTCTTGAGAAACAATCCAGTGGTGTAGAATTTCATGTTACCTGTGACATGTTCGACAAAATGCCGCAATAAAACAAGCTTTTGTTTTTGGGGGTATGCTGATCCACCAGTAGCACCTGGATGATGATGGGTCCAGATCTCGTGCATATGTTTCCATGTAACAGAGTAGAGGTTTGGATATCCAACTAAAAAATAAGTGTAGAGGTCTAGATATCCAACTAAAATACAAGTGCCCAAACTGTATTTTTCCCAATTATTAATATCTTTTAGTTAAGTTCTGCACAGGCAGCGTGTCACATCTTGCCATGTCGTATTTTTCGTTCTTTTTCTAGGACTTCTAAGATAACCCAAATGGGGCCATTTGAAAGATCTGCATAGAGCCATCAAGATGTCAGAACTGGCTCTTGTGTCAGCAGACTTAAATGTTTAAGTATGATAGTATCCATGGACAATAGAAGATCATGAGCTCAAGTATGATAGTATGATAGTTCCACTTCATTTACCAGCTTGCATATGGTCTAGTCCACGGAGAAAACATGGAGCTGTGCCGTGATTCTGATGAAGGCCCTCAACGATGAAGAAAATCCTTATCTTCCAAAGGTATGATACTAATTAGACCAAATGACGTCCTATTGATTCCATAGCTTTCATCTGATATCATTGAATGACTGAGTTTACAATGATCCAAGTAATGTTGGACATTTACAGGATGGTTCGACATGGAGAACGAATAAATTCACTGATAGTGCTTCGTATCCGATAGCTTCTTCATCTGAAATGCGAGTTTGGGAACGGCGTCTTCATATGCATTGCCCTTTGTTTTAGTTGATGTCATTATTGTTTGGATTGCTAGGCTAATAACCCAATTTACTTCGTAGGAAAAGTAGACTTGTGCACTGCGCCAACCATCGTCATTATCATCATTGCCTTCTTTCGGAAATTTGGGGTCGGCCAGTAAATGGGTTCAACAGAGATCAACCTTCATCTTTTACTCAGGCTGAACCGCCCAACTAATACAGAGGATCCCAAAGTTCTGGCAAGTAAAGGAAGGAGCGTTTCTTTCTTTTTTTTTTTCTTTCTTTCTTTCTTTCTTTTTTTCTTCTTCTTCTTCTTCTTCTTCTTCTTCTTCTTCTTCTTTCTTTCTTTCTTTTTTGAGTTTTCAGTTTTTCTTTTTTGAGTTTTCAGTTTTTGAGGTGACAATATAAAAAATTGTCAAACAAGTTACTCTTGTACGTGGTGATATTTCTCAAATTGGGTTTGACTTGGAAGCACCGCAGAAGATGGTCAGTGGGCTGGTGAGTTTTCGTTTTGGAGAAGATAAGTTCAATTTATATAGTCCTACTTAGTGACATTGATAATTCATGTTAATTGCACTCCTCTTGTTTCAGGATGGAAAAATCGGTACCTTGGAAGACAAGTAGGTGAGCTGTGGCCTGGACTCTGTACTCTGTATTAAATGATAGGATGAAACCAAAATCTTATTTGGTGCTTTATCTACAATGTGATATATTGCTTATTCTGTTTGCTTATACCAGTTGATGTTTATGAAGAAAATATGATTATTCACTGTTTGATACATGTACGGCTTCTAATCATGCATTTGCAAATGTGAATGCATCGCATCTTGTGATTTCTTTGTGGATTCAAAGTGTGAAAACTTGCTAAATGAAGATGTCTGCTAATTACAAATTACAATTTAAAAGTATACATAGAGAATGATTAATGGCTGGACGAATTTGTTTCCCACGTGTAACTGTGTGGTAGCCTTAATCCGTATATTTGTGTTTCCTTCTTGATAATTTTGGTTCCTTGTGATATTTGAATGCATAATGTTATGGTTTTGCCTCTGTTTTGATTGGACTGTACTGTGGTTCTAGGATCCTAGCCTCATTATGGAATGGTAGTTGGTTCTACGCTACCTGAAAACTTTGTAAATAAGTGTCATACTTGCATTTAATCCTCATGACTTTTCTTGTGCTCGGCAAGGAAAAAGAGGAGAAACATTATCATTTCCTCATCTTTCTTCATATCGCTAAAACATGGTCACATACACACTCTTAACTATTTAAGCACGTGAGTTGTTCAGAAGTCCTAATGTCTTTATCAGAAGCTTGGTCCATTTTGGTGTTCAATTTTCAAGTGACATAGGCTGGTATTGTAACTCATGATTCTGTTCAAATGGCAGGATGTGATTTTGTCTGCTAGTGGGCTCATTCATCAAATGGCAGGATGTGATTTTGTCGGCAATGGGAGTGAAGAAAAGAAATCTCTCCAAGGAAAGCACTCTAGGTGAAGCCGTGAAGAAGCCAAGGAAAATAATGTTGGGAAAAACCACAAGGTGAATGGCCTGGATCCTGTATTCTCACTCAATTATTCCATATCCCATTAATAAGCTAATGTTCTGGACTGTTGTAGCATATGACAAATGCATCCTTGTGAGCGCCCATCCGCAAACACCAGATACAAGCACCCTGCCAATGTGGCACACAAGTGTGAAATCTGGGCTTTCCACAAGTCAGGTGGAAAATCCCATGGAAAGTTTTCTGCATATATTCATGATTTGGTTTATTACTTCCGAATTTTATTGAAATTTAGATGTGTGATGCTTTATTGCTTTATGTGGAAACATGCATTGGAATGGTTTAGATATGAGTGAGTATGATTAGTTAGCATCATAGTATCATAAAGTTTGCAAACCAGTTTTTGACTCTTATAGCAACTGCATTTCATTTCATTTGTTTGCATCACAATTTCATATAATTCATTCTTGACATGTTTGTTCTCTTAAACTTGTAGAAAGAGACTTTGACAGTGACCTTGTAGATGGGTACCAACGCTACTTGGTTGAAACGATATGTGGATAAAGTGACTGGAGATAGCTAGTTGTATTGGCCAAGCTAGGAGTGGACCGCATGGAGGTGCTACTTGGTTGCAACGATATGTCGATAAAGAGACCGGAGATAGCTAGCTGTAGCTAGTAGTGAACCACATGGAGGATATTTCTTTTAATGTATTCGGACAATTTTTAACTTATTGTTATAAATATTATATATTTTTTATGTAAAGTCCTACAATATTTGTTTAATATTCATTTTTAATTGTATGGTTTCAAATATTAAAATATATATATATATATATATATATATATATATATATATATATATATATATATATATATGTATATATGTATGGGTTTAGGTACTATGCGCTCGAGCGTAAAGCAGTCTCCATGAGGTCGAGCTGGGGTGGGCCCCACCGTGATGCCGTTCGAACATCTACCCCTTCAGTTAGATGCACCATCCCAGGTGGGGCCCATACGGCTGAAAATCACCTTAATCCGTGACTTCTGTGGGCCACACCACGTACAGAAGTGGAGAGGGGCCGTGGACCATTGAAACATTCAAAACCAGTTGTGGGGGCGTTTCGAGAGGTTTTTTCATGATCAAAACCGTCCATCATGTGTGTCCCACTTGAATTTAATTTTAGACCACTTTTCGGTGGTATCCACATCTTAGGTGGGCCCCACCAAGTGATTTTACATGTTTTCGTGTGTATACTTATGTTTTCGAAGGTATGGCCCACCTGAGTTCCGTGGACGGTGGATCTCCAGCCGTGTGGGTCCCACTTGGAGCGGTGCATCTGGTGGACGGTGTGGATCTTCAAAAGGAAGCACGGTGGGGCCCACCCCAGCTCGACCTCATGGACGACCGCTTTACACTTGACCTCATAGTACCTTTTTCCTATATATATATATATATATATATATATATATATATATATATAGGTTCCAATAAAAAAAATAAAATTTACTGCCTTTCCCAGTAGGTGCATGACTTTTACTAACCTTCCTAAATAAGGAAGAGTTCAAAACCGTACCTAAATAAGGAAAACTATTGTTTAGCCTCAACAAAAAATTTGCGACGGTTTTCAACCGTCCCTATTTTTTTGCGACGATCTATTTAACCACGGTTGGAAACCATTTCTAAATGGTTTAAGAACCGTGGAAAACCATTCCTAAATAGGGATTTTGGTATAGTGTATTTGATAAGTATGGTCAATGCTTATATCTACTCCTCGAGTAAACTTTCACTAGTATAGTGGGCTTCTAGTAACGATTCTATCAGATATACTATTTAGACAGGTTCCTAAAGAATTTAACATGTATTATCCACGCATATGATGCATATGTAAGCATATTAAGTAATTGTGAATGATATATCATATGCTCATTTCTATTCTCAGATTTAAATCATTGTAGTTTTCATGCTAACTGATAATATCATCACAACCATCAATTTATAGTTATATCTATTCAACAAATCAGATCACTATTTAAAATTATACAGAAAATCAGATAATAAATTCCCTAATATAGTAAATCCGATCATTGACTATACTAGCATATTGAACAAATCACATCATTAATAATACAACAATCAAAATTATACGTTCAATCAAATTAAGTAAGAGATCATAATAACAAGGTTAAAGCATACTACAATATATCATAAATGAATATATTTTAACTTAATGGAGGGAAAACACATCGGGATCACTCACCTTGGTGCAATAGAGATGATTTTGTAAAATAAATGGTTTGATTTGAATTATAATTTCATAAAATCACATAAATGAAATTATTTTTTGATATCATTAGTTCATATGATGATGCCCACCTTTGATCGATGTAAATCCATTTAACTAATCTTATAATAAGACATCTCATTTAAGTGAATTTATGGATTAAAAAACAATATTGCAAAAATTAAGGTGATGTTAGAATTTAAAATCACGTAAATGAAATTATTTTATGATCTCACTAGTTTACATGATGAGACCCACCTTTGATCGATCTAAATCCATTTAAATAATCTTTCAATAAGATTATAAATGGAGTAGGTCTGAGTCCGTCCCCGGCCAAAGCCCTGCCACCCTCTTTTATACAAGATGTAGGCTGGTCATTTGATGTGCCTAATCATGCATGATATTGACAAAATTTCCCTTGAAACCTTAAATGGGCGGGGTTGACGGGCTATTAGATGCAGCCCAAGCCTGCCTGATTAATAAGGTGGCTTAAATTTTTGGCCAGGTCTGGCCATTGGGGTTAGTATTTCAGCCCAAGCCCCAACTCAAGCCAAGACGACTCTAGTTACACCACGGGAAGGGTAATTGTTAGTCAATACATAGAAGCAAGCTTAATACCCATTTTTCTAGGGCTGATTTTGCTTTGTCAGTGGCTTCTTGCAATACATAATAAAATAAAATCTTTAGTTTGGATGCCAAATCTGAAACTCATTATTGAATGTGAATCTCCATGGTTCGGAATCCATGGATGAAGCCCTTCTCTTTTCTTTTCTTTAAAAAAAAAAAAAAAAAAAACTTTTCTTTTAATTTTTACTAGATCTTTTAAAGGAGGGGTGTGCCCAGCCCATTCAGTAGTGCAACACAGGGGCACCACTTAAGGGGCACGTTATCAAGCTACTATGGTTGGCCCTCCCCTATAGGAAATTAATTTAGAATCATGTGGACTGATGGCCCACATATCTTTAAACTTCAATTTCAACTAATATCTTTGCACATGCATTGGGTGGTGTCAGCTGCCATATTTAATTTATTTACTGGAAACCAAACATGGGGACATGTCACAATGGACTGCTAAGCAAAGGAAGCAGTGAGGCGGTTTATGTTGGTATCCAAAAATTCCATTGGTCTGTTTTCATTGGAAGTACATTATAGGAAAGAGCATGACAAACCAAAATTGTCAAATGGACATAATTAATCTCAGTTGGTGAGCAGACAATGTTCAAGCATATTTTAGTCGAGATGACGATGAATGTGGTGTAAACCATTTTGAGAAGGGTTTTTGGTGTTTCACTTGCTTGTGAAACCGGTTATTCAACATGGAAGTTCATCCTCCAGTTATATCGTACGTTATTCTGTCACTTGAATATTACTATTTATTTCGGCAAATATCCTCCAGTTATATTTGCTTTGTTCATTATAAATCTCATTATGGTATTTCTCTTTTGTAAGGCTCAACTAATGACACAATTCTCTCAAACCTTTTGGCACTCATTGCTTCAGGCGTATAACTTGAATTTTCATTTAGGATTGTGAAATACATTAATACAAGCTATTCAAGTTTATTATGTTTTGTTCCCTTTTTTTTTTTTTTTTTTTTTTTTTTTGTCTCATTTTGTATTCTCATGGAGTCAATCCCATCATATGTAAATGATTTGAGAGGAATTTTTTTCCATCATCGATGGGGTGTCTAATACTTAAAATTGATCCGGAGGTCACTCACAATTTCTTTATTTCTTTCTTATGTTGCTTACAATTGTTTATTCCGTTTTATGTTGCTTACAATCGTTTATTTGTAAAGTTGATTTGACTTTGTTTCTCAAATATTTGCAGATGACAATCAATTATATGAGCGGCAAGAAGAATAGCATACTTATGGAGATATGGTTTTTCATCGCCAACGGTCTGTTTCGAGCACGTATCTTGATTCTAGAGCTGTTGGATGTTATATGTTATATAATATATGCATCTCTACCTCTTTCCCCTGTTCTATAAATAATGCCTACATATGCATATATATGCAAGGGATGGTTTGAATCAGACATCGGGTGTTTGACTCTATGCAAATATGTGGCCTGGCTGATAAGTGGAGTGATTTGATTTTGCACCATTGATCTTCATGGTGGGCCCACCTTGTGCATGTCTAGAATGTCCTACAGGCATGTTGCCGTGTGTGAGAGGAGAATGTCAAAAGTTGTATTTGAGCACACTTGGCATTGCTCTCTAACACAAACAGTGGCTATACCAACTAGTTTCTACTGCATTATTGCCCGAGTTGCTGAACTTTTAGAAAGTAAGTTCTATACCATAAGGATGTGAACTAATTGATTTCTTACTTCCAATAGAAGACCATGGAGATTTTTGTTGTATATATATCCTAGATGGTGTGTCACTTTGATAGATGAATTCTTCTTCTTTGTAAACAAGGAAGACACTGTTCTCCCCTATAAACATGGATTGTCTTGTTCAATAATCAAATACTAAAATGTTAAACACTGGACAACCAAAAAGGCACCTGCTGTGACAATAGGCTGGAGTGTGTTTGTAAGCTTCAAGAGACTGGTTGCTGGTGATGCATTCATCTTCCTACGACAAGTAGCTTTCTCATGCTGGGGTGATTCCATTAAGGTTTTCCCTAATACTGTTCCTACAATACAATTCAACACAATGGAATTTTCAATGAATTTGTACCATGGACGAGTGTTGTTAGTTGGGAAATTGATCAATGGGGTCACTTGTATATTAGGTTATCAGGATGATTTTTAGTTCTTACCAACAAGGAAGAAATATGATCTCTAATTCATAATCATGATTAACTAAAATGAGATGAACTCATTTTTAAGTGGCATCTAAATAGACCTTCAAGTGTAGAGAGTTACATGTGAGTGTTTGCACTCTCACATGTTTGTGATCACACTTCATTACACTCTAAGGATTGTGCAACAAGCTGATATGCAGGGTCCCCTGCCTTAGCATGTATGATTTTGCGATCTCATGCATATGTGGCCCATCAAACGAAGATCATGGGTTTGATAGGTACCACTTCACTATTTGCTTAGTTTTCATTGAATGTTGACTAATGTTTGGTTTTTTTTTTTTTTTTTCTTAATTGTATAGGTGGGTTGATCCTCTTCAGGCCTGATAATGGTGGCTCACTCCAGTTTGCAGGAGCCACGGTGTTTCGTAGTAAATTATACAAAGACTATCTTGCCATTATAAGGAGTTATGGAGGGAGTTGTGGTTCTCAGTTATTTTCCATGAAGTGTCATTTGTTGATAATGTGGGTTTAAAGCTCATCATGTTGTGTGCATGATATCCAATTTGTCCATCATGTTCACCACCACATTTTCTTCTTATATCCCAAAACTCAGGCCCATTCAAGACTTCAACTACATTAATCATTTCGGTGGTTTAATCCATAACTGTCAAAAATTTATTTCTTGATTTAACTTTGCTTTACTCTTTAGTTTGAATGTAATCGTTATTTGAACTAAGCAAAGTGCGAACTAGCTAATATTTTGATAGATTTACCTTATATGATTTGTGATATTTGGGATATTTTTGGTTAACAAAGATTTGATTTTTGTATCTTACATTTCTATAGTCATTTCTGATTTTTAATTGTAATGCAACATTCTTTGAGTTTCAAATATTTTAAAAAATACGGTTTTCAAATGAGAAAAAAAAAAATCCTAAATAAGAAAAAAACCCTTCCCCAAAATTAAGAAGGATTTGGAGTGTGCCGAAATTGAAAATTTACAATAGTTTTTAACCGGCCCTAATCTTTTGCGACGCCCTATTTTAGGAATGGTTGAAAACCATTCCTAAATTGAACCGTTCTTGAATAGGGATTTTGGTGTTGTGCCACTTGAGCACAATCCTGAGCAAAATTCATCCATGGATAAGAGATGGGCAGAAAGTTGCCTAATGACACATACAACACAAAGCATCTCAGTTTAGAATCAAGCCAATTGAAGTAGTCCATGTGGCTGCAATCCCTTCCATCCAGGGATGTCTCTTGGAGGGACATGTATGGGATGGTGGCCTCACATGGTATTTCGAGAGTGGGAATGTTGCTCTTAGGGTGTCCATTGCATGAGTGTCAAGCTTGTAAGAGGAAGTGAGCTGATGTAGAGAGAGATGCAAGCCTATTCTTTGCACAGATGGACCGGAACAAGTCCAAAGAGAAGCAGATGTGCTTCGTTAGATCTGGGCCCAGTCCTACATGGGGCAAGACATAATTGGGCCGCATACGCATCTGGATCAAAGAGATTCATTCTAGATAGAGAGAAATTAACGTTTGAAGTGCGAACCATAAAACAATCAACTTTTGGTTCATTCATCGTTATGAGATGCACGACTTATGAATTTTGACTGGAACAGGTGATCCAAGGCTAACTAATTCTCATAAGCAGGTTGTGTCGCTTTGTTTCAAGAAAACGACTTCTCCCTATTCAAAATCATAGTTTATAAAAAAAAATTATAAATTTTAATAAGTTTTAGGTTAGATGTATCTTATTCGTCTAAGAATTTAGTATACAATGTCTTCTTAGGATTTACTTGATCTTATCATGCAAAGAATCATCTAACAAAATTAAATTAGGACTTTATATTTTAGTAAATTATACTAATTTGGATAAGTTTTAATTTAGTCATATTAGGACTCCTAGTTAAAATTTGCTTTTCTTTGTAAGTAATATAATTGTGAATCTAAATATTATTATCGATTAATAAAATTTTGAATTTTCTTTTCTTTTCTTTCCTGTCAATTCAAGAATTAAGAATAGCCTTGTGATTCAAGGTTTTCCACCACGAGGCAGACGATGACTCATCACTTGCGTCATGAGTGCAAGGCATTGTACTTTGGGCATACATTGGATGGCTCTCAAGCCACATGCAGCTTGGTGTTTTTGCACCTTTTGGTGTGAAAACCATCCACAAATCTCTTACTTAAATGGAAGCGATGGCTGGGATGCAGTTAAGCGTTTTTTTTCCCCTTCTTTCTACCCCATGATAAGGAGGCTCATTTCCACTTCTAATTACTTGCATGGATGATACAATCCAATGAAGTAGTAATACAAAAACGCAGTTGGACATTTCTTCTCTTCTTTCTACCACATGATAAGGAGGTCCATTTCCGCAACTGATTGCTTGCATGGATGATACAATCCAATGAAGTAGTAACACAAAAAAAATAAATAAATAAATAAAAAATAATAATAATAATAATAATAATAATAAATAAATAAATAAATAAATCTTAAATAAGGACGCAAGGTGTCAATGGGCATATAGTTTGGGTGCCAGGCTAGGCCTGGGCATGGCCCGAGCCCAGCACGCCGAAGCCTAAGTTGTAAAAGTCGGTTAGGCCTTGGACAGACCCAGCTCAGACCCAAAATTAATAGTTATCTCTATTTCACAATTAAAATCTCCTAACTCATCTGCTGATAAAGTGGGCCACACATCTACAAAGAAATCAACAAATTAGAGGAATAAAAGCAACAGTTGATGTTTAAGATAGATAATCCATTACTAAAGATTAAAGCAGCATATTTGTTGAAAATAACACATGTACATATAAAGTCAAGTTGGGCTAAAAAGACTTGAGCCCAAGCCCAACCAAGAAATTGATTGGGTCATGCATGGGACGGGCTAAGCTAGTAGGTCCATGCATGGACCAAAGCTCCATGGGGCGAGCTACCTGGCCCATTGCTACTCTTACATATGGTACACTTGTACATGAGTCACATCCTGCTGTTCATCAGGTGGGATCCATGATGAATGTTCTCTAGTATAACATCCATGATCAATGCAACATTTCATTGGCCACCATGCAAACATGGATCAAGAAATTTGATCAATGGCCTTTAATATGGACGGGAGAAATGTGCGGCTAGGGAAAATAATATGCATCCGTAGCAACCTGATGAATGGTTGGATGGGTTTCTAGGATCAGACACATTCATTGTTATGCCCACGTGATCAACATTCAGGATCTCGCATATTGATGGAGTGGAAACTATAGATGTTGTGCTCCTGGTTGCATCTGGACACTTAGTCTAATCTAGTAATCTGGACTGTTCATTAGGTTCAATGCAACATTTCATTGGCCACCATGCAAACATGGATCAATCTAACGAATGCTAAAAATTTGATCAATGGCCTTTAATATGTGCGGCTGATATTATTTTAGAGAAAATATGTCCAATAAACAATTTGGTCCATCAATTTGTTGGGGCCATCATAGATTTCTTCTGATTCAAAAGAATGATCACTTTTGCAAGGCAATCTTTCTCATCCTGACCATGGCTTCGAAAAATGATAGTTTATATCAGTGAGTACTCTACTCAATTGAAAACCAAGCCATTTCATGCAGGCTAGACTCCTACATTAGTTTAGCATATTTTAAAAATGGCCGTGACTATGCATATGGCAGAGTATGGTCCACTTATAATTGGATTTTCTTAATTTTTGGTAATTGTGATGTAATACGATCTGAAAAAATAGATAAACGGAGTGGATACAGAATAAACGTACATAAAGGTGGGTCCCACCGTAAGGTAAGCAACGAATTTCTTGAGGTGTAAATTTTAGGTAGGCCTAACAATGATGTATTTCTTAAATCCACACCGATCATTCATTGTTTAAGATCATTCTAGAAAACAAACCCAAAAATAATGCAGATCCAAAGGTAAAGTGGACCACACCACTGAAGACAGTAGGAATTGATGGTACCATTGAAAACTTGTTAGGACCACATAAGGCTCTCATCAAGTTGATATTTGATATTTGTATTTTAACTTCATACAGGTATGTGCAATCTTATGAAGAGGTGAGATGGGAAATAAGCCTCGCGATTGGCTCTAGAAAAGTTTCAACAGTAGTTTGTTCAATTTCTACTACTTTCTGTGGTGTGATTAACTTAAGCTTTGGATTTGTCTTATTTTTGAAAACATGGTGTAGATTTATCTCAAAAAATTGATGGATGGTGTAGATCTAAAAACAATCATGGTGGAATCTAGAAAAGTCCCACACCTTAAATCGCGCGTATCTTGTTAGCTTGAGTAATCAGAAATGACGTAGAACAATGACAAGGGGCGGCACTGCAATTTCGAGTGCCTTCAACACAAACTATCCGTACTGAATAAAAAGTACATGGGATGGAGGGGGGCAAAGAACCTGACCTCCGAAACAATTAAAAAAGTAGAGCAGTTACACACAGAAACAACCCAATTCCTGGAAACAAATGAAAAAGATAAGCTGTCGTTTATTGAGTGAATCACCGAAATCAACCAATTTCGATACTTGGGATGTTGGCAATCTTGTCCCGATCTTCTCCTCCATCTCCATATCGCTCTTTTAAGACTCGACCGGAACTGATCCATAACCGTTGAAGCTTGGGGAGGTGTTGCAACTCCTCTGGTAGAGACTCCATCCGGTTATAATCATATATTTCCAGAGTTTGGAGGGCTTTGAGTTGTCCCAACCAACCACCAGGTAGTGATGTCAGCTCATCATTACCATGAATCTCCAAATGGTTAAGGTTGGGGAAGATGGGTAAGGGTGCTTCTGATGACATCCCATCATTACTTATGCCTAAACTCAGCCTCTGGAGGAGAGGTGCAAGGTTCCGTGGCAACGCCTTTATCTTTGGGCAGCATTTTATGCTTAATTGTACAAGTGATGGCATAACCTGTCCATCTCCCTCTCTCAATTCCCACTCCTCCCAATTTGGCATATTATAGAAGATGAGGGTCTCCAGCTTGGGGAATGAGACAACACCACCACTTCCATCATTGTTAGCATCCCCACTAAACTCGCCACCCACGTATCTCACCTCCTTCATTGACATTACTTCAAGATATTTAAGGGACGGAAGTTTCCCAAGACCTGGCAGATGTTTACACCCCCGACAGAACATGAGTTGCACCTTGACTAGATTAGAGAACACCGGATCCTCTATCCACTTGGGATGCTTGGAACCTTTGTAACCCCATATTCTAAGCTCTTTCAAGTTTGTGTGGGGCTTGAGGATTTCAAGCACGTCCTCGTCATCATCCAATCGTCCATCATATCCAGATTCCAAGGTTAGAGCATGAAGGTGCTGCTTCTTATCCAGTTCTGCCTCCCTAGCTTCGTCCCTGCTGACTTTTTCCACATTTTTAATTAGAAGACTTCCTTGAAGATGATTGAGGTATTTCAGTTCTCTGCAATTACATCCTTTGTCACCACCTCCCACAGTGAACTCTGGTAATGTCCGAAGGCCAGTTAATCTCCCTATACCCTGCGGTAAGTACTTCAGCATGAAAGTGCCTTCTATATCTAGATGTCTCAGGCTAATCATTTTTCTCATCCCCCTAGGAAGTTTTTCTAGCTTTCTACAGTAACGGAGTCTCAAGGTCTGTAAATTTCTGCAATTACTCACCTCCTCTGGCAGCTCCACTATGTGTGTTTTAGATAAATCAAGATATCTCAGGTGTTTCAACTGTCCTATTGTTCGAGACAATTTCTGAATGCCAGTCTCACTCAAGTCCAATGCCCTAAGGTATCTCAAATGATGACATAAATTCTGTGGAACACCGCAGATTTTTGAGTCTCTTAGCAACGTCCGCAACTTTTGAGCCTTATATAAGGTGGCCGGAATGGAAACCACATCATCAGCTTCATCACTGAAAATTAAAAAAGAATGGCGGATATCGTTTAGCTTTGAAGGGGCTTGTTTTCCGATCTCCACCGTTGAACAGTCACTTCCTGAAACAAATTGTGCAAGATCATGAACTAAATCATGCATCTTGCAACTGACTGTGTTCTTGTAATCGTCGAGTTCTGCATCTTGGAGCAACGAGCGTCTTAATAAATCATCAAAATACCGCCCAGCAATCTTCTCGATCTCTCCACCTTCCTCAGAACGGATGAAACCTTGTGCTGCCCATAACTTGACTATCATATCCTTCTTTATCTCCCAATCTTTCGGAAAAACAGAAAAATACACGAAGCACTGCTTCAAAGCAGGAGGCAAGTCTTGGTAGCTTAGCCACAAAGCTGGTAAAATGCCTTCTGAGTTCCATATCTCGCTACCCAAGACATCCTCCCACTCCGTTCTTGTCCTTCTCAGGCGCATGGCACTCCCTATCGTCTTTGCTGCGAGAGGCACCCCTCCACACTTCTTTACAATTTCCCTTCCAATCGCTTCTAGCTCCAAACGCTCTTCTGCACTCCGATGCTTGAGCGCTCTACGGTTGAACAATGACCAACATTCTTCATCAGATAAGGCCTGCGGTTCGTGCCTGTGAGTGCTTCCCATTGTCGATGCAACATCTTCTGAACGAGTGGTCACGATGATTCGACTCCCAGGTGCACCAGCTTGAAAGGGAACTCTCAGTTTGTCCCACTTCTCGCTGTCATTGCTCCAAACGTCGTCGAGAACAAGCAAGAATTTCTTTGCATGCAACATACCTTGAAGGCGATCCTGCAATGGGTCCAAGGCTAATGACTCGCAACCAGACCCAGTTGCAGATTCTATGATTGATTTGGTAATTTGTTTCACACCAAAATCGTCGGAAACACACACCCACATCCTCATGTCGAAATGCCTCTTCACATCCTCATCGTTGTAGGCGAGCTGAGCAAGGGTGGTCTTGCCCAACCCCCCCATTCCAACGATAGAAATGACGATGGGCACCTCGTTTACCGCATCACTAGTTTCATTTAGCAACATCCTCCGTATTCCATTTTTATCATCTTCTCTTCCAACAATGGCTGATTCGTCCACTTTTGAGCTTGTTTCTCGATCTTCGATTTCATGCATTCTCTCTGCATTACCCATTTTAAATTGAAATCTGTTCTTTTCCTTATCAATCTCTTCTAACCTTTCCCATGTATCCTTTATTCTGTTCGCAAGTTTATGGCGAAATGCAAGGTGACCGAAACAAGAAAAAGGTGAAAGGAAGTTCTGCACCTTTTTATTGCAAGAAAGAGATTCATCACCTTCATCGTCTGGTGATGGGAGGGATTCCGTCGTACACTCGTCTAGTATGTCATCGATGTCATAAGCCACATCTTTGAGCTTCTTTAGCCAATCTTTCACCAGTTGTTCTTTCAGATGTCGAGTCTCGGCATCTTCAAGGACGGCCTTGATGGAGGTGAATGCACTGGAAAGCTTTCTGAGCTCTTTGGTGACACCAAGCAGTGAAGCCACCTCATCTTCAAGAACTTTGCCCAATTTTTCTATTGCGAATGAGACCAGTGAAACAGCCATTTTTTCTACTTTCTAATTTTGGGATGTATGGATGGGAACAAGGGAGGGATTTTGGTTCTTGATTTCTACTTTTGGGATGGATTTTGGTTCTTGCTTTCTCCTTTTGGGATGTATGGATGGGATGAAGGGAGAGATTTTGGTTCTTGCTTTCACTTTTGGGATGTATGGATGGGAAGAAGGGAAGGATTTTGGTTCTTGCTTTCTCTTTTTAGGATGTCTGGATGGAATGAAGGGAGGGATTTTGGTTCTTGATTTCTCCTTTTGGGATGTATGGACGGAAAGAAGGGAGGGATCTGATATGTGAGAGAGCTCTAGGAGGCTTGGAAATATGGAATCGTGTGAGGAAATCACGAAGAGAGGACAGAGAAGCAAATAATGCTCGGACTATCTGGACTACTGGTCTAACGGGGAATCGGATTGTGTACTGAGTTACTCAGTACCTTAAGGGATACTGAGTAAACGTGGAAAGAGGCTATTGGCTGTAAGATGTGGGGCCCGATCCCTCCTCCAAACGGCGAAAGAAACGCCGTTACCTTTTTCTCTCTTTCTCTCTCTTCCGTAAAAGGAAACAGAGACGTAAATGCTCATCTCTCTCCAATGGAAAAAAAAAAACCACCATCGATCCTCTGCGCCTCCTCTCGCTCGGCATTTTTTTTTTTTTTTCACAGAACCTCAAAGTGAATTGCTACTACAGTCTATACAAGAATCCCGCATTTGAGACATCATCGAGAGGAACATCTTTGCTCTCCATCTGGCTGCCTTTCAATATCAAACCTTATTAGACACTTGAACTGCATATTTGTCTCCGTCGACGGGAACAAACAATCCATTCTTCTCTCAATCTTGACACCTATCCTCCAAAATGCCTCAATGGAGCCTAGGGTTCTTTCTCAGACAGATGCTCAAACTACTACAAACCAAAAATGGATGAACTGATCTTCCAGTAAACATCAAAGAGATGAATCTGAGAGGGCTGCATATGAGCCTTTTCACTTGCGAACTCATATATGGCATCAGCTGCATTAGATGGCATCCTATACGGTAGCCAAAATTGTGAAGATGACAGAGATGAAGATAGTCGTGGCCCGTCTGTTTATTTTCTGAGCTTCTCTCACCAAAATCGTCTGTCCTCTCCATCAGTCAGTGCTGAGTTATATATCCTTCTGTGTAGTATTACTATTATCTAGTCTCCTCTACCATGAGGGCTTCTTTAGAAGAAAGAGGCCAGAATGATGAAAGTGCCACCACCTTTCCAATTATTATTAGCGTCGGCGAAACCAAATCTGCCATTTGAACTTCCTTCACCAGATCCTTTAGTTCTGCAAATACCATCCGCTGCTGAGGTGTAGTTCCCCGCTCCACTGCAGCAGCTGGAGTATCAGGTGGCAGGCCATGATACATCAACTTCTGAGCAAGTGATGGGAGTGTCGACAAACCCATATAAACAACCAAGGTCGAATCAGGATCAGCTGCATGCTCTGCTACAAACAGAGGGTCTTTGCCTCCTTTCTGCTAGGATGCCTTGCACAAACCTTAGGATCTAGCCTCCCGAAACAAACCAGAATTATGGATAAAGCAATGAAATAAATCAAAGCATCAATCACACACCACACAAGAGATTTTACGTGGAAAACCCTCAAAGAGGTAAAAACCACGGGACCTCGTCCAGATCAACAATCCACTACATGAAGTAGAACGTTACATCTTCTTCACTCACGCGAGAGTGGATAAACAATAAAAGAAATAGAGAAAACGGAGAGATCTAACCGATTACGAGGACATAGAAGCACTGAGATGTAGATTGCAAAGTAGAGAACCTCCACGAGCAAAACCTCCCTTCTATAAGCTTCTCTCTCTCTTTCTCCTCTCTCTCACCTTTGATAGCCCTAAACCCTTTAAAGCAAATCCTCATGCAAGCTTTAGAAAACCCTCTTGCTATTTTGTGATGCTAGAAAAAATCCTGGCAACCCCTTTTATAGTTTTGGGAAACTCCTTTTCGCATCCCAGGTTGCGAAAGGACTCAATCATGAGCTCGCGCAAAAAATCGCGAAACAAACTGCGTAACCTTCGACTAGTCCTGGAAATTCCAGGACTGGTCTTAACCTCCTACGACTGGTGATAGCTCACCTACGACCGGTCGTGGGTCACCTACGACCGGTCGAGAACCCCGGAGAAAAATAGTCCGAATTCGCTGGACTTTGAGTCGAGCTACGACTCGACTCCCACGACCGAGTCGTCGACCCTCGACCAGGTCGAGAAGGGCTCACGACCGGTCGAGCACCGGCAAAAACCCCATCAAATCTCCCCTTTTTGACCGGGAGGGATCCACCTTCTTCAAGCCGACGGGTTTTCTACAAACCTCGAACTTGCTTTGAGCAAAGCCTTGGTCATCATGTCGACCCATTATCGTCCGTGTGGACTTTCTCAAGCCCCAGCAACACCTTCTCGTTCCAAAGTATCCCCGAGCCGGTGATACTTGAATCTCTATGTGCTTCGACTTGGAATGTTTGACTTGGATTCTTGCTTAAGTGTATAGCAGCTTCTACTATCGCAATAGACCACGTGCTCCTCCTGCTTTAGGCTAAGTTCCTGTAGGAACCTCTTCATCCAAAGCATCTCTTTACATGCTTCTGTGACTGCAATGTATTCGGCCTCTGTCGTCAACAATGCTACGACCTTCTGTAGCTTGCTCTGCCAAGAAACCGCTCCCCCTGCAAACGTGAACATGAACCCCGATGTAGACTTCATGGAGTCTATGTCACCGCCATATCTCGCATACGTGTAGCCCTCTAACACAAAAAGTTTTCGTCACCATAGCATAGGCTCAACTGGATGAGCCTCTTAGATACCGTAGTATCCATTTCACCGCCGCCCAATGTTCTTTGCCAGGATTGGCAAGGTACCGGCTGACAACACCAACCGTATATGCTATGTTTGGGCGTGTACACACCATAGCATACATCAAACTTCCTACAGCTGACGCGTATGGTATTTTCTCCATCTCTTCCACCTCTGCTTTCGTCTTGGGACACTGCCTATCGCTCAATCTGAAGTGACCATCTAGTGGATCTTGGCCCGAAGCTTCGCACAGCATTCATGTTGAACCGCTCTAGACTTTCTCAATATACCGCTCTTGTGACGACCAAAGTTTCTCTTGATCATCACGGGTTATCTCCATTCCTAGGATCTGTCTAGCCGGGCCCAAGTCTTTCATCGCAAAAGACTTACCTAACTCCTGTTTCGACCATGTCAATCTTCTTGATGTCTTTTCCCATGATGAGCATGTCATCAATGTATAATAGCGAACTAAGAAATCACCATCTGAGAACTTGCGCGTGAACACACAAAGTGGTCCGACTGTTCTGTCATACCCATGTTTCAACATAAACGAGTCGAACTTCTTGTACCATTGCCGTGGAGCTTGTTTCAGCCCATACAAGCTCTTCCTCAGCCTACACACCATATGCTCCTTGCCTTTGACTTCGAACCCCTCTGGTTGGTGCATGTAGATCTCTTCTTCCAGGTCACCATGGAGAAAGGCAGTTTTAACATCTAACTGCTCTATCTCCAGATCCATGCTAGCCGCCAACCCAAGCAACACCCGTATGGATGTCATCTTCACCACTGGTGAGAATATCTCCTCGAAGTCTATGCCTTTTCTCTGACCAAACCCTTTCACCACAAGTCTGGCCTTGAACCTCGTCTGTGAATTCTTCTGCTCAATCTTCTTTCTGAACACCCACTTGTTGCTCAGAGCTTTCTTGCCCTTAGGCAGTTTCACCATATCATAGGTGTGGTTCTTATGCAAGGATTCCATCTCCTCTTGCATAGCTTTCAACCACTCCCCCTTATGCTCGTCGGCTAGGGCCTCAGAATAATCTTCTGGCTCTCCCCCATCGGTTAGCATAATGTACTCATGCGGCGAGTACCTCTTGAACGGCTGTCTGTCCCTAGATGACCTCCTCACCTATGGCTCAACAGGTGGATCAAGTGGGGTCACTCCCCTGGTCCATCTTCTGAAGGAACTCCCTCGTCCTCTCGCACCTTCTTGCCGTACTCCCCGTCATCAGGCACCATGGGAGGAGTAATCGGATCCATGTCCTCTAGCTCACCTGAACTAGGCTGGTTCTTCTCTAGCTTACCAATGTCTTCGATACACTGATCTTCAAGGAAAACCACATCTCTGCTCCTGACGAGCTTCTTCTCGGTCGGATC
The DNA here is from genome assembly GCA_030180095.1 of Magnolia changhungtana. NCBI lineage: Eukaryota > Viridiplantae > Streptophyta > Magnoliopsida > Magnoliales > Magnoliaceae > Magnolia > Magnolia changhungtana. The sequence goes on along the minus strand of JASAUF010000364.1, from coordinate 61,883 downwards.
CCATAACCTCGTAACCGAATTTTTCATCACCGTATCTCTAAGAACACACACGCTTTGCACGATCTTCATATCGAGCTTGGACCTCTCGTCCTTTGGTACGTGAACGGATGTCCCGCATCCAAACACTCCCGAGATGACCGTACGATGGATCCCGTCCAGGTCCCACACCTTCTCGTACTTCTCCATTCAACGGGGGCGATGGAGACCTGTTTATCAAATACACCGCCGTGCGCATTGCTTCTCCCAGAACGTCTTGGGCAACTTCGCATGGGATAACATGCATCTGATTCTCTCAACAATGGTGCGATTCATTCGCTCGCCTACACCATTATGCTTTGAGGGTCTTGGGAACAAATCTGTTCATGCCGTATACCCCGGGACTTGCGCACTCATGAAAGTCGCCATGTATTCACCACCATTGTCGGTGCGGATGCACTTCAATGGTCTACCCGTCTCTCTCTCGACCATAACATGAAACAATTTAAACACACCAAAGACCTCGTCCTTGGATTTCAAAGCATAAACCCAAACCTCCTAGATGATGCATCATCTATAAAAGTAACAAAATACAATGCCCCACCCAAGGTTTTTGTCCTCATAGGACCACAAACATCGAATAAACCAAATCTAATGCATGCACTTTATTAACATGAGAAGCAGTTTTAATGAATGAAACTCTATACTGTTTCCCTGATAAACAATCAAGACAGGTTTTGAGAGGCATACCTGTCACGTCCGGAAGGAGCTACTTCTTTGCTAGTAGCTGAAGCCCTTTTTCACTCATGTGGCCTAGACGCCTGTGCCACATGTCAATAGCTGAATCTTCTGCTACGTTCAATCCACCCTTGCACATACTAACACTTGCCTTGTATAGGGTGCAACACTTCTTTCCTCTAGCCACGATCAATGAACCCTTGATGAGCTTCCATCGCCCACCAGCAAACCGGCTTTCATAGCCATCATCATCCAGCCTTCCCGTCGACATCAAGTTGAGGCAAAGGTCTGGGATATGCCTCACATTCCTGAGAACCAATGTGCAGCCCACATCGGTCTTCACACAAATATCACCGACTCCCACGATCTTTGATACGCTAAAATTTCCCATCTTCACAAATCCCATAGTCACCGACTTGTAGCTTGTGAAGGAGTCCTGTGTGGAGTCGCATGAAAAGAAGCTCCCGAGTCTATCACCCGGTCGGTGCCCGACTCGTGCCGTGAGACATACATCGTGATCTCGTAGAAAGCATAACTACCATGTCGCCATCTGACGCGACCGCAGTGGAATCTGATTCATCTTCCTTCCCTTTTCCTTTCTTGTCGTTCTTCTTACCACGACATTCATGCTTGTAATGGCCCTTCTTGCCACAATTCCAAAGATTCAACCTTTTTTCTCGTTACTCGACTTGCCTCTTGATTTATCTCGGCCTTCCCGCCCTTCCCGTTCTTTCCTCTCCCCGTTCTCGTGTCACAAGAGCCTCTCTTTGTGTAGACCCCGAGACTTCCTCCTTGTCTCCTCATTGAAGAGACAACTGGTTACCCGTTCCATGGATATCTTTCCGTCGGCGCGAGTTACTTAGAGACACCACCAATGTCTCCCAACCGTCGTGCAATGAACTAAGCAATAGTAAAGCCTGCGCATTCATCATCCAGACCATCTTCATAGAGGTGAGTTGGTTCACTATATTGCTAACCTCATTCATATGCTCTACCACGTAACCACCATCCTTGAACTTGAGATTCACAAGTCGCCTTATCGAAATATCTTATTACCTACTGTCTTCCTCTCATACAAATTCTTGTAATTTTAGCCATAGGCTTTCTTTGAGGTTTTCGTAGACACATGGTGGAACACGTAATCATCCAACCATTGTCTAATAAATCCCACCGCCTTTCGGTCCATCTTCTTCCAATCATCATCGATCATATCCTCGATTTTGGCTTGATATGCCCGAGATTGGAGAATATAGGTCCTTGCAATAAAGCAAGTCCTCCATCTTAGCCTTCCATATGGTCCAGTTAGAACCATTGAGGCTGATCATCCTTGAGCCACCTTCCATAATTCAAACTGATCCTACCTGTTCAATGAACTTTGCTCTGATACCACTTTGTTGGGATGCCTTGCACAAACCTTAGGATCTAGCCTCCCGAAACAAACCAGAATTATAGATAAAGTCAAAGCATCAATCACACACCACACAAGAGATTTTACGTGAAAAACCCTCAAAGAGGTAAAAACCACGGGACCTCGTCCAGATCAACAATCCACTATAAAGTAGAACGTGACAATCTTCTTCACTCACGCAGGAGTGGATAAACAATAAGAGAAATAGAGAAAACGAAGAGATCTAACCTATTACGAGGACATAGAAGCGCTGAGATGTAGATTGCAAAGTAGAGAACCTCCACGAGCAGAACCTCTCTTCTATAAGCTTCCTCTCTCTCTTTCTCCCTCTCTCTCTCACCTTTGATAGCCCTAAACCCTTTAGCAAATCCCTTGAAAAGCTTTAGGAAACTCTCTTGCTATTTTGTGATGCCTAGAAAAAACCCTAGGTAACCCCTTTTATAGTTTTGGGAAACTCATTTCCGCATCCCAGTTGCGAAAGGACTCAAATCCGCAGTTTCGCGCAAAATCGCGGAACAAACTGCGTAACCTTCGACTAGTCCTGAAAATTCTAGGACTGGTCTTAGCCTCCTACGACTGGTCGTAGCTCACCTACGACTGGTCGTAGACCACCTACGACCAGTCGTGGGTCACCTACGACCGGTCGAGAACCCCGGAGAAAAATAGTCCGAACTCGCTGGACTTTGAGTCGAGCTACGACTCGACTCCCACGACTGGTCGTACCAGCCCTCGACCGGTCGAGAAGGGCTCACGACTGGTCGAGCACGGGGTAAAAATACCCCATCACTTTCCTGGAGTGCCCTGTCCGGAATCTAACACTATTTGCAACACCGCAGTGTGTAAATGGAATTCCCAACTCTGCCGCTATTCCTGAAGCAGCCGTAAGGAATAACCTTCACTTGAATTCCTTGTTGTTGTAGAAAGTCAATGGTTTTTTTTTTTTTTTTCCTTCTTCTTCTTCTCTGCCGGCGAGGAAGCGGATTGCATACTTGGTAATTCATTATGCTTATCGTGCTAAGTAAATTCTACGACATTCATCGTAATTCATGTATCTTATCCACTCCGTTCATCTATTTTACCATATAATTTAAATACTTAAAATTAAAAACTAATCATATATGAAGTTCAAATGGACCACACCATAGGAAACAGTGTGAATTGAATGTCTACCGTTGTAAAATTCTTTGGGCCATGGAAGTTTTGGATAAGTTTATATTTGTGTTTTCCCTTCATTCATGCCTCTATGATATTATGAACAGGTTGCATGACAAATAAAAATCACTATAGGGCCTAGTGGGGCCTAGCAAGGTTTCAACGGTGGAAATCATTACTCGTAATGTTTTCCTGTGGTATGATTCACTTATATTTGGATATGCTTAAATTTTGAGTTCAACGCCTTAAATTTGTTGGAAAAACGGATGGACGGTGTGGATAGATCACATACATTCAAGGTGGGCCCAACTAAATTTACACAGTATGATAAGTAAGCACCACGCAATCCGATTTCCACTGGAGAGATTTACGTCTCTGTTCCTTTTACGGAAGAGAGAGAAAAAGAGGGAAAGAGTAACGGCGTTTCTGTCGCCGTTTGGAGGTGGGATCGGGCCCCACGTCTTACAGCCAATAGCCTCTTTCCTCGTTTACTCGGTATCCCTTAAGGTACTGAATAACTCAGTACACAATCCGATTCCGTCTAACGGGGTCTACGTGCCCGAAAAAATAAAAATAATAAATAAAAAATAAAATTCCAATCGAATATTCCTGGCACTTTGTCTGCAGGCACTGAGGCAATGGTTAAAAATAGCACGCGGATTAGCTGCTCACACGTTGAGTGGCCAGACTCACTAATGAAGTGACGTCACCAAGTTATGTGGGTCCACCATCCACGCTGTCCATCCATTTGGGGAGAACATTTTATAGCATGAGCTAAAAAATGAGTCAGATTCAAAGCTCCAATGGACCCCAGCACAGAAAGCAGTGGAGAGAGTGACGCCCACCATTGAAAACTTCCAATGTCCACGAAAGTTTTAGATCAAGCTGATATTTGTTGTTTTTTTTTAAATCTTTTTTAATGACTTTTTAAACTTATGAACGGGTTAGATCTCAAATAAACATCACGGTGGACCTTAAGAAGGTTTCAACCGTGGTTGTCACTCTCTCCACTGTTTTCTGTAGTGGGTCCACTACAGCTTTTTATCTGCCTCATTCTTTGAATCATGCACTAAAATGATGTCTCCAAATGGATGGACGGTTTGGATACAATACATTCATCATGGTGGGGCCCACAAGACTTGGTGACGTGATCTCAGTAGCATCTCCCTACTCAACTTGTCAGTAGCTAATCCGCGCCCCTTCAAAATATGACTATAGCGGCGACCTTCAGGGGGACATTTAAGGCTTGAATGACCCAGGACGCACTGTTTTTATGTGTTTAGCCTCCTTTTATAATGTCATATTCTTTTGGCCTCCAGCAATAAACTGAAAAGACAAGGGATAAAATTGTCCGACCAAGATCCCAACACTCGTATGGTTACCACTTAGACAAGGGATAAAAATGTCATATTCTTGTGGCTACCACTTAGTCATTCAGCTTACTAAAATGTAGATCAAATTTATTCATTCCCTTCATAATCCATCGTTTATTCGGGAAGACACTAATCTAACGTTCTACAAGCTCTTTATAGCTCATAAAACCTGACAATTGATATCAATTGTCGTTCACTGCCAACTATTTTTTTTTTAGTGTAGTTCACATGACCAGCAAATATATATGATAGATCTTTAAACCATGTGGGCCCCATGGATGGTATCCAAAGCACCATTACCCTTAACACATGGCAACTTCAACTATGTCCCTTAACACCACAAGGATGTTATTTGTGGGGGCACATCATGTGGCATGTGCAAAATCCACTTCGTCCATTAGAGTCATCATTTTATAAAAAGCCACGGGGACAAAGAATGAATGTCAACACTCGCATACCAGGTAGACCACATCACAAGGAAACAATTGAGAGTGAACGGTTATCATTATTGGTTGTTTAGGATATTACAAAAAGCTATTGAACTGAAGCTATAATGCATTTCCAATGGATTAGTGGGCTATGAAGAGAATAAATGGATTATATGTCTTAAAGTGATCCCATTTACCACATGATAGTTATCTTATACAAAGGTGTTGGAGCTTGAAAGCTTCTCTAACAAACAAAAGCAAGTACATCACAAACTCTCAAACTAAATAACATTTTAGTACAAAAAATTAAAAAAGTTGTCAAGATGCTTTAAAAAGTAGGAAATGAATATAATGCTATTTTCTTAAAATGACCATACATTGAGACCATTTAAATAAAATTTCTAAAATAAGAAAAAAATAATAATCTCCAATCAAATATTCTCAACCCTTGCATAGAAGCCAATGGTCAGATGGTTAAAAATTAAACTAGAGCACTATTAAAAAGTATTTGGATGCGTTTGAACAAGATGAAAGAGTTTGGTATTAGCCAGGAATTTGATCAAAATGGCCCTAGGGTATAGCAAAACACTTCAGGAGAAAAGCTTTTCTAAAATATTACTTGCCTAGCCCTAAATACCATTTAAAAATTTTAATGACACTGAAGTTGCTCCTGCATTGTGTGCCACCACATGTAATGAGTGTAGTAGAGAATGCAGATTTCTTTGTGGAAAGTTCCTGAGCTGGTAACCTAGGTGGGGCCCACCCAAATATTTGTGAGAAATCCACCCTATTCGTATGTTTTCTAAGCTCATTTTAAGACACGCGACCAAAAATGATCCAAATCAAAGACTCAAGGGGCCATACGAGAGAGAAAAGTAAGGAAAGAAATGCCTACTATCAAAATAGGGAAAAGAGTGTTGAGTTTTGGATCCATCTCATTTTTTGTCTCATATCCTAACATGAGTTTGTAAAATAGATGGATGAGGTGGATTTCTCACGAACATCATGGTGGGCCCCACTTAGGTTGCCAGCGAGGCCGGGTTAGGATGCAATCCAATCTATGTGTAAGAGGGAAGGGGAGGGGATTAGTTGAGACACAACCTCACCCAACACAATATGGCCCTTAATGTGGGGCCCACCATGATGTATTATATGAAATCGAATTGCGTACTGAGTTACTCATTAGGTACTTATCGTACTGAGTAGACTTAGTTGGGTCACCATGAATGTATGTAGTTTATCCACACCGTCCATCTGTTTTTCTGTATAATTTAATGAGTTGAGCCCAAAATTGAAGCATATCCAAAGCTCAATTGGATCATACCACAGGAAATAATGGAAATGATTATTTACACCGTTGAAACTTTTCTAGGCCTGACAGTGATGTAGAGCGGGTCCTGGACAATTACATGGCAAAGATGGATCAGAAAAGGCCCGGTCGGCGACAGAAGTGATCTGGACCATCAGACCTTCAATCAGGCGTATCTTGCAATCTGGGATGAGTTAGCCGACATAAAATATATGATTTTGGGGTAGAACGAGCTACTTTAGCCAACCAACCCTACTACGCAAGGTTACGATGCTCAGAATTACGAGAAACCCCTGATTCGACGGTCATTTCTCTATTTCAATTTCGTTTTTACTATAAATAGTAAGTTTTAGTTTAACTATAACTCTTCATCCGTCGAGCTTTAGGAGTTGTGCCCAACGTGAAAAGAACTTAGAATAATTAGGGGAACGGTTTGGTGAAGCCAATAGGACACTTACTATTTTTGGCCGAAAACCTTGTGCACTAGTAGACATCACGACCGTCTATAAATAGTAAGTTTACTATTTATAGTAAGTCGCGAATTCTAGGAGTTTTAGTTGTAGTTTGATTATGATTTCTTTCCCATTGCTTAGTACCCTTATTTAAAGGGTTGTGAACTCATTTTTATGCATTGATTAATCTATTTCGAATTTATTAGAATTTATTTCTATTTTCTGCTCTCTTTTCTCGTGAATTCGAGAAAGTCTCTGTGAGGAGTCTAGGGAAGTTCCGTGGATTCGGAATAGTTATCCCCTTGAGGAAGACGGTGCTCGACTTCACGTCCTCCCCTGCGTCAATTTGGTATCAGAGCGAGGTTTCTCCTCAGATCGATGACTTCTAACGACGGGTCAGGCAACAATCCCATAGGCGGTGCTCCAGGGAATTTGCCTTTAACGGCGGCAACTTTCCAAGCAGCGCAGCAAGAGAATCGGCAAGCCATGCAAGGGTTGCAGGCTTCTATGGACCGCATAGCGAATCTCTTGGCAGAAACCCTAGGGCAACTCCGTGTTCCTGGTGGTAATCCTCCACCGCCAATTGTTGAGACTCGTAATTGGCCTGATTGCAGGATAATACTGGCAGTGCATCCAAGGGTCATGCCTGAGGACGGGGGCTCTAGTGAGGAGGAAATCAACGACATAATCTTCCAACACCCCAGACCAGGCGGCGATCGAGTAGATCGAGAATTCAAGATACGGGTTGATATTCCTAACTTCAATGGTCAACTACACATTGAGGATTTCCTCGATTGGCTTTCTGAAGTTGAGTGATTTTTTGACTGTATGGACATCCCTGAAGAAAAGAAGGTCAAGCTGGTGGCCTACAATTGAAAGGAGGAGCGTCAGCTTGGTGGGAACAACTGTAACTCGCACGAACCAGGCAGATGAAAGCACCAATCCGCACATGGCAGTGGATGAAGCAGCTACTACGCACCCGATTCCTCCCTAGCGATTATGATCAGGTATTATTCCAACGATACCAAAATTGTCGACAGGGTAGTCGGTCGGTGAGAGAGTACACAGAAGAATTTTACCGCCTGGCGGCTCGTAATAATTTGGTCGAGACTGAATCGCAGCAAGTCGCCCGATTCAACGGTGGATTGCGTATGACGATTCAGGATCGGGTCCAGATGCAGTCCGTCTGGATGATAAATGATGCGATCAAGTTGGCTACTCGGGCAGAAGCGCAACTTGAACATCCTAACACACGGACATATCCTACTGCAAGGATTACTGCAGCAGGTCCACCTCAGGGAGCTCCTTAGCCTAAGAGGAAGGAGCCCGTAGGAGCACGCACTCAACCTCCTACGTCTGAGAACCGAGATCAGGGAAGCGGGCAAGCTAGACCCCAAAGAGGTGTCTCGACTGCTGCTGGTCCAAGTAGAATTTCGAACCCTTATGCTCAGCCAAGGCCAGACAGCTACTATCGTTGTGGCCAGCCCGGCCACCTGTCAAATACTTATCCCCAGCGAAAAGTGGCAAACCTCACCATTAATGATGGTAGTGCTGATAACGCTTATGAAGATCCAGATATTGAAGAACATAAGCATACAGCCGAGGATGAGGTAAATGATTCAGATTGGGTTCAGCAAGATCATGGTGAGTCGCTCGTCGTGAGGCGGCTATTATATGCGCTAAGAAAAGAAGTGCATCCACAGCGGCATAACATCTTCTGCACTAGGTGTACAGTGAATCGAAAGGTTTGTGACGTGATCATTGACAGTGGAAGCAGCGGGAACATCGTCTTCAGGGGCATGGTGGAAAAATTGCAATTGAAAACAGAGCGTCATCCCTCTCCATATACAATCGGTTGGATCAAGAAGGTCAACGAAATAAAGGTAACTGAATGGTGCACTATATCTTTTTCAATTGGCAAACATTATAGGGATGAAGTAGTATGCGATGTGGTTGATATGGAAGCATGTCACATACTAATAGGTCGACCGTGGCAATCTGACTGTGACGCCACTCATAAAGGACGAGATAACATATATATCTTCGTCAAGGACGGCCGGAAGACCATATTGGCCCCTATGGATCCAGAAGGACCACCTGAAACTTCTAAAGTGGAGGGTCGTTTTCTCTTAACCATTCGGGACTTCGTGGAAGAATCTAAAGAAACAGGACAGACTTATGCATTAATTGTGAAATGGGAAGAACTCGAGCCTACCATCATCCCTGAAAAACTAAGGCCTTTGTTACATGAATTCCAAGAAATCTGGCCCGAGGACCTTCCCCATGGGTTACCCCCTATGCGAGATATCCAACACTATATCGACTTTGTCCCTGGGTCTAGTTTACCTAATCATCCTTATTATCGAATGAGCCCGAATGAGTGCGAGATTCTGCAGGGACAAGTAGAGGAACTGATCCGTAAGGGTCTTATTTGAGAAAGTATGAGCCCATGTGCTGTACCAGCTCTGCTAACTCCAAAGAAAGATGGGAGTTGACGCATGTGTGTCGACAACCGGGCCATCAACAAGATCACCATAAAATACAGGTTTCCTATACCATAGTTGGATGATATGTTAGATATGCTAGAGGGCGCAAAAATATTCTCTAAATTGGACTTAAGGAGCAGCTACCATCAGATTCGAATACGGCCAGGTGATGAGTAGAAAACAGCCTTTAAGACCAAGGAAGGATTGTACGAATGGATGGTCATGCCTTTCGGTCTTTCTAATGCGCCTAGCACATTCATGAGGTTGATGAACTAAGTTCTGAAACCTTTCATTGGGCGGTTCGTTGTGGTTTATTTTGATGATATTTTGATATACAGTCAAGACGAAACCACCCATATGGAGCACCTCAAGAAGGTCCTTCAAGTGCTCACTGAAAATAAACTGTACTTCAATTTAAAAAAGTGTAGCTTCATGACTGATAGCCTATTATTTCTAGGTTTTGTGGTTACATCCACGGGCATTCGAGTGGATGAGGAAAAGTGAAGACAATCAGAGAATGGACGGTTCCCAAAAATATTCACGAAGTGCGAAGTTTCTATGGACTAGCGACATTCTATCGTCAGTTCGTGAAAAATTTCAGTACCATTGAGTTACCGATCACAGATTGCATGAAGAAAGGGCAGTTTCAGTGGACTGACGAAGTCGACAGGAGCTTTGCCGAAATCAAGCGCAGATTATCCACAACCCTAATTCTTGTACTTCCCAACTTCGACAAACTGTTTGAAGTCGAATGTGATGCCTCATATGTCGGGATTGGGGGAGTTTTGTCTCAAGAAGGTAGGCCGGTAGCCCTCTACAGTGAGAAACTTAGTGATGCACGCAAAAAGTGGTCTACCTATGAGATCGAGTTGTACGCGGTGGTCTAGGCACTGCGACACTGGCGACATTATTTGATTCAAAGGAAATTCATACTTTACACGGACCATCAAGCCCTCGAATTTATTAATAGTCAAGTTAACATTAACCGTGTGCATGCTAGATGGATCTCATTTTTGTAGGAATTCACATTCGTGCTAAAACATAAGTCAGGGCAACAGAACAAAGTAGTCGATGCGCTGAGTCACCGTGCAACTTTGTTAGTCACTATGAGCAATGACGTTGTTGGGTTCGATCGCCTCAAAGACATATATGCCGACGACGATGACTTCAAGGACGCATAGGTTAGATGTCAGGAAGGTCACCCCGGTGACTTACATATACAAGACGGGTTCCTTTTCAAGAAAAATCGACTATGTATCCCAAAGAGTTCGCTAAGGGAACAGATAATCCAAGAGCTACATGAAGGTGGCCTCAGTGGACACCTTGGGCGAGACAAGACGCGAGCTCTTGTGGAAGAACGGTATTACTGGCCGCAATTGGTACGTGATGTGAGAAATGCAGTCCAACGCTGTTATATTTGTCAGACTTCCAAGAGGTAATCTCATAATACGGACCTCTACACCCTGTTACCCGTGCCTGACGGCCCTTGGGAGGATTTATCTATGAACTTTGTGCTTGGTCTCCCACGAACACAACGCGGCATGGATTCGGTGTTCGTGGTAGTAGATCGTTTTTTCAAGATGGCGCACTTTATTTTATGCAAGAAGACTCTCGATGCAACACACGTGGTGAATCTATTCTTCAGAGAAATTGTGCGGCTACACGGGGTTCCCAAGACTATTACTTTCGACCGTGACACGAAGTTCATAAGCCACTTTTGGCGGACTTTGTGGACTTGATTCGATACACGCCTTCAGTTCAGCAGCGCGTACCGCCCACAGACTGATGATCAAACTGAGGTTGTGAATCGCACGTTGGGAAACCTCTTTTGATGTATTTCAAGAGAAAAACTGAAGCAGTGAGATTTGGCTTTATCTCAAGCGAAGTTTGCATTCAACAACATGGTGAACCGCTCGACAGGGAAATCCCCGTTCCAGGTTATTTAAAGATAAGTACCTCTTCACACACTAAACTTGGTCCCTCTGCCCAAGCTCCCAGGCATGAGCATTGCAGCAGAACATATGGCAGACAAAATCATGGGCATTCAAACGGAGGTACAAAACAAGCTACATGCCTCGAACGAAAAGTACAAGGAGCAAGCGGACAAGCATCGGCGACAGAAAGTGTTCGAGGTGAGCGACCAAGTAATGGTTCATCTGCGTAAAGAAAGATTTTCAACCGGAACATACAACAAATTGAAGAATAAAAAGATTGGACCGATACCAATCATCCAAAAGATCAATGGCAACACTTATGTTATTGATCTTTCAGATGATATGGCGATCTCACGGACTTTCAATGTCACGGACTTGACCGAGTATCATGAACTAGCGCATAATGATAACTCGAGGACGAGTTCTTTTGAAGTGGAGGAGACTGATGTAGAGAGGGTCATGGACAATTACATGGTAAAGATGGATCAGAAAAGGCTCGGTCGGCAACAGAAGTGATCTGGACCATCAGACCTTCAATCAGGCGTATCTCGCAATTCGGGATGAGTTAGCCGACGTAAAATATATGATTTTGGGGTAGAACGAGCTACTTTAGCCAACCAACCCTACAAAGTAGGGTTGTGACGCTCGGAATTGTGAGAAACCCCTGATTTGACGGTCGTTTCCCTATTTCAATTTCATTTTTACTATAAATAGTAAGTTTTAGTTTGACTATAACTCTTCATCCATCGGGCTTTAGGAGTTGCGCCCAACGTGAAAAGAGCTTAGAATAATTAGGGGGACGGTTTGGTGAAGCCAAATAGGACACTTACTATTTTTGGCCGAAAACCTCACGCACTAGTAGACATCACGATCGTCTATAAATAGTAAGTTTACTATTTATAGTAAGTCGCGAATTCTAGGAGTTTTAGTTGTAGTTTGATTATGATTTCTTTCCCATTGCTTAGTATCCTTATTTAAAGGGTTGTAAACTCGTTTTTATGCATTGATTAATCTATTTCGAATTTATTAGAATTTATTTCTATTTTCTGCTCTCTTTTTTTGTGGATTCGAGAAAGTCTCTGTGAGGAGTCCAGAGAAGTTCCGTGGATTCGGAATAGTTATCCTCTTGAGGAAGACGGTGCTCGACCTCACGTCCTCCCCTACGTCACACAGTGATGTTTTTTTGTCGTCCAACCTATTCATACGACCATAAAGTCATGGATGAAGGGAAAACATTAAAATAAACTTGATCCAAAACTTCTGTGGCCCTCAAGAATTTTTCAACGGTAAATGTTCAATTCAGACTTTTTCCTATGTTGTGGTCCATTTGAGCATTGGATATGCTTCATTTTTGGGTTCAAGCCCTAAAATTATCTATTAAAATGGATGGACGGACTGGATAAAATACGTAAATCATGGTAGACCTCACATAGTTTACTTAGTGCGCTAACCGTACTGAGTTACTTGGTACACAATCTACTTCCGAATTATATATCCACATTGTTTATCCATTTTTATTTTATTTTTTTCATATCATTTTAGGGCAATATCCCAAAAATAAATCAGATCCAATAAACCGGTGGAGCATACCATAAGCAACAATGGATATCCAACGTCCTACTGTTAAAAACTTCTCATGGGGCACCTTGATGTTTCCATGGTATTTATTTGTCATCCAATCCATTGATAAGATTACATAAGCCGGATGAAGGGAATAAATAAATATTAGCTTGATCCAAAACTTTTGGCCTATTAATGGCCAATCACCAGGGTTTCATATGAATTCTAATTCAATAATAAAATGGCCCAAATATTCATAAGGTCATCACCACTAGGATAAATTGAAAGAACAAAAATATTAGTCTGATCCAAAGCTTCTCTAGCCCCACGAATGTCTCAACTGTGGGTGTATAATATCCATTGTCAACTGTGGGAGTATGATATCCGTTGTTTTCTGCTGTGTAGCCTACTTAAGCTTCGGATCTATCTCATTTTATTTTTTTTTGGCTCATGACATAAAATGATTTGGTAAAACATGTGGACGAGTGAATTTCTCACAAACACCATAGTGGCCCCGCGGAGTTTACAGTATAGTTTTGTCCCTATGAAAATTAAAAAATTGAGGTATCCAGGTCATGTAATAAATATTTTAGAAAGACTTTTCATTTTTTATTTTTAGAGCGTTCGGCCCAACTATGGCACAATTTTGATAAAAAGAAATGCCTAATCTACCCACAACATCACTCAGCACACCGTCTGGAGTGGTAAAGCATGGCATCATATGTTAGAACCATCTTACCAAGGCAAAATCAGAATAATCAAACAATTCCAGAAATCCAATCAATACCTTATAAAATGGGCAGTGGAGATTGTCCACACAGAAATACGTCTAATCAACAATCTGGGCCATTCATTTGCTAAAGACCATCATGGATCACTTGCTGTTTTAAATCACTCATTTTATCAAGCAATCCATTCTATCCATGGCTGAGAAGATAAATGGTTATATAAGAGAAGGAAAACTAATAGCATGCTTCAACCATCTGCTCAATGTCAATTTTAATTTTAAACTATAAAAACTATGTTCCAGGCCTAGTGAACGATTCAGATTGAAAGATTTAAATCACCTAAATCCTAATTCCGACAATAATGAATGCATTACCGTACACTCCATACAGAACAGCCACTAAAGGTGATAAAGGCAATCGGGACCCACCAAAGGACAAAGATACCTTTATTGGTGTAATAGAAATATTATCCTATGGTAAGTGGACGGCTACTTTTTTACAAAGATATCAGAAACATGAATCTCGTGAGCAGTACTCAAAAATCAATTCTAAGCAGAGTAATGTTGGGATGCCTTGCACAAACCTTAGGATCTAGCCTCCCGAAACAAACCAGAATTATGGATAAAGCAATGAAATAAATCAAAGCATCAATCACACACCACACAAGAGATTTTTACGTGGAAAACCCTCAAAGAGGTAAAAACCACGGGACCTCGTCCGGATCAACAATCCACTATGAAGTAGAACGTTCAATCTTCTTCACTCACGCAGGAGTGGATAAACAATAAGAGAAATAGAGAAAACGGAGAGATCTAACCGATTACGAGGACATAGAAGCGGCCGAGATGTAGATTGCAAAGTAGAGAACCTCCACGAGCGAGTAACCTCCCTTCTATAAGCTTCTCTCTCTCTTTCTCCCTCTCTCACCTTTGATAGCCCTAAACCCTTTAGGAAATCCTCTGCAAAGCTTTAGGAAACCCTCTTGCTATTTTTGTGATACTAGAAAAACCCAGGCAACCCCTTTATAGTTTTGGGAAACTCCTTTCCGCATCCCGGCTTGAAAGGACTCAAATCCATTCGCGCAAAATCGCGGAACAATCTGCGAACTACGACTAGTCTGGCTCTCCTACGACCGGTGTAGCTCACCTACTGACCTGGTCGTAGCTCTCCTACGACCAGGTCCCTATTCTGATAAAAAAACAAAGACGAACTCGCTTGACTTTGAGTCGTGCCAGGGCTCGAATCTACGACCGGTCGAGCACCTCCCACGACTGGTCGAGAGGGGCTCTGGACCGGTTGAAGACGGGGAAAAAACCCCATCAAGTAACTCAATGACGCAGCCTGGTGGGCCCACCGTACATGTGCCAGTCATGAAAGTTTGTAGCTGATGAGTGATGAGGTTGGCCCACCAAGGCCTGAAAACGGACGCTTGAAATTAAGATGGATAGTTAGTCCACTAGATTGTCACTGTGTTACTTGGTCATGTTGCATTTGCGAGGTGCCCATTAGATGATCTGATTGTAAGCCAACGG
The DNA here is from genome assembly GCA_030180095.1 of Magnolia changhungtana. NCBI lineage: Eukaryota > Viridiplantae > Streptophyta > Magnoliopsida > Magnoliales > Magnoliaceae > Magnolia > Magnolia changhungtana. The sequence continues at coordinate 46,807 of JASAUF010000364.1, read as the reverse complement.
TGCAGATGGTTGTGTTGGTTGCGTTTGACAATATGAAAGAGTTCGGGTCATGGTCCACCCATAGCATGGCCCTGCTTGTTAGAACCAACGGCTGGGAAGAAGGGAGAGATTTGATATGTGAGAGAGCTCTGTGAGGCTTGGAAATATGCAATGGTGTGAGGAATTCAGGAAGAGAGAATAGAGAAGCAACGAATGCTAGCTTAGATCCTAAGCTTTGGACAATATGATGGGTCCACATACACCAAAAGAAAAAGAAAAAAAATATTCTCCAATCCAATATTCCCAACCCTTTTTTGACCGCTAGCCGGCCAACAGGGTAGATGGTAAAAATAAAACTATAGCACCTATTAAAAAGTGTCGGTTGCGTTTGAACAATATGAAAGAGTCTGTGTCTTCGTCCACCCACAGCATGACTCAGCTGGCCAATGGACCCGACCATCACATGTTAGAACCATCCATTGTGCCACTTGGACAGTTCCATCGATCTGCCAGGCTTCCGGATAGCTCTGAAGTACATGCTATGGTTTAGCAATGCAAAATCAGACTAATCAGAATTCCAATCAGTACCTTATAAAATGGGCGGTGGAGATTGTTTGCTAGGAAATGCATCCAATCAACAATCTGAGCCAGCCATTTGCTAGACACCATCATAGATCACTTATTGTTTTAAATCGCTACTTAATTTTATCAGGCAATCCAATCAATTTTGTCCACGGCTTAGAAGAAATTGCTATATAAGAGAACAAAAATTTGTGGCATGCTTCATCCATCTGCTCTTAAAAGCTATGTTTCAGGCTTAACGAACGGTTCAGATTAAAAGATTGAAATCACTAAATATTCTAGTTCTGACAACCATGAACATATCACGGTATACTTCATGCGAGAACGGCCAGTAAAGGTGGACGGGGATTGCGTACTACCCCGCCCGCCCGCGCGTCTCTAGCCACGAACCGGCAGTACGGTGTGCCAGCCCACCGTTGTATATCTGTTTATCCTCACCGTTCATCCCTTCTCAAGAAGGGCCGGGTAGGACGCAATCCGCGTAGAGAAAAGGTAATAAAGGCAAGGGGACCACATAAGACAAAGAAGCCCATATAATGTAATAGGACTGCTGCTTTTTTACAAAGATATCAGACACGTGGAATCTCGTGACTCACACGCAGCAATCAAAAATCAACTCCAAAGCCGAGTAACTCGATGCGCTCAGCTTGATGGGTCCACCGTACATGTGCCCTGCCAAGTGGGGCTCCCAGCGATGTATGTGCCTTAAATTTACACAGATGTAACCATTTTGAAAGCTCATTCTAATCCATGATCCAATAAATGAAAAAAATGAAGTATACCTGATCACACCATAGGAAACTATGATGATTAAATCCCCATCATAAAAAATTTCATAATCCACTAGAATGTTTATTTGCCATCCAACCTGTTAAGGTCACAAAGACTATATGAAGAGATAACACGAATATCATCTCAATCCAAAGCTTTTGCAACCCACAGTAAGTTTTTAATGGTCCGTACTATGGTCCATCTGACATTTGGATTTGCTTCATTTCTTAGATCATGCCCTAAAATGAGTTTTCAATACATATTGACAGCTTGGATGTAGTCACATACATTACGGTGGCCCCCACAGTTAGGGGACTGATGTAGAGCGGGTCGTGGACAGTTTCATGGCCAAGATGGATCAGAAAAGGCCCGGTCGACGACAGAAGTGATCCGGACCGTCGGACCTTAGATCGAGCGTATCTCGCAATCCGGAATGAGTTATCAGGTGTAAAATATATGATTTTGGGATAGAATGAGCTACTTTAACCAACCAACCCAGCTATACAGGGTTGCGCAAGCTAGATTTGCGAAATACTCCTGGATCGACGTTGGTTTCCCTGTTTTAATTTCGTTTTTACTATAAATAGTAAGTTTTAGTTTCATTATAACTCTTCATCCGTCAGGCTTTAGGAGTTGCGTCTAACATGAAAAGAGCTTAGAATAATTAGGAGAACGGTTTGGTGAAGCCAAATAGGAAACTTACTATTTTTGGACGAAAACCTTGCGCACTAGTAGACATCATGACCGTCTATAAATAGTAAGTTTACTATTTATATGAAGTCGTGGATTCTAGGAGTTTTAGTTGTGGGTTGTGAACTCGAATTTATTTCTATTTTTTGCTTTCTTTCCTTGTGGATTCGAGAAGTCTCTCTGAGGAGTCCAGAAAAGCTCGGTGGATTCAGAGTAGTTATCCTCTTGAGGAAAACGGTGATAGACCTCATCACATTCATCCCTACGTCAGGGTCCCACCCACCTTGGATGTAGTCACATAACTCACTGCTTGAAGCAAGTTGGCTTGCGGGTGCTGTTCATGACATAACTCACTGCTTGAAGCAAGTTGGCTTGCGGAATCTGTTCATGACATTGATGCAGTGGACTCGGAGGATCAGCTGGCGGTTGTTGATTATGTCAAAGACATCTACAAATTTTACAGGCTTGCCGAGGTATTGTTTCATTAATGGCTGTACTAAATCTGGACTGTTCATCAGAGGGGGCCCAGTTGCGTATGTGCGCAATGGCACACCTGGGGTCCCCCTGATGAATGGTCTGAATCTATCTCCATCTCTATATCTAATCTTCTCTTTGAACTGATGAATGTACTAAAAAATCCGTGATATAGAGACAGCGTGGTTCACAATTACATGGGGTCGCAGGTTGATCAACAGCAAGATGAAATCAATCCTCACAGACTGGTGTATTGAAGTCCATAACAAATTCGAACTCATGCTGGAGACCCTTTATCTTACGATCCATATTGTTGACCGATACCTCTCAATGAAAGCAGTGCTGTGGAAGGAATTACAGTTAGTAGGAATGACTGCCACGCTCATTGCTTGCAAATATGAGCAGATTTGGGCTCCAGAGGTATACTATATTTTATGTCTTGATTGATGATCAGCTTGTTGAGGAGAGAGACTCATGTATCCACTGCCAGAAAAATGGGCCCCACCATATATGAACAAATTGGATAAAAAGGTGTGGGTCCCACCATGATGTGTGTCAAACATCTACCCCATCAGTCAAATGCACCATTCCATGGTGGGCCACGGTCTTGAAAATCAAATAACGATGTCCATGTTGAAACCTTCCCAAGGCCCATAGTGATGTCTATTCATCGCCTAGCCTGTTCATACAGTTGCATAGATATGAATGAAGGGAAAACACAAATATAAGCTTGATCCAAAGCTTTTGCGGCTCCAAGAAGTTTTTACTATACTTTTCATGCAATATTGTGGTCTACTTGAGCTTTAGATATGCTTATATATTGGGCTCATGCCTTAAAATGAGCTGAAAAAAATGGATGAGAACTGAGTCAATAAGACACACCCATCATTATAGCCTCAAAGTAGTGAATAAAGTTACTTGGTGCACAATCCACCTTCTTGAGAGTATGGTAGTGTGACTTTAGGTGAGTTCAATGATCAAGAAGTCATTACTATTCTTAAACCTTAAACCCTAAACCCTAAAGCATTCAATGTGGTGTGTCAATGACATCCAACTTGTCCACTAGGTTCATTCCCACCATGATGTATGTACGAGCTTGCAAGCAAACCGACCTAATCATTAAGTGGGCCACATAGAGATTTCAAAAGGCTTCTAGTGGTTTATATTATTTGATGTAGAGCAAGTTGTAGACACTTTCATGGTAAAGACGGACTAGATAAGGCGTGATCTGAGGCAGAAACAATCTAGACCGTCAGTACCTTAAATCAGTCGTATCTCAAAAATTGAGATGAGTTTCTCGACATATTATATAGGATTTTCGGGTAGTTGAAGCTACTTAAGCTAACCAACCATGCTCTGTTGGGTTTCCTAGCCTAGATTTACAAGATTCCATCATATCAATGGTCACAAGTCCCATTTAATTTCATTTTTACTATTAATATTAAGTTTTATTAGTTCAAGTATAACTTTTGATCATTTGAGTTGGAGTCGTGTCCGACATGAAAAGGGCTTAGAAAATTTAGGAGAATAATATGATCGAGCTAATTTGGACGCTTACTAGTTTTCACCAAAACCATGAAGTCTAGTAAGAATGGATGTAGTCTATAAATAGTTAAGTATACTATTTATAGTAAGTCACGTTCTTAGGGTGTTTGAGTTGGAACCTATGCCTAAAACTCAATCTCAAATTTGAGCTCATTATTTAAAGTATTGTAGTTTTATTTTTATTATCAATAAAATTATTTTAAATTTATTAGAAATTATTCCTACTTTTATCCCTCATGAATTCGAGGACTAGAGAGCTTCGTGTGTGTATTCAGAGTAGTTATTCCCTAATGAAGATAATGATTGACCTCATCATGTCCCTCCCTAAACCATTATTTGAGATGGTGTTGTCTGGAAGCGAATTGGCTGGTGTACCACACGCCAGCTATATAGCTGCTGTAGGCATGCTTCTCGAGCTCCAAGTTGTATGAATGGTTCAAAGGAGATCAAAGTTACATGGCCCCACAGCGATGTATTTATTTTATCTACACCGTTCATTTATTTTTAGAGATTATTTTAGAGCATTATCCAAAAAATGAATCATATCCAAAAATCATTTGGACTACACTGCAGCGGAGATTATGATTTTCATCGTTAAACAATTCGTAGGGCCCACTATAAAATTTATTTTTCATCCAATCTATTTATAAGGTCACAAAGACCTGAATTAAGGGGAAAAACAAATTTCATATTGATCCAAAACTTCTCTGACCCAAAAAGGGTTTCAGTGGTAGTCGTTCAATCCCTCACTGCTTTTTGCACTATGGTCCACTTGATAGTTTTACCAGTCTTGTTTTTCGTTTCGAGCCTTAAGACCAGCTCGCAAAATGGATGGACGGTTTGGATATAACACATACTTAATAATCAGACCCACAGAACTTGCTGAGGTCAATACAACAGCTATATAGCTGGTGTTAGGTACACTAGCCAATCCACTTCCGTGTTGCCTACCTAATATTTGAATTGCACATAATTTTAATTTGTACGATTATAATTGTAGGACCCACTAGTTGGGTAGGTTGGATGTAGCGGTGGGCTTATAATGATGGGTCTCTGACACTTCTTCAAGAAAACAATTAATAAAAGAGACATTTTAGTTATTTTACTCCTAGCATTACCCTGCTCAAAAAAAAGGTGGAGGCATTGTTTGGTAAAGACAATATTTATAAATACCCTTCTTACATTCTACGGTACTTTTAACAGCCTGGCCTTTCTTTTAACACTGTATGATATTTGAGATAGTAAAGGATCAAAATACCCTTATTATACAGGAAAAGAGGAAAGTACTTCACATGTGGGTGGGACAGCTCACGTCAGAGATTGAGACCAGTGCATATATCATGCCTGCCAAAAAGATTTCCACCACACATGATGTAGGGTGTGGGTCCCACAACTATAATTGTACAAATAAAAATTATATGCAATTTAAATATTAGGTAGACAACACAGAAGTGGATTGGCTAGCTGGTGTTGTGACGTGGGTCTGACCATTAGGTAGGTGTTATATCCAAACCGTCCATCCATTTTATGTGTGGTGGGCTCATAATGTTTGGTCTCCGAGACTTCTTCAAGAAAACAATAAAAGAGACATTTTAGTTATTTTACTCGAAGCACTACCCCGTACTCAAAAAAAGGTGGAGGCATTGTTTGGTAAAGTCAATATTTATAAACACCTCACATTTTACAGCCTGGCGTTTTCACACTTGATGATATTTGAGATAGTAAATGACCAAAATACCCTTATTATATAGGGAAAGAGGAAAGTACTTCACATGTGGGTGGGACAGCTCACGTCAGAGGTTGAGACCGGTGCATATATCACGCCTGCCAAAAAGATTTCCACCACACATAAAGTAGGGTACATTCTAAAAGTTGAGGACACTTCAGTCATATTTTTTACATAAAAAAAATACCTGATTAATATAAAACTAACACTTCTATACCTTTTTTTCAAAAAGCCATCCCATTAATTGATGTATTTATAATTTTACTGTATCCAATTACATTTCTTTAGGCCTGTTTGGATTGTTTGGATTGCCATGTACTGGCTGTGGCTGTCAATGTATTTTAACTAATTAATGCATGTGTTTGGATGAAGATCTAAATTGCGGAACTTTCTATCTATTTGACTAATCATGTGTTTGAAAGGGAGGTAATTAGGCATGTGAGGCCCACATTAACGGATGAACAACTTAGACATACAACGCACACATCAAGTTGGACTCCACGATCAAGGTGGTATATATCAAATTGCTTTTTTTTTTTTTTGTTAGCTTGTTAGTACACCCTACTGTCAGTTGACACTTCATTGTTAGCCACCCCGACTAGGGATCGATACCAAGACCTCAAGTGTTGAAACAAGGTATCTTTCACTCAGTCTACCACTTGAGCTACGGATCAGGGTGTATATATCAAATTGCTTGTTCTGGGTATCAACTAAGTGGCATTGTAGTGATATGTATTCCATCTGCGATATTTTTTATTACACAGACATAATGTTAAGTTTAAATTTTCATTTCTTTATTTTTGTCAAACGAATTTATTGGCACCATGAATTTGGGGGAATTTCAAATCTCCTAGGTTGTTTAGCACCGTAAAGTAACTGAGGGTTTCAAATCAAGGGAGTTCCAAATCCCCTCTAGGGGGTTTGAAATCCAAGGTGAGACCATGGATTACATCTAAAATCATTCTCATAATTGCATGTATATATAACATGTCTATCACTAGACTATTAATCTATTGGACACATGACCCACTAATGATAACATAAAATAATTAGATTATCAATTGCATCACTATAATTACTTTAATATGATGATCAGCATCATCCAAACATTGTCCATGTAAATCAACGGTTAAAATTCATTGGTTAGTCACTCGAACACGATCTTGTGCTTGTGGCCCATCTGAGACTTGGAATTTCATCATTTTTTGGCAAAATATATATTTTAGCGGGCTTATTACAACCATTGTGTCAAAAATTACATAAGTTCACTAATTAGAGATATTAAAGTTGATTTAGTAATTAAATTCAAACACCTGCAAATATACTATGAATAACTACTTTTGGATTAAAGTTGATTCTCAATTTAGGGTGCCAAACACAACAAGAGGATTTCATATCTAAGGTTACCCTTATCATAGCCGACACGTTTTTGCCGTGGGCGTTGGCTATAGGGAGCCGAATGAATATTCGGGTCGCATCTCTTTGGACGATGTCGTCGTCCGTATTCTCCATCTTTTATCATTTTGATCTCCTCCGATCCAACGGTCATTATCCATTTGATGTATCAGGTACGCATAAAAATAAAAATAAAATAAAACCATTTTATGGGAGAGAATGTTAGGTAATTTCAGGCCATTCATCAGGTGGGCCAGAGGAACATGTCATGGGCCGAAATTACGTTAGTTCACTGATCAAGTGGGCCATGTGCAGGAGAAGAATGGATGGTTAGGAAGAAAATGACTGTGGTCTATGTTATTTGGTCCACTTGGCCTGATCTTTGGTCCAGATCATGTCAACGGGGTGGCCCATATGATGAACGGTTTGGATCCTGGCTCTTCAATGGTTTCCTCATGCATACAGTAGTTGTGCCTATCCTTACCACACGTGTGCTGGGGTGTGGGATGGCCGCCACGTGGAGGACGGAGATTAGCTCTGCAACGAAGGTGTCCATGGCCGAGATCAGACGCTGGAAATGCAAGCTTTCGAATGAGGTGGGAGGGGCCGGGTGGAGTTGATGAAGAGAGAGTGGCGTGCTGGTCTCTCTTATACGGTCAGCTAAGCCCATGCATGTGCAAAACTCCGCTAAGCTACGCACGTGTAACAGAGTTGAGTATTTCATCAGTTGGGCCACACTATTTTAGATCGTCTGGCGTAGGCCTTGCCTATTTTTCTCTCAATGGGCCACATTGTTAAAACAAATGGATAGTGTTTTAACAGTCTGTTATTGCCGGATTCTTGCTAACACATGAAATCCACGTAAGAATGCCCTCTGATGGACCTATAAAAGTCAGAAAAGATGTGACGGTTGGATGATCGGATGTGGACCAACTGATGCCTAAGTTAGGCTGGTAGATAATAATATTAAAGGTGTAAGTTAGGGTGTATATATTACCCCATTTCTCTGGGTTGGAGCAGCCCTATATATTGGGTTATGCACGAGGTTCCACACCTCCGTCTCTTAATGTACTACTCTGGAGTCTACTTGAACGTTGGATCTGCCTCATTTTTGTACTTATGCTTTAAAATGATCTGAGAGAAGGGATGGATGGTGTGGATAAATAATTACATCACAGTGTGCCCACCCACAAAATTGTCTATTCATGGCTAGAGACCAGCGGGCGTCGTACGCAATCCGCATCCGTGAGAGAGTTACCATGATTTCGGAGGATGCACGACTGTGACTGAATCGACCGAATTTAGTGCTCCGTTGGTTGTCTTTGATATGTACCGATGCTCGCAGTTTAACCTGTTTAGATTTTCAATAATTTCCAGGTCAATAGTAAATAATTCATTGAAATCAAATTCAAGCGGATGCATATCCAGTTGGGCCTCAATGTAACGGTCATTTCCCACGTGAAAAGAAAGAGAGAGAGAGAAAGAGACGCTTGCATGTCAGGCGTGCCAAAGATTCGAAAAGTGGAGGGCACTTTAGTCATTTCCCTCGGACTTATGACGAGATCCAAGGTTGCAGCAAACACTCATATCTACTCTTTTTACCCATTTGAGAGCACATTTCAATGTTACTCGTATAAAATGACCAAATTTCTAATTTTTGATATTACCACAGAAAATTTACACCTTCCATATATTAACTCAAAATAAATTAACTAAATTGTCCAGCCTAGTCAGAAGCTAGGTTAACCAGTGGCCCGATTCAATCCAAGACCCAAACAAAGTTCACCAACCTAGTCAATTATATATGGACCCACCTGGGACCAATAGATAAATTCACACCATAGTAAGCTATGAATGGAGCTCAGATTAGCTAATAGTAAAGGCAGCAATGGACTGGGCTAGGGCCGTGCCAGGATTAGCCTTTTTGTTGTTGATGTCTTGCCTGAATTGTATTTCCTATAAAGTTGCTTCATCTTAAATATATTTATAATCTTCCAACAAAAAATGAAAAAAGAAAAAAGAAAAAAAAAGATTAGGCCAGCTAGGCTCTAGTACTCTAAGTCTTGCCCCTAGCCTGCCACGAGCCTAACCTAACGGGTGGGGCTGAGTGAGGTCAACATATAAGAAAAAAGAATTTTTACACAATTTTATTTTTTAAAAAAATTCATGATATATTCTATCATATAAATGATTTTAATTATAGAAACATGAATTCGAATCTAAAAGTGATTTTAACCATATAAATATATTGAATGTGATGATTGAACATACTTGATGATAGAATGGCTAGGCTTGGCTCGATGACACTAGGCTTGGATTTCAAGCCCAAGCTTAGTCTAGTTAGTCTTGTTACTATGGGAATACCTGTAAGTATGCTCTGGAAGTAAAATCCTTATAATTAAATGATTTTTATCATAGAAACATGAGCTCGAATCTAAAAGTGCTTTTAACCATATAAATATATTGAATGTGATGATTTAATATACTTGATGATAGAATGCATGGCTAGGCTTGGCTTGACAACACCATGCTTGGATTTCAAGCCCGGGCTTAGTCTGGTTAATCCTGTTACTATGGGGAATACCTGTAAGTATGCTTTGTAAGTAAAATCCTTATAAATGATTTTAATCATAGAAACATGAGCCTTAATCTAAAAGTGCTTTTAACTATATAAATATATTGGATGTGATAATTTAACATAGTTGATGATAGAATGGCTTAGCTTGCCTCGACGAAACCAGGCTTGGATTTCAAGCCCGCTTAGCCCTTGGGCAGAGTTTAGTGAACCAAGCCCGAGCCCTATTAAGATTAAGCAACCTAACCATTGCCACCCCTAGTTACTAATCTGATGGAATTTTTTTCAAAAAAATCCTTAACTGTATTAATCACCAAATAAAAGCATTTACATACTGATCAATCGTTGAGACTTGACACATCTGTAATATTCCTTGATCAATCATGGCCATACAAATTATCTCTAACAAACGCATTAAGGTTAGTGTTAGATGATCGACCATCCTCTAATGCTTTTTTACAAGTTTCTTGTAGTTCTTCGGCTCTTCTCCTCATCTCTACTTTCATCACGGTCCAAGTTCATAGCTCATTTCACAATCCCAGCAATTTCCTCTCCTTTAACCACACTTTGATCAGTTCCCATTTCTCTCCTCACTCTCACACCAACTTTCCAATCTTCTACTATAAATTTCGCATTAGTGAATTGCTCCGCCACTAATGGAAATGTAAGCATGATCACACCTGCATATATACTTTCCATCGTGGAATTCCACCGGCAATGCGTCAAGAACGCCCCCATCGACAGATGGCATAGAACTCTCAATTGGTCACACCATGGCACCACTAGGCCCTTGTCACCATTAACTTCTTGCAACCGTCGGCTATCGCCGCATGCAACCCACAAGAAGTGGGCCCCACTAGCGCACAGCCCCATCGCAATCTCGCCCATCTGTGTGTTTGAGATCACCATGTAACTTCCCAAAGAGATGCACAGGACGGATCTTGATGGTTGGGAGTCTAGCCATTTGTAGTAGTTCGTGATGGTGGGGTCCACGGGCTTGGTGGCCTATCTTGGAGGTTCAAGGTATGCATGGGCCAAGAGCATAGATGGGGATTGGGAGGAGGGCCCTTGAAGTATCTGTGACATGGGCTTCGAGCTCATAGAATGATGCGAGCAGAAGGAATTGTGCTTTGGGCACCCACGAGAAGGCTTTACGGATTCTCCTTCGGACGATTTCGCTATTTCCATGGAAAGTTGAGATTCCAGGGATATAGCAAACACATTCATCTCCTCTTTCTACACATTAGATAACATATTTCAAAAATAAAAATAAAAATGCAAAAGTGGATAATTTCTATTTTTTGTGTACTCTAACAGTCCATAAGAAATAAGAAATGTGTACGTGTGAGAGTTATTTGACACTCTTGAAACCAACGCACCTACTGTAATGTGTGTATTTTATCTACACCATTCATCTATCTTTTCAGCTCATTTTACTGCATGAGCCTAAAAACGAGCAGATCCAAATCTCTGGTGGATCACACTGAAAGAAACCGTTAACACCCACCATTAAAAACATCTCGAGGGTCACATAAGTTTTAGATAAAGCTGATATTTGTGTTTTCCACTTTTCAGCAATGTGTGACGCTTTGAACAGGTTAGATTGAAAATAGACAACACCAAAGACCTTAGGAAGGTTTCAACCGTGTGCGTCCATATCCCTACTTTTTTCTATGGTGTGATCCACTTGTGCTTTGGATTTATTTCATTTTTGGGTCCATGACCTGAAATGAGCTGGCAAAATGGATGGAAGCGTGTATAAAACATATACACCGTAGTGGGCCCATGGATCTTTGGCCACACGCTGCTCCACCTGGAATACTTATGTGCCAGGCGCTGCAGGGCGCAATCGGCGCCCAAAGAGCTTGGAATAGATTGGGGAGTGATAACTAAGAGCGTGGTGTGGATTCTCTACGGGGCTGTCATGATGTATGTGTGTTTGCATGGTATGGCTTTTCTATAGGGCTGTCATGATGTATGTGTTTATCTATGATGCTATGTATTTTTCAGCTCATTCAAACATCTGGGATAAATGATGTCAATTGTCCTAACTTTTCTAAGGCTAACAATGATGTTTACTTGTCATCCATCATATTCATAAGGTCACATAGACCTTGATGAAGGGAACACATAATGCTTGATTATGTTGGGTGTTGAAACCCTTTAATGAGCGCAAAAGTAATGTCAGACAAAATCAAACACATAATAGATAATGAAAAATAACAAGCAACCATAGAGAATAGATACATTTTTACATGGAAAACCCATGTGGGAAAAACTACGTCCAAGGCGACAATCAATTTACTATATCAAAAGAATGATAAGAGATGAAACAAATGGAAAACCCTAGATTCCCTTTAAAACCTTATTTTCATGCTAAGCTCTCTTTTGTTAACCCTAATCATGATTACAAGCATACTTATACACTTCCATATGCAATTAGAAATAAAAACCGCACTTATATAGAATTTGTGTGCACTGTCGATCGAATCGACAAGACTCGACAAACCATTGATCAAATTGATAACGTCCAAAAATGTCCTGTGAGTAAACTGAAATTTTTGGGAATATTTCAATCGAATAAACAACCCTATTGATCAAATTAAAAACTTTACTTTAGCACTACGATTGAAGGCACTCGATCAACAATCTCTACCGTGGCTTCAATCCTTCATCTCCACTGTTCCAAATTATTATCATCATATCTATATTCAATAGCAAAACCATCATCGTCGCTTCTTGTGTACAATCAATCTTCATCTATTCTTTACTAAGTTCAGAGAAGTTGAGTAAAACTTGAACTTCTCTATAGGAACAACTTTTGTAAGTATATCCGTTGGATTCTCACTAGTGCGAATCTCTTTAAGAGTAACACAATATTCCTCTGACATCTGCCGGATAAAATAATAACACACATTAATATGTTTAGTCCGGGAATGATACACCGAGTTCTTATCAAATTGATAGTACTCTTGCTGTCACAATACATAGGTACAACTTCTTGCTGCTGTCACAATGCATAGGTACAACTTCTTGCTGAAGCCCCAACTCATTCATCATTCCTTTCAATCAAATATCGTTTTTGAATATTTCTGTCATTGCCATATATTCAACTTTGGTTGTGAAAAGTGCAATCAAAAAGTGAAGAATATTCAATATTTAATTGATAGCTCTACCCATTAACACGAATGAGTAATTGAAAGTTGACTTTTTATTATCCACATTTCCTGCGTAATCCGCATCTATATATTGCACAAGTTTCTCATTAGAATTTGTTAATATCAAAACCTAGTCTATCGTACCTCGTATGTAATGAAGTAACCATTTCACTATTGCCTAGTATTGCTTGTCGGGGTTTGACATTTATCTGCTTACAAGGCCTACCGCATGTGAAATATCCGGTATAGTACAACCTGGCATACATAAGACTACCAGTCATGGTCAAGTAGGATACATGAGACATATACTTCTTTTCTTCATTTAACGTAGGAAATTGCTCGGAAGAAAGCCGGAAGTAGGCAACATGGTGTGTGCTAACCTATTTAGTCTTTTGTAGTCCAAATTTGACAAAGACCTTCTCAAGATACGGTAAGGAAACATTTTGAAGCTACATGCACTTTCTGCAGGGTGTGGATTAGGTGAGACCCCAGACTCACCCAAGACGATAAGGTCCTTACCATGGCGCTTACCTTGATGTATGTATTATGGATCTACGCTGTCCATCTATTTTTCTATATCATTTTACGGTATTATCCAAAAAATTGAAATAGATCCAATCATCAAGTGGACCATACCATATGAAACTGTGGTGATTGACCACTAATGGGCCACAAAAGTTTTGGATCAAGCCGAGATTTATTTTTTCCCTTCACCTCTGCTTACGTGACCTTATCAGATTGGATGGCAAATAAAAGTCGAAACATTAAGGTGCACCCTAAGAAGTTTTTTAATGATAGGGTGCTCAATCACTACTGTTTCATACGGTACAGCACACCTGATAATTGGATCGGCTTCATTTTTTAGATAATACTCTAAGATTATCTGAAAAACAGATGGACACCGTGGATACAGAATGCATACATTAAGGTGGGGCCCATGGTAAGGTCTGCCCTGTCTTGGGTGAGTCCCGGGTCTGATCACCTAATCTGATCACCTTCCTATCTCTCCCCTTCGTCAACACGGGTCCCACGCAATCAGTCTATCAGGTGCAGTTTCAACGGTGAATCCCTAGCCGTGGGGTCCACCTTGATGTATGTGTATTATATCCACACAGTTTATTCATTTTTCCCTTTCATTTTAGAGTATGAGCCCAAAATTGTGGACTACATGAAAATCAATGGTGACTGGCTGTTAAAAACTCCCTATGGCCATAGAAATTTCGGATCAATCCGATTTTTTTGTGGTCTTTTCATCCAGGTCTTTGTGACCTTATCAACATGTTTGATGGTAAATAAATATTCCGGTAGCCTTTAAGAAGTTTTTAACGGTGAATATTCAATAACCGATGTTTCTTGCGTTGTGGTCCACCTCGGATTTGGAACTGCTGCATTTTTGGATTTGCGTTCTAAAGAGACATGGGGAAATGGATGGACAGCATGGATATAAGACATATATATCATGGTGGGCCCCATCGTTAGGGAGCTACCAAAGTGCGTCCCAGATTACCAACTTTATTTGTCGGCCAAAACACGTTCCCGCCTATTTGATTGATGTTGGAAAATTTTCGTAACTAATATTGGAAACAGGCTTAATCACATATGAAAGACACTGTCCTTAAAGCTTAATTCACCCATTTTCAATTGATATTGAGCAGGGCCGGCTCAACATTTTTGGAAGCCTTAGGCAAGTTATAAAAATGAGGCCCATTGTGATGAAGTTAGAATTTAATTACAAAAATGACGTTAGAATTTAATTTTTTGAGAACTTAATCAGAAATAAAGTAGGTAGTTGCGGTCCTAGGTTTTAGGAGAAGAATTTATTGGGAATGATGCTATTATTTTGAAAAGAGACGATACACTTATTGTTATTATTGATAGTGCTAGTTTATAGGATTTGTTTTTTATTTTTAATTTCAAATTTGTAAACTAATTTTTAGATGTTCTTACTTTGTAGGCCTTTCAATAAGTTTTATTTCAAAAATTTTAAGTTTTTTTTATTTTTAATTTTAATTTTGCTATAATATAGGACCTTTATAATTAAGAAATTTTAATTTTGATATAACATAGGGCCTTCATAATTAGGGGGCCTTAGGCGATTGCCTCACCTGCCTACCTCTTTGAGCCGCCCCTGATATTGAGTTAGGGACTCTGTTAACAGAGTTCGAAACTCCGGCAGGTTTGTTAAGTGATCAAATTTAGTGACCCAAACAAGGTTGGAGGCACTCAGCGAGTTTTGCTTGAATAACCTTAAAAGGAAAATTTTAGAAAGATTCATATTGGATTAGTTGGACTTGAATGATTCCGGACATGGAGGGTCTAGTTTATATAAAGTACCTGAGGTGTAGACCATTGTCAAGTGGTCATCAATGACTTAGAACATTTGTAAAATGTTTTTAACCATTAACACTAAATTCTGAACGTTTAATATCGTTAGATCAACTATATGACGATAAGGTTTTTGGTCGCCGGCTGCATATCCTCTCAAACCCTACGCCACACGATGGCTGCGATCAATACTGCGGCGGGGCAGGATAAAGAACAGATCTTTGGGATGGCAGAAAAAGAAATGGAGTATAGGGTGGATCTGTTCAACAGGCTGACTGGGACATGTTTCAATAAACGTATTGAGAAAAGGTATAAGGAATCTGAGCTGAATATGGGTGAAAACAGTGCATCGATCGTTGTGTTTCGAAATATTGGCAGGTGATCACTAATCTGATAGGGCAGCTGCTTGGTTCTAACTGCCCTCCAATGTGATGCGGCTCTAGTTCTGCTCGCTTGCGGTTGGTAGGGATTTATTGTGTTTTGGTCATTACATGCATAATCAGCTACAAAGAATATAAAAATGCACAAACTAGTCCAGATGTATCCTGGTCTCACATCTTGCCAACTTTATGAATTTTGCAAAAATAGATCTGTTTATGTTTTTTTGCACTGACCATGAATCAGAGCCTTTGAAAGGGGACCCATTTGCTGTCTATCATATATAAAATCTCTGTCTATCGTTTCGATGCCAAAAAAAAAAGAAAAAAAACTATATGACGATTGGATCATCAAGGGCCGTTCACTTTTGAACCGTTTTGACTATTAATTAAGTCAACTAGCCATTTCAAAAATAAAATAAAACTGGTAGACGATTTTAGATCTATTAATCTGACCCTTTCCCAGTAGCTTTTTTTTTTTTGGGGTTAGCTTGTCAGTTCACACTCCACTATTAGCCACCGCAAAGTGCAAAGTATCTTATGAAGCTTGAGCATGGATTAGGGTGTAACCCTTTCCCAGTAGCTTATGAAGCTGAGATTGCTTCACACCGCGAAGTGCAAAGTAGGCGAACCCAAGCATCCTCGCCCTTGCCACGCTAAAAAGACCGATAAAAAAAGAATCTCCCAGTTCCATCTAAACGTGAGACTAGTAAAAAATAATTTCGCTTTATTTGTTTGAATTTATTTTTATGGGGAAACGAAATTTTAAAATCTCAACAATAGGCCTGGAGTGATTGTCTGTTTCTTCCTGGTAGTACATACCAGCTGATATATCGATTGGAAAATGACCGTTGGATTAGAGGAGATGAAAATGGTAACCGATGGAGAACACCGACGTCGACATTGGCCAAAGCGACGCCACTGGAATATTCCTTCGGCTCCCCACAGCCACGGCCCACGCCAGCATTGTATCGGCTATGATGCAGCTAACTGACGGCTCAAGCTGGTCTAGGAGCTTCTCTATCGGACCCTCCATCTTAGTGTAAACAGCTTCGAAGAAGCCGCCCATGTCAGCCGCACGGACCAACTCGGAGGGAAGCACGTTGGGGATGGATCTGAGCCGTACGTTGGATGGCTTAGGCTCGGAGCTGATGAGGCCGAGTCACTCGTCGGTGACCATGAATGTCATGACCAGGCCATGTTTGGATGCTAGGAGCCTGCAAACGTTCATCATGGCATTGATGTGGCCCCGGCTGGGGTGTGGGATGGCCGCCACGTGGCAGATTGAGAATTCCTCCTGGTTGGTGTTATCCATGGCTGGGATCTGATGGATGTTTTAGGTCCGTAGAGGGAGGGCGGTCACCCTTTCATTGGGAAGGTTGGTTCTAATACAAAGCCGTGTAGGATGAGGTAGTCATTTCAAAAAATTAAAATAATAAAAAAAATAATAATAATCTACGTGCGAGTATATATGCGTTTAGTACATGTATACTCCTTGTTTTTTAAAACGTCTACATATGCGTGAAATGGGGCCACCTTCATCAACATCAGTGATCAACACCGTCCATCCGTTTATTCATGTCATTATCTGTCATGAGAGAAACTATAGATTATTATGTTGGACACATGAAGTAGATAACTATAGATAATTTTTTGACCGTTAAAAAAAATAATACAATTTAATGCTCGTGTGGTCCACCTGATCATTTTTTGTGGCACATTTTAAAACATGGTACAAATAATTCCTTGTATTTGAATGGACGGCACGGATCATCAGAAAAAAAAACTATGGCTCATACATGACTTTTACCTACTGACTAGGTAACTTTTGAAATTATATCGGTGTCTCTGTATCCTTGCTATTGCTCGGGTGGTAGACTCTCGGGAGTTTCAACACCCGTCAAGGTAAGGTTCGAGTATTCATATGGGGTGAAAGCCCACTGGATTTTGACCTTACTCGCCTCGAAGTTTGGGTCAATTACCTCGATCGCCACCACACTCTACATATTCCCTAAACGGCCTTCTCCGACAAATTTTGGACCTTTTATTGACGAAATTGCCCCCGACCATGGTTCAGAATTGTACGGTCCCGGCGTGAAGCGTGTCACCCGCTGTCTTAACCCCGAGAAATGGACGGTTCGCTCGGCTACTCCCCGGACACCGTCCCAATGGCTGGCGCTCGGGGCTCTGTGGGTCCCACCACCAACTACGTGTTTCATCCATTCCGTCCATATAATCTCTAAAGATCATTGTATGGCAGAGACCAAAAACGATCATGATCCAATCACGGTGGGACCTAGGGGGATCATAGTGGTGGATATCCAATAACGACTATTTTCCCGTTGTGGTCCACCCGAGAGTCAGTATCACTCTCGATTTTCGCTTCATGCCGTAAAATGATATTTTAAACCGACGAACGGCGTAGGACGAAGCACATACATCTTGGCCGGGCCCCACGTACCACCCATCACCTGCACCACGACTCTCGATGGGGCAGATGTCGCACTAATGCACATTTGAGAGGCCCTCTCCTCCCCTTTCTCTTGCTTTCCTAGAGAAGCCAACATCCAGGGGCCAACCGCCAGAGGGCGACGTTGTTTCTCCTCCTCGCTCGCTCGTCTGAAAGCCTCTTCCACTGCGAGGTTTGTACTTTATTCCGTTTCAACTACGTTTCCTTTAGTCGTGATCCTTCTCCTTCCTCACCACGTTCACGATCCGCCTAAAGCTCAACGACTCAAGGTGTTAGTTACTTCAACCGTTTGTAGGCACCGCCAGGGTAAAGAACACAATCGGGAAGCCGAGGTACTGTGGTGGTCACGCGAAAGGGACTGTAACCTAGGCCACACCTTGATCAAACCTCCACAATTGTATGGTAGACAACCACGGCATCATGTTTGTGACGGTATTTGGATCGTGGCTGCCACCTGTCACGAACGCTGTTGTCAGCTGTTATGGGTCGTGCTCGTGTGATATGGCACTGGATACAACTACGACCCTTTGTGATTAATTGCCACGACCCAACGTGTAGGATAACCTCGATCTACCGTGCTTCATTACCATAAGATTACGACCTAGTGTGCTTCATTACCTTAAGATTACGAAGACCGCGTCATTGAATTCGATTTGATAATTAAAGTTGTGTACGGTGATGCAAATGGAAGTGCATCACCGCACCTGAACGACCGATGTAGTGAATCTAAGGGAAATGAAGTGTACGGCGGACATTTCTGACGAGGCAGGTTCGACTTACGTCCCAAATGAGAAGATGGGCCAACACCCGCATGCTCGAGATGCAAACGAATAGGTGACACCGGCGCCGATCCACCATCGTCCCCGCCGGCCGAGGATGAGGCCGAGGCCGGTGATGACATTACGTATTTTTTGTTGCTTGTGATAATGTAATGTGAACCGTAATATATGTACTTATCTTATTGATTTATTGATTCATCAACTTTGTGGCATGTTATTTACCTTCCAATGTGTATGCTAACCAAGATCCTTTGTGGCCTTTTAACCACGACCAATATAGGAAAACGTGAACTCAACAACGGGTCGTGGTTGTCGTGACGATACGATCGTGATTGAAATGTTATATGCGTCTTCTTTCTCATTAGGTCGTGGTTGTCGGCCGGATCAACAAGCACCACAAACCATGATCCGTTACAACCGGGACCACGCCCATTTAACATTACAAATGACGTCCCATATCACCTACGACCAATGTTTCACGTATACCACGACCCATGTAAGATGACAACAACGACCCACGTATCATTCCAAATGTGGTCCATGTATCGTGACAACCACAACATATACAACCTCACAACCCTTACCCATATACAATGACAAGTGGGGACCCATGTATCATGACAAACAAGACTCCAATGTGGACGATAATGAAGAGCTTTTATGAATATTAACTACGTACTCAAAGACCTAATAGTGTACATAACATAGGTCGTGGTTTTGTCTTTTCCTGATCGTGGTTGTCATGATAATCGGTTGTGCACTCAAGACGTGGTTGTCGACAACGATCCGGTGACGGATGACAAGCACGATCCGGCCTAATATGACAACCACGACGCATGCGAATTGTCAATCACCATCCATGCAACACGACAACCACCTGGCCGCCGATGTCGGCTTGTATGGATCGTTGTTTTCATGCTTGATGTATCCTTGTTTTCATGTTATATGGATCGTTGTTTTCTCGTTATATGGGTTGCCATTTGTCATGTCAATTTCCCTTTATTATATATACTATCGACTTCGTTTGCCTGGAAACGAGAATAGGGCAACTCACTTGTATACATCTATGCGGAACTGATCACACCGAACGGCTAGAAGGTGTCGTGAACTATGTGGACACCATATATCTTTGTTTGTACGGAAGTAATGTGTCGCATGTACATGCACGAAAGATGGCGTTCTAATGGTGGGAATCAATTAATGGTGGGGAATAATTGGTTGAACTTTTGTGGTCTATTGATTCCAATATCTTGACCATTCTTTAGGTTTCTGGATGTTACAATAAGATGGACTATATGCGGATCGAGATAAGGCACTTCGATGCTTTCCTGATGCTTTCCGGACGCACACGATTACATCCTAAACGCAGATCATCAACCGACGCTGTTACGGACGGTTACGATTCCATCCCAAACTCACAACATCAATGGACGCTTTTACGGACGCTTCTTTCGAGAGAGTAAAACTTCATCCGCTTATCCCCATACGGAACACCGACTATATATTGCGATGCTTCTTCTCTCGGGACCTCTTCACTTTCTCTATCCCTAACCCATTTCTACTGGTTTTGAATCTTATTCACTGGGCCCCTCCATCGCCACTCAGCGAGTACATCTACAAGTTCAATGCAAATGCTACCAATACAAATGGCGAAGCAAGGTATGGTAATGGTTGACATGGACTGTACGGTGACCACCGACCATTGTGTTATGTGGGTATGGGTTGTGAACCACGACTCAATGTATCTATAACGAGATGTATACCATGACAATCACGATCGTTGTTGTGATCGGCGTTGATATGCAGATGGATCGTGGTTCATGTGGTCGCCGACCCCGTGAACCACGACTTAACGCAGATGACATCAACGATATGTATGGCATGACAACGCGATCGTTGTCGCATCATGGCTTGTCGCACAATTGGTCGTAGCTGATACCGATCCGATCCGGATCGTGCCTCGTGAACCACGATTCAATGTAGACGACAACAACGATCCGTATGCCATAATGCCTAATGGATCGTTGGTGACGGCCACATGGATGACATCAACGAACCCCGTAGCACGACCGCAAGCACGACCCAAAGACACGATGACAACCACGATCCAACAGACGTGACAACAACGAACCGTGTCGCATCATAACCACATTCCTTTAAAACTCGTTATAAACACTACCCTTCTTGATTTCAATCCCCATCCACCGTGTAGTACAATTACGACCGATGTTAGATTCTCGCAAGACCATCATATAATTTTTACTTAAAAATCCACGACCATACCGGAATGCAGTCGAAAAGAAGTCAACCATGACCACATGCCTAGACTTCAAAAGGCACAGTGTCTCTCCCAAGTGCTCCGTCACTTTTCTGAAAGTCTTGTTGAAGATATGTTGAAGTTTCCGATAGAAATAAACTATTTAGAGACACCTGTTTTGGATTTCTCACTGACTTTCCAAAGCCGAGTGGACGGCACAGTCTCAGATCCTGCATTGCCTGATGCAAAGGCATGTTGGTGATCTGAAATTCGATGTTCAGGGCACCAAGATAAGATTTACAGAGCTCGATTTTGCTCTAATAATGGGTCTTAAGTTTGGTCCACTTAGATAGATGGTGGCTAAGCCGTGTCGAGGCTGGAGGAGCAGAGTCAGGAAAAGGCATTAGGGAGACCTACTTGAGCACAGGGGGTGTTAGTAAACAAGAACTGAAAGAAGCCTATTTGTCACTCGCCGATCAAGACGAACATATGGACGCGGTGAAGCTGGCACTAATAATTTGCGTTGAGAGCCTATTGGTTGATCTCCGCAGAAGAATAACTCGATTGATACGTTTATCGACATGGTTGATGACCTATATTATTTTAATAACTACCCATGGGGTAGTGTGGGGTATGATTATCCGAAGAAAGGGGTTAACGCCGCGTCCGGCACTATTCTCGGGGGAAAGGGCGACCGCCGCACTCCCAAATCATACAACATATGCGGATGCGCATTTGCCCTACAAGTATGTCGGGCCTTTGTCCCGATTCATACCTTGAGTTCGTATTTTTCCCTTTTTCTTCCATACATGTCAACCAAGATGTAATGCATGGTAATTGTTCTTATACGATTTGGGCCTACGAACGGTTCCTCAACTCACCGGTGACCGTAGGTGGTCCGTTAGAAGACCGCCTACAAGGATTCCGCGAATACTAAACTGTGTCACAGAAATCAGTGCAGATATGACGCAAGATTCTGTCATCTTCACAAATTGCAGTGTTTGGTAAGATTTATTCAATTAGTATTGTAATTTGAATCATGCAAGATGTTTGTAATTAATTAATTAATCAATCAATTTTGCTCCCGCAGTGGTGCTAGCTCCATATCTTCAACCAACGGTCGAAGAAGCTTTTGAGAGCGAGGTTGTCGAGTATAACCGACGACGACGATGACATTCAAACGAAGGACAAGGTTTCATGGCCGCAAGATCCACGGCAGAGACAACTGGTGGATGACGTAATAAATAAAGATGAGGCCGATCTTACAACCTCCCTCTTGAACCGAAAAATACAACTCACTTGATGGGAAATCTCCCGCTTTTGGGAATGAACCGAAAGATAATAAGACTACAAGATCCGCAATAAGGAAATTGAGTAAGCGTATTCATTTTCTCGTCACTGAAGTGCAAGGAATGAAGGGTGAATTGAAGGCACTAACGAGTCTGGAGTAGAAATAAAGCACCTCATGGAGGATTATGCATCTTTACGAGAAGTGGTGTTGAAGAGAGATGATATTAATAATACAAAAGACGTACGTGAAATCTCCTTGCTTCTTGTAACCTATTTGCTAATAGCTCATTTAAAGGAAAATGAAAAATGGATCGTGCTTGTCATAAGCTTGAGGTTCGTTGGTCGCACACAGGACTGGTCGTGTTTCTCATGTGCCGAGGGTCCATGAGACAACATTGATGGTCTAGGGTCGTGTAACGTGGTTTGTGGTTTAGATCAAGTATGGGTCGTGTTTACCGTAGACTAATGGATCGTGGTTTTCATCCACGATGGTTCGTGTGGTTGAAGCACGACCTAACATGGTCGTCAGCCACGCCCCATTGGTCGTAATAACCACGACCCTATCCTTGATCGTAGCCGTCACCAACATATCTCTCAACCATGACCCGATACGGCCGAGAAACACGATCCACTCTTTGTAATAACCACGACACTTAGTTCATCTGTCGTCATCCACGGTGTGTTGTGGTTCACATACATGATATCATGGTTGTGTTCCTTGTAGAAAGACATATTGAAATACATAATAATAGGTATTTTATTTATTACGGACATTGTCTCTTCAATCACCCTTTCAAGCAGTAAAATTCTTATCGCGTGAGCAGTGAAGCAACATGGAGAGGAGATCAATGCTTTATCACAGAGATGGTGAGGCAAAGATAGAGAGGAGATCAATGCCGCACCGCGGATCGATGGAGCAACTCACGGAGGAGATCTGCTTCTCTTCTGGGAGCAGGAGAAGCAAATCGTAGAGGATATCAATTCTTCACCGCAGCGCAGATGAAGCAACCGAGAGAGGAGATACAGCTATTAAGGTATATGAAGTTGATCTATCTTAAATCGTTGTTATCATACACCCGGGTCGTGGTTGACATGCACAAGGGATCTTGGATGAGTTGCGATCGATATAAAATGATTTGTCTTCTATGTAGACACCGGACGTGGTTTATAAGAAATGTGGATCGTGATTATCGCTCAAAGGTGGATTTCACCATCATCCGTCTCGATCGCTTCTTTCCATCCAATGTCGATTGCGATTGTCATACATAGTGGATCGTTGTCGACATCCACGAACCTCCATGGACGTGAACGACGACCCACTAATGGATGACAACCAGTGCTCCAAAGGGGGTTGTTTTAGCCATTTCTCGATATACGATTTCATTACAGACAAAGTTGTTGGGGAGGAAATTCAAGGAATAAATGTATATAATTCTATATAGAATAGAATTTTCCCCTCGTCGTATTTGGCCGGGTGTAGTGTTCCTTTTTGGTCGTGGTTATGATCCAAAGGAGGGTCGATGTTATATGCCCTTGCCCATTCAACGAGTCCTCCGTCATGAGAGTGCCTACTTGAATGAGGAGATGACGCAGCTTACAGAGGAGGTAGAAGCAATAAATGTGTAGTTGACCGTGGTTAATGTCAATGATGGATCGTTGCTAGCATGTTTGATTGGTCGTGGTTATCATCCACCACTGGTCTAGTTGACCCACGACCCAAAGTGGACGAGATATGACATGAATGCAAAATACAAGTTTTTAACAGGTCTCCAATTTCGAGGCTGGGATTAGGCAGCTCTCTAGTTTTGAAGTCGGGATGACCCATCTTAAAGATGAGAATGTCGCTTACTTGGCGCAAATGAAGCAGATATGAACCTCGCTAAAGGATGAAGTGAATAAGACAATTGTACGTGAAATTACATTTGGATCGTGGTTTAAATCGGACATTATATTATGAACTCCATAGATAATGTGTCATTTTATTACAGATCAACATCGTTACCCCGCAACTCTGTGATGAAGGGAGACCACGTCACGATACAGGGATCCCGACAGAGCTCTAATTGTGAGTGAGCCTCGTCAGGGGCTCAATGAACTCCATCGAGCTCTTACCGATGCCGAAGAGGACGAGTTGAGAGTTGTCGAGAGTCGTTCAAATGTCCGGTTGAAAAGTGTCTATGACCTAAATTCATGGGTGGACTCGAGGTAAGTTTCTACCCTTTCTCTTCATCGCATCATATCAATGTATGAATTGTAGTTACATCACACATTTTCCTCGTTACGTAGACCATAGACCGGTACCTAAGATACCTATCGCCGCGCCAGACGAACGAGGGAGAGGTAGACAGATCGCGCGTTTGTCTCGTCGCTATTTACTTGTGAAGGTGAATTTGAGGACCATAGTTATCTTAAAAACGTCGATAATCACTTCCGTTTCTAACTCACCTCTTTTCTAACAATATTCTTCAATATATCAATAAGAATGCATGGGACAACAACTTGACCCGCCGCGAACCTATGGCGCCGGGAACCATAATGATCGTGGTAGCATGAAGTCCGAAAGGTTGTCTCAAGTGCTTATAGAAATAGTCGATCGTAAACCGAAACCTCTATGGAAGTATAATGTGGTTAGATCTTAGTTTCTTGCACACGTACATGGAGTTCAATGACTAGATGCATTTATTGAAAGGCAATGTTATAATTGTTGTCGTATCTGTTGTGCGTCATAGGTGTACATCCCTCTTAATGCAAGAAATCAAGACCGGCCGATGGTCACCGTTTATCCGACGAAGAGAGAGGTCACTTTGTACGACGACACCGAGTACCGAATTGAAGGGAAAACGAGCCGGTCGTCGCGCATGTAACCGATGGACCGAGGTGGTTATTCCATGTTCTCGATGACGATCGCTAGGTGGGAGAATCCATGGATTGTGAAGCCATCCGCCGACAGCCAACGCAACCAAACTTGGACGATTGTGGCGTTTATATGCCGAAATATATAGACTTCCTTTGCAAATGATGAGTGCAATTGACTTTACGCATGTAAGATATATTTAATTGCCTACATTCAATCTTTATTGATTTGTACTTTGTATTATTAATATTAGTTCGTTTCGATTCCGTAGGAGGAAATTCCTAAATTTCGAAAGACGATCGCATACGACCGTCTCGGGCCGAGAGCGTAAGATGCCGCGTTCCCACAAAAACAAGGAGAAGAGGCGTCGTAGACCAAATAAGAAAGCCAAACACCGAATCGATGTTGAATGATGAATGGATAGGTGTATCCGATGTTTCTACTTGTTATCATCATCTATAATGGGTTGAGAGTGAGATGGTCGCAGCTTGTCCGTGGAGAGTTTTCTATCCGCCATCGCATTTATAGAGAGGTGTGGTTGATAAATTATATCACAAGTGTATGGAAATCGCCCATCCACATACTTTGATCTGTTCCCGTTGATGTGTATGGAAATCTCCCTATCAAAGTTAGGACGTGGAAGACGTAGATACCGAAAATCCCGTGTGTGTGTGTGTGTGTGTGTGTATATATATATATATATATATATATATAGGAAAAGGTACTATGCTCGAGCGTAAAGCGGTCCTCCATGAGGTCGAGCCGATGTGGGCGCCACCGTGATGCCGCCGAGCGCATAGTACCTTTTCCCATATATATATATATATATATATATATATATATATATATATATATATATATATATATCGGTTGTATGAGAGATTAGAAAAAAGAACATCCTGGATTGATTGATCGCTTGGTCGTTGTCATTGCCGTGTCAATATCTCCGTGGTTCAAATACGTAATAGTTCGTGGTTGTCATCCACCTTGATCGTCGTTGACAACCACGGTAACGAGAGAAACACGATCCATACGTCATGTAAACCACGATCTAAAAGTCATGACAACTACGACCCCCATGTCATTGCAATCACGACCAGTTAAATTTGCTGTAAGCGCCGCGTTTTCTGTTATATTGTAAACTTAAGTGGAAGACCCGAGCAGAGTCTCGCGCATCACTGAGCTTCTCTTCTCGCATTTATTTTGTTATATGGGTCGTGGTTGTAGTGTTGCCTTCGTCGTGTTTGTTGTGATTGTAATGCTATATCATATATGGGTTGTAGTCGCAATGTTTTAAGGGTCCTGGTTGTCATGTTGCCTTCATCGTGTTTGATGTGAGCACGACCCTGCAAGTTGTATGGGTCATGGTTCCCATGACACCTGGAGTGGTCTCCATGATGTATGTGTCGTGTTCCTCATATGGTCGTGGTTGTCGAATACGATCCAACATGGACGAGAACCACGATCCACAACAACTGAGAGCCACGACAAATTTAACAAGGAGATTGTTAACCATGGTGTTATCACAGGTATATGGATCGCGTGGTTCTGTGTCATGTCGCCGTGGTTCTCAAGTTGTATGGGTCGTGGTGGTAGTTTCACACATGGGTCGTTTTCCCCATCGTTTAAGTCACGATCCAACGTGGATAATACCTACGATCCACTTTGCATGTTAACCACGATCACGCGACCGGGTCGTGGTTGTCGTACACACCGGGTCGTCTTATATGGGTCCCCTTTCCACGACCGTTTCCTTCGAATCTTTACCCTTCGGACTCAGCGACACACTCGTGTTTTATGAAATCGCACACCCTTTCTAATGTTCTACCACCTATAAAAGGAGTAATTGGGTTTGAAATTGTTTTCAAAGTCTCGTCCGAGCTTGGATCCTATTGCAACACCTTAAGCATTCATGGATTTCTTTGCTCTGCCAATCAAAATACTGGTGGAGATACTCGACGAGCCATTGATTTCTTCTCCTCCCATTCTTCGCTATGGGTGATCCCTTCCCTTTCCTCATGTGTCTCGACGATCTTCGTGAAGATCAACGGCCTCCACAGAAATGCCGAATTCACCTTCTAAAACGAGTGTTTCACTTTTGTTGGGTGCCCTTTGAAGGGAACTGCTTTTTCACACCGTATTGCAACTATGGTCGTGTTTGTCGCCAGCTTGAGCCTCTCTTCACAATGACAGACGTTAGAGAGCAAAGATTAGCTTCTCTCATGCGTAAAGGGAGCCGGATGGGTCGTTGTTCGCGTGGGCCGTTGTTTTCATGTTACATGGTTCGTGATTGTTACGTTACATGGTCGTGTTTATCACGGCTCTAGACTTTATTCTCGGCAAATGAAGTGATATTGCAACGTTAGCTTCTCACCTGGGTTTGACTGCTTTATGGGTCGTTGTTTCCATGGGTCGTACTTGTCATGTTATATGGTCGTGGTTGTCACGTAGTATGTGTGGTTGTTGTAATGATTTTGATCCTAGATTTTAGGGTAACCTAGCACAATGATTCTACAAGTTTTGGGTCTTGCAGATCGTATTTAAAGTGGATCAAATGGATTTCGTAGCTAATCTAGTTTAGCACTTTGTTAACTTTGTCACATTTCTAAAGGATTTCGTCCTATAAGATTTCTCGTCTAAGGTGGTACCTAGGTATTCACAAGTTTGATATAAGGTGATCCAAGTTATATACTTGGCCGCTTAAGATAGTGTCTAGAGTGAAAGTACTTAGAAAAATCAAGGATCAAGGTGGTGAATTGCGTGAGATTTGTGAAGGAAATGGGTTCAAAAGCGTTTTAGACTTTGGGATTGAGTTCGACAGTTCATAAGGTGTTAGGATCGACCCATTGCCTAAGGACGCCTAATCCCAGTGTTGGCAAAAATCCGGATGTTACATCGCAAATCTTTTTTGATATGTATATTGAGTCCCCAATCGGGTGGACACCGTGACATGATGTTATATGGTTGTACATTTTAGATTTTGTTCATTTACACGTATAATCATGATGATATACACCGCTTAGATTAGCTCTTATGAATGGTTATGATAATCGTGTAACCGTATGAATGAAACACGCTATTGCAAAGCGAAAAGTGACACCCGAATATATGGAGAATCGAATTATAATCAACCCCTAAAATACGCGCTTTCTTGCTATGTCAGATACTTAAGTGGAAGACACTAGCAGAGTCTTCATGCGCACACCGAGCCTTATGGTTATTGGTTTTCTTTTATACCGATCGTGGTTGAAGTGTTATGCGGTTCGTGGTCGATGTGAAGCATTTATCGTAGTTGTCATTTGGTGAGACCTTATTTCCTCGCACCGACTTTTCTCGTTAGTGACCCAGTGTGCATAAAGGATCGTGATTATGGTTGTCACGGTAGAATAGGCCGTGGTCCACGCTTTGATGGTTCGTGGTTGCCGTCCAGTTGGATCGTCGCGAACAAGCACGACATAGTGAGAAACACGACTCATACAACATGACAACCACTGCCCACCACCAAGAGTGCCACGACCCTTTGTTAATCTCGCCAAGACCAGTATGGGTCGTGGTTCAAATGGTCAAGAATCAGTGGATCGTCGTAGACATGCACCACGGTTCATGATGAATCGATAGTATATATATATATATATATATATATATATATATATATATAGAGTGCCACGGTAGGTAACGTTCACCGCTCCCAATATGGATCGTGGTTCGTAAGCACAAGAATTCCTCGGTATTCTCCACACCTGATATTGTTAACATGCATCGTGGTTAACAATATATTCCGTAAGGTTCGCTTCACCCAAATAGGATGAAAGTGCATCGACGCCGGCCAGACCTGTCGATTGCATCTAGAGCATTTGGGTCTTGTCCTATCTTCTCCTCGGGACGTAATGCGAACCTTTTTCGGCCTTTCCAAATGGATCTTCTCGCTTTCTCGGCTTCATTTTATCGCATAAAACCTTCACTTCGTCCGAGTGTTCCATCAGGTTCTCATTCAAAGACCGGTAAACCGACTTTGATATGTTTTGCGATATATCTCATCAAGTATAATGGAGAGCAAGATTTGTACATATCAAGTCGAAACTTATCGCATGCCGCCATCACATGAACACACTAAAGAAAGATTTTTGCAAACTCATTGCACGTACACTTCATGTCTATTAGATTCACTACATCCGTGCTCCTCGTGGCCGTCACTGAACTCATCCACCGAAATCGCAGCAGTATCAGTGTCCTTCGCACCTCCGACCGATATAGGCCTGACAAATTTTTGATGCCCAAGGAGTCAAATCTTCGTTGCATGCCGAGGCCTCGTCCCGTCGTCTGAGGAAGAAGTGTTGATTTTACTCCTTATTGTCTCGAGAAGTTTAGTGACAGTGGTACTTTCTCGCATCTACGAACAATGCATTCATGCTTTCCACGATGTTGGTGGTGACGATGTTATACCGCATGCCAGAAAGAAAGCGCCGCCCATCTTTCTTTTCAATACCGCCGAGGAACCGATACGCCGTGGGATTCGACGCTTGAATGCATCGCATCATCTCCCAAAACGTGGATGTGCGTATGTCTTCACGGCACCCCAAAAGTATTCCCTCATAGTAATCATCCGAACATGCCTTCTTCATGTTTCCAAGTATATGATGAGCACAATATCCATGGATCGCATGCGGAACATGCCGTGGACTTCACTAACCAACCCTTTGTGACGATCCGACACTATCACTAGTCCCGAAGGTCCCCGAGTGACCTTGATAAAATCCCAAGGAACCACCTCCAGCCTACTATTGTTCTCGATTCCCGATCCCATATGCCACAGGAGGATGTGATTGTTTCCATCCAAAGGCAAGAGCCATGAAGAGAACGCCTTGTATCTTCCCCGTCAAAATGCGCGGCATCAACGCACAACACCCTCCGAACATGTAAAATTACGCTCGATGCACCGCCCAAGCGCAATAAAGCATCGTTGGAAACTATTCGTCTCCTCGTTCACCCGCAACTCCGTGACAAATCCCTAAATTGGCCTTTTTCAACTCGTGAAGGTACGCCGGAGCTCATTATAGAGCCCTCGTAGGATCCCAATACTTGTCCGGTTGCCATCTCCTTACCCTTCCACGCCTTCTTGTAATCGATCTCAACACCGTACGTCTCACTCATACGATATTGAATTTCCTTTGCCGTGTGTCACCCCGAGCTCATACGACCGACGCCAAACTCACTACTCATCAAACCGGTGGCTTGGCGATGATCTCTCCTCTTTCTCTTCGACGTCACCGTCTCAAGACGGCCATCCGCGTTCGTGGTCTCAGACATGATATCCTCAAACGACATAGACATGTGCATGCTTCGAGTTGTAAGTCCCGATCTTGAACATCCCTAGGCCGTTAAGTTTTGAAGCATGCATCCTCCAACATACAATCCGCTACAATGCACCCAATCGTATATATCGCCTTGTTGGACTTGATGACCTTGACTGAACTTGCGGCGCATCGCATATTTACATAGAGAATACCGTAGTCGACCTTTGTCCTTGTACACTTGCCCGCGTAATATGTCGTTCGATCATCCACAAAATCCGGTATCCTTGTCGATCCGAATTGACAAACGATCATCGATGGATCATTGGCGAGTGGGGTTTGAGATCGCACCGGTCACCGTTCTCTGTCATCATATCCATCACTACTTGATGGGCCGTATGTCGCGGCCATCATTCCCCAAATCATGCCGTGTATCGTCATTGGCTAAAGGGCCACCCATACAGCCAGCCGTCGTATGGGCCAGTATGTCGCAGACATCATTCCCCAATCTATGTTGTGTGTCGTAGTCCGAATGGCCGGCCAGATCGCATTCGCCGAGCTCCCGATCGTGATATCCATCACCTCGATGGGCCACCATATCGCATACGCCATCACTCCCGAAACATGATGTGTATCGTCATGGGAAGGGCCGCTACATCGCAGCCGTTGACTTCTGGCCTCGATATCTAACCGTATGTCATGCATATCGAAGCATCGGCCATCCGATCATTGCCTACAAAGTGCGAATGAAGAGCCGATGGGTTCGAATGTACGCGTCATCGCCGTTGTAATCCTCGCCGACAGACAACGCTCAATTTCTCCACATACAATGGTATATGTGTCAAGGTGTCTCATCCGTACGTACAACATGAATGCTTCGAGATCTTCATCGCCTTTAATTGTATGTGGGCGAGGAATCCATGAATTGGATCACCGTACACAACCGTAATCATCAAATTGCATTCATCCGACGTAGTCTTCGTAACCGGTGCGCTTTATCGAGCAACTGCCGATAGGTGATATCATCACTCACAACAAATCCCTTTCGAGTCTCCACCCCGGTAGGTGAACATTGCCTTGTCGCATACACTCTCTCCATCATAGTAGCATAATATAGCCCCGCGACCCATACTCATTCGAATACCGGTTATTCTCGTTAAAAAAATCATAATTTTGAATGGGTCCAAATTGCAGTAGTAATGCAGATACCGGTTGTCCATTAAATGGGTCGTGGTTATCATCCACATTGGTTCTGATTGCAATCCACATTGTGTCGTGGTTGGCGACAACGCCCACCGTGAATCACAACAAAGTACAACGCGAAGGGTCGTGGTTTTAATCCAGGACAAAATCAATCGCGCGAGGGGTCGTAGTTTTGTCCCACAATGGGTCGCGTTTTGTTCTTGTAAGGATCGCCCCGCTTCATCGGACCGTGCGACGCCTAACTGCTTGGGAGTTGTCGCCATGTTATATGGCTCGGGTTTTTAAGAGGGGCCGCCGTTGTCGATGATGAGCGCCGCATTACCCAAGAATATCTTATTCGTGGTTGTCACGGTACATGGATCGTGGTTGTCGCACGCTCAACGACCCATCACATCTTATTCATTCATGGATTTCGTTATATTACAACCATCACAATGGAAAAGATATTTGATGAAGGGCTCAATCCTCCCCGCGTTATTCCTAACATGGCAACCACGCTCAACAACCGATATACAACTTCGATCCACTATTATCGTAATCACGATCCTCATTTGATGGCAAACGACATATTGTGCATGTGAACCACGACCAAACGTCAAGGTCGTGGCTTGTTAGCCGACATGGTTTGCCAACCACGCCAACGACCAATTGTGCATGTGAACCACGATCAAACGTTCGACGGTCGTGGCCACCGACATGGGTTGCCAACCACGCTCAACGACACTGGGCCAGTATATGTGAACCACGACCAACGTTCGACCGGTCGCGATTGTCACCGACATGGGTCGTGGTTCCCACGTTACGCAGCCGTAATATTCGCAGCTTGTTATATTGGTCTGGGTCGACAGGTTGCATGGGTCGTGGTTCACAGTTATATAAATGTCGTGATTTACACTTAGAATCACTCAAAGTGTCGTGGCTCCCAATGACAACCACGACCCATAACACCTTCCAACCACGACCCATGCATCACATAATGTGCACGGAATCCGATCCGCATCAAGGTACAACCAAGATGGTTGCAACGTGACAACCAATATTAGGTGTGCATG
Organism: Magnolia changhungtana; assembly: GCA_030180095.1. Lineage (NCBI taxonomy): Eukaryota > Viridiplantae > Streptophyta > Magnoliopsida > Magnoliales > Magnoliaceae > Magnolia > Magnolia changhungtana. The sequence continues at coordinate 14,014 of JASAUF010000364.1, read as the reverse complement.
GGAATACGGCACCACGATCCACGTAATGTGACCTTCTCGATTCTACCTTGACCCGTAGCAACCGACCTCCTAGTGGAAGAGGATTACGTTCTCAGACAGTAACGTGCCTCCGGCAATTGGGAGCCCGGATCTTCTCTTTCCCCCTCCCTTACATTTTAGGATGTAAGTAGAAAGTCCGTAAAAGTCAAGCCGAAATGCTACACTCGGCCCCTTCCAACGCTCATATATTCATCCGTTTAGTCCGCGGATAGTGGATTGGCTACCCCCTCGCTAGGCCGTCACCAAAGAAGTGGGCCCAATCATGACTCATGGGTTAGATCCATTCCGTTCATCCGCATCTACAAGAATGCCACGGCCGGACGTCGCCTCTTACCGATCATTCGTTGTCTTGATCCCGAAAGTGGGAGGGATAATTACAAGGGTCTACGACGGTGAATCATCACCGTTCCATGTAATGTCCACCGCTTGTGATTGAGTGACGTTCTCTTTTTGGTCTCCTACCCTTAAATCATCCGAGAAGCGTATGGATCGCATGGATGAAACACATGCGTGGTGATTGACACACCGACCGCCGAGCACCACCCATTTGCTCTGTCCCTGATAGTACCCGATCCGTCCGTGGCGTAATGTCAGAACATCGTGTCATCTCGCTTCATCCAGTCCGTATGTCGCTTGAATCAAGGTCATGGGCAATTTCGTCCAGCCATCGTACGGATACGTATGGGCTTCATGTATGGGCGAGGATTGCGTACTACCCCCCTCATGGCCCAACTCCCAACAGTACTGATGGGCGGCCCCCGTGATGTATCCGACATCCAGGCCGCTCTATCCCTTATCTCAAGTTATTTTAAGATATCGAAACTAGGTGGGGTAGATCAAACGGCCAACTGATCACACCACGTATACTTACAATCCATCAACAAAATCCCATTCAGACATTTCAACAAACACTACTTTATACATTGACCGCCTACAGATCACAAGGGATTGTCACACATGCAATCGACCTTTATTGCTTTGTGCATTTTAAAGCAAGCAAGCGTATTACGTCACATATATACCTATAAATCACTTATTGGTAACCAAAAAACAAAAAAATGATCCTTAACCCAATAAAAGTGGACCACACCACAAAGAAACAAGCAGAATGATGAACGATCGTGACCGACGAAAATGCCCCCGACCTCCTGTCAGATACGCACGACATGGAGTAAAGCGTGTTACCTCCTGCTTTCAACTCCGATAAACCGACCGATCGGCTACTCCATTGTGGCACCGCAATTTGCTTGATCTCTACGGTCTCAGGTGCCCAACGACCATGTATGTGTTTCATCCATGCCGTCCATACGCTTCTCCAGATGATTTAAGGGTAGAGACCAAAAAAGAGAACGTCACTCCAATCACAAGCGGTGGACATTACATGGAATAAGTGATGATTCACCGTCGTAGACCATTGTAATTATCCCTCCCACTTTCGGATCAAGCCAACGAATGATCGGTAAGAGCCGACGTCCGACCGTGGCATTCACCGTAGATGCGTATGAACTAATGGATCTAACCCATGAGTCATGCTTGGGCCCACGGCCGACCGGGCCATAGTATATAACAATGGGGACAATGGGCATATTACATTACAATCACGACCCATATTGCATCGACAACAACGATGCACCTCAGATTACCAACACGACCACTCTTACATGATAAGACCGACCCATAACACGATAAAGAACCACTACCGATGTGAACCCCGACCGAAATATCGTGATAACTACGACCCAATGAGCACCATGAAAAACATAGCAATACTATGAAGGAATAGCGCGAGAAGGACTCGTCTTGGCTCAAGATCGCGTCCGAAAAGTGTCTAACCCAAGTACCATTTTTATAGATGTTCAACCCGTGGTTAATGTGGGGTTGGTGATTCGAAAGGGTCGCTTTCGATTCCAAATGAATTCTCGAATGTATCGTCATTAATGTGATTTCCGAATTTGAATGTGGCATTGATTCCACAGGAAGGCTCGTGGATAGAACGAACGCCGGGTCGTTGATGTGAATCACAACTCAACATAGATAATAACAACGATATCTACAACATGACAATCACGCCGTGGTTGATAAAGAAGGAAACTCGTGGATCCGATGGTGGATGGGCTTTATTTTCTCGACGTCGACCCAAAGACACCACGACGCCACTCTCTTCCTCGGCGCTACCGTGTTATATGAGTCGTCGTTGCAATATTGTAAGGGTCGATGTTGTCATGCTACATAGTCGTGATTGCAATGTTATATGGGTTGTCACTCCCATGTTATACGGATCGTAGTTGTCATAATGACTGGAGCGTTGTAGTGGTGCGCAATATCTTGCAAGTTAATTGGTCGTGGTTGTCGTTAATAATGGATCAATGACTTAACAACGGATCGTGGTTCTCAAAGATATATGGATCGTGGTTCTCGCATGTATGTATCGTGGATGTCACGCTTATACGATCGTGGTTATCGATATATGGATCGTGGTTTCCATGTCGTATGGGCCGTGTTCCTCATACCACCGCTGCGTTTTGTCAAACACGATTCAACATGGACGAGGACCACGGTTACATACCGTGAACGACGACCAATTTTTAACATTAGAACACGATCCATATCAACTACGACCCGCTCATCGAGCACATCACGACCCATATTGCACGACAACAACGATCATATATCGTATAGTTCATGGTCCATGTATAATGACAACCACGATCCACGTTGAATGACAACCTTATTGCATGATAACTGCGATCAATGCATTTCGTGATGACCGTGATGACCGTCAACATTTATATGGCCACATAAGTTGTGTATCTAAGTTAATGTCTTGGCTTTTTCACTTCACCACAACCATGTCTTGGCTTTTTCACTTCACCACAAAGTTGAAAGTTGTCTTGGCTTTTTCCTTCATCACAAAGTGAAAGTGACATTACAAACTGCTTGGATGGAATATAAACATCAAGGTAGAGCATACGAGGTTTTAACGGCCAGAGTTCCTTTCCACACCGCTTCATATAGTATGGCCCACTTAGTCTTGGATCCTAATCATTTTCGCCTCCTTTCCTATGATTTGCTCAAAAACGGATGGACTGGGTGGATTTCTAACAAACATCACAAGGCCCTCACAATTAGAGGTCATATATCTCGTGTGGACCACACCACATGAAAACAATAAGGGTTGGATATCCATCATTAAAATCATCCTAAGGCCCACTATACCGCTTATTTGAAATCTAATATGTTGATTAGGTCATGGAGGTCAAAAACAAAAATCATCTTGATCCTAAACTTTTATGGCCACATTGTTTCATGTCATGTGGTCCACTTAACATTGTTTCATGTCATGTGGTCCACTTAAGCTCTGGATATACCTCATTTTTGGTCTCCTCGCAGAAAATGATCCGTCAAAATAGATGGACGCATAGATGAAACACATACATCATGGCGGGTCCCACGGAGCATCTACCACCACCATTGGTCACGGTGTCATGGGAAGTAGCCCATCCGCGTCTCAGAAGGGTACCGATTTATTTCAGACGCATTCCGCTTCCTTTACACCGGTAAATACACTAATTACCTTTTTATTACTTACTTACACCTGCTTTGAAAGTCACCGTAATTACGCTTTTGAAAATCGAGCCTTACAAACGTGGTTATTACTCGATTTAAATATGTGGGCCCCACCATGATATATATGAGTTATCCAAACCATCCATCCTTTTAAAAATACATTTTAATGCATGAGCCCAAAAATGATAATAATCAAAATCTCAAGTAGACCACAACTTAGAAACAATGATCATTAAAATGTCAATGGTTAAAAGTTATTTTCTCCCTAGCCCCACAAAGGATGTTTATTTGTCATCCAACCCGTTAATAAGGTCACACAAATATCGATAAAGTGGAAACAAAAATATGAGTTTGATCCAAAACTTCTGGGTCTTCAAGATGCTTTCAATTGTAGGAGTTCAATTCCCATTGTTTACGGCTGTGTGGTCCACTTGATCTTTGATCCGCCTCCTTTTTGGCTCATGCCCTAAAATGAGTTGGCTAAAGGGATGGACGGTGTGGATAATACACAAAACATCAAGGTGGGCCCCACGATTTAACTTTTTTCTCGTGGGGGACGTGAAGAGGGCTATAAATGAAAGGTGGCGGTCAAATCACCTTGGAAATCCAACCCGTAAAACAGGAGGTAAATAATTATTACCCATTTACCGAGAATTACCTCTCGTAAATGGAAAATCAAACAGCCCTAAATGGCATTAAATGCTAGAACGGCGGGGCGAAGGAATTGCGCCACGTGTTGTAGAGGATCGAGGATATCCGGCGCTTTTAGAATTCTTTAAGTGCTAGGAAGATTCTGGCAATAATGGTCTTTGGTATTTTGCATCAATCCACGTGTCCCGCGGCGCATTCTTCCTCCGCTTTTTCCAGGTATGGTGGGAAGTGGCTCAGAGACGAGGCGGCTCTGTTCGCCCTCCAATGGATGTCGTCCTCTCCTCCGAATCAAGGATGACAAATGCACGTCGAAGAAGAGGAAGGCTCCCGAGGACGAGACGAGGCGGATCCAGCTTGTAGACCCGCCAGATCGTGCCCGTTACAGCCTCTACTGCAGTCCGCCCTCTCCGACGGCCCCGGGGCGGGCTTTCGTGCTCACCGATTCCTTGGGCGCTGAGCACGCACCGTAGTCGCAAATCGCCGACACCCTTTCCAAAGCAGCCCATGTCGGGCTTCATGGATGATTTTGGCCGTGTGTTACAAGTCGCCGCCGAAGATGTCACGTTAAGGAGAGGTCAAGGAGATGGATCACCGAAGCCGAGCGGCCCAAACTCGTGGCCGAGAAGGCCGAGCAAGACGCTCACGGTCGAGCTCGAGAATAGGCCGAGGCCGCCGCCGCCGATTTATCTGAGCCGAGGAAGGTCGTTGCGAATGCCGGCGAGAGAGCTTGTGCTCCAAGGCGAAGTCAACCACCAAGCTCGCTGGGCGTGGCCGAGCCCGAAGTCGCAGGCCGCGCCGGCCAACGATGACCTCCAGCTCATGGCATCGGATGCCGAGCCTGGGTCGAAGCGGCGAAAGAGTTGCTCGAGCCTGAGCGACCGATGGCGGCGAAACAACTAGTCCAAAGAATGCGAATGTCCTCGAGTCCTGCCGCGTCCGCGGAAAGGATTCCTTACGAGCAGCAGCTTGAGGCTCAAGCTGCCTCGCGGCGGCCGCGGCAAGCTGGCGAATACAAGGAGTCTGGCCGATAGGGCTAAGGAGCCGGATAAATTATACAATTTCGCCATGACAAGGGCTTTGATGCTTGCCCGGCCGAAGCTAGAAGCTTTACCCGACCCTCGACTTGGACGACGCCTCACGGCAGACACCTCCTGGTGATGCGAGCTCGACACGGCGCAGACGCTACCGATAGCGCCCGTCCCCGCAAATGAGATTGGCCAATATGCCCCGTCGCGAGGATGCCGTCGATGCTCGCCCCCACATCGCACCGGTGCCTCTCGCTTCGGCGGGGATAACGAGTTTTCTTTTATGTTTTTGTTTTTTTGTTTCGGACGATTGTTTTTATTTATTTATTGTTTATTTGTTGTTTCGATGTCCCTTTGTTGTTTATTTGCAGATCCGAAATGTCATGACCAATGAGAGGCACGACCCATGCTAACACCCACGACAGACACATAACCATTGAGAGGCACGACCCATGTTCAACAATGGTCACGACCCCTATATCGTGTTTCGAGCGCGATCATATGGCTCACCCACGACTGACACATAACCATTGAGAGGCACGACCCATGCTAACACCCACGATAGACACATAACCATTGAGAGGCACGACCCATGCTCAACAATGGTCACGACCCCTATATCGTGTTTCGAGCGCGATCATATGGCTCGTCTCCGTCGCACCCGACCTTACAATCCGAACCGTTCCCTCTCTCCGCTCTTTCGAGTTCCAGCCGATGTAAAGCCCCGCCGTGGTTGAACCTTTATCGATGACCGCCTACTCAGCTTGGGGGACCCTGTGTGTAATGGCTTATTTGGGAATCCGCACCGATGTAGCACGCTTCTTCCTGGTTCCAAACGGACGTGAAAGCTCAACGAACGACTCGCTATTTTGCGGAACTTGCAACAGTGATCCGTACAATACCACGACGCCGTACCAAAAACACTAAAATGGCTACCCGTAGCAACCTACTCCTACTCCACTACCCATGCTACATTGTAACCCACGATCCATATATCATAACAACCATCATTAACTCTACATGAAAGGCACGATAAAACTGTACACAGCGATTGTTTGGATAGTTTCGTGGTTGTCATGTTAATGGCATCGGGGTTGTCTTTAGTCTTTCCAATGGAAAATGGTTGTCGCCTTACAAATACGACCCTTCCAACATGCAAATGGGGGACTCATGTAACATGACATGAACGACCCATGTCCACCGTAACATACAAACCATACCCCTTCACAACCACGACCATGTAACATGACATGACTGACCCCATATCCACGTAACATACGAACCATACTCTTTCACAACCACGACCATGTAACATGACATGAACGACCCATATCCACACAGAACATACGAACCATACTCTTTCTCAAAACCACGACCATGTAACATGACATGAACGACCCATATCCACACATACGAACCATACTCTTTCACAACCACGACCATGTAACATGACATGAACGACCCATATCCACACGAACATACGAACCATACTCTTTCACAACCACGACCATGTAAAATGACATGAACGACCCATATCCACAATAACATACGAACCATACTCCTTCACCACCACGACCATGTAACATGACATGAACGACCCATATCCACCAGAACATACGAACCATACTCCTTCACAACCACGACCCCCATGTTCAGGGGGGCTTTTGAAGCCCAATGATTTGGCGCACGGCTTTTTAACTTTGTTATATGGTCGTGGTGCAAATGTTCGATGGGTCGTGGTTGACACGACGATTTAGATCGTGTATTCTTGTATGTGGCTCAGCTGTAGTCATGAGATATGGATCGTGTATTGAAATTTTACGGACGAAGACGCCGTCGACACCCCAAACGATGTAATGATGAAAGTGTAAGGCTCAAGGCGCGGGCGCGCTTTCCCGCGAATGCCCGTAGCAAGAAGGTCATTCGTCCTAATCCGTGGGCCGCACGCCGATGTTGCGATGAATCTATCCTGCTCATCCGTTTCGAGGTCAATTTAGGAGTCCGACAAAAAGTGATCAGATCCATTACTCAAAGTGACGGCATTCAAGAAAATGTGGAGTCATATTCCAATCGTTGAAACAGCTTTCTATAGTGGTCGACATTTATTCCAACCGCTGACACTTCTTTGGGTCAACGTTTATGTTTACACGCCATCCACACCGCTCATAACTTATTTTCCTAATGGGATGAATCGAAAACCTAACTCCCGGGTCCCGACACGACACTTCGCCCGCCATAAATATTTCTACTATGGAAGTTGAAGCCTCGTGTTTTCAAAGACATTTGAGCCTCGGATCCGGTTCATATTTTGGCCCAAAACCGAGCGCATGAAGTCGATGGACTGAGTTGATTTCGACAAAACATCACGGCGGCCACAACCCACAATATTAGTCTCAGACTGAAAAATACGTCGCCCGTACATACCGCTTCATTAAAATGGCGTGTAAAGGGCGCCAGGGTCGCTATGCGGTTCCCAACGCCTAAGATCAATCGTCGATCATCGTGGTCAAGTGCATGGGCCCATCATCGCCTGGATCTAATCACTTGAATAGTTCATGGTCGATGGATTCCTTAGATAAGTTTAATTGCGACACGTATCGAGCCATCGCGGCCCACACCGCGTAAAGATGACAATTTGTAACGGTGACTAACCAAATAAGGCTTTCTTCATTGTGGTCCATTGATTTTACATATTCCTATCATCCGTTGGGTAATTCCAGTATCTTCTCGATGCAAATAGATTGGTCTGCGGATGAGAGTAAGGGCGCTCACAGACTTAGCAACGAATTCATATTGGGATGTATACAGTTAAAGCAACCGCTTATCCCCACGCGTAAGTCGGTACACCGATTATATATATATATATATATATATATATTTCATTTATAATTATATATAGGGAAATAAAATAACATAATATATTTAGAGCTTCTTCTCTGGGACCCATTCACTTCATATCCCTACCAATTTTTTTTTTTTTACTGGTTCCGAATCTTCTTCACTGGGACCCATTCACTTCCATATCCCTACCAATTGTTTTTTTTTTTTTACTGGTTCCGATTCTTCTCCACTGGGCCATCCATCGCCACTCAGCAACTGCATATATACAAGTAGGGTGCAGCTCATTTCCTATCAATGGCAAAGCAAGGTAATGGTTCGCATGGACAGTATGTAGTTGTTCACATGTTAATTGATTTAGTACATACAACCACGACCCAAAGAGTCACGATCGAGACGATTTGTATAAGCATGAACAAAGACGATGGTGGCTGTGATCGTAGCCGATGTCTATACCTGATCGTGGTTGAAAATCGCAGTGGATCGTTGCTCACACGTTATTTGGCCTGGGCCGTGAGTCATGGTGGTCGTGCTATATGGGTGTGGGTATGCCATCCCAAAATGACAACAACGAACGGTTCGTCTATGAGTCGTCAGTATACTACAACAACGATCTATATGGCATGACAAGCACGATTACTTGCCATCGTGGTCAGCTGTGTCTCAAGTATCGTGGCTCACATGCCGTGTAGGTCTCAGCGTGAACCGCAAAGATGGATCGTTGTTGACAAGCACAATGGATCGTTGCTCTCATGTTATTTGGGATGGGGAAGTGAGTTATGGTAGACATGCTGTATGAGTGGTGGTTATGCCACGTAGATGGCTGACCACGAACCGCATAAACTGACAAACACGACCGTGGTTGCGATTCATTGTACACGACAAAGAAGGACCCATATAGCATGACAATCGCGATGGACCCATATAGCATGACAATCGCGATCGTGGCCGTGATCGCGGTTGATGTGCCCAAGGGGTCGTGTATGACACGTTATGTTGGTCGTATATGTGAACCATCCAAGAATGTCGTGGTCGACATGGACGCTTATGTCGGAAGTGGATGTGAACCACGACCAGCTGTTTATGACATTCACGACCCTCGGTGACCCGTGATCGTGGCCGACATGGACAGCTTCCCCAATGGATCGTGTTGACCCGATCGTTTGTGGGTGGTTGGTTGCTTTCCCCATCGATCGTGGTTGACAGTGATCTGCGGATCGTTGATCACATTTTTGGGTGGGTCGATTGACCGTGGACCTCGACCTGTGGTAGAAGACAACAACGATCCGTGCCGCATGACAACCCCAATCTGGTGAACACCCGATAACAACGACCCTCTCGTTGGTTACATCGATCAAGAATTTAGTTCTGGGCCACGACGGTAGTCCGTCTACTGCATTATTGTTGATTGATCAGCCAGCCGATGTCCATATTGACAGGCATACAGTGTCGAGGAAAGCCAAGCGGTGATGACCACTTGCTTAGACTTCAGAGAGGCACCCGTCTCCGCTAAGTGCTCCGCCGCTTTGGGAGTATATGATTGTAGACTGAGAAGCATCCCGATAGACATTAATATATTTAGAGACACTGCTTTCTGGATTTCTTCTTCGCTTTCCGAAGACCGGATTTAGGGCACACTCACGCATTCAGCATTGCCTAATGCAAAGGCATGTCAGTGATCCGAAATTTGATGTTCAGGGCACTAGGATAAAATTCACCGAGTTCGACTTTGCTTTAATTATGGGACCTCGAAATTTGGGACTAGCTTAGGGAGGAGGATGCCAAGGGAAGAGGGAGGAAGATCTATTAGTGGAGACTTCTATTTCGAGAACAGTAGTGTTAGTAAACAATACCAAAACAAGCCTATTTGTCACTTGCCGATTCGTACCAAAGATATGGACGCTTGATGAAGCCGCTCTATTAATTTGCGTACGAGAGTCTATTAGTTGGATCTCCTAGAAGAATAACTGTGTTGATAAGTATATCGACATGGTCGATGATTTGGATTATTTTAATAACTACCCTCGGGCGTTGTGGGGTATGATTATCTCAAGAAAGGGATTAACGCAAATGCCCGGGCATTATTCGGCGATTCGGCCTGTACTCCCAAGTCATACAACATATGCGATGCGCGTTCGCCCGGGTACGTTATTCTTGTCCCGGTTCATGCTTTTTATAGGTTGAGTGTGTATTACATACACGTCAATCAATATGTAATGGATCATTATAATTGATCCTAAGGTGTCCGGGCATACGAACGATTCCCAAAACTCACAGAGACAAGCAGGCAGATAGGAAACAAGATACATTGATTCCTCGAATACTAAATTGAATCTCAAGAAGTCGGGCAGATACTACTCTCTTATCCGCCATCTTCACAACAGACTTGGTGAGAGTTGTTTAAATAGTAGTGTAATTTAATTATGCAAGGTGTTGATAGTTAATAAATGAATCAATTTTACCCATGCAGTGACGATGGCTTCAAAGTCGACCCATTGGAAGAAGCAGAGACCGAGGTTGTCGTAGTATAACCGACGAGATTCCTACGATTGATAAGGCTCGGCTGGCACCACCCATGGCGCGACAACGGCTATGGAGGCGATGAAGTTAGAAATAAAGTGGATGCTGATCTTACACCTCCTCAAAATGAGAAGTGAAATTGTGGTTGAGGTTAGAGCCTCCTTCCAGACGATATTAGCCACGTATTGAGAGAGATTAAGAAATCAAGGTCCGCAAGAAAGAAATGTAATAAGCGGATTGAGTTCCTTACCGCTGAAGTGAAAAGAATGGAGGAGGCTCGCGAGAAGTAAATAACCTCAAGGTGGATAATGCTTTTTGCGCTACAGAAGTGAAGACGATGATGGATCTATATTAATACAAAATACGCGACGGAAATTGCCCTCGTTTTATTAATTGCTAGAGGTCTCCAGAATGTACGCGATAATATAACGATTTTAATACAGTGGCAACAAATAAGAACAACAACAACATCCGGTTGATGATGGGATGGATCAGATCAACCATTGAAGATGGGATGAGCCATCTTAAAGATGACATCGCTTCACCATGCGTAAAGCCAGGATGAGTCACGCTAATAGTCGAGTTTCAAGCCAACGAAGGTAAAAGAAATGTGGATCGTGGTTATCATTCATATATGATCGTTGTTAACATCTAAAGTAAAGGCCGTGGATGCCATGCCGATTGGGTCGTGGTTCATTCACTACCAACATTCAGTGGCATTCACGATTCACCAATGTCGTGGTTTCGTGTAAGATGGGTCGTGATTTATATGAAACATGGGTCGTGAATCATAATAATATAGTGCTCCATTGCGGTGAATTCGTTGCTTTGATCAAATTTCAGGAGAGAATGCTTTATCATAGAGCAAGTGAAGCAACTCAGGAAGGAGATTCAATTTCAACGAGGGTACATGGAATTGAACTTATCAACCTTACTTAGTAGTCGCGGCGGCCACGCTTTGGCTCATCTATTGTGCATGATTTTATTACAGACAATGTCCCTTCGAGCAGCCCTTCAAGTGCAGAGATTGCCTCGCTGCTGGAACAGATGAAGCAATGTGGAAAGGAGATACAGGGAATGCAGGTATGTGAAGTCAAGTTTTCCAATTATAGTTATCACAGGCCCTATTTGGATCGTAAGGTTATGATACATAACGGGTCGTTGTGACAGCTCCATGTCCATTCCAGGGCCGATCTCCGGATCGGAATGCATATATCAATGAGCAGATGAAGCACTATCGGAGAGGAGATGCAAGCAATAAAGGTATATGAAATTTCAGGAAGGTAGTCATGCTCTACGCTTTGGACGTGGTCAATTTGAAGGTAGATCCAACAGCCGAAGAATGACACGGTTATGTGTTGAAATACATAAAAATCAATCAAGAAATATGCGCAAGTGTTACAGAGAAGATCACTTTGCAACGTAACGAAGAAGAAATTCTGCACCGAAGAGCCTGTGCTTCAGCCGCTTCAGACAGACATGAATAATCTATTACGAGTGATGAGGCTAATAAGAAAACTCATCACGTGAAATCGCTTTGGATCGTGATTTCCAATGGACATTATGTTGTGGATTGCATAGATTATAACGTATCATGTTATTACATGCACTAAATATTGGTAATTTCGCAAGTGAGTGAGGAAGGGATACCATGCACCGCTATGGCATCGAACCCACCGAGTTATATATGTCAGTGAAGGAGACTCGCTGTGGGTACGTGGACCCGCATATCAACTCTAACCGAAAAAGCCGAAGACCACGAATTGAGAGTAGCCAGATTATCATCGGATTCACCCGCCAGCATGGTCAAGTTATGATCCGTGACCTAAAATCATGGAGTCGACTCTCCATGTAGTTTTATACATATTGATTTTAAACTAAACATCGATGTCTAATAATTATATCACACCTACTTCCTGTGTAGGCAATCGATCGATACCTACGCTTATCTATCGAAGCGTCCAGGAAAAAGAGACGACGGCCAAGACAGGATCAGGCTATAATTGCCCCGTCTCACTATTCACCAGTATTATGTAACTGAGGATTATAGTTGTATTCAAAACATCATTAAAACTATTTATGTTTCTGACCCTTTCCAATATATCAACAGTCCATCATGGATGTCCAGCTTAGCGTTTTGCAAACTTATGGAGCTGGCAACCATAAGGATCGACAGGACATCATCAAGAGTGGCAACTTTGAGTGATCTGCTTATAGATATAATCAACGGCTCGATGTAGATCGGAAGCCTCTATGGAAGTATGATGTGGTAAGAGGTTATTTACTTGCAAGACGTATCCATGAACGTAAACGATTCCCTATTATTTTGAGGCTGCCTAACTGTTGTCGTATTTCTTGTGATCGACAAATATACATCCCACTCAACGCGAGGAGCCACAAAGATTCTGTTCCCGACGTTGTTAATTTGAAGAATAAAGATAAAGATGTCACTCTGAAAATGGTCACAGCTGATGAAAGTACCAGAGGATGCAAGAGAAAAACGTAGAGTTGATTGTCAGCGCAGGTTACGGACGGATCATGCGATGGCTATTCCATATTCTTGATAATGGATCCAAAGATATGGGAGAAGCCATGGACTTTGAAGATAGTCATGACGTGACCTGGACAAGACAACTCTTCGATGATGCAGGGCGTATTCATGCCTGAAGTATATAGACTTCTTGAGCAAGCATGCTTGCAAGATTGGACTTCACGAAGGTGTGTGTGTGTATCTCGATTACATGAGATCTTGTTAACTCTTGTCCTTTGATTTACACTAGTTCGTTCCTTTTCCCATAGAGGACATCCACAGGAATTTCGAAGCACGATTGCATACAAATGTCTACACTTTCACGAGGTCTCAAGAGGCGTGCCGAGAGGCTCCAAAGAGGTCTCAAGAGGCGGGTGAGAAGAACAGTGGATCAAGTAGAAGAGAGTCAAATTCTTAGTACTGATAACTAAATGCTCAATGTATTGGTGTATTTGATTTTTGTTAGATATGGTGCAGTGAATATGACAATCCATCCTCACTATATAAATCCTCTTTTCACCAGGTTGCCATGGAGAGGTTTCATATTACTTGCTAGATCGTGGTTTGTCATCCAACACTGGTTCGAGGAGTTAAGGGAATGACAACCATCTACAGCACGTGGGACGAGAACTAATGACCATTTACATGGGTCGTATTTGTCGTGTTATATGGGTCGTATTTGTCGTGTTATATATGTGGGTAAAATGATTCTAATGTTGAATGGTAGTCGTTGTCAGTGTTGCGGTTTGAAGCGGATGTTACAAAGCGATTTATTCATCGTCAGTTGTACGTGATTTTCCCGTGGTGTGTGATCGGCACATACAATGTGTAACACATCGCATTA